>JBBDHG010000051.1:0-600000 GCA_037951165.1 Lophius americanus
TTCTTTCTCTCTCTCTCTCTCTGTCTCTCTCTCTCTCCCCCTCTCTCTCTCTCTCTCTCCCCCTCCTCTCTCTGTCTCTCTCTCTCTCTCTCTCTCTCTCTCCCCCCTCTCTGTTTCTCTCTCTCTCTCTCTCTCTCTGTCTCTCTCTCTCTCTTTCTCTCTCTCTCTCTTTCTCTCTCTCTCTTTCTCTCTCTCTTCTCTCTCTGTCTCTCTCTCTCTCTCTCTCTCTCTCTCTCTCCCCCCCCCTCAGCGAGTGCAAACATCTGTAACGTGGGTCTGATGCGACACAATGAACTCTCTGAAGGTGTCGATGTCCTGGACAACAATGGGAAAGTGGTGGGATCCTCCAAAATCGCCGCGAAACACGTGAGAAGCTTTTTCGTGAGGCTCAGAAGAAAAAACGCCACTGATGCGTCTGAATCTGTGTCACATCCTGCTCCCGCCTCTCGGCACCATCTGGTCTCATGACGGGGGGAAATGAAGTCCAACTTATTGCCGTGTCTGAAATGAAGCGTGTGCACAATGTTCTCCCGTCTCTCCTCAGGCCATCATGGAGACGGCCTTCACACGTGTGGTCCTCCCCATGCCCATCTTTGTTCTGCCCACCGTCATTATGTCCTACCTCGAGAGGTTGGCGCTATTCTTGATACCTTAAACATGTTATTTTCTCTTTATATCTATGTAATGCAAAAAATATAAAACGCAAACCAGCAGGAAGTCGTGTCTTTAAATTACGTTCTTAGGCCGGGGAACTCTTTAGATCACAGATATGTCATGTGAACAGGTGGGGATCTTGGTCTTCTGGATCATTTTCAAATTTTATACCCATACAGACCTTAGAGCGAGGAAGAACTGGAATGATTTTTTTACTCACTACACTAGGGTGAACTTTAGTTTCAAAAGTTCTTGGGCTATAATCTTTCCACCGTTGGTCTGATTGAGTCCAAATTTAGCGCATATAAATCGGTTAATGTAAATCTATCTAATTTACATATTTTATTCTGGTAGTCCATATTTTACTCACTAGGGGGAGATTTTTTTTTAATACAGGTTTTTGGCCATAACCCGAAAACTATTTCTTCAATCATTTTCAAATTTCGTACCGCGATAGAATTTAGTGCGAGGAAGAACTGGATTTGTTTTGGAAAAGGTCAGTTTTATATTTCCAACACTAGGGGGAGCTTTATTTCCAAATGTTTCCGAGCCAAATGTTTCCGAGCCAACGTCGGTGCCTATGAAGGGACTCAAGGATATATATCTTATGTAGATCATAGTTTACTCAAATAGTTCATATTTGACCCACTAGGGGGAACTCTTTTTCCTCCGGGACGGATTCACGCAGAAACCTCAACCTTCTCCTTCCATCTCCATCTCGCGTAGGCTGAGCTTCCTGCAGAAGAACCGCAGACTGATGTTGCCCATCCACAGCTTGGTGTGTCTGGTGACCTTTGGCCTCTCCCTGCCTGTAGCCATCAGCCTCTTCCCCCAGATGTCTCAGGTACAGTAGCTCCTCCCTCCAACCGCTCCAGATGGCGGAGGCAGCAGCCGGGAGGAGACTCACATTATTCACCCGCCGCTGGAGAAGCGGCGCCTCGGTTCGCCCGGCGTTTGCTCGCATCTTCTCCACGTCTAATTATAAAGGTTAAAGTGGTTCTCAGAGCTCGCAAGAGATCCCGCCTTCATTTTTGGCGCGTTTCCTTGCAGATCGAGGTGTCTCGCCTGGAGCCGGAGATCGCCATGGCAACGGACTGCAAGGTGGTGACCTACAACAAGGGTCTATGATTGATGTCGCTGGAGTGGAGGGGTAGCGGAGAGGAGATGATCCTTCAGACGCCGGAGATGATCAGGCACTAACCCAGAGTTCTGGACCGTGAAATCAGATTTTAGTATTAATGAGATTATTTTAATATATATGATCAACTGTTTCCTACAAGTAGGCCATTATTATGAAGCCCGGTCAAATTTACACCAATCGGCCATAACATTATAACCACCAACAGGTGAAGTCAGAAAAATGTTGATTATCGGATTATCTTGGTTACACATACATGAGAATTGCTGCAGAACCTTCTCTTGAGGCCCCACCTCTCATTTCACAGACCTTAAAGGATCTGCTGCTAACATCCTGGTACCATATACAAAGCTCACCTTCAGAGGTCTGGAGGAGTCCACACCCTCGACGGGTCAGAGCTGCTTTGGAAGCAAAGGCGTTACCTGCATATCTTCAGGGTTCTAATTATATCGCTGATCGGTGGAGATGCTCTTTGCTGCGGTTCGATGAGTTAGATGACCAGGTTCTCTAAATACAGTTTAAATCTGCAATAACTCACTTTTTACCCTCTTGATAAAAGTGAGCTTAATTTCATTTCTTTTTAATTGGTCTTCACCGACTCCCAGGGAAATACTCGTTATACTCTATTTAGACTAGCGCCTCGCTAACTAAAGCCGCTTTCACTCGCCTTGAAGTTTGATATTTGAGAATTTTAGCCACTTATTGTAATATAGTATCCCGGTAACTCTTGTACGGGAGTAATGGACCAGGTATCTGTTTAAATGGGCTCGATCCTTAGTTCCAGTACAACATCTGTACGGTAGCTCTCCTCTGAAGGACCAGTGCACTACTTGTGATGATAGGTTTATAATTTAGAGGCCGTGAAAAGAATACAACCCAAAGATCTGTTTAAAAATGTGGTTGACTAGAATAACCCTCAAGAACCATTAAGACAAAAACCCACTCATCCCCAGCCGTTTAAATGTTTGTTTGAGAACATTGTCTAACAAAACTCCCAAAGTTCAGACAAACACCCACCGTTACAGAGAAAAACAGTATTCCACATCCGGAGGGTAAGAAGAGTGAAAGATATCAATTTTTGTAAAGCAATAAAATAAGCTGGAGTTCATTCAGCGTCCCTCAGATAAAAAGGTAAAAAGTCATATTTCTGATGTTTCTTCGGTAACGAATCTATTTTATAGCCTCTGCAAGCCCCTCCTCTTTAACCATCGCAATCAAAACTCTTAGATTTCAAATCCTTACTGTGTAATGACATATATTTGACATCCCCATGCAAACAATCCTAAGCGATCATTTTGTATCGTTTGTATTCCACTAACCAAACTCTTACCTTCTAAGAGTTGACCCTCTGAGGACATATCTCTCATCTCTGGAATGCAAAACCGAAACCGACGTTTTGCAATCCTCCACCCGGGTGGACGTTCTGCCATCCTCCACCCAGATCTCTTCATCTGTTAGACCTCCTTTCATCTTAAAACATCGTTTTAGGTTTAACCGTGACCATAGAGGAGCAATAACTTTGTTTAAACAAAGAATATATGTGTGGAAATGCTTTAGACTATATATGGGCTGCATGATAATATTTCCTAACTAACGGCGCCCTTTGTTTTCCACTGAGATCATCAACTTTTCTTGACAGCTATCAGCAGGATCTTTACAGTTCAACTTTTCTAAAGAAAAAGTCAAAATAAAGAAATAAAGACACCTCATCTTTGCCCCGTATGACCCTGAGAAACCTGATGTTGTTTCTCAAATGTGTCACTCAAGGATGTTCATGATCTTTCCCAAAAACTTTGCAATACCTTTAATGTCCTCAACAAGAAAAGAAAAAAAACCCCCAGGGAGAAACGATTTCTTTGCATACTTTATTTCTTTGGGTCGTTTATTAATTCAAATATCTTTGATACTATAAATTTAGCATAAAATGAAAAAAATTTTTTTCAAGCATGTTTTTAAATGTTAAAGGAAAATCAGACTTCTGATAATACCGCCTCCTCTGTGGCCCCTTTGACCTGTGGCGTCCCCCAGGGCTCCATTCTTGGCCCCTTACCCTTTGGCATAAACCTGCTGCCGCTGCGTCATATTATAAACAGGTTCAGTCAGTTGGGCCAGATTTTTCAATAACTAGTGTCTCCGAATGGACCCAACCAAACAGCTGAGCAGGACTTTCAAGGGTTTTTAACAATGTCATGGTGCTGATCTTTTCTGTACACTGAGAACAATCCTGATAAAGTTAGAACTTAGAACTGGATATCTGTGGAATAATCTCACAATCTGGACGTACTGTTCTGTGAGACGGTGCTGTGTAACTAATAATTTCACACGTTATATATTTACTCTAATAACCTGAAGCAATGTGTGCGATTCTACTTCCTCTTTCTACAGTTGCCAAACACTTTTACCTTTAGTCCTTTTTAACTTTATTTGAAAGAGAGATTTGACTGATATTGACCGTTTCCTAAACCACTGCTGTACATCCCTACAAAATAACTTATTTTGTACACTATTACTGTATAATCTATATATGATACTACTGATCATGATCTAGTATTTTTAATTTTTTTGTATAATACTTCTACAATGAAAGAAGATTAAATGTTTGTTTTTTGAACAATGTAGAACATTTATCTATATTCTATAGAAATATAATAAAAACCTTTTCTCCTTTAATTGTTGTGAATATTTTATTTCCAGATTTGTCTTGTAGGGAGAGTCTAGAATATATTTATGTTTTCCTTTGCTTTGCTAAAGTGTTTAAAGTAGATGCCACTTATTTTGTTCCCAATTGGAATAGCGATTTTTCGTTTTCCTTTCTTTTTTTTTTTACACCATAACTAGCTATATTACGTGCTAATAAGATTAAATAATGGTGAAAGGTTACCATCAGCAGTGATTCCCTTTTGAGAAATAATAAGGTGATTATTAAATAATAGATATGTTCTTCCACTTCTCAAGATTTTGAGTCACAAAATTCACAAACTTGTCAAATCAAAAAGTCTTTAGTTGGTTGGTTATTAAAGGTGAAACGTTTTTATAGTGTATGTCACATCAACCTAAAAATGAGAAAAGTCCTTTTTAAAACCAGGCTCATTCTTCTATAAGTGGAATTATTAGAAGAGTGTGTCCAAATGTTGAGTTGAAGCATCTTGTTAAGCAACACTTCAATAAAAGGTTTCGCAAATTAAAAAAATGTTGAATCTTTTGGTCCACCATCTCCACATTAATGTATTTTTCAAGACTTTCCTGATAGTTTAAGAAACTGGGTCTGATTCCAGGAAAGAACCTGACTGACTTGGAAGAAAACCCCTTCCTTTGGAGTAGAAGATGACTTTTGTAAAATTTGGACTTTTTTTCTCATGAATTCATGACCTTACTCTCGTAAATTAAATTAAATTGTGTACTTTTTCTGATAAATCTGATTTTATTGACACAATATTAAGATTTATATATTGTAAAATTAGGACTTAAACTGAACTTAAACTTACTTTGTACCATTAGAACAAAATTCCAATGACTTTACGAGTTTCTTAATCTAAACTTTAATATAACTTTTAAGTTTTCCTCAAAAAATTATGTCTTTATTCTTCTCATTATATTACGACTTTTTTTTATTATCATAGTGTTATATTTAATTAATATCACGGCACTGCAACTTTATTCTCATGCTAAAGCAAATTTGTTCTGGTAAATTCTTGGAATATCATGAGCTTCTAAATGTTGACATTTTATTTTTATTGACTTTTTTCTTGTCATAATCTTACGTCTTTCTTTTAAGTATTTCTTACATTAATACATTACTTTATTATATTAATGTTACAACTTTAATCTAAAAACCTCAGATTTTTCAGATTTTACTATGGAAGCACATTGCAAACGAGGAGATGTACTTCCGGACCAGCAGGGGGCAGCAGCGCTCCTCTAAACTGCTTTTCCAGCCTCAATTATAAACCAATGAAGACTGCTGCAGTACCTATATCGGCCACCGCGGGTCGCTGCAGCCACTACCGGTTCATAAACCCCAGACCCAGGGTTGAAAGGGGAGAAGTTGTCTGCAAGCATGGCGGCTCCCGTGGATGACATGTTTTCCTTCTGCGTGGATCCCGGGAAAGTTGCCTCCTGCGTGGAAGTCCGATTTATAGACAATATGAAGGTAAGAGTGAGCGTCAGACGTGTTTGTGGAGAAGCAGCAGAGAGGCGGCATTCAGCCTGGATCGCAGCCGGGGAGGGTGAAGGCTGCCGGGGTGCAGGAGTGGAGGAGCTCCTGAGGGAGAACCAGTCGTCCTGTAGAGTCCAGAAGTACCAGGAACATAGTGGATATTCAATTTTGGTTTAATCCGATAATGATTCACTTACGGAAATAAGTGGCAGCTCAAAAACGTCATAAATGGAGCGTGAATGACTTTCCATCCTTAAAATTTAACTTCAGATTATAGGAGAAAAGGAAGGATAAGGTGTGATTTTAACATAATATAATAATTAATGTAACTGGAATAAAGCACCTTATTCCGGAGAAAAATCACATTCTTTCACCCAGTGCTGTCGTTTTGGTTTAAAAGGGATAAATTCATCCATCACCTCGTGAATCCTGACAGAAGATCTTTCCTGAATGGTGCATCAAGATGTTCCACCTTCAGCAGCAACAACTGCAACCAAACCTCCTTTCTGCTGACTGGAGATCAGTCTCTGACATCAGCGGTGGGATTTTGGCCCACTCTTCTTTGCAGAACTGCATGAGTGCTGCCACACTGGAGAGTTTGTGAGCGTGCAGTTGTTTTAGGATCTGGTTTTGTCGAGGCCAATCTCTTTAACACGGGTCCAGTTGATATCAAGCTTACATTCCATGTTGTTGTAAAAATAAATCTGCAGTTTCTCCAGGAACGTGTGAACGGTCTGATCTCTGTGTTTCAGGGTAAAGGTCTCTTTGCCAAAAGGAGCATCAAGAAGGGAGAAGCCATTTTCACCGAGCGTCCTCTGGTCTCCGCCCAGTTCCTGTGGAATTCTTTGTATAAATATAAAGGTGAGGGGAGAGTGGTGTTTAAAATCACCAAAGCAAACACATACAAGTGCTTTTTAGGTGTGCACAGTTTTTATTTTATTATTTTTTGGCATTTTACCTCCAGAACCAGTGTTGTAGACAACAAGAACCCTGCAGAGTGAGAAGTAAATATATGTTGGGAGACTCTGGACCTTTAACTCCATATTTCATCAATGAACCAGGATTAAAAATGGCACCAAAATCCTTTTTTATATACAAATTATTCAATGGAACATTGAATTGAATAAAAATGGGCTTGATCAAACGGTTGTCAAATTATGGCCCGAAAACATTTGAAGATAAAGCTCCCCCTGGTGTCTGAAGCAAACGTCCAACTTTCACAAAATCGATCCAGTTCTTCCTTTCACTTTGCTCTACGAGGGTAAATAAAATATGAAAATGATCCATGAAACAGTTTTTTGAGTTATCATGTTGACACGAAGGATTTACGGCGGCGAAGGACGCAGGGATGAAGATTCCACAACATCATCCCAGACTTTTCCGGGATACAACAATGTTCTATAAATCCAGAGACCAAAGGAAATGAAGAAATCAATAAAGAATGAATAAATATTTGGTATGGTGTGTGTGTCCTCCTGCAGCCTGTGAGTACTGCTTACGCGCTCTGGAGACGGCGGAGGAGAACGCCAGGAGACTCAGCGCCATGCCCGGACTCAGCCTTCCTCACCCCGAGCTCTGCCGAGTCCGACCAGAACAGCACCAAGCCTGCCCTCAGTGTCAGGTCAGTTCCTCCCCCCAACGGTTCTTGGGTTCTAGAACATGCTCTAGTGACTGACCCAGGATGAGGATTTGATGCGTATTCGGGTCCAGGAGGTCTAACACCTGTATATCAGTATATTTTACCCTTAATAGTTGTTTTATTTTCACAAAAGAACCCACTTAACTTCACGTTTAATTGGAGGAGTTGGATCAGAGGGATTGCTTGTACAAAGCAGGAGATTGGGGGCTTTTTGGGGAGATGACAGCCTAAACTTAGTTTCCAACATACAAGTATAAATGTTAATAGTAATAATGTTAATAACATTGTAATGTTTTCATGTTTCACCAACAGCACAGCTTGTATTTAATACATTTGTTATTATAATGTTGGTCCCTGGATTGAATGTTAAATCTTTATTGAACCTTTCTGAAGGAATGACGAAGCATAAAAATATTATTTTAATATCTGATCTCACACAGTAGTCGTTGTTTTTAGACCGTCTCAATCTGTATTTTCAGACAAACCGTAAAGTTAAGTCGACTCTATGAACTAAAGAAGCCGACCCCAAAGACACTTAGAACTTTGCATATATATTTTTAAAACCTTCTTGAATATATTTTTTAAGTGTCGTCTGATCGGTGTAACGCCGTCTCGTCCTTCAGGTGATGTACTGTAGCAGCGAGTGTCGACAAGCTGCAGCGGATCAGTACCACCGAGTTCTGTGTCTGGGCCCCTCCCAGGCGGACCCGGAGCATCCCATCAACCGGCTGAAAGATGCCTGGAGGTCAGAGATCTTTCTGTGGATCTTACTTTTCTCAGTCCTCTCCGATGACGTTCTCATTCACCGGGACCCCTCCCTCCCCCCTGTCTTCTCCCCAGGAGTATGCATTACCCCCCGGAGACCTCCAGCGTCATGCTCATGGCCAGGATGGTGGCTGTGGTCAAACAGGTGAGGACGTGGAGGAAGGTCGTTCTACTGTGTGTGTGTGTCTGGAAAACAAACATCAGCCTTCATCCCGTTCCATCATCTTTTTTTCAAATCAAACTTAATGCTGTGAGAGTTTGACTCCAACCTCCTCCTGATGGATAAACATATTTATTAACGGGTGGATGATACGTGTCTGAGGCGACTTCTGCTGCTTCCGAGAGCACCTCCATCCGTATAATAGTTTTATCAACCGTGTTCAGTTCAAGTCCAGGACGTCTCTGGGACATTAAATCTGCTAACCTTTGTTCAGAAGTGCTGCATTAAATATGGAGCTTCTTTTTTTTTTTTTTTTTTTTTTTTTTTTTGCAAAGTAAAATAATCAGACGTTGTCCAAAAAGACAAAAAACATCTTTGCTGGCACTTAATTTCCACGTACTTTTCTGGAGGTGCTGAATGGTACTCCTGTCACTCTGCCTTATACACTGGTCTTCTGTGACTGAGTCGGGACCGCCGACTGTTAATAACAGTTATTATCTGGTTGTCGTGGTTACCGATGAAGTAATGAGACAGCAGGTGGACATTTTGTCCTGATGTCGGAACCAGGAGAAAAATAGGCGAGCATGAAGTTCTGAGGGACTGAATCGTCCTTGGGTCAGAACTTATAACAGTGATTATAATAATATAGACTTTATTTAATGATATGCACAAAAAGGTCAAAATCCAGTGTTCTTCTAGTGCCGGTCCCAAGCCCCGGGTAAATGGGGAGGGGTTGTGTCAGGAAGAGCATCCATGTGGTAACGGATGACAGACAAAAGACAGGAGAGGTACAGGGAAGTATATAAATGGAGATACGTGAGTGTCAAAATAACAGCAACATTAAGATGGTGAAGAAATTCAATGATGAATGAAGCTGGAGGCTTTATTCGGTGTTACTTGACTTCGATGGTCAGAACCGACCAGAGTGGACTAACAAAGAGCAAACCAGGGTTAGAGGATTCCCAAAACCCATTGATTCATGTGGGGAGTGAAGGCTAGTCCGTGTTGTCTGATCCCACAGAAGAGCTACTGTAGCACAAAGTGCGTCAGAACATTAATGCTGCTTCTGATAAAAATCTGTGTGAACACACACAGACTGAAACTATGGAGAGAGTAAGTCTATTAGATGCAGAAAAAACTAAAAGCACACAAAAACTGTAACTGACATTAAACAGAACTGAAGCTGGAGACAAAGAAAGAGAGAACCTGCAACTAAAGAGAAATTGAAATGAATGAAAATCTGAAACTAGAGAAAAACTGAAAATAAATACAAACTGAAAATAAAGAGAACCTGAAACTAAAGAGGAACAACAAAAACTAGTGGAAAACTGAACATGAAGAAAAACCCAAATCAAGGAGAACCTGAAACTAAAGAGAACTTGAAACAAATGAAAAACTGAAACTAGAGAAAAACTGAAATGAGATGAAAACTGAAAATTAAGAGAAACATAAATGAGAGAAAAACTGAAACTAGAGACTAACTGAAACTAAATAGAAACAGAAACTAGAGAGAAACTGTCGATACTTAATTTTTTTCCAGCTCCCGGGTTAAACAGACATATATTTCTCTAAAGAATATATAAATTAGGACCTGCGCAGATTTTGCAGGTGGTCCTAATGTTATGGCTAGGATAGGTCAGATGCTGACGAGTCTATGGGATGTTGGGTGAATGTTTGGTCTCCAGGTGTAAAGCGTCGTTAGAGAACACGTCTCGTAGCGATGACAAAATACTCAGATGTATTTAAGGTTCATTCATGCGTCTGAGGTAGATTTGTGATCTGAACAAATCCTGATGTTAAAAACCTCGTCAGAAGGCGTTTAGACAAGCTGAGGCTATTTTCACGTTCATGGAAGCCAGCATTAATAAAGTATGAGGTAGAAAACCTTCAGTTCTGATGCTCCTTCTGCGTGTTGCAGTGAAGGTCTTGTGTAACGGTGACGTAACGATGGTTTGTTGGTTCTGTGGCACCAGGCCAAAGACAAAGGACGCTGGAGGAAGCTCTTCGCTCACTTCTGCAGCCGGGCGGCTAACGAGGAAGAGGAGATCGCCCATAAGCTCCTGGGAGAGCAGTTCAAAGTAAGTCTTCCTCGCGTTATTTCTGCTCCAAGTGCAAAACTGTTGAGCTGCAAAATGTATAAAGTCCATCAGTTCAAAGAGGAGCTCACGCCGATCGGAGTTCTTCACGCCTCGCTGAGCAAAGCAGCGCTCGTATTCCCTCCTGACGGAGGTGAGAATCCCGCTGTGGCCGCCCGCGGCTGTGAAGTGCGGCCCGTTACGTAACGTGTGACATCGTTTATTTGTTTCTTTTAATCCACCCTTGTTTCTACAGGGACAGTTGACCTTGTTGCACAAGCTCTTCAAAGCGGCTCTCCATGATGACGAGCTCCATCGGGTGAGAAGCAGCCGCCTTCGAACTAACCGCCGCCGCCTTCTTCCTCATGTCCGTCTGTGTGGTCATGAATAAATGTATCGTCAATTATTCATTATTAATCAACTTCATCCATCATTACAGTAATAGTACAAATACTTGTACCACATTTTGTGCGTACTTATATGAGGAGATGCTTCTTTCAGCGTCCAAACAGTTAGCGTTCAACCGTTTAACCAGAGGATCCGAACCCCGAACCTCCTGTGTATGACCCACTGGTCTACAACGGGCCCTACGGTACCGTGAAGAAGTAATAGACCGATCCTGGTCTCGTCTTGTTGAATCTTCAAACTGAATTGAACAAAATACCGAATGTATGTTTAACCAAAATCACCAGAGTGCAAAAACTTTCACTCCCTCTGAACTTGATGCCCAGTTTCTCCACCTTCAGCAGTAAAAACTGGATCCAAACCCTTCTGATACCCGGAGGTCAGTCTCTCACATCACTGTGGCCCGTTCTTCGTTGCAGAACTGTTTTAGTGGAGCCGCTTTGGAAGGTTTGTGAGAATGAACTGATCTTCTCAGGTCCCACCACAGCCTCTAAGTGGGGTTCAGGTTCAGACTTGGACTAGGAGACAGTCAGAGGTGGACTCACAGAGACTGATGACCTGACATTCTCCTTCAGAATTCTCTGCTTGGGATCAGAATTCATGTTTCCTTCAAAGATGACGAGTCGTCCTGGTCCTGAAGCAGCAGATCATCTCCACAACCTTCCACTGCCACCTCCATGTTTGACCGTAGGTCTGATGTTCTTCTAGTGGAATGTTGTGTTTAGCTTCCACCAGATGGAACGGGACCCTTGTCTTCACAAGGTTCAACTTTCCCCTCATCAGTCCAGCAAAGATTCTCCCAGAAGCACTGAGGGTCACCAAGGTGTGTTTAGGTAAATTCAGGCCAGCATTAACGTTCTTCTGGGTCAGCAGTTGCCTTCTCCTCGCCACTCTCCCATGATGCCATTTTTTCCCATTGTCTTTGGAAAAGTGAAGCCATGACCTCTGACCTTTATCGAGGTGCGAGAACCCTGTAGTTTCTTGGATGGTTTCTTTGGACCTTTTCTGATCTTCCTGAACGAACCTTCATCGTGCCCTTGGAGGAATTCTGGAAGGTGGTCCACTTCTGTGAAGGCTCACATATGTAGATATCGTGTCTCCCTGTGGAGTCCCAGTACCTTAGAAACAGCTTTTGAACCCATCCCAGACTGATGGATTTTTTGCACCTTCTGGATTTGTTTTGATTTTGGCATAGCGTACTACTGTAGAGACTTAGGAGCCAACATCCCGCTTCTGAAGATGTTCTACTGAGGTGATGATGTGGTGGATCTGGGTGGGTGATCGGTGATCTTGAACAAGATATTGATGCAGTTTTTTTTTTTTTTCTGGATTCATTTTTTTAAGGCTGAATATATTAGAGAACCTGTTTGGTTGAATAAATAAAATCCTTATTATTAAAACTGGTATTTTTTTGTCTATTCAAGTTGATTTATGTTCATTTTGTTTGAAGATTTGACACAGTTTTTTGTCTGAGACACACAAAAGGAAGAATCTGATACAGATGTGCAGTCAGTGAACCTGACCTCTGACCTCCGAATGAAGGGGCTTGAATGGAATCGATAATCTTCCCGCGTGGATCAGTAATGATGTGATTTCACTGCAGTGGTTCGTCCCGGAGGGCTTCCTGTCCCTGTTTGCTCTGGTGGGAACCAACGGACAAGGCATGGGCACCAGGTAAGCTCCTCTCCTCCGCTCCGGGCCTCACTCCGGCTCAAATTGTATTTCCTGTCCCTGCTTTCATGTTTCCTGTCTGCATCCAGCTCTCTGAGTCAGTGGGTCCACGCCTGTGACGCGCTGCAGCTTCCTGCCCAGCAGAGGGCGCAGCTGGACTCCTTCATCGACCGGCTGTACAAGGACATAGAGAAAGGTCAGGCTTCTATCTCAGTCCTGCAGTGTTATTGGAAGTCCATTAGTTTAGTCTCTAGAGCGGATCGCCTGCGTGAGTGTTTATTATGGTCTGTATTATAGCGTTGACCCACATACAGAGCAAAGGGAGGAAATGTTTTCTCTCTCTCTCTGCAGAAACGGGAGACTTCCTAAACTGCGAGGGTTCTGGACTTTTCCTCCTTCAAAGCTCATGTAAGTGAAGATGATTTCCATGACGACATCACCCTCTGATGAAGAGCCCACCTTATAACCCCCCCCTACCCCCCTCTCTCTCTCTGCCTTCTTGCCCCTGAAGGTAACCACAACTGCAAACCCAACGCAGAGGCCTCCTTCCCCAGCAACAACTTCCTGCTCCAGCTCAGCGCCCTCAGTGACATCCGCCCAGGAGAGGTCAGCTGACACGTCTGGGTTTGGAGTGATAAATTCTGACCTCCCGCAAACGGGCCAGAGCGTCCGTCTCCGGCGCTCTGTGAGCTCCCTTGTCGGACCGAGACTTTGAGGATTGGAGTGGGTTTGTCAAGCTGTCAGAAAGATTGAGAAGCCTCGCGTCCGAACAGTAACGTCACGGCGCGTCGCTCGGGCGGGAGCGTTCTGGACACGGCGCCATCCAACCCATAACACAATGGAGGGATAATCCCTGCGTCCACAAATATCAAATCATATAAATTCATGAGTGATGAATCAGATTTAAGTACAGTATGAAGTTGTACAGGTGAAGTGTCAAATCGCTGCGTCGTCGCCCGCCGGTCGATGCTCATGTGATGACACTGAACAACAACGACACTGTTTCCAGGACTTCGCGTTCGTTTTCCATACGCTGTAATATTTGTGCCATAATACTCAGCGCCAGTGTGTGGTTCCTCGCAGAGTACGCAGCTCGGAACGCCACATTTTCAGCCAAACCCTTGTGCCTGTTGTTGACGCGATGGCGCTGTTGTTTACAATATGACGCTGTTGTTGGACGCGATGACGCTGTTGTTGGACGCGATGACGCTGTTGTTGGACGCGATGACGCTGTTGTTGGACGCGATGACGCTGTTGTTGGACGCGATGACGCTGTTGATGGGCGCGATGACGCTGTTGGACGCGATGGCGCTGTTGTTGGACGCGATGGCGCTGTTGTTGGACGCGATGACGCTGTTGTTGGACGCGATGACGCTGTTGTTGGGCGCGATGACGCTGTTGGACGCGATGGCGCTGTTGTTGGACGCGATGGCGCTGTTGTTGGACGCGATGGCGCTGTTGTTGGACGCGATGATGCTGTTGTTGGACGCGATGGCGCTGTTGTTGGACGCGATGGCGCTGTTGTTGGACGCGATGGCGCTGTTGTTGGACGCGATGGCGCTGTTGTTGGACGCGATGGCGCTGTTGTTGGACGCGATGGCGCTGTTGTTGGACGCGATGGCGCTGTTGTTGGACGCGATGGCGCTGTTGTTGGACGCGATGGCGCTGTTGTTGGACGCGATGACGCTGTTGTTGACACGTTACGGCCTTGTTGATGTAAGTTTTTTTCATGACAATAAAGTTGCCTTGTTGACATCTGGGGGATGAAATGGAATCTGATGCCGTAGTATCTGACTACGTTTATCAGCACCTTGAGCCCAGGCCCGGCTCGGATCCTGATTCTGGATGTTGGTTTTGTGATGTCTGTGTGACAAATCTGCATGAGTAACTCTAGACTCGAAGACTTCTGCCTGTTGATCTGTTTGCTGTCTCTCCCTCTCAGGAGATCTGCATCAGTTATCTGGACTGCTGTCAGCGGGACCGGAGCCGACACAGCAGACACAAAATCCTGAGGTAAACGTCTATGATCCCTCAGATGACTCCCCTCAAAAGGATCGTTCCGTTACTAAGTCCACGCGGGTCGATAAAAAGCCTTCCAGGCGATAATGACGACCCAGAGGCAGAGCTGCTCGGCTCTGACGGGCCTTTGGGCTCCGCATTGATCGGCCCGTCTATGAAATAGAGCCCACTCTCCAAGGGATCCACATTGTTCTCCATGTCTCTGACATTTTTTCCTGCATCCTGTGATAAACTGTCGCCCTTTAAAAGGTGCAGTCGCACCTCCAGGTTGGTGGTGTGAGCTTTACACACCACCCTCAGGTGAAAGCATTAATATCGCTCTCTTTGTGCGGCGGCGGCTGATCCTCAACAACCTTTCTGAACTTTGTGGGTGTTAAGATTCCGCTGAGGAGTTCAGCTGTTGTTAGAGGTGTAACAACGTGATTGCAGCTGTTTTTGTTTTACCAGGGAGAACTACCTGTTCGTCTGCTCGTGCACAAAGTGCGTCTCCCAGATGGATGAGCTGGATGTGACATCAGAGGAGGAGGAGGAGGAAGAAGAAGAGGAGGAGGAGGAGGAAGAAGACGGCGAGGCAGAAGGTGAAACGGAGGGGGACGAGATTGAAGACGAGATGACAGATGTCTGATGAAAGACTTTTCACTCATTGTCTTCAGCTATTCCACATTCCTGGCGCCACCGTAAGCCCGCCATTGATGTACGGGAGAATAAAGGCCGGTGAAAGCGAGTGGAAAACTGTCTTATCAATGCATTTACATAAATCTATTTCCTGTTTGGTGGATCAGCCTCTCTTCAACCCTTTTTGCTTCACTGATGATTCTTTTTAGGACAATTTGGCTGTGAGGATATAATTGAGGGCGGTGGGTTTTAGGCGATGACTTTTGTCATTTTAGCCTCAGATCCACTAATATGACAAACAAAACTGTTACTCAGCATGTTAAGAACAAAAGAATGTTCCTTTGGACACATAAAAACTGTTATTTTTGGCATCAGAGGGACACATCATGCATTCCATGTTGTTTGGTTTTCATTCTGGCATCTGACAAAACTGTAAAACTGCATTTAAATCAGGCCTTATGTTAACAAAGCAGTATTTAAATGGTTAAAATCCTTGTAAAAAAGGGGGAATATTTGATAAAATCACCCGGGACTGATTCGAACAAAGTGTATTTAAAAAATATATATATATATATATATATATATATATTTTTAAGTACAACCTGTTAAGATAGTTCTAGAAAGTGTATTTTATGAGCTCAAAGAGGATGTGAGTAAAATGTAATGAAGTGAAGCAGACGGGGCTGAATGAGGTGGGCCATTATTATGATATCCATCAGTTGTTATGTGTTTGTGTGGGGGCGTGATGTTTCCACCCCAACAAAGACTGATCAGGGTTTGGGTGTGTGATGGGATTAAAAACTTAACTGGTAGAAACTTCAAGCAGATCCTCAGAACTGAAGATGGACAGACTTTTACCTCGGGGGGAGAGAGATACTCAACACAACTTTATTTAGAGAGCAGTGAACACAAAGATTGTCATGATAGACGGTGTGTTAACTTATGTGAACTCTGGAACATGAACAACATGAGAGACAGACAGACAGACGGTCAGAAAGACAGAGAAAGTTGACAGATTGACAGGCAGAAATGACAGACAGGCAGAGAGAGATGACAGAGAGATGACGGACGGACAGAGAGATGACAGAGAGATGACGGACGGACAGAGAGATGACAGAGAGATGACGGACGGACAGACAGAGAGATGACGGACAGACAGAGAGATGGACAGAGAGATGACGGATGGACAGACAGAGAGATGACGGACAGGAAGAGAGAGATGGACAGAGAGATGACGGACAGACAGAGAGATGGACAGAGAGATGACGGATGGACAGACAGAGAGATGACGGACAGGAAGAGAGAGATGGACAGAGAGATGACGGACAGACAGAGAGATGACAGAGAGATGACAGAGAGATGACGGACGGACAGACAGAGAGATGACAGACAGACAGAGAGATGGACAGAGAGAAATGACGGACAGACCGAGACAGATGACGGACAGGCAGAGACAGATGACGGACAGACAGAGACAGATGATGGACAGGCAGAGAGAGATGGACAGAGAGAGGACGGACGGACAGAGAGATGACAGAGAGATGACGGACAGACAGAGAGATGGACAGAGAGATGACGGATGGACAGACAGAGAGATGACGGACAGGAAGAGAGAGATGGACAGAGAGATGACGGACAGACAGAGAGAGATGGACAGAGAGATGACGGACAGACCGAGACAGATGACGGATAGGCAGAGAGTGATGACGGACAGACAGAGACAGATGATGGACAGGCAGAGAGAGATGGACAGAGAGAGGACGGACGGACAGAGAGATGACGGACAGGAAGAGAGAGATGGACAGAGAGATGACGGACAGACAGAGAGATGACAGAGAGATGACAGAGAGATGACGGACGGACAGACAGAGAGATGACGGACAGACAGAGAGATGGACAGAGAGAAATGACGGACAGACCGAGACAGATGACGGACAGGCAGAGACAGATGACGGACAGACAGAGACAGATGATGGACAGGCAGAGAGAGATGGACAGAGAGAGGACGGACGGACAGAGAGATGACAGAGAGATGACGGACAGACAGAGAGATGGACAGAGAGATGACGGATGGACAGACAGAGAGATGACGGACAGGAAGAGAGAGATGGACAGACAGAGAGAGATGGACAGAGAGATGAAGGACAGACCGAGACAGATGACGGATAGGCAGAGAGTGATGACGGACAGACAGAGAGAGATGGGCAGAGATGACGGACAGACAGAGAGAAATGACGGACAGACCGAGACAGATGACGGACAGGCAGAGACAGATGATGGACAGGCAGAGAGAGATGTACAGAGAGATGACGGACAGAGACAGATGACGGACGGACGGACAGAGACAGATGACGGAGAGACAGATGACGGACAGACAGAGACAGATGACGGACGGACAGAGACAGATGACGGACGGACAGAGACAGATGACGGACGGACGGACAGAGACAGATGACGGACAGACAGAGAGATGACGGACAGACAGAGACAGATGACGGACGGACAGAGACAGATGACGGACGGACAGAGACAGATGACGGACGGACAGAGACAGATGACGGACGGACAGAGACAGATGACGGACGGACAGAGACAGATGACGGACAGACAGAGAGATGACGGACGGACAGAGACAGATGACGGACGGACAGAGACAGATGACGGACGGACAGAGAGATGTGAGAGATGAGGAATAACTGAATTTAGTGACTCAGAATACTTTATCAATCCCAAAATGGTCATTCATTACCAGTTTATCCAACTCATATAAATACATGGAAAGAAAAAGAAATTAAACTGACAACATGCCCTGACACAAACATGCATCAACATGTCAGTGACGGCAGGTGCAATAAATCAAGGGGGCCGGCTCCAGACGTGACCCACTCTACCGGTCGCCTGTCACCGGCATTCAGCAACGTAACGGCTGAGGGAATGAAGGAATTAACGTAGCTATTAGTTTTCCTTGTGCGCCGGCCTGAAGGCATAACAGAATTTCCTCTGAAGAAGGTGGCCGGGTCGACTCGTTAATCCCCTCTGCCGTCCGGACCACTCTCCGGCACAGATCCTTTAGCAGAACTCAAATGATTTTGGAGCAGACCTTAACAACATTGTTCAAACAATTTTTGTTCTCGAGAGACAACCAATAAAAACCACAAATGAAAAATAAAGAGACTCTGATGACAGAAAATGTTCCTACTTAGACCAAAGGAGTTCATCTTCCTCAACGATGGACCGTCTGATGTCCCCTCTTGACAATAGAGTCAGTGTCCCCCTCTAATCTAAGGTGAGAGTCAAACACTGTTCCGTGGTACCGGCATGACCTCATCGCCGGGGATGATGCTGGCTTTCGGTTCCAAGTTGCCTTTCCTGCAATCTCTGATTAGTTCTTTGATGCATGGAGATGCACCGCAGTCTAAACCTATAACAGCATATCCAAGGGGGCTGCAACCCTATTGGAGAAATACTGGGCAGACCAAGTGGATCGGTGCATCTCCGGAGGTGCAGGGCTGAATGGGTGTTCTGGTTTGCAGCGATTAGCACCTACCAAACTGGTTCGAGGGAGGGCGAACCGGTGACAGGGTTTTGGGGGACCAAGGCTCACTGAGAAGTGGAGAGCAAAGTCTAGCTGGCGCCATGTGATCCCACAGAAGAGCTACTGTAGCACAAACGGCTGTAATGGTTCCTGCTGGTTCTGATAGAGAGGTGTCAGAACACAGTGACATTAGTGACGTTTATTTCTTATTGGAAATTGTGCATGATATGTTGTGGATATGTTCAAGAGTGAGGGGCCAAGTATATAGCCCTGGGGGTCACCCAGGGCTATATACTTGGCCCCTTACTCTTAATAAACGGATTTATGTCATTTTAAACAATAAAAATACTCAAATAAGAGTAAAATAGTCTTCTGAAAACATTTTATACCATAGATTTGATTTAATCTAATTAAATCTGACTATCTTCCATGAAAAAGGACATTTCGTCATGAAATACTGGAAGTCTGTTTTGTTTTTTTTACTGTTTAAGAACATGCTGGACCAAACAATTTGTCATGTCCTGGTACATTTAGAGTTTGTAGAATATTAAGAAATACAATATGCAACATATAAAATATATCTTCCTCGGTGAGGACATCATTAAGCGGGTGGTTTTATTGTTATGGTGTATAAGACTGATTTTTAGTGCGTTGGGATCGGGTTTAGTCAGAGTCCATTCAAAGCCAGGAGAAGTTGTGGTTTCGGGTCACGGTTACTCGCCCACCCATCCCTGACCTTCTTCAACGATCCCAGCAAGAAAAGCCTCTCAGATATTCTCGTCACGCTCAGCGATGGAAGCCCAAAACGCTCCTGATTCTCTCTGTCTGCGCTTCGGGTCCACTAAATGTGACGGATCTCAACCAACAGTCATCTTTTTATCGCGGCCGTCGTCTCTTAAACAAGGAAAAGTGACGAAGCATACGGTCAATATCTCTTTGGACGTCCCCCCCCTCCGCTTCGAAGCTTCCGTACGTGACTACGGACGCCGCATTGGAGAGGCTTTTTTATTTATAACCCGCGGTAATTACACTCTTGTCATACGGGGAGGCATCCAGCCTGGGAGAAATACGGGCCGGTTCTGGGAGCGTGATCTATGGGCTCATATTAAACATTTCTTAATGTATTACGGAGACCTTGAGTGGAAAATTGCTTTGTGGGTAACTGGTTGCCCTTTGTTGGGAGCTGCATTTCAAACCTCTGAAGATGAATCAATAATCCAACAATGACCGTAATCAGGGAAGCCGGTATTTTCCGGCACCAAACAGAGATCGGAAATATTGGATCCCAGTTTTCTCTGTGAGCATGTAGCGCGACGGCTCAGGAGAGGATGACTTGTTGAGTCACTGGAGTATCATTTTAACATTTACCGCCAGCTAAACAGAGCATAAACCGTTGAAATTGGATGTCTGTGGAGTCGTTTGGGTGTTTTACACCCCCCCTGTCCTCGTAACGGAGGATTCCACCGGTGAAATGTTGGTTCAGCTAGCACATGCTAACCTCACACCCTCAGATAGATCGTTTGGGTTTTTAACTAATGATGGCTGTTTACTGTTCTTTCTCTGGAGAAAAAACTTTTTTCTTCAGGTACTTGCATATACACCAATCAGCCATAACATTATAACCGCCGACAGACCCATAATGACAGAATCATGTTCTTTTCTTAGGCAGAACATTTTCTTCTCAAGTTGATGTCGGAATCAGGAAAAACTGACAGGTGAAATGATTTGAGGGACTGATGATGGATAGACGGCTGAGTCAGAACATCTCCAGAGCTGCAGGTCTTGTTGGGTTTTCACGGTCTGCGTTGGTTAGTATCTGTCAAAAGTAGTTCAAGGAAAACATCAGGCTCATGGGTTCCAAAGGTTCATTGACGCATTTGAGGATCGGACTCCAGCCTATGTTATCTGATCCACAGAAGAACTAGTTCTTCTCACGGCTGTTCCCTTTACGGGTCGCCACAGCAGTTCATCCGTTTCATCTTAGCATAATTTCCAGCAGCCTGCTGGTTGACAATTCCAGTGGCGGTCGTTATCAACCCGGGTCCCGACCGATCCGGTTTGTTGCTATGGCACAGGTTTAGCATCTGATACCTATCCTGACCCAACACTCCCCATCAGAATCCATGCCTGAAAGAGTAAGAGCTGCTTTGGGTAGCAAAAGTTGGACCGACAGAATTTAAGGCAGGTGTTAATAATGTTATGACTGATCGGTGTGGAACTAAATGTTATAATTTTTATTTTTATTAGAAAAAGCAACATAGGAGGAAATCTAATTCTGCTTATAACTGCCAGAAAATCACAGTCGGTACCGATTTTCACTGCAGTGACTGATTCAAGCAGTGACTGACTGAAAATTAGTCTTCAGTAATGAATGCTTCCAGAGTTAAATATTCTTTCCCTGGTGCCTCCAGTCATGCAGAGTTGTTATAGTTTTGCAATATTTTCCATTAAGCCATTGAGTTTACTCCCATCCCCAGTCGCTCCTGCCTTTGCCTGCTCATGCTAATTCACCCTGGGTGCAGAAGGAGAAATGGAATAAAGAACACATTTTTTATGCAGGATTCAATCCCAGCGTAGCAGGAGCCCGGACCTCTGGACACGGCCCCCAGCTGAAACGCCCCCCACTCCACAGCCACCCAGCGAAGCCATGCCAGAACCGCTGCGAGAGTTCTGTTTCCTTGGAACGTGGGCTTCGGCGCAGCAGATCTCTGCAGGGGTCAGTTTTTGGCAGACATGCATATGGACCTCCACATCACACGGCACCAACGCTTCAAGTCGGGAAAGAAGGGGAGGTCGAGGAGTCCACCCGAGAGAAGTGGGCCAAATAGAGACTCATTTGAGGACGGAGAGGGTGGGAAGTGAGGCGAGAGTGTTTGAGGAAATGGAAAAAGGAAGTGGGGCAGAGAAAGAGTCTTTTCTTCTGACAAACCAAGCACAAAAGAACTCATATACTTTTCAAAGATTCAAAGGATCCACATTCGGGTCAATGTTCTGAGAGAGAGTTGAGAGAGAAAATATTTGAGAGTAGGAGGAGGTTACGTGATCCGTCCCGGTTTTTTTTGTTCTGTTTGTAGGATTACGCAAAAGAGATTCTTGCAAAACGTGGGCGTGTCTCAGGGAAGAAGTCGATCGGTTTTTAGGTGGATCCACGGGAACATTGTGAGAATAACCCACTTAGAGGAACAATGACCCGCTGATGATGGGGAAGCTGAGCTTAAAGAATAATTGTATTTATTATGGCGAGCAAAGAGGCGGTCCATTACCTAAATCAATAGAGTGGACAAGAATTCTGCTTTTGAGACATTCAGAGGTGGACTTCCTCCTCAACCCAGCCACATACGGGTCACAAGCCCGGATAAATGGGCATCCGACATAAAAACTATGCCAAATCAATATTCAGAACGAGGGGATCCGCTCTGGCGACCCCTGAAGGGAAGTTTTGAGAGAAGAAGAGGCGGACTTATTCTTCTGCCTGGGATCACTTTCTTTCATTAGATTCAGTTCACAGACTGATAACCTGACATTCTCCCTCAGAATTCTCTGGTAGGATCAGAATTCTTGTTTCGGGTCAAGGATGCTCAGAGCCCATTGATGGCTGTGAGGACCGGGGGGTTTCCAGTTTTATCCGATCCCCCAGAAGAGCAATGCTACATCACAGAGAAGCTAAACGTTACTTAGCTTACAATATTAACAATATCAAGTGTTTTAATGTTATGAACAAACTAAGTGCCAGCTATGCAAGTGCAAGTATGAAAAATAGCAACACCTTTTTTCATCAAGGCTTACTTCGCCAACCCTCAAACTAAGGGTATATCCCTGAAAAGCCCCCAATCCCCTGTGTTTTACAAGCAATCCACTGACTGAAGTCAATATTAAATATGAAGTAATGTCCACAGAATAAAAAAAAAAAAAAAAGAAGCTGCCCCTAGTTAGTAAAATATGAACTATTGGTGTAAAACATGATACGTACATCATAAATCTCCTCAATATGATTCATATGCACCAAAATTGTACTAAATAGGAGAAAATATTGGGAATCTATGGTCCGAAAACTCCCCCCATACTGTCATAAATATGCAACCGACCTTTCCCAAAATCAAGCCAGTTGTTCCTCGCATTAAGGTTAATGGGGGAATAAAGTTTGGAAACAGTCCATGACATAGTTTTTGAGTTATGTCTGGAAAACGGTGCGTTTCATAAAAAGGCTCCCTCTAATGTGTAAAATATGAACTAACTACCAGTTAACATGAAGGATCTGATACGGTTAAGATTTAGTATCCACAACTTCTCTGGGATATAAATAGCAGCAACTGTTTTGAAAAACTTTATGTAGTGAATAAATTGGAGTAAAAAAGAAAATATCATACAATCTCAAAAAGTAACTGCCTCCATTGACGTCACATCACTACATATCACACTTTGTCTCGCTTGAGAATCTCAGGCGAACCTCCTGTTGATTTATCCACCGGGGTCAAAGGTGGACCGTGTTGTTATGACTTCTGGTGTAAATGTTGTTGAACTTTTTCACGTGGCATGGTTGTAGTGGGTAAACTATGAAGCCAAAGCTGCTCCTTGGATCCAAGCAAAGTGACCCTTCTTGAAAACAGACTCCATCTGGAAGCAATCTCCCGCCTACATCGGCGCTGTTCGGATCGCTTACCGGGACGGATACCATCGCTGCCTCGGAGCGCTAGTCCACGAGCAAAGTGATGAACGAGTGGCTCATGTGAAATCGGCCAACCTGATGTCAGGTTTTTGCAGACCAACTCACGCCGCATGAAAATAAACAGAAATTCCTTCTGAGAACACAAACATGGCTCCTGGGCGACCCATTGGTTTTAATCAACGCCTGGGATTATTCTGGTTCGGCTGCTGAAACTGTATACATATGTATATATATAGCGCCAAATCACAGTGAGTTATCTCACGGCACTTTCCAACATAGCAGCTGTGGACCACACTATGTAATTTACAGAAAACCAGCGTTCCCACACACGTAAGCGCTTGGCGACAGTGGCGAAGAAAAACTGCCTTTCATCAAGCAGAAACCGCCACGTCTGTAGGCGCGTGGCTTCCTGCCCGGTCCGTATAGGACGAGTGGGTGAGACAGAAAATACACAGCAATAACAACTACTGTAATACTAATATGGTGGCAGGTATGAGTCACAATTTTTCAGCCTACTCTTAAATGTAGAGAAAGTTTCTAGTGGCTCATTTATACGTCACGTGTCGACAAAAATACACGGGTCTGTTTCAGACGTCGTATCCGTGAAGGCACAGATACTTCCACAAATCCTTCACGTTGCCATTGATACGACCACAAGATGGCGTCAAAGAGTCACAAGTGTCAACAGCAACAACATTTGCTCGTTTGTCATGTGAGTGGACTGTAGAACGTTAAAGAGTCAAAACACTTTGGTGGAGGCTGAGTGACCCCCTGATGACCTCTTCTCCAGGCCGAGCATGCGTCCATTTTACTGAAGGGCCGGAACATCACCTGATATAGACTTGATCTTAGTCAAACCAATCATGCTACCTAAAGGTTAAACATCTGTGAGCAGCCCAGTTGGGATAGGTTCAAGGAAATCAGTCATTGTCTTAGTTAAAAGAAATATTTGTCGTCGCCGGAGTCAAAGGAGGGGAAGCAGTTGTTTCAAACTTCCAAGTGTTTGAAGGCAAATTAATACCAGGTGAGGCCAAAGTGATGAATTATGTCTGTCAGATTTTATGATTAAAAAGCGATTAATGAGCCCAGGAAGGTAAGGTTCAGTGGCGCTACGACTATTAGTAAACCCGGCTACGAGACGAGAGAAAAGAATCTCTCCTCAATTAAGCCGGGAAATATTTTCACCAGACCAAACCGGACTTTTTCTAGTTTGGAGAATGTAGTTTTCTTGTAAAGTCTTTGTGTTGTTTTCTTTGGTCTGAGGGTTTCGAGGCTTAAACCATAGAAAGTCAACATTTCAACAGTACCTCTGTCCTGCAGTCAAACTTATGAAACATTCTGGGCTGCCCAGTAACATCCATCCATCTCCAGGGAGATGTTTCAGACCTCAACAGCACCATGTAGGCCAAACCTCGCAAACACGGCCCGAGCCGGAGGAAAACCAGAAACCAAAGAGAGGCTTTAGCATCACAGATTTCACAACAGGAGATCTCCTTTCTTTTAACACAGCCTTGGCAGAAGCGGGAGATTCGTAAAAAAACAGAGCCAACGATTCTACTGAAGCCCCGACAGAGCAGAAAAGCAAAAACATTCAAAAAAAAAAGTAACAATTTAGTCTCTTTCGCAAACTTAAGAATGTGCTACAATCGATGGGGAGCTAAATCAACAACATCCCGTCACTCCTGTGGGTCCAGGATCTCCATAACTATGTACCGGGATGAAGTCTGACAGGGGCATTCATGACCCCTGGAGGAAGAATCCTACCGCCTATTAACTTTTCAACAATCCTGTGACGGGTTACCAAGAATGGCAGTGAACACATTCCTGCCCCAGGAGTTTTGACATCCACACTTTTCAGGGCGCCTTAGAAAGATTTTTTAACCTTGGGCTTATGGTTTGATGATAATGTAATTTTAGGGAATTACCAAGTAATAACAGGCCAAAAGCTTCTTATTGTTGCCATTAAGGAGGTTTTCACTTTCATTTTTTTCTATTTGCAGGGTACCGCAAAGACCACGCGAGAGATTTTGTTGAAAAGCCGAGGGATGGTCTGATATGTGATTTAATGTCATTGGATCCAGATTTTGTTTTTGGTTCTAACGTTGTTGTATGCCTTTTTGCGATGTGACTTTGATGTCTTTTTGCTACGGGACTGTGATGGCTTTGGTGTCTTTGCGACATATGGCCATGGTGGCTTTGATGTCCCAATTTCTCTCAATGACTTAATTCTCATTAAATTTCATCATTATGATGTGCACATGGTATTTAGCAATAATTGTTCAATATTAAGACTCTTATGTCAAAAGCGGCGCTGTGAAAAAGTGTTCTGAGGGATTTCTTTCATTTGTGTCGGAGTGGAAACCTGTTTGGATGCTAAAAGGCTAAAAAGTTTATCCGATACCTAAAATTACCGTAGTAATAAACATATCCCATTCGGTCAAGGCGGGTGTCCGTCCACTGAGTTTCGGGTCTACTCAAGGTTTCCGCCTGTTAAAAGGCAGTTTTTTCTCGCCACTGTCGCCAAGTGCTGCTCACGGAGGAATTTGTTGGGTCTCTGTAAGATAATTATATAGAGTTTGGTCTAGACCTGCTCTTTCTGGAAAACACCTTGACTGTTTTTGTGAATTGGCGCTTTATAAATAAAGTTTGATTGATGATCGATCAGATTCCCAGATTCACTAAATCCATTCAAAAAGTTTACATAGACTGACCACCAGAAGTAAAAGACCATTCTTGACCCCAGAGGTTCTCAGTCTGATCTCTTCCTTCCATGGTCCCTCCAGGAACCACCGGGGATCCGTCGGTTTATTTTTCCATACTTCTGAGTGGCTCGTTCACTTTTGTTCACGCTCCCCCCCCCCTCGGCGGTCTGAGACCTCCTGGACATGTGTACACTCCGTCCTCTCCAACCTCCGAGTCTGAGGCCGGGGTAATTAAAATACGAGCATTGTGCTGCATGTGAAAGAGGCCAACTGTGATTAACTGCTACTGCCGGGATGAATTCATGAAGGTCAAGCCAAACATTCCCTCTGAGACCCAATATGGTCTGAGTCGCTTAGGGCCGAGGAGACATCTGAAACACTTCAGCCATTCAGCTTTATCTCTCGCCATCTCATCTTCTCATCTCTCGCTGCACATTCGACGCGTCGTCAGTGGATGAGGCTGATGCTTTCTTCTGGCTGGGGCATTTTGAGGTTTTAGCAACAGTCCAGTTATGGACAACTTTTTTTTTTTTGCCAGTCAGAATCTTTAGCATGCTAGGAAGACGACTGCTAGATAGGAATGTTTTCGGGGCGGCGCTGGTTGAATGTCTGATCATGCAAAATGATGCGTTTGCGCGCCGGTCAAAGTGCAAAGATTAAATGACGCAATTCAATGATCTTTTAAAAAGTTTTTGGATTAATTTCGTGAAAGATCAAAAGAAAATTCTGGCAAATTTTGAAGAAATAAGTGAAAAAGCCACATTCCAACGGGAAATCGGGCTTTAATATTAATGAATAAAAACTGTAGGATTGACAAGTATTTTGTAAATAAAATCGCTGACCACAAAATATAACATAAAAACAGAATGTTTTATATATACAATTATAAAATAATAAAAATGTAATCGATACAATAGAAATAAAATAGAATAGCGTTTTTGCCTTGCTTTTTTAATAAATATATATATATATATATATATATATATATATGTTATATACATCTCAAGGCGTTTATCCTTGAGTAAATAAACCTGTACAACAGGAATGTTTGGACCCAGGGTTTCCCAGCAGAACATTGTTCAAAGCATCACACTGCCTTCACCAGCCTGGCCTTCTTCCCATAATGCATCCTGGCCCCGGGTCATCCATCCACATGATGTAAAAGAGAACCTGATTCATTAGACCAGACCATCTCCTTCTATAAGAAGTCCAGTTCTGATGCTGACGGTTCTATCGTTGCAACTTCGGACACTCTGTGGCTACACAGACCCAAAAGCAGAAGGTTGTGATGCTGCTGTTAGTTCTGACACCTGACTGTCAGAACCAGCATTAACCTCCTCACCAGTTTGTGCTGCAGTTGGATCAGAATGAACCTCCGGCACCCATGACCCTCTGGTCCACCTGACCTCTTCGGTAGGTACTAACCACTTCAGACTAGGAACATCCAGCAAGACCTGCAGACCTGGAGGAGTTCTGACCCAGTCTGTCCCAGTCAAAGTGATTCGGATTGTTAAACTTTACCAATCTCTCCTGCTTCCAACGTCATTTTCAGGACAGAATGTTCCCTCACTGACTAATACATCCCACCCACTGACAGGTGTCACGGTAACGAGATAACAAATGATATTATTATTATTATTATTATTCACTTCACCTGGCACTGGTTATAATGTTATGGCCCCCATTAGCCTAATATCCTTTTTCAGAGCTGCAGTGTTGGACCTTTGCGCTCTCTGAGTTCCCTCCACTACTTTAATTCATTTTCTTAGAACTCTTAGAACATAGTAGCCCAAAGTCTATGACGCAACATCTCTTCCGCTGCGTCACCCAGAAACTTAGTACCCCAGAATAAAACCACAGATTTCGCCTCTGAGTGAAATAGTTTGTGAAAACAATGGATTATATTCCACTAATTTCTTAATTGAGAGCCAAAGCAACCGTTTCAGCTGTGACTGCAGAGTCAGAACTCTTTCGGCGTACACTTCACTCCACCCCCCCCAGGTCCAGCCTCCATGAGTGATGAAACGGCGGCGAGCCTCTGTGGAGTAACCACTTCAAGATGTTAGGCCTCCATATTTGAAAATGATCCTTCATCTGTAACTTTCACTGCTCTGTCCCAAATGAAAGGGTCTGCGTGTGAAAGAGAGACCCCGCCCCCCCCCTCCATCAGTATGAACCCTCAGGACACGCTTTGACCAGTCTGACGGTATGGGAGGGGGTCCGTTCCTAATGGTCTGTCCCTAAGAATCATTGATTTGACATAAAAAGGAGCACATAGTAGCCCAGAGGCCCCTTCGTTATTATTCCAGGCATTAAATACCCAGAGTTTCCCTCAGACGTGATATACTATATATAAATATACGTATAATTATCCGTCATTTTTGCTGTCGCAGCTGATTAGCAAACATTTTTCACTTCCTGAAAAACTGACACTGTATATATATTTTGCAGAAACGGTACATTTACTTCAGATGTAAATTAGCTTATAGCTAACCCTCCTCCCACTGTTTTTCGGACATAACTTCTTATTTGTTGGCCTGATTTATTCCAAAATCGGCGCATATGAGTGGAGTCGACAAATTTTACTGTAATAGTTCGTATTTTACTTACTTTAGAAAAAAAACTGGGGACATAACTTCACATTTAATTAACAATCAGTGAAAATGCTTGAACAACGCAGAGGATTGGGGGCTCTCAGGGACATGCCCTGGCTGGAACTGTTTTTTTCACTTTTGGATTTTCTCATTGCTTCATGGACCGACTCTACATTTGTCTTCATTATTGAAAACACTGACCTGCTCCCTGCCTCCTGTGTCGACGTCTGCATTTGGGTCCTATTCTGAGCCGTACCTGATCCAGAATTGACCACAGGTGTCTCCAGTTTTAACAAACTGGAGAACCGCTGACTTGTTTTAAAAATGCTCCTGTGGTTCCAAAACATCTAAAACTTCACGGACGACGGACCTTTATTTACTTTCACACACAATTTCCTCCATAGACCCAGACGGGTCGCTGCGTCAGGTACTTCTGTCTTCTTACTCTCCAGATGGATGAGCCTCTCAAGGCTCCGATGACTGGAGCAGAAGTGTTGCAATGAGTTTCACAATCGAGCTCTGAGGTGCAAAATCCACCGGGACAGGAAGTGGAATTTAAGCACAAGCTGGAAAGCATTTAGTATTTTGTTAACATAAACCTGTTTAGTGTGAAAGAGGATGAAGCCCCCCGAAGTGACAGATGTGTCTCGAATGGTGAAGGGTGAAGGGTGAGGGTGGTGGTGGTGGTGGTGGTGGTGGTGGTGGTGGTGGTGGTGGGGGGGGGGGGGGGGGGGGGGGGGGGGGGGGGGGGGGGGGGTTGGCTCTTTGGAGCTTTTTTCATTGAAATTCAGGGCTGATCCAGTCATTCTTTCTGTCATGTCGATACGGAACCGAGCAAATACAGTCCCTTCTCCTTCCGCTGCGCTCCCATCCATAAGTAGGGAGAGTGCTGACTCAGGGTTATTGCAGATAATTGGGCGTTCTGGGTCACCGATGCCTCAAGCAAGGTTCTCCCAAATGAAGCAGTCTGACACAGTCAGGAGGAGAGTGACCACTCTGCCTTCCTGCAGGAAAGAACTCTAATATGCAGTATGAAATTGCTTTTGTCTTCATACAAGTCATTTCTGCTGAAGCGTAATTGATTCTGGGGGAGTTTTTTTTTTTTAAGTATTCAGCCCTTCAGTGAAAAAATTGCCTCCCTCCACATCTCAAATGAAGATCTCCGTCTGCTGATCGCCGCGAAGGAGTTTGCTGAATTGTAACTGGCCGAGCGTAGGACCGAAGAGGAACAGAACAAAAACAAAGGCTGCTTTCATGATGCTGGCGGTCTGTTTGGGCGGCCGGTTGAAGAGTCTTGAGACACCAGAGGGAAATTCACCGGACCTTCAAAGGCAGGGCCCAGCGGGGAGTGCTGGCAAACTGCTGGTTTGGACAGCTTGCATACTTCACACAACCCCAGTATGCATACACACAACATCCCCAGAACCATGGATGAGTGAACACAGCAAAGGCTAAGAGTAATGGATTACTTTTAATCACATTATTTCAATTACACTGCTAACAGGACTATTTGAGGATTGGGTATATGAGGTTATATGAGTTGGACTGGTGCCGACCGGAATCCCTTCTGCTATTACAAGGCAGTAGGTTCTCCGATCCCAACTGGGTCTGTGTGGATAGGCTCCGCCCCCTTCACAGTTAACCCCCCCAAAACGATCAATCTGCATTAATATCTGGTTTGTGCTGGACTAGATCCACCTAGACCCGATCCCTACCTGATCTCTGTGCAACCACATCATCACTGAAGAGAGACCGTCTTCAGAAATAGGAAGTTGACTCCTGGGTCTCACCAGTAGCACATTATGCCAAAATCACAGGAAATCCCAGGGGGTGATTGAAATCCATCATTCTGGAAAGGGTTCCAAAGCTGTTTCTGAGGTTATGGGACACGGATCCACAGCGAGACACATGATCTACACATGGAGAAGACCCGGATCAATAGTGAACCTTCACAGGAGGAAACCGCCTTCCAGAATTCCTCCTAGAGCACGATGAAGGTTCATTCAGGAAGTCACAAAAAATCAATAGAGAACATTTAAGGAACTGCTGACCTCTCACCTCAAAACATTAAGGCTGGTCTGAATTGACCCACAACACACCTGGATAACTTCAGGGCTTCTGGGAAACTCTTTTCTGGACTGATGAGTGGAAAGCTGAACCGTTTGAAGACATGGATTCCGTTTCATCTGGAGGAAACCAAACACAGCATCTCTACAAGAAGAACTTCAGACCGACGGTCAAACATGGAGGTGGCAGTGGAAGGTTGTGGAGATGATCTGCTGCTTCAGGACCAGGACGATTCACCATCATTGAGGGAAACGGGAATTCTGCTCTGTAGCAGAATATTCTGAAGGAGAAGGTCAGGTCATCAGTCTGTGAGATGATGTTCCCAAGCAGAAGAGTAAGAACCACTATGAGTGTCTCCTAGTCAAAGTCTGAACCTTCAACCCCACTGAGATGCTGTGATGGGACCTGAATAGATCCGTTCATGCTCACAGACCCTGCAATAGAACTGAACTACAGCAGTTCTGCAAAGAAGTGTGGGCCAAATTTCCAGCGCAGTGATGTTAGAGACGGAGTTCAAGATATCAGAAGGATTTGGGTGGAACCAGATATCATTTCAGGGGGGTGAATACTTCTTTACAAAAGGATTTAGGTTTTAGATAACCTTTGATTTAGGTTTTAGACAACCTTTGATTTAGGTTTTAGATAACCTTTGATTTAGGTTTTAGACAACCTTTGATTTAGGTTTTAGATAACCTTTGATTTAGGTTTTAGATAACCTTTGATTTAGGTTTTAGATAACCTTTGATTTAGGTTTTAGATAACCTTTGATTTAGGTTTTAGATAACCTTTGATTTAGGTTTTAGATAACCTTTGATTTAGGTTTTAGATAACCTTTGATTTAGGTTTTAGATAACCTTTGATTTAGGTTTTAGATAACCTTTGATTTAGGTTTTAGTTAACCTTGTTGCCTTAAATAAAAATGTACTCTAACATTTGGATGGGAGGAGGAGATCAAATACTTTTTCACAGCAATGCATGTCACCAATAAAGGGACGATCCGCCTCCGTATCGTCAGGAGACCAATCAACACTCCGTCTGCTAGAATTTACACAATTCATAGAGGAGCTCCAAATGAAGATGTTCATCTGACGACACCGGCAACAATGAATGTTTGATCAGTTTTAATAGCTTGGACAGAGGTTTGATAGGGTAAACACTCACATCAGACATGCAGTTTTTGGATGAATATACGTATGCTGGTTTGTTTCACACACTCTATCGCACACGCTCACAGGAAGCCTCTGAATTATGGATGTAGAAACAGGAAATGCCTCCTGTTACCCTCTTTCACTCAGCCTCTGACCTTGCACTAAATCTATTAGCGGTGCCGCGGGCAATCAGTGGACCGCCAAGAGGCTCCATGAATGGACCCTTAATTCTTGAGGGCCTCTTGTTCCACTCTCGGCGGGCCCTACCTGATGGGTGGCCGCCGCTCCTTCTCACAAAGAGGACAGTCATTTCACGCCGTACAAATAAAAGAGCAGTAGGGGAGGCAACGTTGTCTTAACTCCGCTGTGAAGCATCCTGTCTTGTCCCTAAAAGGTGGTCTCCTGTGTGGTCCGGTGGGTCCGCTTTCACCCCGGTGACCGCTCTGCAGCCCCTAACTGTTTCTTTTGTCTTTGATAGTCATAGTTTGGCTGTCACCAAACAAATGATCCTAGCTGGAATCAACAGTGTAGATGAAGCCGATCAGTATTAGAGCTTACATTTAATTAAAGATTAAAAACTGCCCTTTTTAAAGAAATAAATTTACACTAAGAAAATGTTTGGATTAATTGATAGGCATCAAGAGTCATGTATCAGAAAAATGCCGTTGTTTGTTGGTTCCAGCTTGTGAATATTTTTAACCAGCAGACACCATTTAATATCACCAACCAGCCATAACATTATGACGGTACCTGTCAGTCTCGGCCTGGAGTCGATGTGCTGAAGCAGAAAAGCTTGAGGATCTCAGCAACTTTGACAAGGACCGAATTGTGATGCTTCGACAAATGGGTCAGAGCATCTCCAGAACTACAGTTCCTGCTGGTTGTTCCTGGTCAACAGTGGTTACAACCTGAAAGTGGTCAAAGGAAGGACAACTGGTGAACCGGTGACGGGTTCATTGGCACTTAAGACTCATTGCAACGGCGGTGATGGCTGGCACATGCTTTGATACAACATGCTGAAAAAGTTAGTGCTGGTTCTGATAGAAAGGCGTTGGAACACACAGTGACATCACACGGTGAGTTTGGCGAGTAAAAAGGACATTGACGATAGGAGGCAGGTGGTTTTAATGTTATGGCTAATCAGTGTGATTCAGAAAAAAGTAGATCCATACCATCTTCTGCAAAGGCCTCTGAGTCTAGAGACCTGTTGGCCCACCCAAGGCCCACCCTTCCACAGAATTCATCATCATGAAGAACCAATCAGGAGTTTTCAAACTTTTCCTGCCGAAGGTCTGCTGGGTCCTAGTGCCTTCTGGTTATCATCGGTCCTTTTACAGTAAAACAGTACGGCGTCTCTAAAGCGCCTTTGTTTGTTTCGAAATGAATAACAGTGGGAATATAACATTCCATATAGATAAACATGGGAAAAAAATAGAATTTGTTTACCTTCACCGTTACATGGTGGCTGATTTAATCCTCAATTTGAAAACAGTGTGGTTGATTTTACTTTTCTTTGAGTTAGCCGCTAACCACTAATAGCTGGTTTAGCTGTCATCAAAAACCAAACACCCTGTCGGACCTTCCCGTCTGGCGTAAAATTATGTAATCCACCTAAATTGAACGTTCTGTGAGGTCCTCTGTTTGGGTCTTCCACACAGAGCTCCAATCTTCATCCTGGGCTGTTTTTGTTTCCTTTTGGGGAACCCGACTCTTTCTGGGGGCTTCCAGCCATTCAGTGTTTATCAGCGGGATCAATGCAGCATCTGTGTCTCTCTGCCCCATGAGACTCTGTGGGATTTAATCCTTCTCCACTCGAGTGGATCCTGAATCTTCCAATTCACTCACCTTGGCCCCCAGAGGACAGTGATGGGGGTGGGGTGGGGGGGGGGCAGATTTCCCATGGAGCTGAAAAACTCTGCATGGTGTTTGTGCACTGTATGGCGAGACAGTTGTAGCATGAAATGCCTTTTAATGCACGTGGTTCACATTATCATAGATGGAGAGAGAAAAGCTGATGTGGACGGGGAATCGGAGCGGCGCGTCTCCTGCATTGCTTCCGCACGTACGGCTGCACAACCGGGCCTGGATCCAATAATAAGATGATTTCAGACTGATTTCCCTCGGTCGGATTTCCCTCACGAACATCGATGTAAATTTGAGATGTGCGGATCTCCAGGGACTCAAAGAGAGTCAATCAAACAAGCTAATGGTCGAACAGAGGACGCTTGGTTAAAGGCTAATAACAAAAAAATATGGATTTGATTGTTATTCGTCTTATGAAACTTGCCTGCAGCTTCAGGCTGAATAAGAAAAAAAGTTCTTTTTCCTTAGGTAGGATTTATTCTAACCACCCACCCTTTTTCTTTTATGGATATCTATAATGAGAACCATTATAAGCTAAAGCTAATGGATGTCACGTAATTATCATAATTGGCTGTGATTGCACCTCCACTTCATGGCCACTTCTTTGGAGTGTCTTAGTGATGTAAAGATCAGAAGAAAAAAACAAAACTTTAAGCAGGCACATTAAAAGGAGCTTTTACCAGCATTATTAACCAGACTAAAGCAAAGTTCACGAGGTTTAACTTTGTTATTTTAGTTTTCTATTATGTTTTTCAATCATGTTCGCTCGTATTCATGGAACTGTCCGTCTACTTCAGCCGGAGTCGGGTCGCAGGGGCAGCAGGGTAAACAGGCTACACGAAATGTTCCTCTACCCAGCAACGCTCTCCGGCTTATCGTGGAGAATTCCTCAGATGGTATCACCATCACTTTACGACAGTTTATCGGCAACATTGACAACTTCTTTACAGCCATGACACCACTTCATCACAACCTCCCCCCTTTACGGCATCGTCACGAGGATACCGGTTTACGGTAATACTTTACAGCAACAACAGCACATTACGATTACAACACATCCTAATGGCAGCACTTTTCACAGAAACAATCCCACTTTACTACAAATATACAACGTCATGATAAGAAAGCCGTTTTACAGCACCAACATAACGCTACGAAATTATGCCACCTTACTGCAACGTCACTTCTTAATGACCAAGATACCGCTTTACAAATACTGACACCACTTTATGGTAACATTACAACTTTGGCGTGAAGACCCCACTTTACGAAAACCTCACCACTTAATGGAAACGCCACAACAATGCCAGTTTACGGTAGCAATACCACTTTCAACAACAACAGCATATTATAAAAAAATCCAGGTTTAGCAACAACACCACTTTACGCCAACAAAATCGTATTACAGCAACAAAATCAATTTAGTTATACAACTTCATAGCAATGACATAATGATACCACTTTATAGTAGTATCACAATTTTACAACAACGTGACACTTCAAGCAACGATACTGCTTTAAGGTGTCAAAACCATTTTACAAAACTTTACGGCATCGCCACAACAATACAGGTCACTGTAACAATACCACTTTATAGGAGCAATAGCACTTTACGGTAATTAGACTATTCATATTAACGATCCCACTACAATAAAACCACTTTACGGCAACAAAACCATTTTACGGCATCAATATCACTTTACAGTTATGAGACCAATTTACAGTAATGACACTTTATGACAATGGGACCCAGAATATTACTCTTGTATATCTCTCAGTATATTACTATATTACTCGATGATCCAACGTTATCGGTTGCAGAGAAAATTGCATTTTTTGTTTTTCTCCCCAACGTACCGGAGCTGAAGTTTGAGACTCTACTACATCACAGACTCTGAGCCACCAAAGCTCACATTCATTCATCTTACACAGAGTAGGAATGTGCACCGGGGATTTCGTTGTTGCATTGCTTATTAGATTGATAGTCAAAGCTGAGAAAGTTACCTTTGTTCGTATTTGTACTGGAAGAAGCATCGCTTTCTTCGGCGACATCAGAGACGGGAGTGGAATTCATTCTCCGTGACGGATGTGAGGAAACCGTCAGGGATATTTTTTTAAAATTTAGATTCACATATGAAAAAAATCTTCTCAGTCTCGAAGCAGGGTCACCTCCCTGCAGCTTCCTCTTCCCCGTGACTGACCTTCCATCCAAAAAAGCAAAGAGACATCATTACTCTAAAGAGACATAGTAATCAGAGTAAATCTTTGTCATGACCAGTACTGTCCTGATGAAACCTTCAAGGGGTTCAGCGTGATAAATTTATTCACAAGTTCCAGATTGCGACTTAGATTCCGTCTCGGCTCACCCCTCCCTATCCAAGCGTCAAATGTTGAAAACTAATAATACATAGGACTAAAAGTGCTTTACAGTCATCATGTTTTCCTCATTCAGGATCCCCCAGGATGAGCTGGGGAGCGTTGCCGGGGAATACGTTTGGAATACACCTCTTAATCTCCTGTCACCGCAACTCGACACCAAATAAGCGGAAGAAAATGAATGAATGAATGAATGAATAGCAAGTATGAGTCTACAAAAAACAGTTTCATCTTCGCCGTCATTGGTTTTTTAAGGGTGAAATGTTTCGTCATCCTCTTTCTGCCAGAAAATGCTGAAAGTCCTTCTAGAGCCAGTGTTCAGGTGGTTTGTTGTAGGCTATTGAACACACACGGTGGCGAGGACCTTCCCCCTTTATCCATACAGAGGACTTACTCTAGGCTAACGTTAAAAAAATTATATATACATACATATTTTCTGTTTATACAATAAAAAAAACATAGTTATGAATATTACATTGGGTTTTTTTCTTAAAGAATAAGGATTTTTTTCTGCATTTTTAGTTGCTGAGTCAGATGCTTGACATTGAAATGAAAATAAAAATGAATAAATACATTTTTTTTTGTCATATTTACAGAAGGAAAAATAAAACACGGCGGCGTTTGATGAAATCTCAATCACCGAGGAGAACCTTGTGAAAGTGACCTCTTTGTGAAGGCAGAGAGTGAAGCTTTTTTACACCGCGGTGACTGTCGGCTTAATTGTGAAGTGTGAGCTCCGTGAGACGGGGACCAATAGATGGAGCCGTTATTTATTAAGGCGGGGGCCGGCGGTGACACCTGGAGCAGATTGCCTTATTATTTATAATGCCTGCCGCAGGTTATGTGGGAGCTTTTACAATGACACCTCCGCTGTGAGGAGAGTCAAGTTAGAAATCATGGAGTAACTGCTCCTATAACGCACACTGATACGCTGACATGACATTCATTTAGAGGCGGAGTTTCACGTTTTTTTTGACGACGATGGGCTTCGGTTACGATATATGCGCAATGAATGTCAGGCTAGCCATCGGATTTCTATGATATTTGATTGGCTGATTGAAAGTTCTTTTCTTCATCTTATTGAAGTGTAAGCTCTATTTTAAGACAGTTTTAGTTCAGTTAAAAAAACCCAAAATCCAGCAGCGAGGCTACAGGAAATAAAATAAAATAAATCTACAGAAGAGGCTCTGTTGAAGAATGAGAATAATATACACAGCTAGAAAAAACTTCATCCAGAAGGAACCTGTTTGGTGTTGGATTTCGGAGAGGCAGATACTTTGAGGGTCCAACAGAACTCTACGTGTTAGTCAACGGTACCCTGTTAGACCGCTGTTAGGTACCAAGATGAAACCCTCAGACCCATTGTCAGACCTTACATTGGTGCAGTGGACCCTGGGTTCCTCCTGGTGCAGGACAAAGCCCAGTCTCATGTGACCAGAAGATGTAGGCAGGTCCTGGATGGTGAAGGTTTCAGGTTTTCTAGACCTGAATCCAGCTGAAAACCTCTGGGTCGTTATGTATTGACGCATCAGACACTACCAAGTAGAACCCAACTGTCCAGGAGGTCACTGATGCCCTGATCCAGGTCTGGGAGGAGATCCCCCCAGGACACCATCCTCCATCTCATCAAGAGCAAGTCCAGATGTTGTCAGGAGTGCAGGAAAGCTGATGGGGGGATCAAACCCATCACTTACTCACATTATTTGTTATTGTGATGAAATTCACACCAGATGGGTCAGAACCTGTTATATCAGTGTTTGACTTAGATTCCGGGTCAGATTTGGAATCCAGTTTTCAGTGGGTTCACGGATCTGGTTTCCAGTGATCGTTTTATTTAAGTGTTTTGGTTCTTTTAACTTGGAAACAGAGTCATTTTTACCCACAACCCAACCCTGCAGTGGTAAAACAGCAAAGGAATGGTGGGTCCATTCCTTTTAGATCAAGAACTGGGTTACAAAAATTACCCAAATTGGGTTACTTATATCCCCCAGATTTCCTCACATAGACCTTTGTGCAGGGAAGAGTGGATCGAATTTGGGAAAAGTTGGTTGTACTTTTCCGACACTAGGGGGAGTTTTAGCACCAAAAGTTTCTGGGCCATAATTTCTAAATCATTGGTCCGACAAATGTCCAAATGGATATGGATACATTGATTTTTAATCTAATAGTCCATTTTTTACTCACTAGGGGGAGCTTTTTAATGAAAACACTGTTTTTGCAGAGATAACTTTCTACCCATTGGTCCGATTTAGTATTGAATATGAATGGACTCGAGATCTATCTCATAAATATCATATATATATGAGATATGAGATCATATATATATATTTACTCAATAGAAGGGGCTTTTTATTCTTTTTCAATGAAAAACCCTTTTCTGGACATCACTCCAAAAATGTTTAAATTTTATACACTCATAGGGCTTAGAGTGAGGAAGAATGGGATTGATGTTGGGATAGGTTTACCTATAAAAGGTTACCTTATATATTTCATATTTTGAAAAAGTTCCTATTTTACTCACTAGGGGGAGCTTTTTTATAACAAGAAGAAGAAGAGTTTAATCTGACATACGCAAAAACATTGGAGAAACTATTTCCTACTTTTATTTTACAACACTATACGGTATATCTCTAAAAGTTAACAAATAGCAAGTTTAGCTACGTTCTACCTTCTTAAGCACAGAGAAAAAAAAAAGTCCTGCCGCTCCACAGAGTGAGATCAACAGAAAGTGAAACATAAAGACACTGATACGACATCTAATCATCAAGACCTCACGTTTACACAGGATGAGCATCGGAGAGGAAATCAGTGAATCCCTAATCCGAAACATATTGAATATGAGGCAGCCAGCTGCTATAACCTTCATCTATAATTCATGATGTAATGGGATACACAGCATACGACGCGGAGTTCACTATGGAGCCTAGTGCAGTCGGATATTCATGCAAACCTCGGGAGCGACGGTCGGAATATACATTCATCTTATATACACATGAATATACATTCATATATATATACATATGAATATACATTCAACTTATATACATATGAATATACATTCATATATATACATTCATATATATATACATATGAATATACATTCAACTTATATACATATGAATATACATTCATATATATACATTCATCTTATATACATATGAATATACATTCATATATATACATTCATATATATATACATATGAATATACATTCAACTTATATACATATGAATATACATTCATATATATACATTCATCTTATATACATATGAATATACATTCATATATATACATTCATCTTATATACATATGAATATACATTCATATATATACATTCATCTTATATACATATGAATATACATTCATATATATATACATATGAATATACATTCATATATATATACATATGAATATACATTCATATATATATACATATGAATATACATTCATATATATATACATATGAATATACATTCATATATATATACATTCATCTTATATACATATGAATATACATTCATCTTATATACGATTAAAACCGCACAAAGTTAATCATCACAGGTGGAAGCCATCCAACCACCTGATCAATGCGGAGCCGTCGCACCAACCAACAGGTCGCTTCGTCAGACGGAGAAGAACTAACAACAGCTTGCGAACCGCCATGTGAGTTTTCACAGTCGCGTCCGTGTTGCCGGTAGCGACAGTAAATTCATGACTAGCTCCTCGGCTTGTTGGAGATGGCTAATTCGTTTTTCACTCCTGCTGAATACTGACTCTCTGAATTCTCTCTGCAGCCCATTAAATAAAGAAAGATGTAAAAAGCTGCTCCCTCAGCTCTTCCTCCTCCTCCTCTTCGGAGGACTGAACGCCACGATGACTTCGGATGCTCTGAGGTTTAGGGATATTATGTTGTGTGAATTATCTCCCTGTTTGTAGCCATGTACATGTGGGGGGAGATATTAAAGCAGAGCTGTTACACATCTCTACGCCGAGAATTAGGAGCCGATAGGTTTCAACTTTAAACCCGGAGGAATAACAATTCGGCTGAGCTGTTTGTTTTACAGCCTGCATGGAAAACAGCGGCGGCTGACCTTTTGACCTTTGCCCCCACCAGATTTTGCCTTCTAATTTGGCTGATTGTTTTTCTCCCGCGGGAGGCGCAGCCACCACCCGTATGGGAAACATCAATGGGGCGGCGCTCGGGTCAGCGAAGCCTTTGAGCGCGGTTCATTACAGACATGTGTCAAAGACGAGTCTCCATTTCTCCGAGTCGGACTTTTACCGCCATTATTAACGGCGCATCGTTAACTTTACTCTGCTCTTCGGCCCTTCCCCTCCAGCTCTCTTCATTCCAATCAATCTGGAATCCCCCGTTTATGCCGTAGAGGCTTTATTTAAAAAGTAAACCAAGGTTTGGTCTCGTATAAGATTCATCCCGTGTTCATACATTCCATCGTCATCGTCATCTTCATCGCACCTTCGTTTCCCCATAGTTTCCCCGTCTTTGTGTGTTTTCTCGACATGACTTGATTTTCTTCATCGGATCAAGTCTCCATGATTCACCTCATCTCTTATTCCCTCTGTGTGCAGGTTTCCCTTTAAGCCCTTTTTTTCCTTCTGCTTCTGATAGATAGACTCTTAAAGAGAAAAGAACAATCAGGTTAAAAAAAACATTCTAAGCTTCTTAGGTGAGGCAAAAAAAGGTTCATGCCATTAAAAGGCATAAAAATCTCTGACATCATCAGATTTCATTATCATCATGGTGACAACAGCCTGACGTAACTTTCTGGGCTTTCACACTAGCTGGATTAACCTGGATCTTATTATGCCAACTAAAATCAATCTAATCCCAATCAGACCAAAAAATGTGGATGCTAATCCCAGAAACGTCCCCAAAAAAAGAAATTCAGCCATTAAGTCCCACTTTGAGCATGAATATGGATTATTTATTGTTCTACCAAGCCCTCGGAAGAGTTAAATATGAACTATTAGAGTAAAATATAGATATAGTCACGATAGATCTCCTTGAGTGGATTGCTATGCACCAAATTTGGACCAAATCAGAAGTGTTTTCGTAAAAAAGCTCCCCCTAGTGAGTGAAATTTGAACTATTAGCATAAAACAGGATAGAAATCATTCCAGTTCTTCCTCGCACTAAGGTCTATGTGGTTATAAGATTCGAAAATGATCCATGGAAAAAAATTTTGAGTTCTGACCAGAAAGCAACGTTTTTAGTAAAAAAAAAAAAAATCCTCTCATTGAGTAAAATATGAACTATTAATGTGAAATAAGATTTTTACAATCATGTCGATTCAGATTCACAGATATTTGGACCGAATCAGAGTATCGGTCCAGAATTGATGAAATTCATCCATGCAGTACTTCTGGAGTTATCGCATTAACACCAACGATCTGCGATGGCGACGACTTTTCGGGAATATGAAAACAATGGCTGAAAATTCTGCTTATACGCAGACCTTTACTTTTATTCTGCGGGTCCATTTTCAGAAGTCACACCGCCACCTACTGGACTGGCCTGCACACAACAGCGCCTTCAGCTCTTTTTTGCAGAACCGAATGAACGAGGAAGAGTTTCGCAATGTTTTTATATGAGCATTTAACATTTTTAAAGGTACAGTTCCAAAAACAAACTGTTGTCACGGAAGCCTGCAGACATTGATGAAGATGCTCGAGCTGAGGCTGCTTCCTCTGTTGGTCGCCGGTTGAGCGTTCGGGTCAGACTGATGTTTGGGGATCATTAGCCTTCAGGCCGTTAACCAAGCTGCGGTAATTATCCAAAACATGGTTGCGTAATTAACCTTCAGTCTGCCTTCAGAGCTGCCAGTGTGAAACGAAGCGGCCCCCCCTCCTTCTTTTTAAAGGTGCCAGCCCGTCTGTGCGGCAGCGCCGCCATTACGGCGCATCCTGCCAAAAAAAAAGAAAATGCAACAACCTTTTGCCACAAATACGAAATGACTTCTTTTTATAAAAGTACAGCATGGGCCAATCAAATCCAATCATGCTCGCCACAACAAAGCCTTTCCAAGTTAAAAGTTACTGATCTTTTCCAAACTAAGTGGTTTTCATGGGTGAAGTTGACCACATCGCACATGTCCGACAGGTTTGGTGGTAAGAAAGCTTTGCAAGATGCTGAAAACACTAAAGAAAAGGCTTTACATGTTTCACACAGATGCTGTAGCTTAACATTTGGATCTGGGAATGCAAGTGGATTATGACAAAGTGGATTGAAGAGTTTTTCTTCGGAGCTGATAACTCTATTTTATTGTATCCCCGAAAAGTTGGGGATGTTATGGAAACGTCCTTGTCGCCTCCGCAGCCCCTTCGTGTTAACGCGATAACTCAAAAACTGTTCAATAGATTGTTTTCAAATGTTTAACTCACATAGACCCTAGTGTGAGGAAGAACTGAGGTGATTTTGGGAAATATTGGTTTTATAGTCCCAACGGTAAAGGGAGCTTTATCTCTGAAAGTTTTTCAGGCCATAATTTTTCAACTGTCGGTCCCATTTAATCAAATTTGGTTTACATGAATTGAGTCAAGGAGATCTATCTGGTGATATTTTAGTCTACTAGCTCACTCTTTACTCACTACAGGGAGTTATTTATGATCAACACTGTTCTCCAGATATAAATCGAAGACTATGTCATGGATCTTTCTCCAATTTTATACCCACATAGGCCTTAGTGCGAGAAAGACCTGGATTTTTTCATTTGGTGAAGGTTCGATTTTTTATTTCTGATACTAGCGGGAGCTTTTTTTTTTTATGAATAACTTCCTGATTGTTGGTCTGATTTCGTCCAACGTTGGTTTATATGAATCGAACCCAGGAGACCTATATTGTATATATCATAATTTACTCTAAAAGACTACATTTCACTTCCTAGGGGGCGCTGTCTTAAAAGAAAACACTGTTTCCGGTACAAATCTTTGCATTTAATTTGATAAGTCCAATAAAGGGGATTGATTGTAAAACGCAGGGGATTGGGGGCTCTTTCGGGAATACACCGTCGCTATCTAGGAGGTCAGCAGAGGAGTTTGATTAATTTTCTAAAAGTAGGTTTGTTGAAACTTCATATGATCAGTGATCCCACCACTGGAAGAATTGGGTTCCCTGTTCGACACAAGCAAAAGGAGCAAAAAAGTTTTGTTCTCTCTCTCTCTCTCTCTGACTCTCTCTCAGATGCTCATCTCTGTTTGGATGACCACAGGAAGATAGTGATGGACTGCAGGGAGAGAACATGAACATCCGGTACCCACCAGTCCGTCTCAATAGAAGAGTAGGGACACGGTGACATCACCGCAGCCGGCCCCCTCAAACGACCCCGATAAAAGCTGTAAGTACTTACCAGAACCACTTACAGACATGCAAAGGTAATCGGCAGCTGTAGGCGCCATTTAAATGATGAAATTTATTCATCCTGTTACACTTTCATGGCAAAAACAAAAAGATCCAATAATAGTTTAATGTAAAAGGCTAAATATTCATGGCATTTACATAAATTAAGTTGAATCATGAGGATTAATTTGAATGGTCATGACATTTTAACTGTTGAATATTTGGAAACGTGGGGTTTCATTACATCAGAGATGCATTTTGAGAACCATTTAAAGGTTCAGTGAGTAGAATTTAGTGGAAAGTCTGGGAATAAATGGAATATAATGTTCATAACATATTCATATTTATTTCTTAATATATCTATCTAAAGGAAGCCCGACTCTTGACGGGAGATCACAAAACATATCAAACTTTACAACAACTTAAATAAATAAATGGTGTTGATGATGAACTGTCATTTCTTTACTGATGGGTCTAAACAGCAAGAAGAAGAAGAAGCGAGAAATACCAGTTAGCTAACGCTAGCTTAGCATGCTAACGCTAAATGCAGATGATGAAACAACAAGAGAGATAAAAACAATTCTAAATAAAAAGAATATTCTTAGATATGTGCTCAACAGTCTTTTAGAAGGCCTGGTTTAACCTGAAGACAGATACATTCCCAGAAATCCCTATGAAGTGCACATAAATTATAAATTTAATGTATTGTTATTATTATAAGTTGTTCCTTGTCAACACTTGGACCTGCTCAAATGCCTCCTTGGATCAGGTCACGTCTTGGATACTACCTTCTTTTCTATCCTGGTTAATCAGTTATGATCCCCATGTCCTCTAGGAGATCAAGGGGATACCGGACGCTTGTAACTCTTGTAGCTTATTTGATGTCCTCTGGCAAGTTAATAAATAATCTTGACTTCACAGGGTTGTCTTCAAAAGTCTAAATTACAATAACCTAAATTCAAGGCCTTAAGAAGTCTTACATTTCAATGAAACGTCTCCAAAACTACTCTGGCAGGACTTAAAAAGGAATTAATGTTACTTTCATGTAATGAAAGAAATTCATTGTCTTGCTTTTGAATATTTCGATTTTCAGCTCGCCGTAACAAAAACCGAAACGCTCAGTTGATCAGTTACGGTTTGTTACGGCGGTTCTGTTTCAGATGGAACCAGAAAGCAAGAGATGTATTCCCCGGATAGAATTTGTCAAAGCACCCCCATTTACGAGCGGTCGAGGGGTGTGGTTTGGATTTTAAACGTAATTTTCACCTCAGCTCACCGCACCCCATTCGCAACGTTTGGAAGTACTAGCCCACGCGGAGGCGCGAGAACGCAGCGAGCATCATGGGTTGACAACCCCGTGAAGTGATGAGGTCCGTTCGGGGTCGTGCTTCAAAGGTCATGGTCAGAGCTTTTGACTACAAATCTTTCCAAGCCAAGCCAGAACCATCGCATCGCTCTGCCATACAGGACATGTGCTGCCCAGACCCGATGTAAAAAGATCCTGTGAGGGGATCCTCCCTTCGCTGTGCGGATTTGCCTCACCCACTGAGTTGCATCCGCCTGGCTGCCTGAGCACCCCCCACTACTCCACCTCTTGACCTTTTGACAAGTGGGTCCTTATGTTTTTTTTTTTTTTTTACTGTGAGGGAATTCTGCTCTGTTGCTTCTGTTATCCGGCACAAATGTAGAAGTCGTCTTTTTCCTCTTCGTTGGTTTTTGGAGGCGAAGCATTTGTCCATCTTCCTGCTTCTTCAACCCTAAAAACAAAAAAAGTCCTCAATAGAGCCAGAGTTCAGTTATTTCATACAGAGCCAGGGTACAAACATGGACGCCTCTGAAGAAGAGGACCCGCCCCGACAGTAAATATAAAGAGACTCGTTCTCAGCTGACATTAAAAAGGATTCTTATTTTTTAGCAAATTAAACCAACAAAAAAAACATAGCTGTGAACATTATATTCCATTTTTTTTGACCCTTAACTTTACAGACTGTACCTTTAATATTTGAACAGACTGATAAAAAGCGGGCTTTCTAAAGCGCTGCTCCTAGCTAAAAAGGTCATGTCGGGAAAACAGCATGACCTCCTAAAGATCAGCTCAGAGAGAAATCGTTTATGAATTTGAAACCTGAATTAAGAAATGTGTAGAAACGATCTTAAACTCACACATCAGATTCCAGGACATGAGTTACGGATGTTAAAACACGGCCTCTGTTGATCCAGGTGCCTTCTGATTATTTTCGGCCACCAGGAGTGTCAGGAAATCCGTGATAGATGTTCCCGGATAACCTTACCACCCCCTTTAAATCCACCGTGACTCAGGGAGACCCTCCTGGAAACGGAGGGAAACCTCATGAATCTGACATCTGTCACAGCCGGCGTAACCTGATCTCCTCTCTCGCCTCGCTGAAAAGTCTCCGCTGACTCCTAATGAATTAAGTGAGTGGCAGCAGCTGAGGCTGGAGGTACGTGAGGCGTTTACGGTGAAGTGACTGCGGAGTGTGTGAAGCGACTGCCGCTTAAGAAAAAGACGCTTCAGAGGACAAACAACCCCCTCCTTCATGAGTGAAAGCGTTTTGGTGGGACAAGCTCATCGTCTCAGCGTTAGAGAGCCGTTATTCTTCTCCGTCCTCCTGTTCACATCCAGAGGTGTGTCAGCGCCTGTGCGGTCCAAAGACCTACCAGGCATCCGCATGACCGTCCTCACAGTCTGCGCGAGAACCGCACACCATCTGTTCCCGTGAGAGCTACCAGGTCCGCGGTCTGTGGAGCGGCCCGCCAGGCAGTCTGCCGTGATGTGAGGCGCCGCTCTATTTGACGTGACACTAGCTGTGAAACACCCGTCTCAGGTCGCCGCCACTGCATCAACTCCAACTTCCCTCTGAGTTTGTCAAACTCACATAGATGACGAGGTCCATTTCCTCCCCCGTTGTACCGGTGGCTAGTTTTATACCGAAGAAAGTTAGGGCCATATATGGTTATGGGGAATTTGTATTCTGGAATTATGACTTTACTCTCAGAATAATGACTTAAACTCATATTTCCCAAAAATGTGTCATATAGCCCTACTCTGAGAATTAAGTCCGAACTCTGAGGTTTATTGTGGAATTCTGGGAATAAAGTCAGAATTTGGAGTTTAAAGTCGGAATTCTGAGAATAGTCAGAATTCCCCCCAATAATGTTTGGTATCCTCTTCTCAGTCTTGCAGTAGGCAATCAACATACCTACATATATGAGCCATAACATTCTAACCACCGACTGGGTGTGTATAACATTTATTGACCAGTTTCCATGGCAACTATCAGCTGGTTGGATAAATTAGGTAGCAAGTGAACATTTTTTTCCTGAAGTTGATGTTAGAAGCAGGAAAAAAGTCTAAGAATCTGAGGGATTTTGATCGGGACCCAGTTGTGGTGGCTTGATGACTGTAAGCAGTGGTTAGGACCAGCTAAAATCATCTGAGGAAAGATAGTTGGTTAACTTGATACGGGCGCCCAAGATTCATGGATGCCAACGGGCAGCAAAGGCTAGCGGCTAACCACACAGATAGAAGAGCTAATGTTACAGCTGAAGGTTCCTCGGAGTATTGGGCATATGTTTTTGATCTTTCTTTCAAAGGTCCAATAAGAGCAATGGTTCAGCTTGATCCGGCCCAATACCACCTTTTTGTTGCACCTTAGTCCTTAGTTTGTTTGTTTGTTAGCAAGTTTATGGGAAAAAGTATGGATTGATTTGCACCAGATTTGACCCAGATGAAGGTTTTGGAGATATTTGCGATCTCCGAGTGCTTTGTGTTTTCCATATATTGATCTCTTCATTCTTGACTGATTGGTTTAAAAACTGCCGTAGGTGTGATGTCAGTCCTCACCTCCTCTCTGGTCCTCCCCCTCTCATCCTTGCAGAAATAAATACCTTTTTACGAGAAGTTTTTGTCTTTTCATTCGACCAAATCACCGTTAAATACCTCGTCTCTTCCTCTCAACTTTTTCCACTTGTTTTTCTACATTTTTTTTGTTTTTTGGGTGACAGCAGCCCGTTGCAACTTCCTGTAATTAGTCAAAAAGTGAGAAAAATACAAAAAAGTGCTTTCACACTGTAAACAAACCGAACCACGGGTACATTTTCATCCGGGCTTGGACCACATCTGCTGGTTACACAGATGTCTGGCTGATGAATCCGGACCTTCGTCTTGCTGCAGATTTGCATGCGATGTGTTTTATTTAATCATGTTTTACTGCTCTGATTGTTTTTGCCCTCTGTTGTTTTGTGATTTAATGCTGATGAATGGATGTTTCAAACCTGCAGGGGTGGACTGCAGATGAGAATTAGCCTTAGGCTAACTCCGGTACAATGCATCACACAGTAACATTTATGTTTCATAGTGTACAGTGTCCCTCCCCAACAAATACAAAAAAAAGAAAAACTACACCTTCCTCCTGAAAGTGTACATTCATCTTTTGACTAATCTATAATTATTCAAATGAATTAGCTAAATGGCAGTAAGCACGCTAATTAGCTTAACGTGTTATTTTAGCTATTCATGCTATTATTTCATTTTCAAGTGGGTTGGCCTGAGATTGATTGCTATTGCAGGTTTAGGAAGTAGAAACTATTTTGTCTTGTTTTCATTTTCCTAGCTAACCCTCCAGCCCAGGCACTTAGCTAACTAGCCCCCCCCCCCCCGGTAGTTTCACATGCAATTTGGGTCTGACTCAGACCTAGAGGTCATAAAATCTTGATCAAATGAGATCAGGGTGAAGGTGCCCTTAAATAATCTCTCATAATATTGTCTGGCCAGCAGGAATAAAAGCTTTATCAAACCACATTTAAGACATTTTAAACCTTAAAGACAGAGAGAATGGCATATTTCGGAGGGAAATGAGTTTGTGGAAGTCGTTTGAAGTCTTTCCCACATCGACCCACGGAGCTGGTCGAGAGGTTAAGAGAGAGTAAGCGTCTGAGAGACTCCCACAGAACAACCACTGCTCTGTTCACCATCACACACGCTCCATGACGTCACCGTCCTGGGAGCAGTTTGTGCTTCTGAGTCAGCTTTAAGAATGTTGGAGGTGCAGAATGAAGTCCAGGAACACATGTCAACACATGCTTTATGACTCCCTGCAGCGTGACCCCTGCACATCTAACCCACCTCTCTTTCCTGCGAGGAGGATTTATTTCTGCTGGTCGGGCCAACGCGGACGTCAGATATGATGACATGAATAAAAGAATGGGGTGAAAGACGTTGTCCTGGGGCAGATTTCCTCCTGTTAATGTCAGGGGAGCCACAGTAGCAGCAGAACGCACATGCGATATATCTCAATGCAGGCAGTGAAGCGTCATTAGAATGACGGCGTTATGTTTACCGTGATGGATTATGCAGTCTGGAAAATGTTCAGCTCTGTCAAACTTGTTTACTATGCAGCTCAAGAGTCGCAGCTAGTGTCTGGATGAAGGACAGGAAGATACTGGGGAAGTAAAAACAACATTGGATTTTAAGAAGAATAACAAACAAAAAACCTTTTCCCGATGTAATATTCTCCCTTGATCCCCCCACGATTCTCATTTCAGTCAAAAGCGTGTGAATGATAGCGGGAAATAAGCGGCAGAGAGCGCAGTAGCGTGCTTTGGAACAGATTAACCCTTTCATGTTCCTGCTCAACTGTTTGGTTGACCTCATTTTGAGTCACTATGTCTTTTTGAAAAATGTGACAGAGCCTGTTTATACTTTGAGCCAGTGGCTGCATGAATGTGCCGAAGAGTAAGGGGCCAGAGAAGGAGCCCTGTGGGACACCACAGGGTCAGACGGGCCACCGATGATGATGCGTTGACCATGGCTCTTGGGAAAATCCTACTCCATAAGTAGAATTTATGCATATAATCAGATTTCAGGACGTACTAGTCAGAATTATGTACTTTGATACAACCAAACATTTTTGTTATCAACCTTTTTGTTGATAACAAAAACTCAAATAAGGGTCCAATGGTTTTCTGAAAACATGCTTTACAAAAGGTTGTGCTTATCCAACAAAAAATTCACTAATGACTTTGTGCGGATATAAACTTTTTTGTTATGTTTACAAAAACAAGCTCGATCGAAAAAAAATTGTCATATTATTTTAAATTGAAAGAGACTAAGATATTAAATTAATGCCACAAAGAAATGAAATATGAATATAAATACTTTTTCCATATTCTTGAGGACATTGAAGTGTAAAGTTCTGAAAACTAACTCATGTGAACGGTCCAGAACCAAATGCTAGAATTTTTTTTACGGGGAAATGACAGGGGTGAGTTGCATTGCGAAAGAAAGAAATAACTTTACTTAGTTGTAGCGATGTCATTACTTACGTTAGCGGGTGCAAAAGTCTACTTGAAAACCCAAAACATCTTTTCTGTATGTGTTGGATTTTTTTCTCATGAAAAATCATCTATCATCATCGATCAGAGATTTTTAATGAGATTATACGGTCGGTATCCACTGTGGTTGACATGTTTGATAGAACCCGGGGTGCTGTCAAGATTCCGTTCATCTTAAGACAAGTGAAAGATATTTTCTAAACTTGACACTCATTCAAACCTCATTTCCAGTAATTGCATTTTCGCAATTTTTCTATTATATACATTCTCTTTTATGTGTGTTTACATTTTTTTGTGTCTTGCCTAAATCATGATGCCAGATGGTTCCTATAAGTCCGTATCTGTACGCAAAGAAATTTCAAAGACGTACTAAATTCTACGAAAATAAGTACGTGGAAGGAAAACTTCAATTGTCTTTACAAACTGCCTTTACATTAAAGAATATGCTTAATACTTATAATATTAGAATATTAATACGATTATTTTATTATCATACCAAGATACATTTAAAATAGATGCTACTATTTACAATGTTTTTATTACCTCTGCCAAGGAAGTAATGTATTCACAATGGATTTGCATGTAATTCTGACCAGCGCTAGGACCTTTAACATCCTGGAGGTGATTAAAGTTTGGTGATATAAGGTGTTTAAAGAAAAAAGACAAATACAAAATCCGTCAGAGGAATGACATCAAACTTTTGGCGTTCTTCCTTTGATTCCTTTGATGTTTCTTTGGAGGGTGTAGCTGGGGGCTCAGTGGGCTGAACAGAGACGCTGAAGGGGAAGGTGCAGGAGACGAGCGTCTACCGAGTACTTGACAGATACTCCGAGAGTTTGTTGGAGTTGTCGGTACATTTAGAGGCTGCCGATAATTCAGACATTAATGGAGAAAAGCTGCACGATGTTTTCTTAAACCTAGCGTACTTATGTGCCCTGGTGGAGGTTTGCGCTCTCTGGGTGTTTCTTCTAGCTATCATTATCATTACTGCTATACATCTCTGTGTGAAGCCCTTCCTCTTTTACCTTACCTTTATCTCCCTCTCTTTCTCTCTCTCCCTCTTTAGGCTTCAGCTACAAATCCACGGAATTAACGTTGATGAATATTCGCCTGTCGCTCAATTTTCGGGTATTTTTACGTGCGGAGTAGCATCCACATCCAGCAACTGATTTTCTTGATAAGACACTGAGCTGAGGATCAGCTGGATTACATCAGAAGGTGACATTTGGAACGTCCTCAGGTTTATCTATCTTTATTGGATGTACAGGTTTATATTCTTCATCCAGTCTTGATCTCCATCAGAGAATAGTAGCGCAGACGTTTTACCCGGCAGAAGGACATTTCTCAACCCAATCTGTTAGTGGATCTCCATGTGATGGACGGACGTGATGTCCACCTGTTCTGTACGTCTGGAGACGTCGCCTGCTCCTTGGGAATCAAAGATGAAGGAGTCTTTACGATTACTTCTGTGTCTAACCAGCTGCTTTTGTACAACGCCGCCCATTAAAACTACAAACTGCCCAAGAGAGAGGCTGGCAGTAATTTAAAAGAGAGACAATAACCAACATCGCCCCACTAAACCTGATTACAAACTGACCCACGAGTCGGAACCATCACCTCAGAAGACCCATTCTTGGTGTTATTAGTTGCACCTGTGTTTCGTCCGGAAACAAGGTTACGGGAAATTTGCTGACCTACCGTAAATCCCTGCCTGACTCTGGAACAAAATCCAATCATGCAAAATCCATGAACACCTGTGTGGCTGTGCCAGTGGTGTGTAAACACTCTGAAAACTCCCAGGACAGAACTAGAATCCCCAACAGAACCAGACTAAAGGCATGCGTTGACGGAACTTTGGAGCAAAGGCAAACGAGGCCACCGGGGTTTGGTCCATCATACAGAAGTTTAGAAGTCTGAATCTGGCAGAGAGCGGAGCTTTTGAACGATTCCAGCAATATTTACAAAGCCCCCTCTTCATGGTCCAGTTCTGGTGCTTAGACGTAGCGATGATTATGGGTACAACAGCTAATCCCTCATTAATGAGGTATCCACGCCGCTCTGGCTCACAAAGATAGGAAATCAATGCGCCTCAGCCTGGAGCGAGAACTGAGAGATGCCCATCTCCCAAACAGCAGCTGCTGTCCACATCCAGAGACTGAGAGAGTATTAGGAGATCCCGGACATATTGACCAAAACTTAAGATCCCTGGGTCAGAATGATTCTGTTTAACGAGGTGGGCTTCTGGCATTAGGCGGATGATGTCAGCCATTTTTTTTCCCAAATTGGTTTCAGTCCTGTGTCAAATATCCTTATTAGTTTTGATCAGATCTAATCAGATCCAATAAGGATTCATTTGTCTAAATCAATAACACGTGTAGTTATTAGTTTCATAGGTTTTTGGTTATTTTTGAACCAGTAAGAAACCGTCCTGCTAACATTTTGTTTTGTTCGATGTTAGCCTAACCGAAGCTAATATCTAACAGATCTGCCTTTATTTATTGATTTTTATGTGAAGTACTGGGCAGGAGAGCCCTTTTTATGTTGTGTTTACGCAGAATAAATATTATAAATTACAAATATTAAGATGTATAAGATTTTCGCACGGCGCAGAGATCCAGCGGTTAAAACTGATGAGGTCATAATGAATGTTATTCTGACTTCACGTGTCAATGGTTACATTGTTATGGCCGGTCTGTGTACATAATAACTTCACTAAACTTAATATTTATATTTGAATCGAAATGAATAGCTGGGCATTCTTTTCGGGGATATTTAACTTTATGCAGTTTCTTTTCCTCGGTTGTTTCCATGGAAACAGTCGACTCTGAACGGCGCTCAGCTTGTACGGAGAATATTTAACAAACTATTAATTAATTCATATTCATTCCTTTACTTTCTCATACTTGTCATTTACTGGGTTGTATATTGTGTTGATGTGGAACTTTTGTATTCTTTGGTGTTTCTGGGTCGAAATGCCGGAGGATCGTTTTGTGTCGACGCCCTGTCTAGGCCACACCCCTTAATGCAGGTGGAATGTCCCCATTGGTTATCAGCACCATAAAATGGCCTGTTTTTTCATGATATTCGTCCGACTCCCCGATGAAGGCTCGAAGCTGAAACGTGTTGGAGTCGTTTTTTTATGTGACCAAATCACCATTGCGTGTCAATAAAGGCATTTTAATGGTTAAAGGAGAGCGCCTTGGAATTTCTTTGGGGTTTTCATAACTATTCATACTACTGACCATCCAGGAAGTTGTGGGCTCAAGGTGGGTGGACTGCTATTTATGCAGAAACCTAGGGAGATCTGGACCAAATTGCAGGTTTGTGTACAATGTAGGGGCGTTTGCATTAATTGTTGCAGTGAAAGTCTCTTTATTCAGGATTCTACATCACAAGCGGGTCCTTGCTGTCTTTAGGGGTCGCCAACCCACGCCAAGAAAATTATTTTTAAACCTTTTTAGACTTGTTTTGGTTGTATCAAGTTACATAATTCTATTTAGTAAGTCCTAACACGCTTTAATATGCCTTGACTTTCTCAATAGCCATAGTTTATGCCTCCTCCTATAAGGCCCTTTGACCCCATGTTGTCCCCCAGGGCTCTGTCCTTGGCCCCCTTACTCTTTGGCATACAGGTGCTGCCACTGGGTCGTATTATAAGCAGGTTCAGCCACATTTTTCAATAAGAAATAAAGTCTTAATATATGCTCAACCAAACAGTTGAGCAGGACATTAAAGGGTTACGATAGTTTCAGCCCAGGGACTACAATCGTTACTTTACCCCATACAACTCTGAAACTTGATCATGTGGGAAAGCTCAGAGGCAAAAACTCCTACTAAATTGTTCTCAGAGTCTTTCACCATGAAATCCAGGTAGGACCACCAAAGCTGTCGCAAACATAGAACAGGATTTGTTGGGTCCGATCACATGTCCTCATGTTCCACGTCCCTGAAGATGAACCTGCGGTAATGTTCCAACTGGAACCAAACTTCTGCACACAGAGAACAGACCATTTGGAGAACAAAGAGACAGAAAGATTTGGGGAAAGTTCCTGCTTATTAATGAAGATCTTGCGAAATTGTAGCAAAATCTTTCAATCTCTGTCGTTCACACCGTTCATGCATGTCCAGCCTCCATCCCCCACTTCATAAGTCTGGACCGCCGCATCTCCACCCAGTCCTCGCATTCCAATCAACTTCATTCATCAGTCTCAGCAGAGTCATCCGCCACCGCCACCAGTATCCAGACTCCAAGGGGGATATAGATGCTACTGCTAAGGGCAGAAACCTTTATAGACGTGTCATCACACATGAACCGTTGGAATAAACTTTCAGCCCAGATTCCGACTTACTTTATTGTCAAAGTCGAAAGAATGATTCTCCTAAAATCAACTTGCAAACCAAAAAACCAAACAAAACAAAAGAAAGTGCAGATCAATAAATACTAGTATAAAATACATACAATTATAAAATAAAAGTTTATTGTTGCAGAGGTATGATGGGAGTCCATGAGATGTATTTTGTGTTTGTAGTCCATCAGGCTAGAGGTATGTGAGTGAGTGGTAGGGAGGGGTCTCTGTCCCCCCAAATGAACATTTAACACCATATTCTTATGTCAAATGCTAAAATTAGTTTTCGTTTAGTCTCTTTCACGATATGGTTGACATCTTCCATACCATTCTTCAATAAGACTACTTTTATGAAGACCTTATAAATGGTTTATAATTAGGTAATAAACACTTATAAGCACTTAGTTAAGATTTATAAACATGTTATAACATAGCTCTCAATTTAACAATGTGGGTCACTATTTGGCAATATCCAGTAACCAGTACAGATGAGTGTGCTCACTATTTGGCAAGTATCAGGTCTCTGATACCTTTTACATCTAATGAATTAATGATATGTATTAATACATATAATTAGTAAACTAGGTAGAAGCTATTTATAAGTCCTTGATGAGGGGTCTTGTTGTGAAGTGGGACCACATCTTCTGGTCTTGATCAAACGAACGAATAAGGTAAGAACATTTTTCATCATAGATTCCTTTCATGAAACGGTGCTAGAGAGCGATCCATGTCACATGACTACAGGAAGTCACAGCAGAGGTGGATCCGATCACGTTAGGCTGCCGTTGGTTAATCGGAGGGTGAAAAACTTTCTGCAGTCAAAATCCCTCTGGGAGGAAGTCAAATGTTTTCCCATCATCCAGAAGACAAATTAACTTTTTTCTCTCTAATTCTCCCCAAAGCGTTGATGGGGAATTTTTTCATTCGTTGCCAAATGTAATGATGACTTGAATTACAAATGCAGCTGCGCGTTGCAAGTATGTACACTAGCGAGAGGTCCCCGCAGAACCCAGCCGCTCTTTAAAGATTCAAAAAGCATATTTCAGAACCCGACTCTCCACGCTTAAGTACCGCAACCCCCGCCGGAGATGCAAATGTATTGTTCCGAATGTTCTCAATGCAATCTTGTTAGGGAGTTAAAATTACAGTTGTTGAAGCGTAAAGGTTTTTTTATTTTCTTTTTGAAGCCTCAGCACAAACTTGAAACAAGTGAGGTTCTGATAGGACCTGAATTAATGGCGCCGGCTCGTGTAAAAAGCCACGAATGACAGCAAAGATAACTGCTGCTGGCTGAAACGGCTCTTCACAGCTCTTCATCCTGTCTTTGCTGCACAGCTGGATCATCCTTTTGGACCTCGGGTTTGCATTTCCGACACACACACACACACACACACACACACACACACACACACACACACACACACACACACACACACACACACACACACACACACACACACACACACACACACACACACACACACCACCACACTCACTCACACACACACACACACACACACAGAATTGCAGCAAAGCACACACGCTGAGTCCGACTGATCCAACATGGCGACCCTTTGTTATCAGCGCCGCTCCAGCTTTGTTTGCTTGGATCATCTGGAAACGCCATTTGTTGTTGCTGTTCCACAGAGAACAGACTCCGAACGCTCGCCCTGACCCGCCGAAGTTCTCCCCCACCAAGCAAACCCGGCTTCAGAACCGTAAAAAGAACGGATGTGAAAGTTGAGTTCTGGACTCTGAAGAACGGATAAGTGTTTGTTTGATAACAGTGAAGCTCCGGTGGACAGCAGTGACCAAATACTGGATCCAGGTCTCTGTGGGGACAAAGGTAGATGTTTTTCCTCACGGCAACTTTGGATATTTGGTTCCTCTTTAAGATCCAAAAGAGAACATCCAAGGAACTCCGGACCTCGTGTACCTAGAGAACATCATGGTCTAGTGTGGATGTGGCAGTTTAAGGTAGTGGGTGAATAAGCCTCAGTCGTGGAGAGAAGGTGCGGAGCTCGGAATTGAAGAGCCGATCCTTCTCGACGAAAGGATCCAGTTGAAGAGGTTCATCATCGGATCAGGATGCTTCCGGGACGCCGTCCTTTTGAGCTTTTTCCTGGTGCGACAACAGGGAGGAGACCCAGGGTTGGAACCAGAACTCACAGGAGGGACCACGTATCTCATCTGGCCTGGGAACGCCGCAGGATCCCTCAGGATGAGCTGGAGGGTGTTGCTGTGGAGAGGGACGGCCGGTAGCCCGATGGTGGTTAAATGTTAAAGTTAAAAAATAGGAAGAACTGTGGAACAAGCACGATTCAGTTCGTTTAAAACGCATAAGGTTTATTTAGAACTATTACAGAAAGATGATTTGGACTCCATTCATGTTTTAATGAAAAATAGATACATCACATCAAGTATGTTCATTTTGTTTATTTTAAAAAGGATGGAAACCAAATGCAGGGAAACCTTACATGTAAATTAAATAAATAAATCTTGAATATTAGGCTTGAATATTGTTTAAGTGGTAACTCTTTTCACACAGGTCCGGAGATCCGACACAGTTTATACAGAGAAACACGCAGAATGGTAGAAACCTGGAGTTATGCAAGAAAAAAGTTTTACAGTGCAGGCTATAGTTTAATGTATGTCATGCTTTATTAACGCCACAGAAGCCCCGACCTCACACACACACACACACACACACACACACACACACACACACACAGACACACACACACACACACACGCACACACACACACACACACACAGAAACACACACACACACACACACACACACACACACACAGACACACACACACACACACACGCACACACACACACACACACACAGAAACACACACACACACACACACACACACACACACACACACACACACACACACACACACACACACACACACACGACAAATACACGCACACTTCTCCCTTTCCAGCAGCATCTCTCCAGCTGCAGAGCCGCTCTCTCTCTCTCTCCCTCTGTCTCTCTCTCTCCCTCTCTCTCTCTCCGTCTCTCTCTCCGTCTCTCTCTCTCTCTCCCTCTCCCTCCCTCTCTCTCTCTGTCTCTCTCTCTGTCTCTCTCCCGCTCTCCCTCTCCCTCTCCCGCTCTCTCTCTCTCTCCCTCCCTCTCTCTCCCGCTCTCCCTCCCTCACCCTCTCTCTCTCTCCAGCTCTCTCTCTCTCTCCCTCTCTCTCTCCCAGACCACTCAGCGGCGCACACAGCGCAACTTTCACCCACCTTATTACGCATGGCATTGGCTTCGCGCAAACGCGCGTGCATCTCAGCGTCTCGGCAGAAACTGATGGAATTGTACTCTTCATAAAAGTCTGCAAGAAGAAGAAGAGAGGGATAGATTTTAGTCTGTGCGCGCAGAATTAGCCCCACATGTCTGATCGGATATCTTCCTGCCTCCCTGTAAGCATCCAGCTCCGCGTGCAGGTCCTCTGAAATCCAGCCAGAGATGGATCTGTGGGGACTTCATCTTCTTCAGCTCTTAACTTTGGGTGAGTAGAGTCTGCAGGAGGCGGAATTCATTTGAAAGTCCCAACTGATCCATCAGGAGGCAGATTTTAACCCCAGTGAGAAAATATCTTTCTCTTCACCTGTAATTCATCGGATGGTTCTGGTGATGATGATGATGATGATGATGTGACTGGGATTATTTTTGGGAAGTGCTTGGGCAGATTTTTTAAACACAGTGAACTGTGTTTAAAATGTTCCCAACAGCACGTTAGGGAACGAAAATGCTTCCGTTTAAAGAGCTTTTTTTTATTTTTATTTTTTTTTAATTTTTTTTTTAATCAAATTAGAAATGCATTCATGTTGTTCAGTTTCATTCTGGGCTACGGTTCTTGTTTATTCATATAGATTTGTGCCTCATTAGAAACATTTATGTCTTTGTCTGTTTAATCTGGGCTGTGATAATGTCATTTACACAAATTGGTTGTTCGGTTGTAGGTTTTGAGGGCAATTTAGTAATTTTTCATATCCTTTAGTGTCAAACATTCACAGCTGGATAAGAATTATCCTCACAGCATGTTAAGGAGAAAAAAATGTCCCCATTGTAACCAAATAAAACCGCAAACTTTGATCACCGGGGCACCAGAGAAGATAAATCATGTTTGGATTTCATTCTCAAATCTTGGCTTCGAAAATTGTTGTTTTAACATTTTTCTATCTGAGGGGTTTCTTTTTCATTGTACGGCAATTAATGCTATAATAAATACTTAAAATCAATAAATATTTCATAGTTATGATCAAGACTGATGTTAGTTGAAATATTAAGTCAGTAAAGGTGTAAAATAATATGTATTTATAATATTATGGCTGTTTCAGAAACGAGACATTTAAGGGTTTGAACGAGTTTTTGTTTTTTAGTAAGTATGAAAATAGAGCCTAATTAGCCTAATTAGTGCTAATTGTTGATTATTGTATGGAATATCACACATTTTTAGTTCTTTTGGGATATTTGTTTTTATGGAAAAAGAAGCATCATGTAAACAAAGAGGTATAAAAGTGTATTTTTATACATCAGGGCAGATGTTGGTTGAAAATCTGTATAATATTGAAGCAATTTCAAGGAGGGTACTAATCACAAATCTGCTAATCGGTCAAATTCAGGGCTACAACTTCAAATAAATGTTATATTATATTCATAAAAGTGTGTATGATCAGCTGGAAATGAATATATTTTTAACATTAGCTTGGACTGAGTCCCTTACGTCTCCAGAGTGGGCGGGTCCTCATTGACGGGGGCCGCCATGTTTGTACAGAAGCCTAGAGCAGACAAACTGAACACTGCCTCTAGAGACTTGGAGGTTAGAAAGTGGCAGAAAGATGACGAAGACGTGCTTCGGAGATAAGAACCAAAGAATAAGAAGATGATGAAACATTGATGCTGGATAAATAGTTTGTGGTGTGAGAAGATTGTCAATTTGAACAAATGAAGGGTCATTTTGATTTTTTAGCAGAAGAAAAAACAACCGGGTCCGTCGAGTCAAGTCAAATTTTATTTACGATATCTAAAAATTACTCCAATTCACAGTAAATGAAATGTTAAAAACTCCCAACAGATAGAGCAGGTCTAAACTCCTTATTTTAGAGGGACATGGAGACAGTGACAAGAAAAAACTGCCTTTGAACAGACAGAAATCTTGTGCGGACCCTGCAGGCTGGGTCTGCAGGGTCCGCACCGCAGACCCAGCCTCGTGGTTGAAAATGTTATTTATTGTTAATTACATCCCAGAGGAGGCGTGGATATTACGGAATCGTCATTATTCCGTCCATCGTACATCCTTCGTGTTAATACGATAACTCTATATGGATGATTTATCAATTGTATAACTGTATAGACCTTAGTATGAGGAAAGACTGGATTGATTTTTGGCAAAGGTCACTTGTGTATTTCTAACATGAGGGGGAGCTTTAGCAATAAACGTTTTCGGGCCACAATTTCTGAGCCTTTGGTTCAATTTCGTCCAAATGTTCATATTTTATTGAATTTTCAAATAATAATAATTTTTGTTATAGTACAGTTTTTCTAATAAAACTTTCTAACCGTTGGTATAAATTAGGTTTACATTAATCAATTTGCATATATGATGTTTTACTTTGACAGTTTTTTTTATGAAAAACACAATTTTTTCGTGAACTTTTATTTCCAGGGAAAAACATTATAGCCCTATTTTTTTTTGACTCCAAGTGTCAGTGGTTGTATTGTTTTGGCTGATTAATATATACGGAGACGACAGCGTGGGCATACTTGTGAAATTTTTAATTCACAGCTCTACGTGCTTAATGATCTCAGAAACAATAGAGGGCAGCTGCATTATAAATTAAATGTATTATTATTATTATTATTATTATTATTATTCCAACATACAAAACCAAAGAAAGAAAAATAAGAAATAACACTAAAAAGACACATTTTCCTTTTGATTTATTAACTAAATATCATTTCTAAGTATTTCCATCCAGAGGAACCTCATCGTGTGACAGAATATAAACGTATTATTATTATTATTATTATTATTATTACTGGATGTGTTGGTAGACTATGACATCATTCTGACACTAGAGGACCAACCCAGAGGCTTTAATTGGTCACTTCTAGATATAGAATAGAATAGAATTAAAAAAAACAATACAATAGGATGAAATAGGGTAAGATAGAAAAGTATAGGATAGAATAGAATAGAACAGGAGAGAATAGAATAGAATAGAAAAGAAAAGAAAAGGATGTATAGAAAGAGAATAAAATAGAAAAGGGTTGAATAGAATAGGATACAATTGAGTAGAATAGGATACAATAGAATAGAAGAGAAGAGAAAAACTGTATTAATCCTCACAGGGACATTTAGGTGTTACAGCATCTCCAATATTTATAAAGTGATGGTAGCAATTAAGGAAAAACAAGATGAAATGTAGAATACACATGACAAACATACACATGAAAGTATTAAAGTATTAAAGACACATATCGTACATATATGAATAGACCTACGTATAAATAAAGTATGAAGTAAAATATATTAAAGTACGTTTTGCATTTAACCCATGCCTGAGGGGCAGGGGGCCAACAAATGGGGCTTCAGGGTCTGTGATGAAGGACCCTCTGACATGTAGACTACAGGGGCTGGGATTGACCTGCTGACCCCCCCGGTTGGGAGATGATGATTCTATCCATTGAGCTACAGATATCCTGTCGGTTTTCCCACCATGCCTGGAAAGGGCGGGGTGAGCTGAGGTGTTTTCTAATAGTTGCAATCTGGAACTTCACCGCTAGATGTCACAAAATTGTACGCACCGCACCTTTAAGGGAATGATAAATCATAAAGTATAATGCGTTAATGATTTGTGTGGGAGTCAGACTTGATTGTTTTCAACACTCCGGAGGTGGGTGAGCCTCCTCTATCCGTCAGCGCTCTGAGAGCTAGCTGCTCTCCATGTAATTGGACCGAGCTGGAATTATTGATTTCTGAGTGCCGGGCGAGGGGGCGTGTGTGTCGTCGCCTCGCGCCGTCTCTTTGTCACCAAACACCAAACCTGTCAATCTCCTTCCTGCTGCTAACTGGAACCAGTAATCATAGCGCGCGCTGGCGTCGGGAGAAAAAGACTGTCCTTTTAGCTGGAAGCAGTTATCCCACCTGAAGCCTAAATTTGCATCGCGTCCTCCATTATGTATGTCGTCTCTGGTTGGAGAAAAGATGCTGAATGGGAAAGATGCAATCTGAGTTCTCTCTGATGATATGTGATGGCCTTCCAGACAGATGTTCTCCAGCTTCTTTCACAAACACGCATTCTTACCCTGCTTTTCCAATCAGAACGAGGCCTTGGTTAGACCCCCAATCCTCTCCACTGTGCAAGAAATCTGTCTGATTGAGCTCCTTAAATTAAATGTGAAGTCATATCCCAAAACATTTGCATTAAAAAAGCTCCCCCTAGTGAGTAAAATGTTAATCATTAAAGCAAATTATAATATATATACAAAGTGTAAAGTATAAAGTATAATACATATTCAAGATAGATCTAAAGCCGGAACATTTTTGGTGATAAAGCTCCCCCTAGTGTCAAAAATGTACAACCGACCTTTCCCAAAAGCAACCCAGTTCTTCCTCGCACTAAGGTCTATGTTGGAATAAAATTTGAAAATGACCCATGAGAGAGTCTTTGAGTGTTCGGAGATTAGAGGACTTATTGTAAGAAAAACAAAAACCCCCCTAGTGAATAACTACTGGAGCAAAGCATAGAATTTACAAGAGAGCTCTTCATCAAGTCGACTCATATTCATTAAATCTGGGCTAAATGGGACCAAGGGTTAGGAAGTTAGTTTGCCTAAACACGGTTTTTTGTAAAAAAAAAAAAAAACTCCCCTAGTGTACAAAATATGAACAACTAGAGTAAATATTGACCTTTCCCCAAATCAACCCAGATCTTCTTCTTCGCACTAAGATCTATGTCGGTGTAATATTTGAAAATCATCCATTAAATTTGAGTTATCGCGCTAACACGAAGGATCTGCGGCAGCAAAGACGATTTCATAACACCCTTGACTTTTTGGGGCTATAATACATTATTTTTGTTCTAAAGACGTTAATTCTTGCCTTCCAAGACCAACTAGCCTCCAAAAAGGTCACAAACTGCATTCTGTTTGGATGATCCAACTATTTATTCTGGATTAAGTGAATTTTGTGGTGCAGAAACGGGATCTCCTGCTTCATCCCGCTCTCCTCGCTGCTCCTGACGTCAACAGGCCGACAATCAGGGACCCAAAAATCACCACCATCTTTCCAGAAGAGCTCTTAAAGCAAACAGTGGGAGCAGTTCCTCTCAGCGGGTCATTATGGTCTGGCATTGTTGGATTGCTTCTTGGCGTCAGCGCCATGACTCTGCTGGCTGAAATGTGAGAGCAGCAAAGAATGGATGTGAGAGACCAGGTTCAATATTTAATCTGCTCCATGAGTCCATCAGTGGGTTCGGTGGTTCTGCTTTCAGATACGTTGGCTCATATTCGTGCGTTTGCAGACGCTCACAGATTAACATGTGACCCGTACTCAAATGGCTGTTCACAGACATTCGCAGAAATGAGTTCTCAGACGTTATTATAGTCACTAGGATATTTTTTTAATTATTGCTTATGATTTTTTCTTGATTTTTTTCAGCTCAACAGTTAGTAAAATAACACTTTAACACCAACCCGGGTTCTCTCAAACCACGTTAGACCTTCTGGAAAGCCGCTCTTAGACGAGACCTGTTGCCGTGACGGTTCCTGAAGAAGACCTTAAATTCAGACGAGGGTCAGTTTGTGCCTTCAGAGGAGTTCAAACCGAGTCAGTGTCACGAAAAAAAAAAAAAAATGACTTTAATCTTATCTGTGAGACAAATGTGAATCCCGACCCGGGTCGACAGAACCGCACTCAGAATCAGAATTAGATCGAATTAGGGATCAATTGTGTAGACGCTCCTTAAAGCATTTCCCTGCAGCGTCGGGCTGAAACGATGAAGGCTTTCCGCAGATGAAGACCTTTTTATAACCGGGTTCAAGTCTCAATCGTTTCAATAAATGAGTGCGTTCCATAATAAAGGGGTCCAACGATGAGAGGTGGTCTTTAAAATGAAACAAGTACGTGCTAATCGGTCTCTTAAAAATGTCCCGCCACCATTTTTTACCTCCTCCTTTGATCTGAGCCCACCATCAGTTTTTTGTTTAATAGTTTTGACATTGTGGGATGTGACCGTTGTCTTTAATGGAGACGGATAAGTTCTGCCAAACATGCTATTACCCGGCGTACTGGCCGGCCTCTCCCTCGTAAGGCCGTTGTCATGAATCTCATTTGGAGCGGGTACTGCCGGCGGTGAATGTTCTACCCGTCATGCTTCCTCCGTGTGGGACGGATCGGTCCGTCATCACAGCCTGAATAAAACATCAGCAGACGTTAATTTCTCATGAACTCAGAGACCCTGGATTTGACAGAAAGATGAATCTGAAACCTTCAAACAAGCTGAGGAATAACAGCTTTTCCCAAAGTTCTCCAACAGGGATTTTTTATTTCTATGATGCATTTTTTTTGTTTTTCATTTTCTTGGAAAAATGTTACACGAATTTGAACTTTAACAGTTTATAACCGTGTTATTACAACTCCTTAGTTATAACAGAAACACGTAGGCGAATATCTTACCAAACTGAAGATCCTTAAATAAGTTGTTTTACAAATGAAACTAAGATAACTAAATGGGTTGAAAAAAAAAACTCCAATCAGCCACATCATTATAACCACTGACAGGTGAAGTAGAGTATCTGGTTGCCATGGTTACCCATCAGTGGTTTGGATACATTAGGCAGTAAGGGAACATTTCATCCTGAAGTTTATTTTGGAAGCAGGAGAAATGGATCTGAATGACTGGTTCAGAACATCTCAAGAACTGCAGGTCTTGATGGACCTTCCTGGTCAGCAGTAGTGAGCATCTACCAAAGAGTTCTAAGGAAGTAAAAACTGGTGAACCGGCAGCAATGGGGTCATGGGAACCCGTGGCTCATTAATGCCTGCGGGGAGTGACAGCCAGCTAGTTCTGTCCAATCTCACAAATCATCTGAACTGGACCACATAGCAGTGAAGGACCACCGATCAGACCACCGATGTTTTCCATCCACCTGAGAATGATACCAGCACCGGGATGCATCAAAGGAAAAAAGGCCCGCCAGGGGAGGCAGTGTTACGCTTCGGACCATATTCACGCCGGGAAATCTTGGGCCGTTGACGTTCCTTTGACATCTACCTAAACATCGTAGCAGATCGAACCCCCGCCGTCATTTAAACGGTATTCCCTCCCACAGAACACCTTCAGAGTTCTGCTGGGGACCGTCGCTCGACGGGTCAGAGCTGTTGTTGTAGCAGAAGTGTGGGGTCCGGTAAGATTTCAAGTGGTGCTCTGTAAACTAATAAAAGACTTATAAACTCATATAAGACTTAAAGACAGATAAATCAGTACAAAAATACAAGATTTAACCATAGTAGTGGAAAAATAATAGGTTTAATACCGTTTGTTTCCCTTTCGGGTTCTCTTCTGAGGCAGAACTCCATTTTGGTTGATTGCTTTACTCTTCAATCAGATATTAATCCTAATGTTTTACTACTTCGCTTGGTGAGAATCTGAGCGAGTTCAGTTTAAGTCCCACAATCCCGCTTTAACTGTGAGAAACTCCTAACATCCAGCCTTTTACCTTAACATAAATCCAGTTTAAAACAATTTCACAGATGAAATATCTCAGGAGATTCCTGTCTGCAGGAAATAAAACTCTCCAAAGGATGTGAGTCTTCCAGCCTGTCAATATATTTGATAATGTTCACTCTCTGGCAGAGCATTAAAAGCTTTACAGACAGTCTGGCTGTTCTACCTCTCCTGCGGTCGGCCTCTGGTCTCCGGCTTTTGTTCGGGTCCTTAAAGTAGCCTCAGTGTTTAATTAGCCAGTTTTTTTAAAATCTGTTGTTGTCGTTCGACGGAATGCACTGACCTTTAATGGTGACGTTAGACTCGCGTAGTCATTACCGTATATCAGATGTAGGGTGTAATAAACGCTGTATGGTCGTGACTGAGAGCCGCGGCGGCGGCAGCGAGGGGGTTAAACCCGGGGGCCGGCATTGATTAGGCGTGATGAATGTGGGTGAAAAATAAATGAGCCTGAGTCCAAAGCCCTAATCCATTCTGGTCTCTGTGCGCCTCCAGTTATATATGATGTTAACTCCTTACGGATGTGTTTACATTTGGAGATTCATGTGATCGGAGGAAAGCATAAACAACAACATGTGATGGGTAAACAAAGGATCACAAGAGGTCTAGTTTGACAATAAAAGTGCTTTTGTCCGCTTCTCTTAGCCGTCGAGTCGTGGTCTAAGTGGCAAGGATATAGTAGAAAGGTGGAGAATCCATGGATCAGATCTGTTGGTCCAGAACATCCTACAGATCCCGGATTGGACTGTGATCGGAAGTATCTGGAGGCCGAGTCAACACCTTGAACTGGTTGTTGTGTTCCTCAAACCATTGCTGAAGCATTCCTGCAGCGAGTCGGGGAGCATCGTCCTGCTGGAAGAGCTCAACGTTTCCATGAAAAGGGGGGGGGGCTTGTTTAGGTAGGTGCTACGCTTCAAGGGAATATCCACAAGAATAGTAGGACTCAAGGTTCCCCAGCAGAACATGGACCAAATCACACCGCCTCCCCCCCGCGGGTCCTCTATCCATAATTCATCCTGGTACCTTTTGTTCCCCAGAAAGATCAGCTCCATCATGGCCTTCACTCCACATGTGCATCAATGGACACCGGGCGTCCGTCACACTGTCGCCGGTTGTACCTCCTCAGACTTCTTTGTTAGGTTCTAACCACCTCAGACCGGCAACACCGAACAGGACCTGCAGTTCTGGAGATGCTCTGACCCGGTCGTCTAGCCGTCACTATCTATACCTCATCAAAAATCTTTCAGATCCTCACTCTTGTCACAAGGACAACCAGATGATCAGTGTTATTTTGACTTCACCTGTTAGCGGTTATAATGTTATGGCTGCTCTGAGTAATTCCCCAAAGTGTATCAAAATTACATTTGAAAGGATTTAGACTTTTACATCAGCACTGGAACCAATTCCTACGTGTAGGACGTCTTCATTGAAGCCGTCGTCATCGTTCCACATCTTCCTCTTTCAGCTCATCGTTTTCCGGCCGTAGATTCGCTGTTTACTGGTTTCATCAGGGCGTTTCCACCACAGCAGGATTCTTCTGATGAATAATGCTCCTCAGACGACCTGTCCAACACCAGACAGCAGGAAGACCACGTTAGAGAATATCTGCTGGAGCATTTAAGTGATAGATACAGTGCTGTGAGAAAGTTTCGGACCCCCTCCTGGTGTTTCCTGCTTTCCAGTCACATCGTCAAATTAAATTTGATACAAACCAACCTGAGTGACAAAAACAGTAGAAGTTTTTTTCCAACACTTCTGCTGACTGGAGATCAGTCTCTGACATCGGTGTGGAGGAATTTTGGCTGAACCGATCTTCTCAGGCCCCACCAGAGCATCTCAGTGGGGTTCAGGTCCAGACTTTGACTAGACCACTCCAGAACTTTCGTTTTATTCCTTCAGTAGTGGAGTTCATCTTCTGCTTGGAATCATTTCCTTCCTGCACGGATTGATGACCCGATATTCTGAGTCATGGTCCTGAATCAGCCGATCATCTCCACAGCATTCCACCGCCACCTCCATGTTTGATTGTTAGTCTGATGATCTTCTAGTGGAATGCTGTGTTTGGTTTCAACCAGATGGAACGGGACCCCTGTCTTCAAACAGTCCAACTTTCCACTCATCAGTCCAGAGAAGATTCCCCCAGAAGTTCTGAGGGTTCAGATGTTCATTAGGTGTGTTTTGGGTAAAGTAAGAGGATGGACGTCATGTTTGTTCAGTGTCTTTGACCTTCATTGAGTTGAGAGAAGTCTGCAGATCCTTGGAGGTTTTCTTTGGATCTTCTGTGTGTTCCTGAATGGACCTTCTCGTGGAGGAATTTGAAACCCAGAATGAAGAGAAACCCTTGACCGACTGATGGATTTCAGTCGCCTTCTGGAATTTCTGTTGATTTTGGTATAATGTGCTACTAGTGAGACCCAGGGGACGACTTCCTTCTTCCGAAGATGGTCTACTGAATTGAATCTACTTTTTAATGAATGTGGATTTATTTTCTAAGGGGGAGGGGCCTATTTCACACATGTTGGTAGTAGCAAACATTTTTAGTTCAATAAATACAATCATCATTCAAAACTTTTGGTTTTACTTGTGGTTGTTGTTCTGACACACAAAACCAAAAAAGAGAAAACAAAAACAACAACAACAGCAGGGGGTCCAATACTTTTTCACAGCTCTGCATCAGGTTAACTTCTCTCTTCCCAATCTGGTTTTCCTCTAAACATTTTAAACACAAGTAAACACTCAGACTCGGTGGCTGGTTTTGAGGAAGTGTGAGCCATGCGAGACCAAACATTGGCATAGGTTTTGGCGAGAAAAGCCCGCCGTGGTTTTGGATGGGAGAAACCATCTGGTTCATGGTTTGATGTTGGTCTGGAGAAAATCCTGATAAACCAAACTCCGACTGTAAACTAAAGTCTAATTTGATATTTCCTGACAGCAAACACTTTCCTTTAGTTTCCTAGTAGACAACATGTTGTGGTTCCAGTGAAACAAAGCAGACAAGAGGTTGTAGAACTGGAACCTGAGCCCGGTCAGGGAACTCAGAGAGCGGCCCTGAGGTCACAGACCTACGGTGACCCCTGAGGACCCAAACAGAGGCTCATTAACTCAAAGTGTGTCGGCTGTTATCCAGTGAGAATTAGGGTTCCAGACAAGTAGGCACAGACTCATTACGACACAGTTTCAAAAAGCTCCACCTCCTGCCCTCTTGTTGCATTTCTGGGGCGCCGCTAAATCCATCTGTGGCGAATGAAGCGTCACGAAGATGGATGGAAGCAAATCCTGAAGGAGACCATGTGACAGAATCCAAGGGCATGGTTTTCACTCCCCCCCCTCCCCTCCAGTTAGCTGAAAGTATTCGGTGTACGGAATACCGGTCATTGCATGGACATACACCAATCAGCCATAACATTGCAACCACACCGAAAGTCCAAATATCATTGATTATCTTGTTACCATGGTTACCTTTCAGTAGGTGGGATAGATTAGGCATTAAGTTATCCTCTGATGATGATGTGTTGGAAACAGGAACAGTGTTCAGGTCTTGTTGGATGATCCTGGTCTGCAGTGGTTAGTCATTACCGAAGGGGTTTAAGGACAACTGGTGAACTGGTGACAGAGTCATGGGGCCCGAGTGTCAGTGATGTGTGTTGGCAGCAGCAGAGCTACTGCAGCACAAAGTTCCGACAGAGTTCATGCTGGTTCTAATAGAAAGGTGTCAGAACATGCACTAACAGTGCAGAGCTGTTTTAGCAGCTGAAGTGGGACCTGCATAATACGAGGCAGGTGGTTTTAAGGTTATGGCCGACCGAGTTATTCCTTTACCTACAAATAATTTCTCAGAATAACAACGCCGCCAAGGCTAGCTCCTGTTGAATGCAATGTCTCTCACTCCACTCCAGAGTCTGGGCATGTGAATCTGCATGGAGATGAATAATATCGTTAAACATGATCCAAACTGGGAGCCCGTTCTCCCTGTGTCGGCGTGGGTTCCTCCAGCTTCCACCCTCACTCCAAAAACATCCACTTTAAGTGCCCGTAGCCGAGAATGTGAGTGTTCCTGTGATGAAGTGGCGACTGGTCCAAGATGCACCCTGTCACTCGTACAATGTCAGCTGGGTTAGGCTCCAGGTCACGCCTCCATGACCCTGTGCAGGCTAAGTGGTGAAACATAGTGGATGGCTGGATGGCTGGTCCAAAGGAAGAGTTGGTAACATGGTGGGAATATATAACATTATTTATTCCCATTTTCATTTCTCCTCTTACATATTTAGAGGAGAAGTAAAAAATGAAAACAAAAGGTACGTAAACCGAGTCTGTGACAAAAGAGGGAAGCTGAGATGAGTTATAGTTCATATTTACATCGTGTTATTACAACAGATTGCTAAATATAAACAGCAAAAACTGAGAAAGCATCAAGTGTGAGATATCACTATATCAGCAGTTTCAGACCAGAGAGAGAGAGAGAGAGAGAGACTTTGACTTTCAATACATCTTTATTCAGAATGCAGTGAACACAAACATTGCCATGAAAGTCGATGAGTCAACATGCGTGGAACATGAACAGAAGTGATGATCACACTCCCACTGTCACACAACTGTAATCCTAAAGCCGCAAGTTCAGAACTAGAAAAAGGAGAGGGAGAGAGAGCGAGCGAGAGAGAGAGAGAGAGAGAAAGAGAGACTTGCTGGCTTAAAACTTCTGTGCACGTCACTTTGACTAATGATGAGCCGTAATATATGAGACAGAGAATATGACAATATCACATCAGTGTTTTTTCATGCTTGAAAATGCCAAGCTGTCGCAAATGTCTTTATTAAAGGTTACTCTCTCACGATTTTATTGCAGGAATAAAATACTCGCATAGCCACGATGTTGGGTGCGCTGCTTAGCAGCTACCAAGGAATTAAAATCCGTGAACCAGTGACAGAGTCCTGAGCGCCTGAGGGAGAATGTGAGGACTGAATTATTGACGAATCGGCAAAAAAAAAGTCAATGCTGGTTCTGATTAGAAGAAGACAGATTAGGCAGCTGGTTTTATTGTTACGGCTGATGGTGGGATCTGGTAACAACACTGCAGTGTTATGGTCTTTAGTTTAATCCAGAGATACATTATCTGTTTTAAAAAGTTGAAATGAGAAGACGTGGGCTTTTTTAAAATAAATACATAAATGAGAGCGCTATCTCTTTAAGAAGTCCATTTTGAACTTGTGTTTGATTAAACTGGCACATTTCCTGTTTCCTCTTTGACCTGTTGGCATTAATAACCACAAACTGAAGTTTTTTTCCTTCCAAACAGACATGACAGCTGCTGATTTTCATTTTGTTTTTCCAATATTACTGCCAAAAAAAAAAGAAGGAGATTTTCTATCATCCAGCGGTCCGACGCCTCAAACTCAACCTGATGCTGGCGTGAGCCCGGAAAAATAAAGAGAGAGGGTGAAGTTCATGAATTGACCTAGAAGCTAGAAGGAGCTTAAAGCAGTTTAAGCCTAGCCTTGTACTGTTGTGGTTTAAAATAAATCAGTTCTTCGACTGAATAGTTTCATACCGATAGCTGCAGCGCTGTGAAAAAGTATCGGCACCCCCTCCAGATTTCCCTCAGCATCTCAGTGGGGTTCGGGTCCAGACTTTGACTTCACCACTCCAGAACTTCAATGTTATTCTTTTTTTTTCATTTTTTTGCTGTTGCGGCCCTGAAGCAGCAAAGCATCCCCCTGGTAACATAATACAAAATAAAGGTTTGTTCATGCGGTGAGAGAGGCCTGCAGTTTGTCGGATGTTTGTTTGGATCTTTTACGACTTCCTGAAAGAGCCTTTCTGATGTTCTCGGAGTGCTTTTGGAAGTTTGACATGTTCTTGGAGTCGTTTTGGAAGTTTGACTCCTGGCAAGGAATACTATAATCCCTGAATGGTCCGTGAGATATATCAGGATCTAACTGGTTTTGTGATCCGCTCACTTCCATCAGATGCAGATTTGTCCTCCTAGTCATGTAAATCCCTTAATTAAGTGCCTAATGTCATTTTAAAGATGAAAACACATTTTAGAGCGGGTTTGGATCGCGATTGGAGTTGTATAATTCTAATCTCATTGATGAATTTGTCTTTTCTCAATTAAAAGAGCATGATCAAACAGTATCGGTATTAAGGTACCTTCCCTGAACATGAAATGTTCTGCTGCAAAGCAAATCAAGCATTCCCTATACCATTGCCTTTCTAATCCCAACGTTCCTGCACTACGTCGCCTGTGCACACATGTTCCTTGAAGCATTCCAGACATTAATGCTGAAAACACGGATATCCGAGTCAGAGTATAACGCCGCTAAACTTAATGGTCAGCGCCTCACCTCATCCATCCAACCAATTTTTACTCCAAAACATGTGGAAGGGGTCTCACAGCTGTTGAGGTGTTTGCTATAACCTCTGACCTTTGGTTTAGCAGAACAATGCAGCCCTGTACGAGCCTGACAGTTCAAAAAACGCAGAAATGTAAGACTTACTTGGTAATTGGACGTATTAGACATGTGTAGATAAATAACTAATATGTATGTATACATATATATATGCACATACAGTATATATATATATATATATATGATAAGGTGTATTAATAGAAAATTAAGATATACAAAATACACCTTTACGTTGAAAATACAGGACAAAAGTGTTTGCAAATATAAAGATAAAGGAAAGAGTCCCATCTCAAATGGCACATATAAATACAAATTAAAAAAGACCACTTGCAGATGTGCAATAGTACAATTAGTTGAAATTAGCTTAATTATAAGGGTAAGAAAAACGGCTGGATGGATCGATATATGGATAAAAGTGCAAGATTGTGCAGAATTCATGGGGATTAGTTGAATTTACATTTAATGTTGGCGATTGCAAACGGTTTAAAAGTTCATTATAATAATGAAGTTTTATCTGGAGATGTTACACCTGTGAGGATATATATGAATACTTTATAGATTGTTTTTTTCAACAAAGCTGCATTTAAACATTTAAGAGCAGTATTCTCTGTGGGCTGAATAAAGTTTGAACTTGTGAGAAAAGGTTGTTGTTTTTTTTTGTAGAGTGTATGTGCAGCCTCCAACTTTATAGTATTTAATTACTGCTTGTTTGTTTGTTGACAAGCACGGGCAAGTTGAATTACACCGCTGCTCAGCCTGCAAATGGAATCGTTTCTTATCAGCGTTCCCAGACTGGACCGTAAACCCACTGAGCTATGGCACCAAACGGTTTCCCAATGAAATTTGTTGGGTGTATTTATGCCTAGGAGGAGCTTTTCGCTTAATCAAATCAGCGAAATCAGTTTGTGGCCCCATTGTGGCCACAATAAAAAGGAATAACTGGAACGGCTTGTTTGCGAGGGACAAATTGATTTATCCTCCGCGCGTGGAAATATGAAACGCAGGAAATGGCCGGGTTGCAATGAGATCGAGTCCCAGGCTGTGTCACTTGGTGTCACTCCTGTCAATTCTGCTATTGTTCCCGCTTAACGACTTATCAGAGGAAATATCGGATCCTGTCTCAGAGGGAATGGTACAGTCCAGACTCGGTTCCTCTGAACGTGGGGGTCTACCTCCCGAAACAAAAGCGTCTGAATGCAGCAACGACAGAAATGATATTCAATGCAACCAAAAGTCCAATTAGTCATGTATAGCGCTAATGTGCCAGAATCAAAAAGGACATAAATGGTTTCCTTGACAGAAAACCCATAACCCCCCCCCCCCCCCCCCCCCCCCCCCCCCCCCCTCTTTAAACCATGCAGCATATTTTCAATCTTTACAATATTGGTCAACGCAATTTGTTCCACCTGCCGACATAATCGGTCAATATTCTCTTCTGTGCGACCTTGTCAACCGGAGAAAGTGGAGGCTGGACTCGATCCCTCCAGAGTTCAGGGAAAGGAAACCCACCATCACTGAGGCAGCAGACAGGAACCGGCTGGAGGGGGTCACCACATCTGCTCCACGCAGGAACGCAGGCCGACTCCATTCATCACGACTCAATTATTCCAGACACGGGGAACCGTTAAGCCAACAAATTACAAAGTGTTTGCACAGAAGATCCACATCGTGGCTCTGAGCTCGAAGACGCTCACAAAGTTTGACAACTTGCTTGTTTTTTCTCCACTTTGTTTGAGGCCTTAATCTGCAGGAGGACCATTATGTGAGAGATTGGCAGGTTTTTATCAGAACTTTATGTGGAGAGAAGTCCAAGACAAAAACAGAGCAGCTAATAATGTGTGTTCTTTTTTGTAGCGACTCTGTAATTTCCAACTTTGCCCTGGAAACCATTACAATTTGTTATTGACCTGAATTTGGAGATTTTGTTAAACTTTTAATGTCATAAACAAGAAAACAAAAATGGAAAAAAATCTTTTCTTTGCATGTTTGATTTTCTGTCATACATTTAATTATTTAATATTTTAGACATTTTAGATTTATCATAAAATGACAATTTTTTTTTCTGGTAAGGCACGTTTTCGGACTAAAAAATACATTTATGACTTATGTCAGTGTACGCGCTAACAGTTTTGCAAAAAAAGGGGAAAAATTACCCAAAAAGAAAATATGTTTATATAGCAATGTAATAAAAATACTTCTCCAGCTGTTGGAAGAAAAAACAACAACTTATAAATCTGTAGTTTGCATTCCAGTCCAGTAGGTGGCAGTTAACATATTCAAAAGGAGGTGTAGCGCTTTGCAGAATCGCAGTAATGAGGGTAGAGTTGATATAAACATGGCAGTGTGTAAAAGCATATAGTTCTAATATCAATGCGTCGGCTGTCCAAGAACCCGTTTTGATGTCGACAGTTCTGCTTAGAACTCATAGCAAAACCGAGACTCAAGCCGTCTGATCCGCGTGAACAATTTGAGACCTGTAGTTTCTATGCCAGAATAGTGGATGGTTTAAATTCCTCCATAGGTGACTATCATGCTGACACATGAAATGATTTTGTTATCTTAGTAACGCTGTTTTTTTTCCATTTACGTTCCAAAAGTTTAAGGGAACCGGAAAACACAATAGTTTTTATCTGAAAAAAAAGACCAATCTGCAACAAAAGGTGACTATTTAATTTGAAAACAACATGTCAACGAATCCCTCGATAGCACATCCCTCTCTCTCAACTTTCCTCCACACAGCAGAACTCCGGCTGTCTCATTAATGTCCGGTGTGTGATGAGACGCCGCTGCTGTTTGCAGAGGCCTTTGACTCCGTCACCATCCTTTAGATCCAAATCCCTTCCCGCTCCATGCCTTGTTATTTCCCTAATTGATTGGATCAAGAGAATGACGGATAACAGCGGAACCAGAGCCACATTTCCATGGATATGCCTCTGGAGAAGAACCGCTCTATATTAGGCCCACTGACTTTCTGCCACGAGCGTCTTGAGGGATTCAACACGGCCGCTTTGATAAGGAGCCAGAGAGCCGCGGCGGACTTTTCTCAAGTTATTTTCAACTTTATCTGCACAGCGGTTCTCATCATCGAGGAGCATGTAAAGAATATGAAGAAGAACCAGAACATGTGACTCTTCCAATCCTTAACTTCCCATGAAATCAGACACTATTTGACGGATAAGCATCGTAAATCTCTCCTGCAGTGTCTCAATTATCCAGAAGGGGTTGCCATGGTGATGGGATTGTATTGTTGGTGCGGTGCAGCCGAATCCTGTGGTGGCGGAAAGCCCCCACAGGAAGCCCCGCCAAGCCCCCAATCCCCTGCGTTGTACAAGCAATTCCCCCAATTAGTCTCCTCAAATTAAATGTGAAGTTATGTCCATTGTATCTTTTGTAAAGAATCCTTCCCCTAGTGACTAAAATACGAAATATCAAAGTAAAATAAGATACAAGCTAGATCTCCTTGGTTCCATTCATATGCACCAGATTTAAACTAAATTGGACCAACGTTTGAGAAATTATAGCCCGAAATGCTAGAGTCAGAAATGTGCAACGGACTTTACCCCAAATCAATCCAGTTCTTCCTCACACTAATGTCTATGTGGGACAAAGAATCTGTGGAGGACGCCCACCAGATGAGATAGATACGTTTTTGGGTGAATTCTTGGTTTGTTCTTTAATGCAGAGAATTCTGGGTCGAAGTCTCACATTGAAGGTTTATAACTTCAAACTCAAAGAATACCCCGAGGTAGACCTAGACCTCACCCCTTCTTCGTGTTTTGGCTTTTCCCTTTGGTGTTTGCCATAGTGGATCACCTGTTTCCATCTATAGGTCGGTACCCTACTGGCTAACTGTAGCAGTGACAGGTTTTTTTTTATTCCGGACCGCAACCGATCTGGTTTGGAAATCCGTTTTCTGTTACGCATAGGGATTTTGCATAGGTTTTGTGTCGCAGGCCCTTCCTGACCCAACCGGTTTGGGACCGGTACTAGAGGTACACTGGCTGATGACACCGTTAGTGGCTGGGTTGGACCCAGAAGTCACTGGAGGCAGCACATCACATCAGAGTTGTAGGGCATTACAGGTTAGTGGGAAGTGTCTAATTCCTGGCCCAGCTGCCACCGTGACCATACGGAAGAAAATGGGCCGTTGATTAAACCGACCCAAAATTGGTTATTTCAGGCAATACTGTTAATATTAGTGCTGAACGTGGTCGACCCACTGAAGGAAATGCAGGTCTTAACACCTAAAATCTGCTTTTATTTTCAATTGACGCCCTCCAGAACGCATCAAGAACTAAATATTCGTCTTGGATAACATCAGTGTCGATTGATATGACGACAGTGATCACACAGGCCCAGCAGATCGAGCGGAGAACGACGACCCGACTCCTCAAAGTTCTTAAAGTTCTGATATTATTAAGAGTCTGGGGATGTGTAGAAGTTTCTGTGGCCAAATGGCTTCTCATTAATGATGTAAAACATTCCCAGTGGTAGGTAGAGAAGCCAAAAAGTCTCAGCGCTGAGTCTTTGGCAGCATTGTTATTGCTTTTGGGATGTTGATCCGTTGTCCCACTCTCACGGTCTGCATCATAATGAGGCCGGAGCTGTATATCGCTCACAGCATCACGCTGTCGGACCGAGGAAGAGGAAGTTTGTACGCCGGCGTTGCAGAACAAGCTGGTTCCCTGCCTCGATGGGTTTCTAGAATACGTGCCCCTCGAATCGGAGAGGAACACCTGTTTAGGGTTAGAGAAACGACATATGGCGCAAAGCAAAAAGGTCATCCAGGCTGAAAACGCCGCAGAGGATTAATATCCCCGCCTCATGATTTAATGATCGTCCTTCGAAAAGTTATGCAGTGGGTCGAGACCGGATGGGAGGTTCTCTGATGGCGCACATGGAAGAATCTTGATGACTAACTAATTAAGACAAATTATTTAATTCATAGGATGGAATCGGAGCAGAACAACCTTTAGGAAAGGGACACCGCTTGAGACGGCCTGACATTTCCCAGTATGAGATGCAGTGAATTTAGAACAACGTCTCTAGACTATTTTCAGCTCATATTTTCGCTGGACATTAAATTTGACTCTTTGTCAGCATGTCAGCCTCCAGATTGGACTATATTTGCCCTTATTTATTCATTTCTGAACAGAATAGTACACAGAGAATCCGATGACACCCAATGTGAACGAGGCTTTACGGTTAGTAAGGAAACCAGACATGACCGTAAAACAAACTACGCTGTAAAAAAATCTGTATCATTTAATGTAAAATACCGGCATCTAATTTTGCCAAGATTTTATATTAGTGTCAAATGAAATGGAAAAATAGACTATTTAAATACATACATGGCATTTTTTGGAATCCTGTTACTGTAAAACAACAGTATGATCTTGCTACATGGTTAAAGGTTACGTGTACGTACCCATGAAGTCTGTCACGTAGACACAATGACACTTTTATGCTAACGACTTGTTTGTAAAATGATGGTATCAATAGTTCATTTTGACAAATGTTATGTATTTTTACCGTAAAAGTATGTGTTTTTCACATATTCTGATAGAATTCACTTACCGTTTCCAGCTATTTAAGATTATTACTCGTATCTACTATGGGGATATACTGTTTTTCAATTTTACGGTCTTTTACTGTTGCCAATTTTACCGTAAATTCTATAAATACATTATAACGGCTAGCTCACAGAATGTAAGTCCCCCTCTTGCAGAAAAACTATCAGGAGCAATTTGGTAGGTACTTACCCTACAGACAAGGAACACCCAACAAGACCTTCAGCTCTGGAGATCCATCTGTCGCCAGTCGGTCCTTGTCAAAGTCTCTCAGATCCTTATCCTTGTCGGGAAAAATCCTTATCCTGTTTCCAACTTTTGGACAAAATATTCTCACTAAAGTATCTCATGCAATGACAGGAGCCAGGGTAACATAATCAATATTACCTGACCATCTGAGGGCTCCACAGATGACTGACACTTTTAAAAAGGACTTAAAACTTTCTTTTTTAGCAGAACCTATAACTTTAATTAACATTGCTGCTTTTTGGTCATTTTTATCTAGTTATTATTTAATTTTTTATTGATGTTTTTATCTGCTTTTACTTTGTAGCACTTTGACATTTGATCCACATGTAAAGTGTGACTTTATAAATGAAATGTATTATTATTATTATTATTCTGACTACACCTGAGGGCGACGGTGGCTCAGTTGGTGGAGTGGTTGTCCACTTACCTGAAGGTTGGTGGTTTGATTCCTGGTTGTGGTGCCTTGGTAGTGGCTTTAAAATTATGGCTGAGTCGTCTCAGTCCTTTTTTTTTTTTCTTTCGAAGCCTGAACATGTCTTTATATTTCATCAGATGCTCTGACCTTCATCTCAAACAGTTTGTTGAAATGTCGGTCGTTCCGTTGGTGTCTGAGTGATTGTTTGAAGGATTTTCACTACTGACGAGCAGAAGGTGCCTTTAAGGGTCCCCTCCGCCACCACTATGTGAAGAAGTGATTGCTTCCTCTTGTTGTGAAGCGCTTTGAGAGGTCAAGGAAACTAGAAAAATCTCCACATCAGTTCAGTCAAGTCACCATTTTCCATCATCAATCGCAATTTGCTTCTCGTAGAAGTCACTCAGATCCTTACCGCTTGACCATTTTCCCTGTTTGCAACACTTCAGCTTCGGAAACAACATGTTCACTCGCTTCCCAGGACGTCCAAGCCGCTGACAGGAGCCATGGTAACCAGATAATCAGCGTTTCATTCAGCGGTTGTAATTTTATGGTTGATTCTCGTACATGTACAAGTATGAAAGGATCTAGAGACGGAGAGTCTGTGCGGAGGTGTTCTCGGCGTTCATCATGTGCTAGCCTTGACGGTCGTGGCTTTCAGCGACAAAGCAGAGTAAGGAAAGCAGTATAAACCTGTTCCTCATATTAATGGTTATGTGGAACACAATAAAACGTGACGTGCAGAAAGGTAGACTTTACCCGAGGACAGTCGTCATGGAAATGAATCATAATGACAAACAGGATTGAGCCTTTTTTCTCTATTATGGCCCCATCAATACGGCCGTAAAGGTTTACCTCTGCCTGTTCCTCTGAATATAAATCCTGTACGAGGGAGAATGGTTTTCACATCTGGACAGAACAAGCTGGAATTTTTTTTATGCTTTAAAGAAGTCGTAACAGTTGGCTCCTGGTTTTTGATTTCTTCCTTTTTAGATTCATAGGGACATTTTATCACATCAGTTTGCTCACATTCACTTATAGTAGAGGCTATCATTTTATATCCACTGAAACTACAGTGAAACTAAAACTACAGAGAAACTAAAACTACAGAGAAACTAAAACTACGGAGAAACTGAAACTACAGAGAAACTACAACTCCAGAGAAATTGAAGCTGCAGAGAAACTACAACTTCCGAGAATCAGAAATGTGGGAACATAGAAAATTAAACTAAAATTACAGAGAAGCTAAAAACTACAAAGAAACCAAAACTACGGAGAAACAGAGGTTACAAAGAAACAGAAACTATGGAAAAAATGAAACTACAGAGAAACTGAAGTTAGAGAAACCAAAACTACATGTAACTAAAGCTACAAAGAAGCTAAGACTGCAAAGAAACTGAAACTTCGAGAAATTAAAACTACAGAGAAACTGAAACTACAGAGGAACTAAAACTACAGAGAAGCTGAAGTTACCGATAAACAGAGACCAAAGAGAAACTAAAAATACTGTTTGTGTATACATACATGCGTAAACAACTGGAACTATTTTATTTAGAATAAAACTAAATTCCCCATTTGCTTTTAAGAGTTCTAACTGTTTGTATCTCCTAGTTGTTCTACATTTTTAGGCAAATTTGGAATTTGTTAAGTGTAATGTCAGTTTGCTCTCGTTTACCTACGCCAGAGGTTATTATGGTCTGTCCACATCAACACATTCTGTTTTTTCCTGAAAACAGTCGACAGACATTTAAGTGACAACAGACATTTAACCTCTTGTGAGACGATGTGACAGTCCTAGTTTGTCCTGACAGCCACAATCCAGCAGCAATTAGAAATAAGAAGTTATTAACTCCAAAGATTAAATTAATTTAATTGAATAAATTTCTGACAATTTGGACATAGCCTTTACTTTAAACTGTGTCAGCTTTATAAAAAGGCCTTTTTTCTCTGCAAGGGAACTTTCTGTCCTGACGATGATGTCGGAAGCAGCGAAAATGGAGAATTTGAGTGACTTTGACAAATAGCGATGGCTCGATGATTGGGTCGGAGCACCTCCAGAACTGCAGGTGTTGTTGCGTGTTCCTGCCCTGCAGTGGTTAGTAATTAGCAGAGTGGTTTTAGGGGGGACAACTGGTGGGCGGATGAAAGGGTCTTGAACACAAAGTGCCTTAAAGTGCCTCTACACAGCAATTGGCAAATTGGTAAATGGTTTTAATCTTGTGGCTTATCAGATAATGAGAACGTATCCCTGTCCCTTTATTCCCATTATCTGACATAAAATTCAGTTTTTCACACTGTTAGCATGATTGACAGCTCAGGAGCCCAGGATTTAGATTCTTGAGGAAGGACTTCCACTCGCCCTCTGCGATCATATTTGTTTGTGCCTCTTGACAAATGGCTGGGATTCGACGCTCTCTGAAGCACAAGGAGGGGACATGGAATTGGTCGTTCAGGCCAGTGTGGGATTCATGACTTCACACCGGTGTTTACTGAGGGCTTACGCTCCCGTTGATCTCCCAGCCGGGTCTTTTCAGGTCGCAGATCCATTTGTGACCTTTCATTTGAGGCTTTAAAACGCTGAGCTCCTGTAGATCACAGTTACGGTCCAACAGGTCCGGCATGATTGACAGTCCTCTGCTGCGGCGTCTACCTGAGCAGGATAACATCTGGTCCTGCTGTCCCATAATTCACTACTTGTCATCTAAACGTTAGCTCCGGATAGAGGATCATTTCTCATATGGTTTTCTTAAAGTGCTTTCAGGGTCGTACGAGGAGACACCAGTTCTTGATAACCACATAACATGTGATGGTTATCAAAACGTACATGTTTGCTTTGACTGGTTTTATCGTGGAGAAGTAGGAATGTCACGTGTTCATTCGTTGTTCCTCCTCGACTCTTCATCACATTCATGATTTTAATCCTTAACATGGAGACGATGAGCGGAAGGAAAATCATATTACACGAAGAACAAATGTTATCAAAGCTGGATGGATCGTTTTCTAAAAAACTGAAACTACAGAGGCACAAAAACTACGAAAGAACTTCAACGACGGAGAGAATGAAAATACAAAGAGCTAGCGCTACAGTGAAACAGAAGAAATGCAGAAAAACAGAGAGAGTGAAGTTACAAAGAATGAAACGACAGAGAAAAACATAACTAGGGAGACTAAAACTGGGACAAAGACTGAGACTAAACGCTATTACACGGAAACAGAACCTACATAGAAACAGAAACTACAGATTAACTGAAAGATAAAGAGAAACTGCGAGAAAACTTAAAATATAGAGAATAAAAACATTAACAATTGAATTTACAATGAAACAGAAGAAATAACAGAAAAACAGAAAGAGTAAAGTTACTATGGAGACTAAAACTGTTTCTAAAACTGAAACTAAAACTGTTACACAGAAACTACAGACAGAAACTACAGAGAAACAGACACCACGGAGAAAATGAAAATAAGGAGAATCTGAAATGATGGCGAGCCTAAAACCACATAGAAACTACAAATGTAGATAATGAGAAACTGCAAAGAAACTACAATTAAAAAACTAAATACAGAGAAAAACAATATAAAGAACTAAATCAATAATAAATCAGAACGCAAAGAAAAAATACAAATACAGAGATACAAATAGACCAAAAATACAGATAAACTACAAACATGGTGAGGCCGAAACTACAGGGAAACTGAAAATAATGATAACCTTACACTACAAATAACCTACAGATAAAGACACAAAATCTACAGAGAAACTAAAAAATACATAGGAACTACACATACAGATAAATAAAAACTACAGAGAAACTGAAAATGAGAGAAACTTAACCTGCAGAGAAACTACAGATAAAAACAGAATCTACAAAGAGACTAAATATACATATAAATAGAAACTACAGAGAAACTGAAAATGCAGAGAAACCAAAACTACAGAGAAATCGAGGCCTTAGAAAAACTGAAACTACTGAGAAACAGTTGTTTTTTCTTCATGGCACTACAAAAATGAGGATGAGTTTGGAATGAGACAAATGAGGAGTAACGCAAATTTGCGTTATCTAATCGACACTTGACTTTTCGTTTACTTTGTTTGTGTTTTTGCCTCTCGAAAATGTGCGTCGCATGCGGTCACCTTACGTCAGGGACATAAAATAGATCATATTAGATCATAGCTACATACATCTTTCACTAAGATGATCTCAGCAACTTAGTAGAAAAAAGTTACATTACATTTTCTCATTTATGCCGTTCTACAGCAGAAACTAAATTTTCATAAGATGTTGTTTCTTTTTTTTGTTTTCAAAAGGGAGACATGAAGATTTCAAAATTCATCTCCTAACGTATTTAAAAGTGTGCATTTAGTTTTACTCACAGTAATAGATAACTGTTAAAACTCTTACGATTGAGGCTCTATCTTTGCGTCCTAAAGGTCATGACACACATGTGATCATATCACAGCTCAAACGGACCGTCTCACCAATAATTTGTGCATCTGGACCCATAAAAACTGAAGACGCTCTTTGATTTATCACTGTAAAAAAAAAAAAATGACACTCTATCCAAATTGACATGTAGCTACTCCTCCTTAGATCGACATCCAGCGGAGTTAATCAGCAGAAAAGCCTGTTGTGGAGATTCATGCGTTCGCTCCTCTCCTTGCTGCTGCCGCTTTATTAAAAAACCCAACAGATGGGTCTGAAGGAGCAGGGCATGCTGGGAGTCGGAGCGACACACAGGGCTCTGCCGTTAAAGACTATCATCAGTAGAAGTGGCCATCAATCACCCTATTGGAATGTGTGGACCCTCCCCCTCCGGTAATGACCTTTGAGTGACAGCCACAGCTGGCAGGTATCAGGGCTTCGCCACAACACCAGACCCGACAGGAGGTTAACACTTTATCACTTTGCTCAGGCGACGCTGCTGCTGCTGGGAAATAATTCCACTTATTTACGTAAGCGCGCTGGCAGAGGCGTCAGGAGGAGGTTGTGTTCTCGCCTCCGTTTGTCTGTTAGCAGGATTGCAGAAATATAAAAAAAACTAAACATATATTCATGAAACTCGGGAGAGTTGGGAATGCGACAGGAAAAACCCACTAATCGTTTGAGTGGATGTGGACAAAGGGGCGGAGTCACAGTTATTCATCACTCTCTTTGTGAAGATAGTTCCAGAGATATTTCCGTCTATTTCGCATAAACCTCCTGATTGACTTTGATGAAACATGATAGATGGGTTGTTCATTTAGAGAGGAATAGGAATAGATTTGGAAAAAAGGGGCGGAGTCATCTTTTTTTCTCTCACTTTGTTGACATAGGAAAGAATGCCTTTTTTCTACCTTCTATGTAATTTTACATCGATTTTTAATGAACATTTGTTTTGATGGAAATTGGTAGAAGTGTTGATCATGTGACAAGAGTAAGTCATTACATTTTGGAGTAGTTCTGGATAAAGGGGTGGCGTCAGGAATGATTTCACACTCTCCTTCCGGTTGGGTGGAGGCTTTTCCACCACCTCTGTCTTTCATGCATATACTACAAAATAGAGTTTGATGAAACTCTGTTTTACTGAAATTTGATGTAAAGGTTGATCATGTGACATGAAAGACTCAAATGCTGGTTTGGATCCGGATTACTTCCTTTGAAATGTTGAGGTAGGGCTTTTTTCCCCTCCCTTCTGTTTCTCATAAATCACCTCATTGGTTTTAATGAGAAACACCCAAGTAGGTTGGGTGAAAGGAGAAACCTTTTTTTTTTTTTTTTAAATGATCCAGCTAAAGGGGTGGAGTCAGGATTATGCTTTTTCAATTCCTTTAACATTTCCGTCCATTCAGTCTGATTTTTTTTTTTTTTTTTACTGTCTAAAAACTTGCTTGACCGAAAAGATTTGCCTTTTTATGGCTAATTTCATGTCCATGAATTTAAAGGTTAACATTTTAAAACATTTTTCTTCCATTCATTTCCGCATCTTACCAGCAAAACCTTCTGACATACTTTGATGAGGTAAGAGGATAGAAGGGTTCGTTGTGGAACAGGAAGAACTCCGTACATTTTGAACTGGGAAAATTTGCATCCAATGACTCAGAAGCCCCCCCTTCTGGGAAAAACGGATGTGGTTGGACCACCACCTGTTTCATAACAGAATATAATAAGAATCAGTTCAAAAGGGCCTAAAAATACAGAAATGAACAAATACATGCACATCTTCAGAGCATGTGTGAAGCTTAATTGAATTCTGCGCAGCAGTTTTTGAGAACATGTGGAAAAACCATAATCACCAGAACCCTAACCCTAAACGCCCCCGCCATTGGGGGCATCATAAAAAATGGCGTCTTATGTTACTCATCGTCGGAACAATGTAGCTCTGAACATCTGTGTGACAAAAAAAAGAGAGTGGGATAAATCACTTATCTCAAATTTTAGTTCCCACACTTTTTCTTTCACCTTCCCATGATGCTCAACCATGTAAGCGTGTATTAATTTATTCCAGCATGCATTGCACTCGATAGCGAGTCTGACACTAATGTGTTCAGATTTTTAACTGTTACTTTTGACAGTGCAGCTGCCGTGACATTTTAATCACGCTGTCATGTGATCTGCCATAATAGAACTGTATCAGGAAAGTTTTTGTCCAGGCAGGTTTTAAAATGTTCCCACAATCCTCCTCTCCCTCTAAAAGGACGCGCTGTTTCCTCAAGATCCCAATGAGTAATTAAGCCTTTTCTTTGCTTGCCCCTTCCTCTACCATATTCATTCTTTAATCTATGACCCATGTTGTAGGCATTCCTAAACGGGTCTGTTCCATTTATGCTCACTTTTAAGACAGAGATGGAGTTGTCCATCCGTCCATCCGTCCATCCGTCCGTCCGTCATCCGTCCGTCCATCCGGCCGTCTTCTTCCTTCAATTCATCCGTATTTTTGCACATTTTCAGAGAGCTTTCAGATGCAGACAAAATGTGACAGTACCACTGGAAACCACTAGGGGGTCAGTGATACTATAATGTGAGAAACACACCGAATGATGGACATGAAGTTAAAAGAAAGGTAAAATAAACTCTCTGTCCACGGTCCAAATATTTAATGACATTAGCGGCTAAGCTCAAACACGGAGACCGTTGAGGGGTCTCATAGACGGGCCTATAATTGACGCGCTCGCTGTAGTATAGAAATAAATGAATCCTACTTTCGCTTTTTACCTCTTGATGGATGATTTATTCTGTGGGATTCCATAATATTTCACCGGCAATGAGCAACTTCAGATACCCGAATGAAAGTTCGTGCATGTTTTATACCTGTGATTCAGGCGCAATAGTGACACCTACTGGATCTTTTTGTCTTCACCCTACAAAGATCTCACACTCCTCCGCCCAGTACATCGCTGCCTTCGATGTTCCCTTCGTTGCTGGGAAGAATTTTCACTTTTTTTTTTACCTTGATTGAGGTTTCGAACCTTTAAAAACACACTATGCTGTAAAAAGTGAATTGTTAAATGAACTCAAAAAAATAAAATAAAAATCACTCACATCCTTACGCTTGGACACCCGTCCTGATAATCAATATTATTCTGACCGTGCAACAAGAAAGGTCGGGGATTGGGGACCTTTTCTCCAGGCTGAGGCGACCTCCACTCTATTTCTGTTGTGCTTCGTGTTCTGATATATTCAGACCTGAATTAATAATTAGTGGTTAGGATTGGTGAACAGCAACAATAACGCAACTATATGTGACATTTATTAGAGATCATGAACCTGCTTTTGTGTTCTGATAGTCCCAGTGAGTTCGGCAGAGACCTCCGACACAGTCGGATTGATGAGGAACAGTAATCGGTGTAACAGTAATCGGTGGTCGTTTGCGTTAACGTCTCCTTTTATGGGCGGGACACGACTGACAGCCGTCATGCAGTAAGAGTCGTATTTCCTCCATCATTGCTGTGATCCGTTTGGCCGCAGAGAGTCCTGCATAATGCTGCAGACAGCCGGCAACATCACACAGAGAGAAACAAGATGTGTCAACCCCCCGCCCCCTTAACCCCCCCCCCCCGCCCTTCAAGCAAAGAAGAGAGGCTGATAAGTTGATTGTCTACCATTACATATGAATAGTTGATGCTCTCATGATGTCACAGTTTCCGAGTATTAAACTCTGCCCATATATTTTTTGTATTTCATAGAAAATAGTCATTTTCCATTTAGATTAGCTCAACCTTTTGGAAAAGTGTGTATTTAGAAAACTATTTTTCCCTTATTGGACTTTTTGGGTTGTACCAAGATACATGATCCTGTTTTTAGTTCGTCCCCACGTGCTTCAATACCAGAAAATAATTCTACATTTCAAATAGGACCTTCTCAGCAGCCACGATCGATGCCTCCTCCGCGGTGGCCCCCTTTGACTCTGGTATCCCCCAGGGCTCCCTCCTTGGCCCCTGCTTGTTTAGCATATACATGCTGCCACCGGGTCGTGTTGTAAACAGGTTCAGTCACATTTATCAAAAAGAAATAGTGACTCACTCACTTTTAACTGGAGGCATTTTATCCCGACAAATGAGGCTTCGACTGTAACGTCTCATAAAAACGCCTTTCCTATTACTAAAATTGAATACACACTTTTTCTTTATTTATTTTGCGAGCAGAGAAGATTGTTGGGATGACGATGAGGGGCTGCCTCCGACCACGAACACACATTGATCTCTCTAAATTTGACAGCGCGTCCCTCCATGTCGGCCCCCCCCCCGACCAAACCTAACATGCGATACGTAAGCATTTCAAAATCCCACGTGGATCAAGCTGACAAACATTTCAGGTTTGAGAAGAAACGCAGAACTTTTGGAAATCATAGAAGTCTGAGGAGACGAAGGCTTTGTGGTGGAAATGTTATGAAGTCAACTTCCTGTCACCTCGAGGCCAAGCTCTCTCTCTGGTGCTTTAAATCACAATGCAGTCGTTGTTTTATGCGGATGACCGACATCATTGGACGTTTCTCAGAGATGGAATAATACGTTGGAACTGAATAGAAAGCAATTTTTGATTATTTTGATCATTTTTTTTATTGAAAAATATGGCAAAGAGTTATTATTGCATTTCAAAAATGAGATTTTGTCAAGTAAATAGAGTAATAGTAATAATAATAATAATAATAATAAGATAATTATAACAATCAGGATACCATGTATTTCACCAACTCAAAACTGTACAAAAATGCAAAAGAGGGAGGAGCTAAAAAATAAATAAAGGACCACACAGGAAAAAAAAGGGTAAAATATAAAAATAAACCCCACAATAAAATAATAGAAGTAAATTAATAAGAATTAAATAAATAAGGGGGAACGTCTCACAGATGTTCAAGCCAATTTGAAAAAATGTCAAAGAAGAAACTTACTGAAAAAATTTCCAGTGTTACCTCCAAGTAAAAACTCGATCTCCTCCAGCTTTATAAATTATGTTATATCATTCAGCAACTGTTCTCACTGGTGGTGCCAAAACAATATTCTAACACGTCTGACATCGTAGAATTAAGTAACTAAAAACAAAATAAAACTTATCATGAAAGTTCAGTTCAGTTTCTTCCTCATACATGAAACTTTCTTTCATACGCACCATTCCCCACACCTCCTCATCCACATGTAGAAATGGTATGACGACACAAGATGTTGTGTGAGGCGTACAGACTAACATGTGACGGCTTCTGAAAGGAAAGGCTCCAGGAACAGATAACCCGGAACCATCAGCTTCATCATTCAGAAGTAACTTAGCGGTGAAAGTAATAGAATCCAGCAGGAAGGCAGGGAAAAAGATGACAGCTGAAGGTCATGTGATTTCATCTCTACCGGGGATCCATCATGTCCTCTCTCTACGATCCTGGTATATTGTATGGAAGGAGACGCGATTCTGAGAAAACGTAACGGACACCTGACAAGACATCATCCAGCGTGGGTCAGAGTATTTCTTCTGCCAGCAGAGTCAACATTAACCACTGATGAAGCGTGCAAAAGTGTCACGGGAAGACTCTCCAGCAACTGGAACGGATCAGAGATCGCATATTGAATATAAGGTTTCAACATATTTCTCTGGATGTCATTGGACGAGCGGAACCCAGCAGTTTCAAGAAGCACCGTTTCAAATCCGCGTCTATTCTTTCTAATGCATCTTATTCCAACTGAGCTTTTAAGATCTGTACTTACATCAGGAACCAGTAAAAGGAGTGACTGAGGGCTGTGGTTCTGGTTCCGTGGGAAAAGCCAGAGCACAATAGTTATTGTATCCTCTCAGGTTCAGACACATTTACCCTCCCCCTCTCTCAAAAGTAACCACCTGTTGTGTTTTGGCCGCCAGGGTTATGCAAAGTGACGGTCGTTAAATGGTTACCTTTCCTCTTACATTCCCCAAATAGCAGGTATAAACCAGGTTAACAGATGGTAATAATAGTCCGTTATTGGGTAATAACAGGTACCACAGGTGAAAAAAGACAAATACAGAGAAAGTACAGGTAAAAACGCAGGTACTCAGCTGTTAAATATATGGTCAAATATAATATATTGTTGCGCAGGTAAATACAGAGAAACTACTTTTGGCTGGATGACATGAGATTTTGCGGACATGAGTGAAAAAAGGTTGAGAGATGCTCGTACAGACTTTTATTTTATTTTAAACCACCTGGAAGATAAAACTTGATTTAACAGATTTCTGATTGTTTTGGCGACATTTTCCCAGAAACAATACCTTCTGATCCTTTCTGCATGGTTTATCCACTCACCCATTATCATCAGTAGCAACATTGAAGACCCTCTTACCGGCACTTTTGTTTGTTTGCGCTCATCAAAACAACGTAATACCGCTGCGCTGCTCAGAAGCGAGACGGTTTTTCCACCTCAGAAGAAGAACGACGTACAACGCCGCATCATCAGCATCTAGTTTAACGTTTTCTACACAATCCAATAAAACTGCAATCATTTACCTTCCCCCGGTGATCTCACCCTCTCCTCAGGAGTTCCTCTGCTCTTCATCCTGCGGTGTCTGAATAATCTTCTGGTGGCTTGATGATTAGAAAGAGGAGAGAGAAACTGTTTATTGTCTTTCTTCAGATGTGATGTATGACTTCAGCAGGATGTGATCACTGGTCCAAGTAGCGCGCTGTCTGCTATTAATTATGCGTTGCCGGTCCTGCACTATTCCCCAAGGCTCTATAGGAAGAAAGCAGGCTGTGGATTTGTAGTTGGCTTTTACACCAACCAGCCATAACATTAAAACCACCTGGCTAAGACTGTGCAGATCCCCCTTTTTGTTTGCATTCACAGCCGCTTTTTGATGTATTTGTGTGTTTCTATCTTAGCTAGCTTTCATTTTTTCAGCCTTTTGTGCTACTATACCTCATGTCTTTGAACAGACAAACAGATGGCAAGTCTTCGCTCCCCAAATAGGGCCCCCCTAACCCTGTCAATGATTCCCTATTTAGATCAGTTTGGTAGTTACTAACCACTGTAGACCTGAATACCCACCAAGAGCTGCAGTTTCTGGAGGTCTGTCTATCCTGCACCCCACTGAAGCAGCTCTGTGATGTCACTGTGAGTTCTGACACCTTTCCATCAGAATACGCATTAATTTAACTTAGCAATTTGTGCCGCAGTAGCTCTTCTGTGGGATCGGACAACACAGACTAGCCAGTTGTCCTGTCTTGGAGGGCTTTACTGGTTACTAACCACTGCAGACTGGGAACGCCCGTCAAGACCTGCAGTTTTAGAGATGATCTGATCCAGTTGTCCAACAGTCACAATTTGGTGTTTGTCAGAGTCGCTCATATTTTATGTTTGTCCTTTTCTCCTGGCTCTAACAGTTTTTTTTAGAAATCGGATGTTTTTCCTTGATTGTTGACTTTAATCTTTGGAACCTCCGGTCGCCGAGCCTTCATCATGGCAACCCTCCATCTTTTTCTTTGTCCAAAACTGCTGATGATGAAAAATGAATTCAAAAGAAACTGAGTGGGAGAAATATACACTAGTTCTAATCAGAATCACATTCCTACCGGATTAAGGATGTCCTTTTGGACCATCTGGTATTAACATCTGTCTCAAGTGACGGGTGTGAATCCAGAAAGCAATCATCCCTTATTCACCGAAGCAGTTCCAGGGCTGGTTCAGAGCCGGTGTCTTATTTGGAAGCACGCACCGCAGAACTTACTTCAAATTGGTCGCTCCAGGCTTCTGGAGGCCCCATGTGGGTCAGACTGCTCAACATGCACTTCCAAGTAGATCCAGAAGTTGTACAGAACACTTTTGGGTCATGATCCTATTGGATCTGGTATGTGTGAGCAGGCGCTCCAACTTCCTGTCTTAAAGGATGTTGCTGCATCTGTAGGGTCTTTAGTGCCGTCCACCTCTTTCTGGTAGAAGTCCTTAAAGGCATGAGAATTTGATTAAAAGTCATGATGAGTTTGTAGCCTGTAGGATCTTTGACCGCTGTAAGCAGGAGAAAAACAACCCAACAGATGAACTAAATCTACCCTACAGTTTTCCTCATAGGTTGCTTGGAAGAATGTGTGAGTTAACCGGTAGAGAGAGGATTACTGAACCTTATCCTACCTTATTGTGGGCGGGGTCACGGGGATGAGAGGGCAACATAAAATAATAGGAATTTATCGTCAATTTACTCATTTTGATTCCTTGGCTAGTTCCGTTGAAGAGATTTACGTACAGACCAAACAGAGAATCACCGTTTACATCGATGTTCAGACCACATCAGATATTCTTGTACGTTTGGAATCAGATCTTGGTCAACGGGTCCCTAATTTTGGATTGAGTCATTTTTGCTGATTTGTTTGTTGAGGAAGGTTTTCCCTGTGTTGTCCTATAAATCTGAAACTTCCATATTTTAGCTAAGATTACCATCTTAGCTAAATCGTGTAAATGGGGACTTATGTACGCTGGCCGAGAGAAACTTAAGAAAAACACATGAAAATAGATCGGAAGCGTTTACGAAGGACAGTAAAAAAGTGATGCCTGCTTTTTTAACGCTTTATTTAGTGACTCAAACAGATAAAATACACAAACATTTCATGATACCTTGTTTAGCCGTGGTAGATTCGCTTGACTTCTGGGTCATGTGTTCATGTGACTTAGAATAAAATGTGAATCAACATCGAGAAAACAAGAACTCTTAACCACCATCGCGCTTAACCAACGGACTTCAGTTGTTGCCATGGCGACATTGACACAACGTCAAAGTCAGATATAAAAACTTTCGTGACGGTGAGGGGGAAACATCGAAATACCGTGAGGAAACGCAGGCGTACGTCCAAAACCTACAAGTCCTCAGGTGGACGGGCCTCAAATGTTAAAACTGAGGTATTGAGACCATTTATTCTTATTTCATTCACTCATTTTATAGAATTCTGAACAAACTAGAGGATTGGAAAATACGCATATTTACAACTGAAATTAAAAATAGATCAGCATAACTTATTTTTATGTCTCCCTCTTTATCAGCAGAGTTTCACAGAATCATTTCTAATGAAACGTTTTTATTCACAGGCATCAATAACAGAAAACTGTCTTTTTCAAATGAAATCTTAAATCCGTCGGTTTTGGACAATATAAACAAAAAGGGAACTTTAAATGGCTCTTTGCAAATGATTGGGCTCATCTAGCCGTTTCTTTCTTCTACCATAATAAAATAGTGAAGTAGACTGTTCCTGCGGTCAGGAGCAGCTGCGCCTCAGAGAACAATAAGGTCCACGAACACCCTAAAGGTGTATTTCACATTAAATGTAAACCACTTCATGTGTTGTTTTGTTTTTAACGCAACGGCACTGACACATGTTGACCCGCTGGAGGACGTGAACGCAACCTCGCCAGTTACTTAAAGAATATGTTCTATTTACTAATTATTATTATTTAAAATTGTAATGAATTTTAACAAAAAGAACAAACAAAAGAGTCGAGAAAAAAACTTTCTCGTCCATTTGTGTTTCATTCTAAGCCTTGGGCCATTAAAAAATTCTGGTAATCTCACGGGACTCAAACTGGATCTTATTGCCGGAGTCGTTTCAAAGTTGCTGCTGATAGACTTTGATCGATGTCATGAATTACTTAATCCCCCTTTAAATCCCAAACCTCTTAACCTCCTGCCCCACACCGAAGCAAACGCCTCCTCATTAGCTGCCTCGGATTCTTTCTCTCCTTCCCGAAGCCCATAGATCCGAGCTGCTCCTCCTCTCAAGGGCACCAAAAAAAACCCCAACTTTAATTCTGCGAGGCCTCTGCAGCTGTGCCAGACAGTCAGCATCCAGAACCTCGGATCAAACCGACACGGTCGATGGCTCGAAGCCGCGACTCCAGTCATGAAAAAACAACCACCGTCTTCGCAGCAGTCCGATATAATCTTTTGTTTACCATCCTCTCCCAGCACACAGCCGCTCACGCATCACCGGATATGTTTTTACGTCGCTCTTTGTTTTCTCTTTCATACCCACACATTGGAAATGCCAAATTCCAGAATACACGCAGAAACTAATCTGAGAAAAAAAACCCAAAACCCCTCGGGGAAGCAATGAGATTAAAGGAAGACATGATTGTGTTGCTGCTTGCTGAGAACATTATCCGCAGACGAAGGTTGTGGCTTAATTAAGAGGAGGCGACTGAGCGAGTTAATGCTGTGACATTTGGTTTATTATCAGATCATTACAGTAGATTTAGAAGCAGACACACTCTAAAGTGTCGCCCTGATTGATTTGATTGCCTGCTAATGCTGTGGACTGTCGTTAAGGGAATTTGTTACTCACTCTCGTGTCCTTATGAAAGGGTTTGTCCAGGATCAGAGAAGGAGAAAGATGAGTTTAGGCTTGACTCCAAAGAAACTGGGCCACCAGCTCCTTTATAGTCGCAGCTCCTCGGCCACAAAGGAGCACAAGGACGGTGGTGGTTTTCTTATTTGGGATCTGACGCATCTGAGGGTGTTTACTGAGTCGGAGTCGTTGTTCGCCTCAAAACCTACTTTTAGCGAAAGACTTTTTCTCTGAATTCACTTGAGCTGTGTAGCTTTTAGCTATTTATTTTATTCGTACTATCCAGGTTTTATTTGACCCGTTTTCTTTTTACCTCATTTTCTTTTAGTTTTCTTACATTTTTAATCTATGTTTTTATATCTCCTTTTATATCTTACTGTTTTATTATTATTATATTTTTTTTCCTGTTTTATTCTCTGTGTTTTCCTGTTTTATTCTCTGTGTTTTCTGTTTTGTTGTCCGTATTTTTCTGTTTTATTTTCTGGGTTTTCCTGTTTTATTCTATGTGTTTTCCTGTTTTATTCTATGTGTTTTCCTGTTTTATTCTCTGTATTTTCCTGTTTTATTCTCTGTATTTTTCTGTTTTATTCTCTGTATTTTCCTGTTTTATTCTCTGTGTTTTCCTGTTTTATTCTCTGTGTTTTCTGTTTTGTTGTCCGTATTTTTCTGTTTTATTTTCTGGGTTTTCCTGTTTTATTCTATGTGTTTTCCTGTTTTATTCTCTGTATTTTCCTGTTTTATTCTCTGTATTTTTCTGTTTTATTCTCTGTATTTTTCTGTTTTATTCTCTGTGTTTTCCTGTTTTATTCTTTGTATTTTTCTGTTTTATTCTCTGTATTTTCCTGTTTTATTCTCTGTGTTTTCCTGTTTTATTCTCTGTATTTTTCTGTTTTATTCTCTGTGTTTTCCTGTTTTATTCTCTGTATGTTTCTGTTTTATTCTCTGTGTTTTCCTGTTTTATTCTTTGTATTTTTTGTTTTATTCTCTGTATTTTTCTGTTTTATTCTCTGTATTTTTCTGTTTTATTCTCTGTATTTTTCTGTGTGCCAATCGACTGAACCTGTCCAAAGAATAAGGGGCCAAGGATTGAACCCTGGGGGATAGCAGATGTCATCAGGTTGTGATGGCATATTAAATGAAGTGAGGATTCTCTAAACAGAATTATGTAACTTGATAAAACCAAAAAAAGTCAAATAAAAAGAGTTTTCTATAAACACCATTTACCGTAACGTTATAACGTTGTTTAACGTAGTAATAGGGATCTTATGTAATTAAATTGGACTATTTTCCATGTCTGATTTTTTACTTTTTAAAAACAGGCTTGACCAAACAATGTTATGGTAACTGTAGAGTGTCTGGATTATTATTACTCTGAAAAGTCGAGAATATCGTGGAATGGCCTCCGCCGCGTCCGCATTCGCCGCCACAGATCATTCATGTTAGCGCGATAACTCAAACACGATATCACGGAATATTTTCAAATTTTACAAACACATAGACATTAGAGTGAAAAAGAACTGGAGTGTTTTTGGGAAAGTTCGGTTGCATATTTCTATTTCTATGGCCATAACTTCGTGGCCATAACATAACTGGTCCGTTTAGTTCAAACCTGCTGCGTATGTTTTGACTCAACGAGATATATCTTGTATGTAGTACATATTTTACTTGTGTAGTACATATTTTACTTGTGTAGTACATATTTCTTATAAAAAACACAGTTTTCAGATATAACTGTACAGTTGGCTCTGTACAGTTGGTTTTTTTGCGGTTACAGATAATGGATGGTTAAACCTTTATTAAACTCCAAGCATTTAGCCTGATAGGCGCGTGTTCATCTTCTTCGTTGGTGTTTTTTAAATCAACAGTTTCACGAGTTGGCTCTTCGTGTTTTCTTTCCGGTAAATACTAAATATGAGCCAAAAAAAAACAGTTACCCAGCAGCAACTCATTCACCACAATCTTCCTTATTAGTATTTATTTTGTTTTTAGAGGGGAAGCATTTCTTCATCATCTTTCTGACACTTCAGTCTAAAAACGTGAAAAGCCCTCAGAAGCGCCGGTGTTGGGTTTTAGGCAACAGTAGAAAACAGGAATGCATCCGCTCTGTTGAAACAAAGGATTCATTCTAAGCGAACGAGGGGGGGGGGGGGGGATCTCATGTTCAGCTGATTACACCCTCATAAAAACACGGTTATGAATATCGTATTTTCCATCTAGTCAACGATACACCCTTGGAATTTCATTACCACACCTCAGCACCAGCCTGCTCTCCCTGAAAGCCGGCAGTCTGGAAAGCTGCGGCATCAGGCGGCGAGACTCCTCTGTCATCACAGCGAATATATTGGTGTGTTTAATGTGTAAAAAGAAGAAGAGCGTAAACTTTGTGCTTCATCGTAACCACCCCGCGTGGAACCATGAATAAATAAACCGCTGTGTTCCAAACACGTACAACACAGACCGACCGGTGTTTCCATCTCCATCGCCGCCAAATTGTTTTAATGAAGGAGTCAATCAATAATAATTGCAGCTGCGATCTGATTTCATGCCGTATAAAGCACTTTCCATAAAACAGCGGGAGCGTTCGGCTGCTCGGCCGAGGAGTCGGCGATGGCTGCTTTCTGATGAATAGTGGTCAGCGCCAACCTTGGTGACAGTTACATTGTGCTTCCTCGCGACGGCATCGCAATTAAAGCCTCCCACGCCACTTCAGCTGCATCCGAGTCGGGATGTGCTTTGACTCATACTCATTCAGCCATGCTATTTCTGCTGGAGGGAGAACAGCCAGCGGCGAGGGCCGCGGAGAAACTGAGAAACTGAGAAACCTTTCAGATTAAACTTACTTTCAATGGGTTCGCTGTGCATGTGGTGGAGATGCGGCGTTTACGTAGAAGCTCAAGCTCAGGCTTAAGAACCGCTTCTGAAGCCCGATCACAATAAAAAGACCGTGAATAAACTAAGCCTATATATTCCCCCCAAAAGCCCCCAGTCCCCTGCATTGTACAAACAATTCCCCTGGTTGGTCTCGTCACATTAAATAATAAGTTACGTCCAAAAAACTGTGTTTTGATTGATTATATATATATATATATATATATATATATATATTTATATAAATACACGTACAAATATATTTACACAAGCATACACATACATATATACAATTACATATATAAAGTATAATGGATTCCACCAAAATTTTGCGGCCCTAAGTAGGGGAACTTTTGATTGGATTTGCCTTTAGAAGGCTGTGTGGGCGGGGCTAAAGGCAGAGTAGTGCAGGTATGGCATCACTGGTATTGGCTCCAGCCCTCTGCAACACATCTATCCTACAGGAAATGGATGGACGTTTGTTCTATTCTCGGAATTTATGAGCAAATAGGACAATCCTCCAACACAGGCGGTATTTTATCCAAATTAATTGCAAGCAGCTCTGGTGGAATAGGAATAAATTGGAAATCCCCTGGTGTCCTCTGATTAAACATTGACTGCTCCTCGTTTCAGATCTTTGAGGCTAAGTGGCGCTGCCTCTCCGGATCATTTGTTTGATGTCCAAAGTGGAGTGTGTGCACACAGCTGACGTCACTTTGTCTTCAGTTTAAATGGATATTTTCCTGTCTCAGTTTGTCAAATTTATTCCGCCTCACCTTGATGTCTGACAAAGCTAATTTTGTGCCTGAGAAGCAAATGATGTCTAATGCAGGAAGCGATGATTTATTTTATAGGAGAGGGGAGGAGAAAAAAAAGGGGCTACATGTTTGAGGAGATGATTCTGACACCGAAGGATCAGTTTATATTCCCTCAGTCACGGAAACGTCCAGCTTCCAGAATCTGTCACGAACGTGTGAAATAATGTTAATAACGAGATTCACTTTTATCTGAAGGAGCCGTAAGAGATCTGTAAAGAATAAGAGCAAATGATTGATTTACAAGGCACTTTTTACATTTTAATGACTTTGGAGCCTCCGCTCTGGTGAAAAGAGGACTAGTTAAAAATAACGTGAACTTAGTTCGCACATGAACTAAGAAATATGTTGTTTTGGAATAAAATGAGACAAGTTGAGATCTTTCTGTTTATTCTAGTCGTGTCTAGAAGTGGCAAAAGCAGAATGACCCGTTGGGAGATGAGCTGAGTTTGACACGTATCATCGTATCGTACTTTATCGTATCATATTGTTGTATCATCTCACATTAATTATAATAATAATAATAATAATAATAATAATAATAATAATAATAATAATAATCATAAACATAATAATAATAATACAATTAATTTATAAGGCACTTTACATATGGATAAAATCTCAAATTGCTACAAAGTAAAAGCAGATAAAAACATCAATAAAAAAATTAAATAATAACTCATAAAAACATGACCAAAAAGCAGCAATGTTAATTAAAGTTATAGGTTCTGCTAAAAAGGAAAGTTCTAAGTCCTTTTTTAAATGTGTCAGTCGTCTGTGGAGCCCTCAGATGGTCAGGGAGGGCATTCCACAGACGAGGGGCAGCAGAACAGAAAGCCCGATCACCCATGGTGCTGCGCTTAGTCCGGGGAAGGAGGAGGCGGTATGAGTGGGTAGAACGGAGGGATCGTGTTGAGGTCAGTGGGGTGAGTAGTTCTGCATTAAACTGCAACACATCATTGTATCGAATATCAAATATAGTACGGGTTTAAATCACCAGATTTAAAACAGATTTTTTCCATCAGGATAAAATATTATGTCGATATATTTTATAACGATACGATATGTAGGGCCCTCCCAAGTGTCCCTCTCCGTAGCAATGCTCCCCAGCTCGTCTCGGAGGATCCCAAACCATTCCAAGACCAGATGAGATATGGAATCCCTCCGGCGAAATCTGGGTCTAATTCCGGATTCTGGAAAACATCCTGGAAAACATTCAAAAAGAGACACCCTGAAGACATTCTAATCAGATGCTGGAACCTCCTCAACTGGCTCATTTTGACACAAAGGAGCAGCGGCTCAACTCATCCTTATCTGCGAGTATGAGCCAAGTCCCCCCCCCCCCCTCACCCCTACATCCCACCCCCTCATTTTGTGGTGCTTTTATTGACCCAAATTGGCTTTCATCATATTTCCAGGTCACTGATAGTTTGGCAGCCACTGCTGATGAACACGACCCCTAGCTTTAGCCCAACTTTTAAGCTTATACCCAACTCCTCACGGCTCAGAAGTGAAGGTGATCTTAATGCGTTGGTACACCGATAGATTAACATTTACCCCCAAAAGCCCCCCCCCCCCTGATTTGTAGGTAAGAAGCAGTGGGGCTAACATTCCGGCCGACTTCATTAAGTTTCATTTGCCATTTTATCTCCCCTGAAGTGGATCATTAAGTCGGAGCACAGGGGTAACTGATCAGCCAATCTGCCTGTGATTTATGTGGCAGGGAACCTGAGGACATCACTGAGCCTCGGAACACATTGATTACCGACATGGTTAATTGGCGAAACCCACTGGTACATTGAGACGGGCTTATTGGAAATGTCAGATCAAGCCCCTCATTTGCATTCATGATGTATGGAACCTATTCCAGCTTCTGCCCAGGCAGCATAAACTGACACGCTTAGCAGGAAGGGCCTGTCTTGAGGTTGCAACCGGCCATCTGGGCTTCCAGGGCTTTGGCAGGAGCTGGACCCCCCCAACACACACACACACACACACACACACACACACACACACACACACACACATACACACACACACACCCGCCCGCCTCCCAGCATCCTCCATGTCTGCCCTGGACGCATAGAGCCGATTAGAGTGCAGGGATGTGAAACTGACCCAAGCTGAGGAAGGATAAGGTACACTATTAAAAAAAAAGAATTTGTTCATTAGTAATTAGTAACACAATTAAATGATTTATTATTGGGCCCAAAATTTAAATTGAAAATACCTTATTTAATCGTGTGACCAGTGGCAGGCGTTTTTAATTGAATCACAAAAAGAACACACTATTTAAATGCTGCAGGAATAAAATAAAGTCAGATGTGTGCATCATTCTTAAACAAATATTAATATACAGTTTAAGATTTCAGGATCTTTTAAAGAAAAAAACGTGAAAGTAGTAGAAATAAAAAAGTTCCGAAGCTTGAGTTTCACATTTTTATGCTCTGGGGGGGGTTTAATCAGCCATGACCCCTGACCTTTAATGAGCTGATAGAGGCCAAAGTTCCTCGGATGATCTCTTTGGATCTTCTGCGACTTCCTGAACGAACCTTCCTCGTACATTTGCAGGAATTTCGCGGAGGGTGGTCCGTTTCTATGAAGGTTCACTCTTGTTCCAGGTCTTCTCCATGTCTGGATAATATGTCTCCCTTTGGATCTGTGAACTCCCAGAACCATAGAAACAGCTTCAGAACCCTTCCCAATCACTTTCTTTTCTGGAATTTCTGTTTATTTTGGCACGGTGTGCTACTGGTGGGACCTGGGAGCCAACTTCCTGCTTTAGAAGAAGGTCTATCGTCGGTGATGATCGGAGGTTGAAGTGGTTTTAGTCCAGCTGGAACCAGACATTAATTCAGTTTGTTAGTGTTTTGGGTTTCGTTTGTAAGGGGGCGGAGCCTTTTTTCGGATGTAGTTGTTTTTGGAGAATCTTTATGGTTCAGTAAACAGCACAACCATTTACAACTCGCCTCTGAAAACATTATTTTTTTAGTGTAGATGTGACCGAACAGGAGATTCATTTTACTTTAAGGGTGCAAATACTTTTTCACACAGATCCAGTTGGTCTCAGAGAAGCGAATACATGAATCAATTTTTTTTTTCTCTCCGTCCCACTTCACCTTCAGGCGCCAATCCATCCATCTGAAGGGGAGCTGATGAATTGGTTCAGCCAGTGAGTTCATGGAGTTTGTGCTTCTCACCACGGCAACAGATGAACACCTCGGCGTCTGTTTCTCACGTCGGACTCGTTTCTCGTGACTGAGAACCACAGACACACGTCAGACTGTTAGCCTTCTCCTTCCAGGGTTACTTTAAAAAAAAAAAAAGTTCATTCATCCTCTGCAACGAGAAGAAACCCACACTAAAAAGACCCAAGGCTGGCTGCTGGATCAGAACCCCTCTGCCACCGAGCCGCTCTATTCTGATTTAATCACTTCTCTAAACGTGTATGCAGCGGCTTAATTCCATTACAACGCTATCAAAAATAATGTATCTCTATTACTTTCTATTACATTATGTAAAATACTAAAGATGCAAAAATAAACACAAGTGAGCTCTTTTATTTAAGACAACACAAGAAAATATAGATAATACCACAAATGCGTTTGTTATGCGTAGATAGTAGTTCTTCTGAAGGTAACGCCGTGGAAGGAAACAGAAAGACTGAAGTTTCCAGAAGTGTGAGTGTTTTAATACATCCGGAAACAGAATATTCCATTTTCATTTAATTAAATAGGTTCCTTTAATGGAATCGCTTTGGTAAATATTTGCTGGGGGGGTGGAACTCTTTAATGCAATTATGCATGTCTGTTTCATGGAGGGGGGCCGAGCCCCCCTCAAGGGACTGGTCCTAGGACCGGCCGTGTCTCGGCTCCTAAACAGGACGCCGATATTGTTCTCTCATTAACACCTTTAGTTTAACTCTAGTTTATTATTAATATAATAATTTAACTATTAACATTTATTATTAACATTTCGACTTTACAGTGCGTGGAAAGTTTCATAGTTGCGACAGCCGATTGATGTAAAGAAGACTTAAAACGAAGGAGAACGCAGGCGCCGTGACATCACAGAGTCTGCGTTTACCTTCAACCGGGTCTCTAACTGCAGCAGGGGTGGAGACGGACTTTTCATACCTGCAGTTATTGAGTTATTCCGGGTGAATGCTGACGCTAGCGCTGTGCATAAAGGAATTCAAACGTACGGTCTTTTATCGTGGCGAGACTTTCGGACTCTTGAATCCCGGCCGGTGTTTGTTGGTGAGGGTTGTGATGGTGGTGGTGGTGGTGTGTGTGAACAAAATGCCCAACCGAAGCAAAGCAAAACAAAGCAAAGCAAAAGAACAAAGAAAACAGATAAAAGACCAAAGCGTAAAGAAGAAAAATTAGAAGTTTAAAATGCTTATAAAGTGAAATACAGTAAAAAACAACAACAACAACAATAAAATTGACATCGCATTTAAAAGTCAGGATGTCGTTTCTTTGTTGTTTGTTGTTTTGGAACCAGTCATTTCCTTCTATGATAGTGTATCATTCTTTATAGTATACATTCCCGCTGATTTCCACATGTTTCTGTCGTCCATTTTTTCTGTGGCGTTAACGGAACACAAACTTCTTTTTTAACCCTTGTCACAGAGCAGATAAACTTTACATAAAAAGCCTGCATTGGCTGTGACTCCATATGAGAGAGAGACAGCGCCCTGGAATGATGAATGATGTCACGGTCTTTTCAATATTCGACAGATAGTTGATGACGCCTTGTTGACCATTTTGGTCAGGGATATTTAAAAAAAAATCCTTATTGAAAAGGACGTCCCTCATGGCTCCATCCTGGGCCCCTCACTCTTCAGTACATATAATGTATGCTACTACTGGGTCTTATCATAAACAGGTGCAGTCACTCCACTCTGATTCTCGCCCTCAGCTCTGTTAGAGGTGGTCCTGGCGGGAAGAGACTGCTCGGTGGCCGGAGACTTGTGCTCCAGCGACGAGAGTTGCAGTCCACGTCTGCGGACTTTGCGTCAGTGTGTGGCGGGAAACGGCAGCATGAAGCTGGGCCCCGGCGCCAGGAGCCAGTGTGCCAACGCCGTGTCGGCCCTCCTGTCCAGCCCCTTACATGGCTGCCAGTGTAAACGGGGGATGAAGAAGGAGAAGAACTGCCTGAGCATCTACTGGAGCCTTCATCAGTCCATCATACACGGTCAGTAGCTAGCTGAAGAGTACTCAAACAAAGAGCTCCTTAGGTGAACGGTGATGTTCTTGTCTTCAGCGTCTCTGTGTCTTTTCTCCTCTCAGGACTTAAACTGGTGGAGAGTTTTCCCTATGAGATGGTGCAGAGAGATTACGACTACGTCCGCCTGGCCTCCATTTCAGCCGGCAAGTTCATTAACCTTCGTCTACCTTTCAACGTGTTTTGTTCTTGCATGAAAACAGGACATTTTGAGTTAGTCCTGGACGCATGTCCGCCTCAAACGGAAGTCCTGATCCTCTTCAGAAACAGTGACAAAAGTTCTACAACAGTGCAGCAATCAAAGAGGGGCCGGGCTTGACTCCACTTGGGGACATGGGTGTCACCGTTAGCATGAATCTGTATCCCTTCTCACATGGAGGTCTTGAAACACTCTCCAGCTCATCCTGGGGGGATTTACAAGTCATTTTTAAACTAGACGTGCCTGGAAAACCTCCAAATGGTGGAAACCTGGAGGCATCCAGATCAAATGTCCCAAACAACAAAACTGGTAGAGGAGCAGCAGCTCTAATCCAGGTTGTTCCCTACCTGTGAGGTCAAGCAGAACAGAGAAATACTAGATAAATACAGTCTTTTTATCTTTCCTTTCACTATTTATCTTTGATTTGAGTAAATGATACCTTATTTTCCCGACTCTTATCTCTGACCTCACTTCCGTCCACAGACTCCGACGTTGGCTGGACAACCGTGAATCGCTGCCTGGATGCAGCCAAGGCTTGCAACGTGGACGACTTGTGCCAGAAGCTGCGTACGGAGTACGTCTCGGCGTGCATCAAACCCTCTGCCAAGTCGGGTTTGTGCAACCGGCCGAAATGCAACAAGGCTCTGCGCCGCTTCTTCGACCGTGTCCCTGCCGACTACACCCACGAGCTGCTCTTCTGCCCCTGCACCGACACGGCCTGTGCAGAGCGCCGGCGGCAGACCATCGTGCCCAGTTGCTCTTACGAAAGCGTGGGAAAACCCAACTGCATCACGGAGATGAGGATCTGCAACGCCGACTATGTGTGCAGGTCAGAACGGAGAATTAGAGACTTTTAATTGGCACCCATTCATTTCGCTGCGAGTCTTCCTTCCTCTTTAACAGATATTAAAGTTATCCCTCATACACTCCTGGTCTCACAGGGTCATTGTAATATATAGCCATAATATAATCATAATGCCCAGTTTGGTTTCGCTTAATGATCCAAGCAAGTCTAATATTCCCAGTTTATCCAAGTATTCCTCGGATAGAATTGGAGAAATGCTCGCCATACGTATTCGGGCGCAGCGCTGTTCAGTGTTACGGCGCTTTGAAACCAAACAAACAGCCATTCAATCAACCAAATGGCCCGCTGTTTTACCCTATAGCTTTCTACCACCATTGGTTAGAACACCCCAGAGAGCCTGTTGGAATAACACATTAAATATTTAGCACAGATAAAGAGCCAGATGGATCAGAGTTATCGCTCGTTGCTATCTGTGGTCATGGCCATTATTTTTCACAGCCCCATTACACTCACAGGGCTTTACTAATGATCCCTGGTCTGGAGGATGAAATATATTAGTCTTTCTATCACTTTTCCCTTACAGTCCAATGCTTCCCATCCTCGCCGCGGCATATTTCTTTATGTCATGGGGGCAAACTCTTAATTAAATGACCATAGGAGGACTTTTAAGAAGAGAGGAAACAAACTTTTTTTTGGTTTATAACAACAACAAAGGGATCTATCACGTTCCTTCTAAGTGGAGGTTGTTGTTTTTGTTTTTTTGTCTTCAGGTCTCGTCTGGCACAGTTTCAGTACGACTGCGAACCCTCCGGAATGTCTGCCAACGGATGCAAGCAGGGCAACCACGGCGCCTGTCTCCTCGCCTACACGGGCCTCATAGGTGGGTGCTGACCTGAGACGTAACCGGAAAGTCTCCAAGTATTTTTAGCGCCCCCTGAAAAATATAATCTAGTGTCTGGCCATCCCATCTGCATCTTTACAACAATTACATGCTATGGTTTAATCTTCACGGTTTAAACTTTTGATCTTTTCTGGATTTTAGGGTTGCTTTAAGAGACAAATAATGAGCATTTGTGATTAAATTTGATATTAGGATGATGAAGATTTTTCCAATAGATATTTTTCATTGTGACAAATCACAATGAAAAGTTATCACAACATGCAAAATTGTCTTTATTGCATTTGTAATCTGCACAACTAAAGTCAGGTGCACCGACTTAAACGGAGCTGTGTACACTGTAAAAAAAAAGAAAATCATGATGCATAGATTTTTTGAGTTTTCTCAACTTGTGTCTCCAGTTATTGACTTTACAAACACAAGAGTTCTTCTTCTTCACCTGATTACGACATCTCATCTACAAACTCAAAAATGTAAAGCCATACTGTCAGACACAGGACAGAATATAAAAACAAGGATATGTGGATCAAAGAGTCACATAAGATATAAATCAGGTGTAAAGATTAAGAAAGACGTTATCCTCAAAAACGTCTTTACAACAGGGTCAAACTTGTTTCTGCATTCCGTCCGTCCCCGAGGAGCAGAGGGCAGATCCCTGCGGCGCCCGGGGGCAAACGCAAACTCGTTGTTTTGCTCAAGGACACTCCAGCATGGAGACTGCAGGGGGATTGGATCACTGACCTTCTGATAAATGGATGACAGCTCTGCCTCCTGAGTCGCCAACGCCCTCAGAAAACGACGAGAGAAAGTCAGGATGTCTGACAATAAATACTAGAAGAGGAAGAGGGAACTGAAGCACCTGTGTGAACCTGGACTGTTTGACTGTGTGAACCTGGACTTTTTGACTGTGTGAACCTGGACTGTTTGACTGTGTGAACCTGGACTGTTTGACTGTGTGAACCTGGACTGTTTGACTGTGTGAACCTGGACTTTTTGACTGTGTGAACATGGGTTGTTTGACTGTGTGAACCTGGACTGTTTGACTGTGTGAACCTGGACTGTTTGACTGTGTGAACCTACATTGTTTCACTGTGTGAACCTGGACTCTTTGACTGTATGAACATGGACTGTTTCCTGTATGAACCTGGACTGTTTAACTGTGTGAACCTGGACTCTTTGACTGTATGAACATGGACTGTTTCCTGTATGAACCTGGACTGTTTGACTGTATGAACCTACATTGTTTCACTGTGTGAACCTGGACTCTTCAACTGTATGAACCTGGACTCTTTGACTTTATAAACCTGGATTGTTTCCTGTGTGATCCTGGACTGTTTCACTCTGCGAACCTGGACTGACTCTATCTTCTTTTTCACTTCTATATATCTCTGTTTTCAGTGGCATCGTCACTTTCAACGGAATATCTGTTGATTTTTCTCATTCAGTATCCAAACTTCCTGCTCAAACTTAATGTGACTTTTGTTTGAAGTGAAAATAGGAAAACTGAATATAACAATTGGTTTACTGAACTTAAATTCGATTATTGAACTTTTTAATAATAAAGTTATTGCAGGAATCATCTGCATATCTCACCATCTTTTAAAAAGCATTTAACGACAAATCAACTGCAGTACCCCACATAACCACTGGGGTACCCTTATCTGAGGGACATTGGTTGAAAATGCACAGAAATCTCACAAACTCTTTTCATAATATTGATTTTTTTCCCCCCTCATAACCGTCTGCCGGAGAGAATCCACTTATTTTTCCGGATCTGCTGCGAGGATCTATTACGTTTCAAGGACCTCAAATGGTGCCCCTCAGCATAAACACACGCTTGGCATTTTCATTGCTGTCTCATATTTATGAAAGCACTTGAAATCCTGCCTCCGCTGTGTAAAGGAAAAATAAAAAAAGACAGAAAAAAAAGAATCTCTGACTTAGAAATGAGAATATTGGAGTGTGTCTCAGTAGTTTATGTTTAATTACAAGCTTGAAGTCGGTTGAAGTAATAATACTTGAATCTCATTAGCCTTATGCACCGGGTCAGAGTGTAGGAAATGCACTGTCCATTAATGCTCCAGATAATAAAATGCTGTGAATAAAGTGTAACAACTCAAAGGAGGATGAATTTTTAATACTAATCGAGGCGCATGTTTGCTCTCTCTACAGGAAGTACAATAACTCCCAACTATGTCGACAACTCCACCTCCAGCGTGGCTCCATGGTGCTCCTGCTCGGCCAGCGGGAGCCGGAGAGAGGAGTGCGAGACCTTCCTGGGATTCTTCACCGACAACATCTGTCTCCGTGAGTGTCCCTCTGTCCACCACGTGCCGGAATGTACCGACTCAGCTTTTTTGGAAGAGGGCTTGTGTTTTGGAGCTAAAATCCGGAGGTCAACACCCTAACCGGACCCGGGGTGTGGACCCTACGAAGGGGTAGACGAGACCTGATCCAGCTACACAACTACCCTACAGTATATATAATATACTTAAAGCATTCAAATGCAGTGCATGTGTCGTGCACACCCTTAATGGTTTTACATTTTGCAAAAAAAACCTCATTTCATAATCAGATGGGATGATCTATACCACTGTGATGTCCGATAAGTGTAAGACTACAGCCAGCTAGCTTAGCATAAAGGCTGGAAACTGGGATGGAGCCAGGCCGGCTCGGTCAACAGGTAACACGTTCCACCCACCTGCATCTGTTAACGTGAGTAATGAACACAGAATATCTCATACGTTCAGTCTCTCCACAAACAGAACCGATTATATAAAAATACAAGTTATGGAGGAGTTATGCAGAGGTAAAGTGCCGTGAAAAAACATCGGACCCCCCTGGTTTCCACGAAGTGGACTTGCTAGAGGTTAGGAACTTTTTAGTACCGGTAATTTAGGTATCAGATAACTTTTTTTTCATCATTTCAAACTAATCCATTTTGTGTTTACTCTGGCTGTTTCATGCAAATTGTGTTTGATGATCCGACACTCTTTCGTCTGACACTGACAGGACAAATTGAAGAAAAACCAGGTTGGGGTCTAATACTTTTTCACAGCGCCTGTATCATGAAGCAGAAAAAACAACCCTCATAACAATAATCTGCATTGATGACCTGCGACGGGGGACGTCTGAGCAGATCTGACACCAGAATCAGAGTAAATAAGTTGTTAATAGAAGACGGTGACAGGATGAAGCTGCAGGGGATTCAGCGAGGCAGATGTTTCCCAGCATGCACAAAGAGCAGCTGAGCGATGCATTTAAATCAGATCCTGTTCCGTTTAGTAGAATTAAGGGTATACTGTCTCTCTCTCTCTCTCTCCCTCTCTCTCTCTCTCTCTCTCTCTCTCTCTCTTCCTCCCTGTGTCTCATACTTTCGTCTTCTCCCACCGTTCACCTCACTTTCCCTGGTTATTAATCATCCCCTTCATGCTGTTTCCGTGGCGATTCCACCTGGTGTTCTCTCACTTCTTAGTGAATTACAAGTAGGCCGGCCCTCCGATTGTTCGCTAATTGCAATTTTATTAAATATCCCACATTACACCTTATGTGCTTTTTGTTTTCCACAGTCGATGGAAAAAAAGTTAGAAAGAAAAAGTCATGAAAACTTCCCTCATTAAAATCGTGTCACTAATTAACCCGGAAACGAAACAAATATTTTGTGAAACCTTCGCCTCGGTTCTTTCCTGACATAACCTCATTCTTTCGGTCACTATCCAGAGCTCATGACTTTAAGTGAAGTCTGTAACTTTGATCTGTTGGTGAATTGAAAGCTTTGCCTTACTACTCAGCTCTCTTTTCACCACGACCAATACACCACCTACATTACCGCTGATGCCCCACCAAAGCGCTCCATCTGTTGGTCCGTTTCCCATCACTCATCACCAAGAATCAGAGATTCAAGTGTGCTGAATAATGATAGAATATAGTAGATAGTATGGATAGTATTAGTTTGAAGAAACACGACTGAAATGTGCAAATGATGAAGTGTGAAAAAGTGTCAAAGGAAGACTCGCCCCTTACCGTAGATTTTTTGAAAGAACAAAGTTGAGCATCTCTTCTTTGGTGTATCATGTTGATCATTTGTTTAGCCATCTCCCTCAAAAACACAAATATCAAACTGAGAGAGCAACAGTGTTCCCTCCAAAAAGCCAAGTGATGCCAGGCTTTCCCAGTTGTTTTGTCCTCATTCCCCGTCTCCCATCCACCCACCTACCTACCCAAGTGCCTATCTACCTACCTAAGGTTAGAAACCTCTCATGGGGTGAAGGTTGTTGAGTAGCATTGCTGAGGTCTTCGGACCGGCTGGTTCAGAGTTACAGACTACTTCACTCGAATAAATCACGACAACAACATTTTTTGGCATGATTTATTCGGAATGAGTCTCATGATTTATTCATTGAGTTTTTCCGTCCGTGTGCTGCGTTAGCTGATGCTAACGTTCAGCCTAAGAATTAATTCCAATTGACGACCTCCCGCTCTAGAGTTTGAGTAATGGTCCTTGATAATGAACGTCAGCCGGCGTACGTCTAAACTGAACGTGGACACACAAAGAATATCTCTGCTGTGTGAGAGCGGCGACGTGGATCTTTGGCCGGTGTTTCCTCAGGCCCCCCAGCCTCGGCGAGACACAGAGAGAGGTCTCAGAGTTGTTTGGCCATTGCAAATAGTCCATGAGTTAATGAGGTCGATGTGGAGAGGCAGGTGCAGTCTGGGTACTTGGAGAGAATACAGAGTATTTTCTGCTTTTCTCTCTCTCTTGCCTCTGCTGACCGTCTCTCGACCAGAAAACGCTTCATGCCAAATTCTACGATTCACAACCAGAGGCATCTGCCAAGAGCTTCTGAGACATAGGAGGAAAACATATTGAGGTGATGTCACTGAAGGCTGGTAACTGTTTTTTAGCACCACATTCTATGAGAGCTCATTAGATATGCGGTTTAGTGAGATAAAAGTTTGATAGTCTTGAGGTCATAATTTCACTGAAGCTGCTTGATGGACTGTTTCAGAATTTGGACGGATGGTTAAAAATATGACGAGAAAGAATTTGAATGAAGGAGTCAATGAATCATTTCTCACTCTCCATCAATTAGACATTATAGAGTGTCTAATTGATGGTAATGATCATTACATCACAGACACTAGAGCAACATCATGATGTCACAGAGAAAGTAGGACCATGTCATTATGTCACAATGTAGCTTAACAATTCATTCATTCATTATCTTTACATCACAGCCCTGGAACCACCTTTGTGGAAAAGGTGTCGGTGATTTCAGATTCTAGGGCCGGCTGTCATGAGCAGGGAGTCACAGACTGAGGGTGAATATCTCATGTTGTGTTCAGGTGCGATGAGGAGGTTTTTATGCTCCCCAAGTCTTGTCTAATTAGATAGTACCGTGTAATTACCATGTTATTACCAAACTAAGAACTGTTAATAGATTGTTAGGTTTGAACAGTGGCTACAGCTGGATGATATTATAAAGACAACAACACCATGGTAACCTACTGAGAATAAAACGTTTGTATATCTGTCGATTCAAACTACGGCAGTAAATTCCCTGTAGCACCATCACCTTACTCTCTCTTTATATTTCTAGACACATTGTCCAGTTCAGGACTATTCATGTAAAATTAAGGTTCAGTCATTCTACCCTTGCCCCCCTGCTGGGGTCTGAACACAGAAATATTACAATTATGGAAATACATAAATACTAAAAAAAAAACATTTGCTGACTGAAAAACTTGTTTATGTCACATTTTTATTGAACCAAGTATGAATTGTTAACAGCTTTGCAGCAACATATTGTCGGCAGAACACAGTTTATTGGAGCATTTGTGCAGGAAACAAAAGGAAAACAATAAACTCTTAATCTCTATATTCTCATTGTGAATAAATGCCTTTCAGTCCGTAAACACATGAAACCCTCGGAGGAAAACTTTATTTTTCTGATTTGATGTAAACGGATTGAATGAAATCACATCACTAATCACATGCATCTTGCTGGTTGGCGTGCATCACGTCCCCTCTCCGTATTCAATGGAGGAAGCTGGCTGTGTGTCGGCCCGGTCCAGTGTGTACCATTTGGCCTATCGCCAAATGTCGGCTGGGATGCATGTTTGGGACACTAGGGGGAGCTTTATCTCAAAAAGAGATTTTTTAGCCCACTATTTCCCAAACATTGGACCGATTCAGTCCAGAATTGTCGCGTATGAATGGACTTCAAGGAGAGCTTTATTGTATCCATGACTTTTTACTCTAATAGTTCATATTTTACTCACTAGGGGGAGCATTTCTAATATCAATCAATCAATCAATCTTTATTTATATAGAGCCAGTTCACGACAACAGTTGTCTCAAGGTGCTTTCTAGAAAGAGCAGGTCTAGACTCTTTATAAATAGAATAATAGAACTGTTTTACTACTCCAAAACTATGTAGAAGATAATTATCATCTTTTATATCCACATACACTTTAGTGTGAGAAAGAGCAGTATTGATTTAGGAGAAAGTGGATAAGTGGATTTTACATTTTTGATACTAGCGGGAGCATTACTATTATTATTATTATTATTATTATTATTATTATTATTATTATTATTATTATTTCTCAGGGATTGCTCCAATTTACTCCAGATTCGGTGCGTACGAGTCAACTCAAGGAGATAAATCTTGTATTAATTGTGATTTAATCCAAAATTTCTCATTTTAGGGGGGTATTTTTTTTTTCAAAAAAACACTGTTTTATCGAATATAATTTCTAAATTTCTGGCCTGTTTTAATCCAAATTGGGTGCAGATGAATCAACGTGAGCAACTCTATAAAGCATATATCATATTCTACTGTCACAGGTCACATTTGACTAATTTTGCTGAGCTTTTTTCTCTTTTACAAAAAATGCTATGGACATATCTTCACATTTTGTATGTGATTTTAAAGTCATTTAATGTGATTACTGTTGTTGTTGTTTTATTGTCATGAACTGTACTGATGCTACTAATTATATGCGATGTGTTCCTGCTTGTTGTAAGACTCCCTCCCCCCTGTTTGTTAATAGCCGGATTGTGTTGTTTATTTTTTGCTTCCCTTCCTTCTTTCATTCTTCTATAAATAATGTATTAGGATATAATGTATTCATTTTAACGTCTGCCCACTGTCAACTGGCCGGGGACCACAGCTGGAAATTAGCCATAGAGGCTAAAGCTGCATCATTTACCGTTATTGTTACAGTCTATTAAATGGGAATATCCACAAACAAACAAAAAACAAACAAACAAACTAACTAACTAACTAACTAACTAACTAACTAAATAAGTATATACATAAATACACAAATAAATAAGTAAATGAATTAGTTAATGAGTTAAGTAAATATATAAACAGACAAAACAAATAAACACATAAGCACATAAACAAATAAATAAATACAAAAACAAACAAAAACTAAATAAAACTAAATAAATAAACATTTCGTTTCAGGACTTCAATCAGTGTGTCACCTGTAGAATGCAGGGGATTTGGGACATTTCAGCAACAGCAGCGTTGTCCTAGCTTCGATTAAATATGTTTTTTTTAATTTGTGGCACCAGTCCAGCTGTGATGGATTATATAAATGCTTGAGTTGAAAGAGACACGTGTTGAAAGATATGAAAGCGTTCCACCTTAACATGATTCTTTTCTCAGAGCTTCTCTCAGGTTGCAGGTTTTAACTTTTGGATCTCTGCACTTAATGTGTTATTTGTTACCGGTCAGATGTTTACCTGTACGTGAGTGGATTATTATTTCTTCCTCTGCAAGGCTGAAGGCCCACATTAAGTGTTCTCTTTATGAAACAGGAACTACGTAAGTGCTTCATCTTAGTCCCACGCGCTGATGGGGATTGTGATGTAAGGTTAGCGGAAGATTTTCAGACGGCGTACATCTGGAACAACAACATCCCCTTCAGCAGGTTGACCAGAGGACACGTGTTTACAGATGCATTTGCTGTCCGCTTCTCTGAAGGATGTCTGGGGGAGATATGTCACCTCAGAATAACCCTGGTTTTGTCGTCATCTTCCAGAGAACGCCATCACGATGTTTGAAAGTGAATCAGATCAGCAGCCGACCGCCGTTCCGTCCACTTCACCGAGCCCCACCCTCGCCAGCCGAGACAACGGGACCACAACCTTGGCTCAAGAAACCACAGAGACTCTGAGGAACATCCTGGATACCATCTTACCCACACAGGTGAGCGTTCTCCTTCTTAATGACAGTGTTTGGTAGCTTAATACAGTAAGAAACAGGTTTTTACACTAAAACAAAAGTGCAGAATTCCTACATAATGAGAGAATGCTAATGACTAACGTTGACTTCACACCAAATGTGCCACCAAGTTTTTGTGCCTCGCAATATCCTGCAAAGTCTATGCAAAGCTGGGAGTAGAAGTCAGTAGTTAAGAAATCACCGTAGGGCGATGCCAATGACACGGGGAATGCAGATTTGTGTCACTTGCGAGTTTCTAAACAACGAAGCAATGCTAACTGCCTAGACTGCGTTCACACAAAATGCGAAGCAATATTTTCCCGTGGTACAAGTTCTTACAAAGTGTATGCAAAGTCCCAAGTAGGTGCAAATTCATGCAAGGCGAGGTGAACGACACGAATAACGCAAGACATGTGAATTTGAGTAAATGGAAAATATCTACATTATAAAAACAATGCTAATTGACAATACTGCATTCACACCGAATAGTACGCAAAGTTTTGAGCAGCACAGTTACAAATGAAGCGAACGCAAAGCCACGAGTTGAAAATGAGAGCTCAGCAGGAGCGGAGGATATGAATGAAGTTCCGGATTGGAAGAAGCGAATGGGAACAAACGATTAAAACACATATAGTATCGATTAGAATGTTTTTTTAATTTTGATAAACATACTATGGTATGTGGGCTTTTTTACGTTCCAATGGGCTTCAGGGTGTTAACATGCTAACGTTTGGTTAGCCTGTTTTCAGCACAACATCACCTCTTTCCTTCAGTCTAACATACCGAACTCCACCACAATCCGGGTTCTGGACCACGTCAGATTGGTGTTTCTACACACTTTAGGGCACCGGTTTCACCATCAGCACTGGAGCGTAAATAATAGCGATCGTAAACTGAGCTCTCTGTCTCCTCCTAGGCTCTGGGAAACGAACTATTAGTGGGCCAGTCCACGCTGCCTTCCAACAGCCTTCCCATCTCTGCTTCACCTCCCAGCCTAATGCTTCAAGCTGCCGCCGGCCTTCTGCTGCTGCTCCTTCAGCCGCTCTTCAACGGACGCTAAAGACCCCGGGGTTCCCGAGGGCCCACCCACGTACCAAGCGAACGGGAGGACAGCGGAAGTCGGAGGAAAATGGACCGTGTGGCGTTACTCCTCCCTCTAAATATGTACAGCTATTCAGTTTTTTCTATTTCTACGTCTGTGGTCCAGTTCTCTCTCTCTCTCTCAGAGTCATGGAAGACTTCCAGAACCACGGCTACAATCGCTACAAGTGGAAGAACCCAGCTCTCAGTTATCTTTTAGTTATGAAAATATAATTCTGACATGTATGGTACAAAGACGCTGAGTGTTTACGTACCGGAGGAAGTGTGTGTTATTGGACGCATCATAAGGGAGAACTGGACTCGTCACAGATGGCGAGTACAAACTCCTGGATCTGAAAGGTCCACCAGGGACTGAAAACTGTCGGTCCGATACAGGAATAGTGGAGATAAACTATATCCTTCATTCTTAGATGTCCAGAACCTCCACATAGTAATAGTTTCCCCATCTTGAGTTTCTCAGACTCTCTCGGACCCGGTCATAAAACAGCAAAGACACACCTTTGGACCTGAAAAGCAGAATCGTGACTTGTAGCTGCTGTCGTGTGTGTTTGTGAGTGTAATAACCTTTATTTCTCGTTGTGTAAAAGAACGTTTCCGTACGGGGAAGGGCAAAGTTTGTGCTGCCACCGCTATGGAGCTTTGGATCACTCAGTATCTTCTGCTGTGGGCCGGTGCTGAAGGACCGGCAAATAAAGATTGAACTCAGTATGTTTACGTGTTTGTTTGATCACGGATCGAGGAGACAGACGTGGATGTTCGCACAACTTCCACAGGAACTCTGACGTGTATAACTTAATAATAACTTTATTTGTATTTCACCTTTCATACAAAAAATGCAACCCAAAAGCCTAATATAAAGTTTTAATGAAGATTTAAAGAATATATATATATATATATATATATATATATATGTGAAGGTAAAAACATGTTAAAACAGCTTTCAAAGTGAATTCCAAAGGAGTTTTATAAAAAGCAGATCAATATAATCAAATCACAAATATTAGAAAAATAGGGAAATAAAAATCTATAGACTGCTATAAAAAAAAACAACTGTAAAAAGATGAAACTAGAGAACATTTTAAAAGAAATGCTAAATACAGACTAATCAGCCATAACATTGTTAGCAGGTGAAGTCAGAATAATATTGATTATCTGGTTACCATAGTTACCTGTATACTAGGCAGTGAGTAAACAGTTTGTCCTGAAGTTTATGTTGGAAGCAGGAAAAATGGTCGAGCTCAGAAATCCGGATGGTCCTGGTCTGCAGTGGTTTACACCCAACAAAGTGGTCAAAAGAAGGACAACCGGTGAATAGGCGTCAGGGTCATGGCGCCCCAAGGTCAGTATAATTTGGGAAGGGAAGGCGGTACCATGTTGTCTGATCCCAGCAAAGAGCTGCTGTAGCACATATTACTAAAAAGGTTCAAACCTGTAGAGTGTGAGACCATTTTAGCGTTAAACGAAACTCCTCCTCACACCATCCAGGATTTAAATGATCTGGTGCTCCTGTGTTTCCACCAGATACTACGGCTCACCTTCAGAGGTCTGCTGGAGTCCAGACCTCTGAGCACCATATTGGACAGCTGGTCATATTGTTACGGCTGATTTTGTAGTGTAAAATGTTGCCCCTGGATCAAAGAATGTATAAAACATTAAACGGCGAATGATGAAAGGTTGAATAAGAAGCTGGAACCTCTTTGAAGAAAAAGCTGCTAATTAGCTTAATTGACTAGTCAGCTAATTGCCTGAGCTGTAACTCCTCCCCTCTGCTGCCCTTAACGGATTAAACGGTGTCTCTCCATCTTACTTTATTTTTAATGGTTTGCTGGGCCACACTTTTATAATTAACACATAAATTATTCAAACATATGTACTGTAAAAATTGTCTTTAGGATTTACGGTAAAAGAAAAACTGTCAAGTGGCGACAGTAAAAGACCATAAAATTAAAATAAAACCGTATATCACCGTAGTAGATTAGGTGAGTATCTTAAAGAAAGAAACAGTAGATGTTTTATTTCTTATGGTTGGAATATTCCAAAAACTGATTTTTAAAAACATTTTCATTTCAAAATCAACTTTTGGTGAGATTAACGGGAAATATTGCAGAATGTCAGCAGCAAGTCGTTACTGCGATAATCCGTCTAAAATACAGATTTTACTGGCATGTACATTTAAATTTGCAGTATATAAAACTATATAAAACTTTTGGCCATCGCTTTTTTTCCCCCCGGACGTTTAGATTGAGGTGCTCATTCATGGTGATTGCTTGTACAACGCTGGGGTCTGGGGGCTTTTTCTTTTTCAGGGATATACCCTTGCTGTTAGCGACGACAGCATGGGCGTAGTTTAGTCTTCTATCTTGTAAATCATTATTTTATATGTTTTAGCAAAATTCTGGCAACCACAGCTGCCGCTATTTTACCATAAATTATACGTATTTTTATTTATTTATTTAATTTTTTTTTTTTACAGTGTAGGACTTTAAAGGTTCAAAAGATCGAAAGACCGCAGAGGGCCGTGATTTAAAAGCTCTGAAATGAGCTGGAATAAAATGAGGAATAAAAATGAACCTGGTGAAGAGTGGAGCAGAAGGGTCGTCACTCTGCCTGGGCTGAGGAGGGGGCGGGTCTACAGGGCTGTCAATCACAAGTGAGTCTTCAACAACAGTTTGTGCTGATGTCACTCCTCGGGTGCTTACGCTCAGATCTGCAGAGCAGCGTTTTCCAAAAATGCAGCGCCACAGGAAGCGAGCGTGCTCGTTACCGGATAAGTGCAAATGAGAATCAGATTGGCGTGATGAATCCGAACGCTCCAAACATGATCTGCTCCGCTGATTCCTCCCATAAATCCACGAGTAATGCCTTTTCATTTTCACTGCGCAGCGTTCTGGAAAAAGGCAAACATGCCGTAGTTGGGAGTCATTTCGCATTTCTGATGACCCATGATGCAGTTTGTCAAATGAGTTATAATCCGGTCGCTCCGATTAGACGTTTGCAGCAGGATCAAGATAATTGCCTCAACTAAGAGTTTGTGGAGCTTCTGAGGACGGGAGATCAGTCTCCGACGGCGCTGAGGTGGAACAGAGCTGCTTTAAGCAGTTTGTGAACGTGATCTTCTCAGGTCCTACCACAGCATCACAATGTGGTTCAGGTCCACACTTTGACCAGGAGACATTCAGAGGTGGACTGATGACATCACATTGTCCTTTAGAATCTTCTGCAAGAGAGCAGAATTCTTGTTTCCCCTCAGGGATGACGAGTCGTCCTGGTCCTGAAGCAGCAAACATCTCCGCATTGTTCCACTGCCGCCTCCATGTTTTGACTGTAGGTCGGATGTTCTTCTAGCAGAATGATGTGTTTGGTTTCCTCCAGATGGAACAGGGACCGCTGTCTTCAAACAGTTCAACTTTCCACTCATCAGTCCACAGAAGATTCTCCCAGAAGATCTGAGGGTCACGAAGTGTGATTGGATGTGTTTTCTGACTTCCTGAATTAACCTTCCCCGTGCTCTTGGAGGAATTTTGAAACGTGTTGAACGTCTGTGAAGGTTCAAAGTTGTTCCAGGTCTTCTCCATGTGTAGGTGATGTGTCTCACCGTGGATCTGTGGAGTTCCAGAACCTTAGAAACAGCTTTAGAACCCTTCTCACACTGATGGATTTAAGTCACCTTTGTACTTTGGTATAATCTGCTGCTGGTGAGACATTGGGTCCAACTTCCTGCTTCTGAAGATTGGTCTACTCAGGTGATGATTGAGGTTGGTTCTAGTTTCTAATCGGGGAAAACACTTTTTGCGCACAGACCCAGTTGGTTCAACAAATACGATCATCATTTTAAACTAACAGTCTTTATTCACTCAGGCGGCTTTATTTTACGTTTTCTCAGAGGATCCGATAGTTATGTGTGGGAAACACACAGAATTTAAAGGAACCAGGAGGGGGTCCGGTAGTTTTTGGTTCTAATAGTGTTTGTGAGGAGTCTCCTCTGGTTCCTGCTGTTTCTTGAGGCGAATCATCACGACGCCTCGGTGTGACGTTCATAAGCCTCTCTACTAAACATGGATATCTGGATTTTGAAGGATGTGAAAAAAGCGTTTTCTGCAGACTTCTCTTGAGGTGATTACCGTTGATAACATAGACGCTCCATCGATCATTGTCTTCTTCACGCGCATGCTGCAGACGCGACTGCATTCATGGAACAAACATGCCTGCTTTTCCCTGAGTGGGAAAAAGTGTTTCATATTTTGCTGCCGTCCTCCAGATGCAGAGAAACGTTGTGGATTGTCAGCTCACATCTGCGTCGGTATGCCGGCGTGTGTTTTCATGTGTGTGAAGCGTGTAGGCGTCTGTCTGCAGACATCTGTTTCTGTGTCTGCGCTCCGTGTGTGTGTGTGTGTGTGTGTGTGTGTGCACGCATGTGTGCGTCTCTGAGCGTGTCTGCATGACCGCACGGCTAAAAATTGGTTTTCTGAAGCTTTGTTTTTTATAATCGGCTTCATGTAAGCAAATGTTTACAGGTGCATGTATTATATAATATAAGGGATATTATGGGATTGTCGTCGCCGCCGCGTCCACTGACCCTTCGTGTTAACGTGATAACTCAAAAAGTATGTCAAGGTTTTCAAATGTTGTTACTACGGAAGAGGATTAGGGTCACATGTGGATGTGTGAACATTTATTCCCACTTCATTCTCAGCATTCTGTCTTCAATCTCAGAATTCTGACTTTGTTCTAGAATCCTGACTTTATTCTCAGAATCCTGACTTTATTCTCAGAATCCTGACTTTATTCTCAGAATCCTGACTTTATTCCAAAAATTCTGTCTTAACTCTCAGAATTCTGACTTTGTTCTAGAATCCTGACTTTATTCTCAGAATCCTGACTTTATTCTCAGAATTCTGACTGTATTCTCAGAATTCTGACATTATTCTCAGAATTCTCACTTTGTTCTAGAATCCTGACTTTATTCTCAGGATTCTGCCTTTATTCTCAAAACTCTGTCTTCATATTAGTGGAGTGATTTTGGTAAAGGTCGGTTGTATATTTACGACACTATATGGGGACATTTTGCTCTATACCTTTCCTGTTTGTCCAATTTAGTCCAAATCAGGTGCGTCCGAATCGACTTGAGTCTTGTAAATGTCCTATATTAGTTCACATTTAACACATTTCTTTTACGATAACAGTGTTTTGTGACAAAACTCAAAAAGTATATCATGGAAAAAAATTCAAATTTTTTTACCCGTATTGTGATGAAAATTGCATGGTGTGAGGAAGAATTGGATTGATTTTGAGAAAGGGGGGTTGCTTATTTCTTAAACTAGAGGGAGCCTCATCATGGGCTGAATTTAGGCGTGAAGGGTTACCTGGGGAGACGGTGTGCACCTTACACGACAGCCTTTGTCATCAGTGTCGTAAAGCTCTTCGGGTCGAACAGACCAGAAATAGCGTTTCTTATAAATACGGTCCAATTAATATTTTTTCTCCAAATGTTTTTTCGGATCATAATTTCTCAACCATTCATGTCTCCGATTTGCTCCAAAATCAACTCGACATCCTGTTTTACTCTAAAAGTTCATATTTCACACACTTATTCATATTTCACTATTTTTACAAAACCACTGTTTCCCAGATAGAACCTTTCAACCTTCGGCACTTCGGCAGGTGTACTACGTACGAATGGACTCGAGGAGATTTAACTTGTGTTTGTCATATTGTACTCAAGTAGTTAGCGGATTCTAACCTTGCAGTGATTTCTTGTTCTGGTTCCGAGCAGCTGTCGTGCAGAGGGGGAGCATCTGGACTCTAATGACTGCACACTGTTCCATCCTTCTCCAGCCTTTAGTCCTACGAGCCCATCACACTAGACTGCTCCATGCTTTCTTGAATGCTCCCCATGGGGCCGTTTTCTCGGCAAACCCCCCCCCAGAGACACTTTCACAATTACTGCCATCGTATTTCAAGGCGGACTCTTTTGACACACCGCTGCGGCTCAGAATCTGACATCAAGAGCTCATTTCCTGCCTCAAAGTTGGGAAGTGTGGCAATTTCCTCCCAAGCCGTCGCTGGGATTTTCATTCTTATTGGATAATATTCTGTCTGAGGGTCGTTTCAGAGGCTTCGGTTTCCAGTGCTGCTTAACGATGTGGCTTCAAACGAGACCGGTCTCACGAGTATTCAGTCCAGTTCATTTATAGAAACAGAATCTCTGTCCGTCCGTTAGTTCCTTCCTTCATTTCTTCTGTGCGGCGGCAGCAGTCCAAGCAAAGCATCCCACAAGTCCCTCTGTCCTCAAAGTTGCTCACCATACGGGATCCCGTGGTTTTCCCGGGCCAGATAAGATACGCAATACCTCCAGGAAGTTCTGGGTCTACCCGGGGACTCCTCCCATTTGGACGTGCCATGAAAACCTTTAAAAGGAGACTTTCTGATCAGAAGGCCGGAACAACCCAATGAGCGACAAAGTTTTTATGGGATTTTCAAACCTTTCAGTTGGATCCGGAAGATAATGAAAATTCAAACACTGCCTCAAGTTCTTCTGTAATTTCATCCCTTCAACCTTCAGAGATGTAATGAAACCCTCATGGCCACCGCGTCCGCCGCAAATCCAATTTTGCTGCCACATAATCTTAAGTGCGAGGAAGAACTGGATAGATTTGGGTTACGGTCAGTTGCATATCTCCACCACTAGGTGGAGGTTTACCACCAAACGTTCTCATGCCGTAATTTCCAACCGTTGATTTGGTGCAAATGAATCATTTCCAGTAGGTTTATCTTGTTTATATATTATTTCACTAAAATAGTTAATATTTTACTCATTAGAAGGAGCTTTTAGCAGAAAACACAACAAACCTTAGAGCGTCTAAATTTAGCTCCTATGAATCGACACAATTGGTAATCTGTCTTCTTTTATTCCTAAACTCAGAAACCAGTTATCTGTATTTATCTAATTATTGAGTCACTATGGGATCAGATCTTATAGAATATTGCTGACTTCACAGAAAAAGTGAGGTTGAGTAACAATCGACGGTTTATTGATGAGTCACATTCAATAAGAGGGGGTTGATTAAAAAACACAGGGGATTGAGGGATTTTCTGGGATGTACCCATCTTAAACATGGCATGCAATGACAATGAAAATAATAAGAATAAACGGTCTCACTACAAACTCTAATCATTATCCGGTTCCAGAATCTCAAATATGAAGATTTGTAGTTTCTCTTCTGATCCGGTTTTTTTCATCTCGGAAAAAGTCGAACTATTGATTTTTGGGAAATTGTTATTATGCAGGCCTGAGGGGTTTTCGTAAAAACAGCTCCCCTAGTGAGTAAACATATGAACTACTAGACTATAAAATGATACATTTGAGATAGATTTCCTCGAGTCGACCCATAAGCACCAAATTTGGACTAAATCAGACCAACAGGTAAGAAGATAAATCCAAAAAACAATGTTTTTTTGTAGCAAAAAGTTCTTTTTGGTAAGTCAAAGATGATCTATTAAAATACAATATGAGGGTCCCAAGTACCTGTTCTTCTAGTTCTGGTCTCAAGCCCCGGAGAGATGGGGAGGGTCCAACGTAAATGTCAAATCAATATGCAGAAACTGATTTCCAAACCGGAGGTGGAAACAAATAATCTGCGTTATCGACGCCTAAAGGGAACAGCGGAAAGACAAAGGAGAAAAAGAAGATAAATGCAAGATAGAACGCCTCGCGTTGATTCATGCGCACCAAAGCTGGACTAAATCGGACCAACGGCTGAGAAATTACGGCCTTAAAGCTTTTTGTGATAAAGCTCCCTCTAGTGGTGGAAGTATGGGACCGACCGTTCCCTCAATCAATCCTAGTGTTCCACGCACTAAGGTCAAAAATCAGGGAAAAGACCAACTAAACTGTTTTTAAGGTATCGCGATAAAATGAGGGATCTGCGGCGGCGAAGTCCAACCCATAATATCCGCGACTTTTCGCTGATAAGATGATTTATCTACAAAGCACACAAAAAAAAACAGAGATTATTTTGACGGAGACTGTTTCTTCTTCTGCGTCTCTAAAGATACCGCGAGTGTGAATACTTTTCCTTCCGAAACCTTCAGACAACAATCTGAAAATGATTGAATTGAACGTGGAGTCCGAGCGCATCCGTCCCCTCCCCGGAAAGAAATCCATCCCCTAATAGAAAAGGTCGGATACCACAGCGACGGGATGAAGGACGGATAAGCCAGCTGGCATCTCTGCACTTTCTCACCCCTGTTGACATTTCAGAAATGCCATCTCCGATCATCCCTTGGCTTAAATCATGTCCCAACACCATGACGACGGCGCCGGCCCGTAATCTCTGCAGGGCAGCTGTTTAATGTAAGGGACTCGTTACGTGGGAAGTGAATTTTAATAATGCCACGTATAATCTAAATGTATTAAAAATTCATAATATGGTTAGAAAGAGTGGAAAGAGATAATCCCTGTTTTAAAGCAGGTGTGTTCGGGTTTTCCTCACTTAAACCAAAATCGAGAAAGATCTTTTAAACGGAACTTCGGATCAGTTATGGTGAAACGAAGCGACGGCGGACATTGTTGTTTTGAATTCTTTACAATAAATATCGCTTTGAAATCTGAAGACACAAAGGAAGTTACAAAAAACGTTAAGTATACATTAAGTGCGTCGTTATCGGGGCGTGGCTCACGTTGCTTTGGTGATATTGGTGGGTACTGGTTTGGATGAACAACCAAACCAGTACCCACCTCTGAAGGATGGACAACCACCATCCTTCAGAGGAACCACATAAACTAGTATAATATTCAAAACATGTCAAACCAATGGGCACAACTTCCTGTACTTCCTGTAACTTCCTGTACTGGTGAAAACATGAGGGTCACCTGAGAAATCACGTTTCATTCTAGTCAAATCTATTGCTGCATATCATCCCATTTCCCATTTTCTGCCCTATCTCCTGAGACCACCCTACTAGGGGCCGCTTCTAGGGACAACCCTCTGATCACATGATTGACCCACCTCCAGAACAACATCACATGACTTAAAAAGAGTAGTTGGTGTCAGACTTGTATTGATGCTGGTTGGGTTCGTTCAGGGACATCGGGGCTCGTGGCTGGCTCAACGCTAATGCTAGCTTTAGCCGTTCTGCCAACGTTAGCTTCTTGAAACTTTCTATGTTCCTCAGGGTGATTAAAGTGGAAGAGTCTGATTAAGTTCGTTGTGCCGAACGTCTTGGATGATGTTCCTCCACAGATTATTTTGTCCTTACTGGCGTTACAAATAACGAGTTTTGGGTTTTCTGGTATTTTCTGGTTTACTTGCGAGATGTTTGGAGCCGTGGAAGCTCAAGCTTGGTGTGCACGTACGGGACATGCTAACCGGGATGGTATTACATCAAACTATGCCTCCCGGCATGCTCTCCACAGCTCCACCCTCTCGTCCAAATATGATCTTCTGGCTCCAGAAAGTCCAAGATGGCGGCCATGATCGCGCTAAACTTCAAAAAGGTTTTTGCCTCCAGTCAGTGGTTGGTAGTTTTAATAGACCCCACCCACAAATGTGCTTGATCATCAGTCATACCGCTGGATATTATAGAGCTAATGTTGCTGAAACACCTCATTACATCCCGTGGTGCTACATCATACATGAGAGGCGTCATCCATTCCTCCACCGCCGCTCAAACACATCCCCGATGCTCTTAGGTATTAATGTCAGAGCGATCTGCTGACAGTAATGTTTTCTGTCTGTATTTTCTGCTCTGCTGCTAAATGAGACTTTCTGAAGGCAGCAGGCTGGTGGGTCGAGTGTACGGGGTTGTCAGTTCACATCCTCCTCCGACACCAGCCGGGCCCTCGCTCCGTCCGCATCGCTGTGGTGAAGCGAATCAGACTGGAGCGAGCAGCCATTCGCCCTGAAGAGAAGAAGGCTCTGCATAGACGGACATACGGTCCGGAGGTTGGCAATTTCTCCTTCTGTCCGTCTCCATTTACCGCAGACGTCCAACAACTGCTGAATTTATTTATTTTGAGCACCAGACCCAGATGGAAGTCAAGGCAACATCTGCCCATTGCTCGCAACACCCCAGAGAAGATCATCCCAGGTCCTCATGTTTCAGTCCTCCTCCATTGTTACATCCCAAAATATTCAATATGCAAAGGAGTCAAAGTCTTAGCCGCCAAGTTTCTGTCAAATGATGAGATGTTTTCATTTTATGGTGCTGTGAAAAAGTATTGGACCCCCCCTCCCTCATTTCTTCTATTCATGCATCTCATACTAAAACATATTAAACAAAATAAAACAGCCTGAGAAAACACAAAATCGAAGATTTAAGTAATAATTCTATTGATTAAATCAAAAAAGTTCTGTAATACCCACTGGGTCTGGGGGCAAAAGGCTCCGCCCCCTTAGAGACTGAATAAAAAAAACTGCATTAATAGCTGATTCCAGCAAGACTAGACCGACCCAGTCCTGATCACTATCCACCACATCATCAGTTCAGTAGACCATCTTCAGAAGCAGGAAGATGGCTCCTGTCTCACCAGTAGCACATTATACCAAAATCAACAGGAATTCCAGAAGGCGACTGAAATCCATCAGTGTGTGAAGGGTTCCGGAGATTTTTCTAAGGTTCTGGGACTCCACAGGACCACAATGAGACACATTATCTACACATGGAGAGGACGGGGAACAATAGTGAACCTTCACAGAAGTGGACCACCTTCTAAAATTCCTCCAGGAGCACGATGAAGGTCCATTCAGGTTAGACACAGAAGAGCCAAAGAAAACATCCAAGAACCTGTGGACCTTTTTAAACTCAATAAAGGTCAAAGACACTGAGCAAAAATACCATTCAACATTTTATTTTACCCAAAACACACCTCTTCAACATCTGAAACCTCAAGACTTCTGAGGGAATCTTCTCTGGAGCGAAGAATGGAAAGTTGGACTGTTTGATGACAGTGGTCCCGCTCCATCTGGTGGAAACCAAACACAGCATTCCACTAGAAGATCATCGGACCTACAGCTTTGCCTCTTATGGACCAGGACGACTCACCATCATTGAGGAAAACAGGAATTCTGCTCTTACCAGACAATTCTGAAGGAGAATGTCAGATCATCAGTCTACCTCTGAGTGCCAACTAGTCAAAGTCTGGACCTGAACCCCCCTGAGATGGGACCTGAGTGATCCACACCGAAAGCAGTGGGCCAAAATTCCACCACTTTGATGTGAGAGACTGATCTCCAGGTATTAGAAGGGTTTGGTTGCAGATGCTGGTGCTGAAAGTTGAACATCTAGATATGAATGTTTTGTTCTTTAGTCAGATTCGATCAGAATAAAATATTCAGGTTAAGTCGAGACATGTAAGAAATTTAAACGAGTGCCAAAGGCAACAAAACGCAATCACAGCCCCATTCATGGTCAATCGTGTTTATGGAAACCTGAACATAATCAGCCGCACGATTATTATTCAATCAATGAGTACAAAGCAACAATATGTATGATTTACATGTGTATATAGTCAAAACACTTCTGCACTTTACAAAAGTGAAGAAAGGGATCAAAAAAGATCTGTTTTATAGCTTTTTTATAAAAGGAGAAGCCAGGCAGGTTGTAGGGTTAGTCTGCCCCCTAGTGGTTTCTGTCAGCACTACAGCATAATAAAAACCCTGTTACACTTTAGGCAACCGTTCAGAATGCAGCAACATTCATGTCGCTGGCACTGACGTGAATCTATTACTCATCTTTGGAAAAAGAACGACTTAAGGTCACATATTTAACTTAAAGAGAAACCTGAGGTAACCCAGGATTGCTGCCGTCATGGCAACCCAACTCAATACTCAATACTCCACACAGAACCATCAGGTATTTAAGTATTTCTTGCATGCTTGAGTCACGAAATACATTTTCTTTAAGTGTTACTGTTTTTTTTACTTCTAAGGACATGCAAAGATTTTGAGCAGCTTACAGATGCGATCATGTGGTTTTATTTTAATGCTGGATTATAATGCTGAAATTAAGAATGATCATTTATTAACTATGCATTAAATTTCTTTGTGTCTTTTTGTCTGGTACCTGCTGGACCGGTCCATCATGGGGACAGAACATAGGTGTGGCCAAAGCATGTACAATAAGGGCTTAAGTAATTGGCGGCTGGACGCAAGCGTTTAAATATGCGAGCAAAAGGAATGTGACATAATTGCGTTCATATGCGTCAAGCAGAGCTTTCATAAAATGGAATTGGAATTGATACATTTATGACCAATTATTTCTCTCTGTAAGTTAGCTGTTAGCTACCATTAGCAGTTTTCAAAATAATAATAATAATAATAATAATAATAATAATAATAATAATAATAATAATAATAATGTTTTAATGTTAATCCATCGCAGTCAGTGACATAGAAGGACAATGTAGTGAAATGATTTTTCTGCATTTGATGCATCCCTGAGCAGTGGTGGGTGGAGCCTGTGAGGCACCTGGGATCTTTCCTAAAGATTCTACGACATATAGACAGATGGAATCAACCCACCAACCTTACGATTTCGACTTCTGGTTGGGAGCTGTACGCATGATACGCCCTCAAACATCTCAGCCTCATCCTGCCTTTTTCCCACCTTGTGTCGACACAGATGTTTCTTTTACCGTCTCTGTTACTACCTCCGCTTCCGTCTGGCACAACATTTATAGACTGCTGCTCTTGGTGCTGGCTTGGTCACAAAATGAAGCTGGAAATAAAAAACATATTGTCGCCTTTCGTAGCTTTTAAACAAAGATGGCAGGAAATAGTTGCAGATCCAAACTAGCCCGATCAGAGTTCACCCTCTCACCTTATTAGCGTTGCCTGGCTGCCTCTGACCCGCTCGAGCAGAAAATATGTCACCTATCTCTGTCGTTATGACCCCGTCTCTGAAGCTCAGTCCCTCAACGCTCCATTATCCTCCCAAAGTAGACTGCCGGAGACAAAACGCTAGCGTCTTAGGCAGGCCGAGTGAATCCAGGGTAATTGATTAGCTAATTGTTGCTCATTAACTCCAGAGCAGCAGTGACCTCCTCACAACTCCCTCCCTCAGCTGGAGGCCGACATCTAACATCAACCAGACGGCAAACAAAATGTATTCCAGGTCACAAATAGAAATAAAAGTTGAGTCAGCGCAGCTCAAGGCTGTGCTGATGGATTTAAGTCATGTGACCTAAATCCACCTTTCAGCTACTTCTGTGATCATCTCGTACTGAACTGTCAGATCTCTAAAGGAAATCAACACAAAACCACATAAATGGATCCAAATGTAAGTTTTAAATTTTAATTCAAGGTCAAATCTCTGTGGAAAAAGTATTCATTCCCCTAATCTCAACATCTAGATGTTCCGTCTTCAGCAGCAACATCTCCAACCAAACATCTCTGATACCTGGAGATCAGTCTCTGACATCAGTGTGAAGGAATTTTGCCCCACTCTTGTTTGCAGAACTGCTTCAGTGCCGCCACATCGGAGTGTTTGTGAGCAGGAACCGATCTTCTCAGGTCCCACCACATTATCTAAGTGGGGTTCAGGTCCAGACTTTGACTACAGACATTCAGAGGTGGACTTACTGACTGATGACCCGACATTCTCCTTTAGAATTCATGATGGTGAGTCGTCCTGGTCCACAAGCAGCAGATCATCTCCACAACATTCCACTTAAACCTCCATGTTTGACCCTAGGTCTGATGTTTTTACTTTAATATTTTTATTTATACAGGTCCAAGAAAGCATTAGACAGACCAAAATACAGCAAAATGACATAACTTCACAACAACGGACCTTTCCCAGAATCAACCCCTTTAATCCATCAAAAATGTATATTTAATGCGTCGTTTCGAAATTTTATACCATAACAGACCTTAGTGCAAGAAAGAGCTGGGTTGATTTTGGGATAGTTTTGGCACTGGGGTTTTGCTTTATATCCAAAAAGTTTTAGGCCATACATTTTCAAACATAGGTCCGGTTTTATCCAAGTTTTGATGCATATGATTTGACTTTTCTTGAATAAATCATATTTTACTCTAAGAGTTCACATTTGACTCCCTAGGCGGAGCTTTATCTCCAAATGTTTTCCGGACATCGTTTATCAACTGTTGTTTGCGAACATAACTTCCCGATTGTTGGTAGTATTTTAGTTCCTATGAATCGACGCGAGGAAAACTGTCTCTCATACGTTGTGTTTGAATGTAATCGTACATATTTTACAAACTAGGGGGTGAATTTTACCTAAAAATAACGTGAACATAACTTCATATTTTATTTGAGGAGCTCAATCAGGGGCATTGATTGTGCAACGCAGGGGGTAAGGGACTTTTCGGGGATTTTCACTTGCTGTCGGTGACGATAGCATAGGTCTAGTTTTTCTGTCTGTTATTCTGTCTGTTGTGTGAGTGTAATGTTTCTTTTCTGTGAAAAATATCAAACTAATGATTGAAAATATAAAATGAAGAAGGTTTTCCTGTTTCAGGGAATGTCGTCCGGTTCTTCATAGGAGAGAAGAAGCAAACATCTGAGAGCGTTTGTTTTTTGCTCCACAGTAATTAAGATGACTCTGGACCTAAATGCTCCGTTCTCATTAACTCACATTCAGTAAAAAAGTTACCTAATGGCCGCAAATCATCCCCTAAAGTCCAAAGATCAGGTTTTGCCTGTGTTTATCTGCAGATGAGCACATTTTGTCCTCAGTCCGTCCAGCGTGAAGATCCTACCTGGGCCTCACTTCCATCCAACCCGCAGCAGAAAATGTTTGCTCTCAGGTTCTAATCCTTCTGTCTTTATTACTTTAATCTTGATTTGTGAAGCGCGTCAAGTGTCTGTGATGAAATCAGTCGTCCTGAGTCTCCGATCGGTTTATCCTGGTGTTTTCACAGAACTCACTCCTCAAGCCCAAACCTCAACAACCAACCAACATGTAGCACTTTGAGATTTGATCCAAATGTAAAGTAAATTATAAATTAAATGTATTATTATTATTATTATGTGTTTGAGTGCTGGCCGGTCCATCAGTCCAGGTTCACACAGTGAAACAGTCCAGGTTCACACAGTGAAACAATCCAGGTTCACACAGTGAAACAGTCCAGGTTCACACAGTAAAACAGTCCAGGTTCACACAGTGAAACAGTCCATGTTCATGCAGTGAAACAGTCCAGGTTCACACAGTGAAACAGTCCAGGTTCATACAGTGAAACAGTCCAGGTTCACACAGTGAAACAGTCCAGGTTCATATAGTTAATCAGTCCAAGTTCACACAGTGAAAGAGTCCAGGTTCACAAAGTGAAACAGTCCAGGTTCACACAGTGAAACAGTCCAGGTTCATATAATTAATCAGTCCAGGTTCATATAGTTAATCAGTCCAGGTTCATACAGTGAAACAGTCCAGGTTCACACAGTGAAACAGTCCAGGTTCATACAGTGAAACAGTCCAGGTTCACACAGTGAAACAGTCCAGGTTCATATAGTTAATCAGTCCAAGTTCACACAGTGAAAGAGTCCAGGTTCACAAAGTGAAACAGTCCAGGTTCACACAGTGAAACAGTCCAGGTTCATATAATTAATCAGTCCAGGTTCATATAGTTAATCAGTCCAGGTTCATACAGTGAAACAGTCCAGGTTCACACAGTGAAACAGTCCAGGTTCATACAGTGAAACAGTCCAGGTTCACACAGTGAAACAGTCCAGGTTCATATAGTTAATCAGTCCAAGTTCACACAGTGAAAGAGTCCAGGTTCACAAAGTGAAACAGTCCAGGTTCATATAATTAATCAGTCCAGGTTCATATAGTTAATCAGTCCAGGTTCATACAGTGAAACAGTCCAGGTTCACACAGTGAAACAGTCCAGGTTCACACAGTGGATCAGTGCAGGTTCATACAGTGAGATAGTCCAGGTTCACACAGAGAAACAGCCCAGGTTATTACAGTGAGATAGTCCAGGTTCACACAGTGAAACAGTCCAGGTTCATACAGTGAGACAGTCCAGGTTCACACAGTGAAACAGTCCAGGTTCATACAGTGAGATAGTCCAGGTTCACACAGTGAAACAGTCCAGGTTCATACAGTGAGATAGTCCAGGTTCACACAGTGAAACAGTACAGGTTCATACAGTGAGATAGTCCAGGTTCACACAGTGAAACAGTACAGGTTCATACAGTGAGATAGTCCAGGTTCACACAGTGAAACAGCCCAGGTTCATACAGTGAGATAGTCCAGGTTCACACAGTGAAACAGTCCAGGTTCATGAAGTGAGATAGTCCAGGTCCACACAGTGAAACAGTCCAGGTTCATATAGTTAATCAGTCCAGGTTCATACAGTGAAACAGTCCAGGTTCACACAGTGAAACAGTCCAGGTTCACACAGTGAAACAGTCCAGGTTCATATAGTTAATCAGTCCAGGTTCATACAGTGAAACAGTCCAGGTTCATACAGTGAGATAGTCCAGGTTCACACAGGTGCTTCAGTTAGATCATCAGGCACACATGAGATTTTCTTGAAAAAATGACAACCTTATATTCAATACATTCATTTCATCATTTTGTTTTATTCTGTCCTGTAAAACACTTTATTACGTTATGTTATAATGTTATTTTATACATTTGTGTCGTGAATTTTTTGTCGGTGGGAGCCGTCCGGAAAAAAAAGGTCTTTTGTCATTATTATTCAAAGGGATGATTGTGTCTCTGCCTCCTTCTCACTTTCTTTCTCATCATAGAGGGGGAGAATTGAATCCTGAGCTCGTCGACTGCGAGGTGAGAGGAGGAGGCGTAGAAGGTGATAATGAAAACAAACTAGGGAGTGAGATCTCTTCTGCGCACTCCACTTTAACGAGAAGGATTCAAACATGGTGCCGTGGGAATCCGTGGACTCTGATGGCGCTGAAGATCGTAGATGATCGCTGTAGATGGAATCACGCATCCCCTCTAATGAAACTTCAATACATGACCGAGTAAAACAATATCCATGAAGATGATTCAAGTAAATTCAAAATATGGACCGTGATGAAAATAAGTGGTGATGTCACATCTTTAAAGACATTATACATCCGTCATGACGTCATCCTTTCTGCTATCACAGCCTGAACTTAATATCAAGTTGTTAAACCTTCTGATACCTGGAGATCAGTCTCTGACATCATCTCCTGGCCCACTCTTCTGTACAGAACCGCTTTATTGACAGAGTCATTGGAGGGTTTGTGAGCAAGAACCGATCTTCTCAGGTCCCACCACATTATCTAAGTGGGGTTCAGGTTCAGACTTCGATTATAGACGTTCAGAGGTGGACTTACTGACTGATGACCTGACATTCTCCTTTGACAGTAGATCTGATGTTCTTCTAGTGGAACGCTGTGTTTGGTTTTCACCTGATGGAACGGGAACCATGTCTTCAAACAATTCAACTTTCCACTCCTCAGTCCAGAGAAGATTCTCCCAGAACCTCTGAGGGTCATCCAGATTATGGGCCGTAAATTTTGGAAGGTGGTCCACTTTTGTGAAGGTTGACTATTGTTCAAAGTCCTCTTCGTGTGTAAATAATCTGTCAGGCTGATGGATTCCAATAACCTTCTGGGATTTATTTTGATTTTGGCATCATGTGCTACTGGTGAAACCTAAATGCCAACTTCCTGCTGCTTTGGTAGCTTTTATCTCAAAACGTCGTCCCTCCCTGTGACAGCTGTCGTCTTACACTGAGTGAAACAACTATAAATACTTTTGTCCTCTGGTGGAGTTGGACAACTCGTTGCTTAGAAACTAGTTCCATAATCCGATTCTTGGTATGTCCTGAAGAAGGTTGAAGGTTTTTTCCGTTTGTTTTTCCGACTGTAGCTACTCAAACCAAACACAAACACACACACACACACACACACACACACACACACACACACACACACACACACACACACACACATGGAAGTCTTGCTTGACTGCCTCCATGCTTTTGCAGAATGAGGCGCAGCAGCGTTCTGCAGGACTATGTACATACCACACATGTTCGTCTCCTCAGGGCGTTTTTCCTCGGATGCAGAAGTTATTTCAGGTCCGGCATGGAGGAGTTCAAACGAACGCATGGATATTTATTTTTATCTTTTAGTTTGGTATTCTGGATTTGCTCCCACCTCTATGTCATTTGAAAAGACATGATTATCATTTCTCTCAGCTCTAGGACTTATCCATCCATTTACATCCGCTACCTTGGGTTTTGCCGTGGTGGCAGCGGGCCAAGCAGGGCGTTCCAGATGTCCCTCTCTCCAGCAGCATTCTCCAGCTCATCCCAGTGCGGGACATGGACATTGGATAATCCCCCTAGTGAGTTTTACAGTCTCCTCCCAGTTTGACGCGCTAGGAAAACCTCCAAAGGGAGGCCTGGAAGCATCCTAACCAGAGGCCTGAACTGCCTCAACGGGATTCTTTGTTTGTTGGCTGGGCTCAGTCTCGTGAAGTCCCTGCCCTGGTGGGTCAACGTCTCCAGGGATGGGTGGTAATGTCCAGTGGAAAGCAATACGGGTTGCAAGTTATGGAGTGGATCAGGGCCCGCTGACTCCTGGCACCGACATCCTCAGGTCCTGCTGTTCACATGCGGAAGTGTCCTTTGATTGGAAGATTCTGAACCCCTTGATGACTGTTCAGAGACGGCGTGATTGGCTTTCGCTCCTGATGAGACGCTGGCACATGGCATGGAGGTGTCTGTCACAAATGTACGAACTTTAGGGTGAGTGAGTGAATGTTGCCTCCTCTGATAAAGAGCTGTGAGTGGTCTACAAAACTAGATCTACGCTTTCATCCCCTACAGCAAAGGTATATCCCCCCAAAAAAGCCCTCAATACCCTGCATTACACATTCGACCCCCCTGACTGAATTACTCAAAATAAATGTGAAGTTTTGGACGCAGTATTTTCCTCAAAAAACTCCCCCTAGTGACTAAATATGACCAAAACAGATAAATATGATAAATATAAGATTGATCTCCTCAAGAAGATTCATACAAATCCAAAATTTGGACTAAATCGAACCAACAGTTGAGAAATCATCGGCCGAAATATTGGGGAGGAAAAGCTCCCCCCCTAGTGTCAGATACATCCGAAATATACAACTTACCATTTCCAAAATGTCTCCAGTTCTTCCTCACACTAAAGTCTATGTGAAGATTAAATTTGAAAATGATCTTTCAACCAGTTCTCGAGTTATCGCGTTAACAAGAAAGATCTGGGGCAGGTATGACAATTCCAATAATATCCCCGATTTTTCGGTGGTATAATAAGTCCATTCACACCATCAGTACGCTGGAATAAGCCTTGCTTATTTTAATTGTCGTTAATGGCCTGTTATTAATCTGTAAATGTAGTAAGGAAATATAAAACACAAAAAAATCCCTTGTATTGACCGGCGTTCAGTTGCAGCCGCACAACAAAAACCCATGTTGGACTATTTTGTTTGCACACCGCCAACTACTGGCCTGGCATACTCACTACAGCGCCATTAATGATCCGTGTGATCCAGGATCGTTTTGACAAAGCCGTCATCTGAATTCATGAAGTTTTTAAGACCCAGAAGAAAAACAGTTTTTATATAGAAGGGGCCTCCGTCACATTCCTCCTCGCCTGCTGCATTTCCTCCAGTGTGATTGGCAGGGAGGTCATTGAGATGTTATTCATTAGTAGTGACTCGCTCCAGCCTACCTGTGGGTCCGCCTCCTGACGACTCATGCTATACGCCTCAGACCCCAAACACCAAATCCACCCTCTGCTCCGGATTGAGTTTTCATCACTGAATCGCGAACGTCACAGATTTCTGTCCACGTTTGAAGAATCCCGGTGGGATGAAACCAAAAAAAGAAGCGGAGGAGATTTCAGGAGTGATTGTGAATCGTTTTGCAGAAGGTGAGGCCCTTAACACTTTATCCAATATGAAAATCAGTCAAAAACTGATAAGAAGGGAAATAAAATGTGACTATTGTTTGGTGGAAAGTCACTTTCATTACTTATCTTTATTGTCAGTGTTAAGAGAGAGATGGAAATCAGTTCAGCAGCTCTTAGCAGTTTGCAGCCTATAAAATATACAGAATATATATCTTTTACGTAATAGTTGGGAATAGTACGAAACTTGTGTACAAGTACAAACAGCAGTGAATAACTGAAAATAAAACAAACGTAGTGAAACAATAGCAGAGAATAGCATAAATTAGTACCATGTAGTGCAAAAATAGTGAGCAGAAGTTGTAATGTAGAACAAAATAGTAGAACAAAATACTTCAAAATGGAATAAATTTAGTAGGCAATAGCGCAAAACAGTGTTTTAAGTGTACAAAAAAATAGTGCTGTATATATAGTGCTATAAACCTTTTTTATATCTTTTGTTTTCATTACTCTTGGACGTGAAGGTCTCTGGTTGAAGATGGGACGATCCTCAGTGTCCAAAGTTGAAAGTGTGAATGTGATTCACACATATTTGACCCGAAGGTGAATCGTCAGAATTAAAGTGTCTGAAAAACAGAGTTTGTTTTTCTGAATAAAGTATTTATAACTTTATAACTACATAAAGTATTTACGTAGATGTATGTGGATGTGGATTGGTAAATATGTAGGTATACATGTAGAAGCAGACATCAATCAATCAATCTTTATTTATATAGCGCCAATTCACAACAACAGTTGTCTCAAGGTGTTTTCCGGAAAGATCAGGTCTAGACTTAAGTCTTTATATAATTATCTACAGAGACCCGACAAATTCCTCTGTGAGCAGAATTTGGCGACGGCGGCGAGAAAAAAAAGCCTTTAACTGGCAGAAACCTTGAGCAGTTCCAAGACCCAGGGTGGACGGCCTACTGCCATGACCGGTTGGGTTTGAAAAGAGAGAGAGAAGCAACGATATCAGCTAATGCTAATCCATTTTCCTGCGCCCAGGTTGATAATAACAATAATAAGATAAGATATATATGCAGATGATGTAGATCTATATATGGGGTATATGTGGATGATATAGATATACATGTGGGGTATATGTGGATTGATGTAGATATAAACGTGGTTGGATGTAGATGTATATGTGGGTGTATATGTGGATGATGTAGATGTATATGTGTGTGTGTATATGTGGATGATGTAGATGTATATGTGTGTGTGTATGTGGATGGATGTACTTTTATATATGTGTCTATAAATGGATATTTTCATTCCAAATAGAAGATTAAGTGTCTGCTTACACCTAAAAGGACATTTCTGTAGGAATGAAGGTATATTATTGCTGAATGGTGACATATTTTACCGTATATTTATAATAACAGAATAATAATTTTACGGTAATCTTTGCTTGTGGCATTGCGATATTTTGCCATTAATCTTTACCAACATGTGTATATTTTCACAAAATGTTGTTTTTTCCACACAGTATGGCAGGAAAATGATTTACAGTTAGTGATTTAAAGGTTATTTAGCGTATCAACTTAAAATGCATACAGTATTTGGAATTTTATCGTCATCAGACCGTTTTTACCGTTTTTTCTACACCTTTTTTTTTTCTTTTTTTTTTTTTTTACAGCATTCATGATCAGTGAATAGCCAATAATGAATAATGGCTATATGGAGGTTTTCATTATCATTATTATAGAATAATTGCGTTGAATAATATTCCGTCACACGTGAGCCTGAATCTAATATTCCACTGAGGAAACCATTTCGCCGTGACCTCGGTTACACATTCGGCCCTCAGTCGGTCAAATATTGTCAGCAGACTCGTTCGGTAGCTCTTATATGTCATCCAGCGTCCAGCTTTTCAACCACTTTTAATCATTCCTGCAGGTTTCATTCATGAGGAGGTCGTTTGAAATATTGTTTTTATGTGACACAAAAAAGAAAAAGAAAAAGAAAATCCCCTTTTAGGTGTTCCTGTGTTTGTTTTCCTCGCCGCTCCCGGCCCTTCACCCTCTCACCGGGGTCCGATTAATGTTTCACTTTGTGTTCTTCCGTTCAACCCTTCAGCTCCAGAACATTAGTTTATTAATACAGCGTTTCATCGCTCACCTGGCCTCATTCCGCTCTAACCCCGACATCATCCTTCGCCACGGCGTGGTCACTGTTTGACTTATACGAGCGATGAAAGTCCACCTTAAGGAGAACGTAAGGCTCTTAAGGGTTAGCGCTGGAAAAAAAAAGGCTGCAGTCTGTCCACATGTTTGAAGTGATGAAAGTTCAGAGTTCATCTATGGGACTCGTTTAAAATTTAATCTCATTGTGGCGTGTGACTCTCGTCAAGAAATGATGATTTTCATTGGAAATAGAACATTAAGTGTCAGATATGACCTACGAGAACACGGGATGAAATTATATTCTTTGAAATCGACATTATTTACCAAATAGTAGAATTTCATTTTATTTTATTTGGCACAAATTAAAGTAAATTTACCTAATTCAGAACTTTTTTCTGTAAAAATAAAGGTATTTGAAGACGAATTCAAAATGACGGAATAATAATAATACTTTTCTACTGTAAGGTAATTACTTACCGTAAAACATTTTATTGCACAGATTTCCAAAGATTTGGAAAATGTACTGTCAGATTTGATTGCTGTTGTATTTATTAGTAGTTAAAAATGACAAAGAAATAGATATATTGTAAATCAGTTTACGGTAATTTACCTTCCATCCATTCCAACCAACTAAAAACATCCGACTTCTTTCAAGAAAATGCATATTTTCATTGCATGTCTGTGGAAAATTAAAGTGTCAGATTAAACCTACAAGAAAATATAATAAAATTACATTAATTAACTACATGAATGTATATTTCCACATGAATTATGAATGGAATCAAGATTATTTAACAAATATTAGCATCATTTTATCATGTTGTTTGTGTAGAAATGAATTTATGTTCATCATTGTATCCTTATATAGTGTAAATTTAAATTACGCAGTTATAAAGTCACTTTTTAAAATAATTACTTGCGTAAAAATAGAACATATTTACAAAAATATGGAAAATTTACTTTCAAATCTGATTGCTTCAATATTTATTAGTAAGTTAAGGGACAAGGAAATATAGAATACCGTCAATCTCTTTACGGTTATTTACTTTCCATCCTTTCCAACCAACTAAAAATGTGACTTCCATCAAAAAATGCATATTTTTATTGCATATACCAAAAACATTTAGTTTCAAATTAGACCAACAGATCATTCAACAAAATGACATTAAATTACTGTTTATTTACACATGTATAATTTACCATTGAAATCAACATTACTTCATAAAATCATCCGTATAAAGTTTTTATTTTGTTTCTGTAGAATTAAAGGTTTGTTCGAAATGACTTTTGTAATATTATATACCGTAAATTTAAAATAACATGAAAATAATATAACTTTTTACTGTAAGCTAAGTACTTACCGTAAAATATTTTATTGTACGTGTTTCCAAAAATCTGGAAAATGTACTGTCAGATTTGATTACTGCTATATTTATTATTAGTTTAAAGGATAAGAAAATAGATCGATTGAAAATCGGTTTACGGTAATTTTCTCTCCATCCATTCCAACCAACTAAAAAAACGTCCTTCAAGAAAAGCAAACTTTAATTTCCATGTCTGTAGAACATTATAATTTCAGATTAGCACAACCTTGAGCATTGAATAAATTTACATTAAATTACTGTATATTTACACATGAATGATTTACATTTCCTAGGAAAAGAAAAATAATACCTTTGGGTTGAGAACATCTGCAGTAAGAATTTTTTCTTTGCTTTGAGGAAGCAGGAAACATTGGTTTTATTTACTCTCATTAATCTAAACAGAAACAAAATGTTATTTATTGTCTTTCTTATTATAGGCGAGTTTAAACGGCACAGCTTATAACTCTTACAATGTTTTGTAAAAGAAATCTTATTTTATGATAAAGTTTTAATGGCAAATGAATGCAATCCAGCAATGAAAAAAAAGTACAAACAAGTACAAAAAAGTAATAAAAAAGAACTAAATCATGCAAAATTTATGCAAACGCTGCGGGAAACATTTCTAAAAGTACAAAAACTACGACAAAAGTCACAAAAAATAGGACAAAAATGTTGCAAGACTTGCACAAAAATGATTCAAAACGCTAAAACTGAAAATTCACTGGAATAGAGTACGACTAGTGCAAAAGCAAATAAAAAAAAGTAGCAGAAAAGTAGCCCAAAATAGTACAAAAACAGTAACAAATTAGTGCAAAACTGTGCAAAAAGATAAAACCATGGTTTAATAATGCAAAATACAATAAAATGCCGAATGCGCGGTACAAAACGCGCATAAAAAAGAATAGTATAGAAAAAGTGCAAAATGTTGAAACAATAAAGAAATGTGCCACTATAGTGCGAAATAGTGCAAGTAATTAAACAATGATGCAGAAATAATATAATGTTGTGCAAAACTAAATCAGGAATATAGACAAAAGTAGCACAACACGGACAAACATAAAAACAAAACAGACATCAACTTTGGATCAGAAGGATTACTTCATGCACCTGAAAATAAAAGCTTTCTTAAACCGAACGAGGCCTTATCTTTCAAAATGAACGTTGCTGCTGCTGACGATGAGTAACATTCTGGAACATTATTTCTACATGCCAATTCTGCCAAACGTTTTGAGAAATTCCTCTCACCTCCCAGAACACGGAGGATTTGACGTCAGAATCCACAGGAGTGGAGGTGAGCCTGAACGTTTACAAGATTCTCCTCTCTTTACCTTGAACAGAAACACAATTATGGAAAGAAATGCTTCTCAATCCATCAAACTCTAACAAAACTCAGTTTTTCCTGGACTCTGCTGCCATCTAGTGGCAGTCGTGGGAACAGTCATACCTTCATTAATACCTGATTAAATAGAAAATACAAGTTTTAAATGATAATTGGGGTTATCAACCCAAAAGGTTTCTCTGGTACCATCCGGGTCTCAGTTTGTGCCCCCTTAGAAACCACCAAACTGCATTAAGAACTGGTTCAATCTAGACTGGACCCACCCTGAACCGATCACTACCAGCTCTGTTCAACCATATCATCACTTCAGTAAACCAACTTCAGAAGCAGGAAGTTGGATCCTAGGTCTCACCAGTAGCACACTATGCCAAAAGAAACATGAACTCCAGAAGAGATCAAAAAGAAGGTTTTCAAAGATGTTCCTCAGGTTCTGTGACTCCACAGATCCACAGTTAGACACATTATCTACAAATGGAGAAGACCTGGAACAATATTGAACGGAAAAATACATTTTTAGAGAAATGGATCACCTTTCAAAATCCCTCCAGAAGGACGGCGAAGGTTCATTGAAGAAGTCACAGGAGATCCATGGACTATATCAGAGATCGTGGCTCCATTACTCCAAAGACACTGGGCTAATATTTCATCCTGTGAGAGTGTTGAGAAGAAAACCACAGCAGACCCAGAAGAACATTAAGGCTGGTCTGAATTTACCCACAACACACCTTGATGACCCTCAGAGCTTCTGGGAGAATCTTCTCTGGACTGCTGAGCGAAAAAGCTGAACAGTTTGAAGACCATCTGGTGGAAACCAAACACGGCATTCCACTAGTAGAACATCAGACCTACGTTCAAACCTGGAGGTGGCACTGGAATGTTTTATTCATTTATTCTAAGTTATTCCAGTTGGCACAAGGACCCAGCAGCAGCACACACCCCTCTCTCACCTCACCCCTCGCCTTCCTGCCCTCCCACTTCCTCCCTCAAAGCCATGTGCTGCTGGAGGAGGTGCTTCTATCTCAGAGTCTGAGAGAAGAGAGAACCACGAGGGAGAGCAGAGAGAGAGAGAGAATGATGATGATGATGATGATGGGTTGACCTTTGGATAGTTTCTTTCCCCCCCCAAAACAATCTTAAGAACATGGAAGCCAGAGCGGTCCTCCACTTTGTGCCATCTGGTGAGTCTCGGCGGGTCGTGGGGGTGGTGGGGTCAGGAGGTCTTTCAGGCTGCAACATGATCCAAACACATGGGGGAACTTTCCCCCGCTGGACTCGTGTGAGACAGAACTCAGAAAGCAGTTTAAACAAAAACCTTCACAACACTTGTTTACACCTCAGACATTGAGGCCAGCCTCTCTGACTTTAAATATGTTAAAAACACATTTCCGGTTAAACTTCCTGTTCATTTATCTTTGCAAATGTTAAAGTACAACACTTGTACCAGCTGCACCGGAGAAATGCTTTGATGAATAACGCTTTGATGAATAACGCTTTGATGAATAACGCTTTGATGAATAACGCTTTGATGAATAACGCTTTGATATATGACGCTTTGATGTCCTCGGCGAAAGATAAAAGACAGAATGGGAAAATGATTTCTTTGCATCTTATATTTCTTTGCTGCATTCATTAACTTAATATCTTAGACACTCTCAATTTACCTTAATAGGACAAATTGTTAGATCAAGTATGTTTTTAAACATTTAAAAAAAGAAATCTGTATCCATTTTACCCTTATAAGACTTTTTTGGTGGAATCAAGTTACGTTATTTGGTGTAGTAAGTCTTACTTATGGAATAGGACTTTCTCAATAGCCGTGGTTAATGTCTCCTTCTCGGTGGCCCTTTTGGCCTGGGGTATGCCCCAGGGCGCCGTCCTAGGCCCATTACTCTTTAGCATATATATGCTACCACTGGGATCCCATTGTACACAAGTTCAGTCAGGTTATTCATTAAGAAATAGACTCAGTAGAAGAGTGAGATCAACATAGGTTCGGTGTTTGGACTGTTTGTGGAATAAGACTTGTGGTTTGATCCATGATGTTAGTTTCAAGTCTATCGTTCATGAAAATGATCCTAAAGCACAAAGAGTTTTAATACAGTTTCTGTTTGGTGCCACTAACGGGTTAAAAAGTCCTTCTTACGTCTTTCTCAGGCTCGAGGATAAAAAGATTATGTTGCAGAAAAATGTGGAATATTTATAATCCGAGTGATTTCTGCTCACTTATTTAGTGAATTCACTTGTTGAAGTTGATGATGAGACAGTTACAGTTTGGTCTTTACAACTAATTAGATCTGATATACAGAGACGTAGATACTTTATATTGGTGTTTATTGGTGTTTATATTGATGTTTATAGTGTTTATAGTGATGTTTATAGTGTTTATAGTGATGTTTATAGTGTTTATAGTGATGTTTAAAGGGTTTATAGTGATGTTTAAAGGGTTTATAGTGATGTTTATAGTGTTTATAGTGATGTTTATAGTGTTTATAGTGATGTTTATAGTGTTTATAGTGATGTTTAAAGGGTTTATAGTGATGTTTATGGTGCTTCTAATATATTTGGTGGAGTTATAGTGTTTATAGTGGCGTTTATAGTGATGTTTATCGTGATGTTTATAGTGGTGTTTATAGTATGTTTAGTGATGTTTCTAGTGTTTTTATAGTGTTTTTGGTCATGTCTATATTGTTCATATTAATGTTTCTAGTGATTTTAGTGTTTATGGTTATTCTTATGGTGCTTGTTGTTTATATAGTGGAGTTATAGTGTTTATAGTGACGTTTATAGTGATTATACTGGTGTTTATAGTGGCGTTTATAATGGCGTTTATAGTGTTTAAAGTGTTGTTTATAGTGTTTATAGTGATGTTTATAGTGATGTTTATGGTGATCTTTATAATGTTGTGTTTCTAGTGTTTTTAGTGATGTTTATAGTGTTTATATTGTTTTTAGTGGTGTACTAAGTGCTTATAGTGGTGTTTATAGTGTTTATAGTGATATTTAGATAGTTAGATAGATAGATTGATAGAACCTTTGTTACTCACCACAAGGAAAAATTTAGTCATAGAAGCAGCTTCAGCATACATGTTTGCTAAAATTGACTACAAATGAAGACACACTCAAACATAGGATATCTAATAGACATTTTATATATATACATATATATATATATACATATACACCCAATCCACAATTAAGAAATAAATAATACACATGTACGTTAAAATACAGGGAATAAAGTACATGCAAATATATAGAAAAAGGAAAGAGTTGGATCCTCAATGTTAAATATAAAGATGAGCAAAAGTTGTCCGGGGTCAGAGATGTTGTCCAGGATGGATGTCAGCTTAGTCAACATCCTCCTCTCACCCACATCCTCCACAGAGTCCAGGGGACAGTCCAGGATGGAGCTGGACCTCCTGACCAGCCTGTTGAGTCTCTTCCTGTCCATCTCTGAGCTTCCTCCACCCCAGCAGACCACAGCGTAGATGATTGTAGATGTTACCTCATAGTCATAGAAGGTCTTTGACAGAGTCCTGCACCATCAGAAGGACCTCAGTCTAGTGGAGGCAACCTTGGTCCTTCTTGTACAGGACATCTCTGTCGTCTGAAGTGTCCAGTTTATTGTTGAGCTGAACTCCCAGGTATTTGTAAGAGTTCACCTGTTCAATGTCCAAACCCTGGATGTTCACCGGTGGGTTCTGTGAGGACCTCCTGCGGTGGTCAATCACCAGCCGTTGTTAATCTGTAGGTGATTGACACCAGTCCACAAAGTCCTTGATAGTGTTCTGGTACTCCGGACCGCTCCCCTCTGATATGTAACCGATGATAGCTGAGTCAGCGGAGAACTTCTGGAGACGGCAGTGAGTCACGTTGAGCCTTAAGTCAGAGGTGTATAAGGTGAAAAGAAAAGGGGAGAGGTCGGTCCCGGAGGAATGGATCGTGTGAAAAGCACAGGAAAGTCAAAAAAACATGACCCTCACAGTGTTTCCACGATCTCCAGATAAGAGAGGGATCTGTGAGGTAGGTGAATGAGGTGGGAGCTCAGCAGGGGTCGAAGGTGCTTGAGAAGAACCCTCTCCATGGTCTTCATCAGGTGGGAGGTCAAGACCACAGGTGTGAAGTGGTTGGGCTCCCTGGGGTACTCAGTCTTTGGTACAGGTACCACACAGGAATTATCTACAGTACCGGTACCATCTCCGGACTGAGGCTGAGGTTGAACAGATGTTCAGCTACCATAGATAGCTGGTCCACACAACCTCTGAACCGTCTGGAGTCGGTACCGTCTGGACGTCCGGCCCTTTCTTGGTCTAATTGTCCTGAATTCCATCCTCGCCTGATCCATTGTTATGAGGAGAGTCGGGTTAGCAGTGGGGGGTTTGCTTCCAGCTGGTGTGGGGGGAGGGGGAGGAGCGAGAGGCAGTGGGTCTCTGGGGGTTGTAAGGCTGCAGGGGTGTTAAGTTTCAGGACAGGGCCTAAATGGGAGACACTGGGAGACACTGGGTCACCCTGGGGCTGCTGGTCTGTACTCTGGTTAGAGGGGGAGGGGGTCACATCAATGCGATTAAAGAATGCATATAATAAGTGCCCCCCTCCCTGAGGGGAAGGATGTCACATCACTATAAACATAATAATTTGGTTTATAGTGGTGTTGAAAGTGTTTCTGGAGATGTTTCTAGTATTGTTTATTGTTACCTTCTTTGTGTTTGCACGTGTAAACATCACATCACCATCTCAGACGACCTCTTCCTGATTATTTCAGCTGCAGCACCTTTAATGCCGCGCTCAAATCCAACCGGAGGCTCCACTCGCCTGAACGTCCAAACGTAGGATGTTTGAGGAATCGTAATGGTGATAAGCCTCAAGGTCTAGTGAGGAGTCAAACAGAATAAAGATGTTTGATTATGAGTCATTTAGAGAGTCTTTGGCGCTGAGAGCCTTCGGGGAGATTGAGATTAAAGGGTCTCTGCCCTGAGCAGCTGTGTAGAATATCCCACCACTGGAGTCCGGATACCGGTGGTGGTGGTGGCTGATGACTCTGCTGAGGCTGATGTATGATGAGGCTGCTGGCTCTGGGGATGTGGAGGTGAACCAGGAGCGTGAAAGAAGTAGATGGATAGAGAGAGAGAGAGAGTTTTGTTCAAAGCCAGCGGCTGATGGTGATTAGCTCAGCATGCAGGTGTGACGCAGTGATCGGATAACGAGGCTACCTGAATGAGAGCGATTCATCGATATCAATCCATCGATCGATATCAGATCAAGATATCAATCGACCAAGATCATGAAGCAGATCATCCAAACGGAGCAGGAGGGGAAGGTTAGGATAGTAGAGTGGAATGAGCATGAACTGTGGCCCGAGTGCACAAGAGGATAGTCTTCCTGATTGAACTAGTTCTGAATTCCTGAATGTGCAACATGTGAAAAAAAGCACATGTTGATCCTCTCCGGCGCCCTCGATTCGACCTTCAACCTACGCCTTGTTGCATGTATGAATGTCTGGTCCTCAGGGAGTTAGCAGTGGCTTCATAAGTCACGCATTTAAATCAAAGAAATCGTCACTTATGGGGAGAAAAAAAAAACACGGTCAAGATCAGAAAAGTAAGCAGGTACCAGGACCACAGTTGTGAATAATCAGACTCTCAGAACCAGGTCACTGGTGTGCAGGTGAACCCAGTCCTCACTGGGAGAACAAAACCTGACATGTGTACATGTGCTATGACATGTGCGCGGGTGATTACTGCCTGTCCAGTGGGCGTATTCATGGTGTTGGATCAACAAACATCAGCTCGCCTGGATGATCAGCCTTCAAAGTGCTGATACGGAATGACCTGTGGGTCCTACTTCCTCCCGGTAGAACCTGTGTACATTGTGGCCTACAGAGTACACACTGTCGGCGAACAGCTTCCTGCAGACCACCACGCTCAAATTCAGTGCTGATAAGGTTGATTAAGCTTCGACGGAGCTTTTATGTCTTTAATCACACGAGACAGAACATCTTGTTTTACTGCAAAGAACAGAAGCTGAAGAGCGGATCTCCATTCATGAGGCTACGTTCACACTCACCGTCTCCGTGCTCCTTTCAGATGTTTCCTTAGATCAGATGTTTTGTGTGAAGCTGTTCGCGTAACTTTTACCATGTGGGCGATATCAGACTCCAGTGTGAACAGTTAACGACCGTAAACTGACCCACGTGCATTCTAGTGATGATTATACTGTTTATAAGGGTGTTTATTATTTTCATAATGGTGTTTATTTTGTTTATAGTGGTGTTGATATTGTTTCTGGTGATGTTACTAGTTTTTGTAGGGTTGTTTCTAGTGATTTTTATGATGTTAAAAGTGATGTTTGTAGCATTTATAGTAATGATTATAGTGTTTACAGTGATGTTTATAGTGTTTATGGTCGTCTGTATACTGTTTATAGTGTTTATGGTCGTCTGTATACTGTTTATAGTTTTTACAGTGATGTTTATAGTGTTTATAGTGATGTTTATAGTGTTTATAGTAGTACTTATTGTGTTTGTAGTGATGTTTGTAGTGATGTTCATAGTGATGTTTACAGTGATGTTTACTGTGATGTTTACAGTGGTGTTTACAGTTATATTTATAGTGTTTATATTGATGTTTACAGTAGGTAGTGGTATTCATAGTGTTTATAGTGATGTTTAAAGTGTTCATAGTGATGTTTCTAGTGTTTCTAGTGTTGTTTCTAGTGTTTCTAGTGACATTTTAAGTACGTATTGGTGTTTATGGTGTCCATAGTAATGTTTATAGTGTTTACAGTAATGTTTATAGTGTTTACAGTAATGTTTATAGTGTTTATAGTGATGTTTATAGTGTTTATATTGATGTTTATAGTGGTGTTTATAGTGGTGTTTATAGTGGTGTTTATAGTGGTGTTTATAGTGATGTTTATAGTGTTTATAGTGATGTTTATAGTGTTTATAGTGATGTTTATAGTGTTTATAGTGATGTTTATAGTGTTTATAGTGATGTTTATAGTGTTTATAGTGATGTTTATAGTGGTGTTTATGGTGTTTATAGTGGTGTTTTTTGTGATGTTTATAGTCATGTTTATAGTGACGTTTTAGAGTGAAAAGCTTTTTCAGCCGGCGCAGTTTTGTGATGAATGAAGATGGCGTCAAAGTCGCATGAATTCTGATCTGACGGTTCAGACTGGCATCGCATTCCAAAATATACGACTTGCGTCAAACAAACGTCCACCAAGTCTCCTCACGAAGACCTCCATGTCACATGTCATAAAGACAAACCACAGACCCTGAATCCACACCTTTATCTACTTTGTGTGCAGCAGGCAGAGAGATGTTCTGATGAGATTCAGAAGACGAGGTTCTGATGTTCTGATGAGATTCAGAACATGTGTGCAAATCTGGCTCTGACAGGATGGACATCAGAGTCACAGTTGATGGAGGCGACAACAATGTCACGTAATTGGGAGTAAATTCTTTTTAGTCATGGTTCACGGCGCAAATTCCTGACTCCGCCCCTTTAGCCCCTCAATAATCCATCGGTCAAATTGGTCCCTTGACTGATATTTTAGCAGCTCAGTCCAATTGTTTCTGGAGACGCAACAAGGATTCATCTCCTGCTGCTCAAGGACACTCCGCCACAGATAGCAGGGGAGACTTTAAAGACACGAGGTCATGTGATCATCATCAGATCTGTCAGAAAACTATTTTACACTTCCATTTTTCTGAGTGAAAAAAAATTTCATTTGTTTTTTCTTTTATTCTGCTTTTTCTTTTTCTTTTTTTTTTTTTTACGTTTTTATACAACTGTACAAACTCTTTATTTAATACAACTTATTACTTATTTACTTTAATACAACTTTTGTTACTTACTTTTATACTTCTTTACTTTTGTTCTACGACTTTTTACTTTTAAAATGTTTTTTTTAGTTTTTATGATTTTTTTTTTTTCTTTTGCACTAATACTTTTAATTTCGTTTGCAGCACATTTCTGACCCCATACTCTACTTTCTCACTTACGGTGTTAATTTCCCGAAAGATTCGGGGATATAATGGAAGCCGCTGCGTCCACTTCCACCGCAGGTCCTCCATCTTTCTCCATGTTCGCCATGACTCAAGAAATATGTCATGAGTCATTTTCATATATTTTCCCAACATTGACCTTTTTCTGAAATGTATACATCCACCACTAGGGGGAGCTTTATCTCCAAACGATTTAAGGCCATAATTCCTCTATCTTTAGTCCGATTTAGTCCAAATTTGGTGCTTATGAACCGACTCGATGTTTGTCCCATATTTCCTTTTAATAGTTCATATTTTATTTTCATATATATTCTTATCTATATTCTTTATGAAATCAGGCTTTTAGAATCCTGAAGAGAAGGAAAGGAAATGAAGGATTTTGATATAAATATAATTAAAACGAAAGCATCATTTTTTTTTTTTTTCATTTGTCGTTCCTGCATTTAAGAAATTCACCAAAAGCTGATCTGCAGGAGTTCAGGAACAGGCTCAGACTATTTTGAGGAAGAGTGTCGGTGTCAAACCCGCCGCTTCCCCTTTTGCAGAAATATTCATGGCTTGTCTTCGGCGTCTGTCGCTGTCAGCGTCTCTGCGAGGACGTCGACAGGAAACCCTCATCTCTGCGGCAGCAGTGACAGAAGAACATCTTCATCCTCACATCTTCTGTTCCTCTACTCCTCTGATGAGATCTAACCGGCAACATTTACTATAAACGTGTCCGTTATCTGCACCTGAAAGTCTCGGCGATATTAACCCATCCTCCACGTGACCCACTGATCCCAACAGCGGTTTGCATAAGCGGCGAGGGCCCCTGCTGTCTGAGCGGAGATGGAGGCCTGAGAACGTTCTATCTAATCTTTTCTGGCCTGGTTCAGAAGCTCCTGCAGCCAATCTCTGCCTCAGGCGGAGAGAACTCCTCCAGGGCAGCGGCGGCGTCTTAGATGCACAAACATCAGACGCAGCTGGTGTCGGGCTTTATTTTGTAACTGAGAGCAGAGAGGTGTTTAACTTTCTCAGCAGGCGCTGATCTTCACTGTCCTCTGACTCGTCCACATCTTCTCTCGTCAAGACAATGTCTCCTGTTTCTCTAAAGGCTTTCCAGGTTGTCCTCAACTGTCAGAGATGATTCAGACTGTTTCACTTTGTGAACCTGGACTGTTTCACTTTGTGAACCTGGACTGTTTCACTTCTTCTGTCGTATGTCTTTAGACCTGCAGCTCCATTGAGGTGGGCTGGTCTAACGTTTTATCGTCCGAGTCAATCAGACCTCGTTCATCAGTGGGTTGCCGGTGTTTATGTGCTCAACTCTCTGTATTGGGTCTCCACACTCACAGGAGACACTATCCGCGAGACACCGTCTCTTCATCGCTACTCTGTAGCGTCCAACGCCGGTCCTCAAACGATTTAAGGTTTTTCACTGCTTTTGGGGCAGGTTCTGTCCAGGGACGTCCTCTGGGTTGATGTAGTGGTGTAGCCCTGATGGTTCTGCTGATTTCCACTGGTCTCTCCATCTCGTCGCCTCGGCCAGGGCGATGTCAGCGAGGACATGCAGTTGGTTTTCCGGGGGTCGCTCGTAGGCATCCGGAGACAATCCGCGGGGCGCTGTTGAGGGTGAGATCCAATTTCTTGGCGTGGGTGCTCCGCCGCCAGACCGGGACGCAGTATTCGGTGGCTAGGATCAAAAGGCCCATTGTGGACATGCACAATGTCTTCGTCGTGGCTCTCCTTGTGCTGCTGGCTAGGCGGCGTATCAGTGCGGCACGGGTGCTTGTCTCTGTCCTGGTACCTTCCAGATGTCGTTTGAATGTCAGCGTTCTGTAAAGCTTCACAGCGAGGTACGTGTGGACGGGCTTGAACTGCAAACGGGCATTATCCACCATGATATTCATCTCACGGGTCGCTTCCCTGTTGTTGAGGGGAAACATTGATGAAGTTGTCTTTCCCAAATTGGGCTTGAGATGCCAGTTCCTCAGGTGTGAGGACGCCATGTTCATGTCTTCAGAGAGGCCATCTTCGGCTGCTTTCAGAAGATCGCTAACTGAGTAAGATGGCCATGCCTCTTTGACCGGGTCGCCGGCAGGTCATGGTTGTAGATGTTGAACAGCATTGGTCCCAGCACTGAGCCCTGTGGGACACCGTTCTTGAGCTTCCTCACACTGCTGCGTTGTCCATTGATGGTGTCCACCCAGAAGCTGCGGTTCCTCGGCTTCTCCACTATGAAGCTCACCGTGTGTTTGTCTGAGATGGTGTCCAGAAGCTTCATGTGTGGTCCACGCAGCCAGACAGTATCTAATGCAGCAGTGAGGTTGACCGTTTCACTGTGTGAACCTGGACTCAATCACTACAATTCTGGACATGTGAATACAAAAAAAGAAAAGAAAGGGTCAATAAATAAATAATCTAATATAGAGTAACATAGACTGAGATAAATATATAGTGTGTAAAGATAAAGTGAGATAAAGATAAAGTGAGATAAAGACAAAGTGAGATCAAGATAAAGTGAGATAAAGATAAAGTGAGATAAAAATGAAATGATGTAAAGAGGAGGTGAGTTAAAGATAAAGTGAGATAAAGATAAAGTGAGATAAAAACAAAATGATATAAAGAGGAAGTGAGTTAAAGATAAATTGAAATAAAGATGAAGTGAGATAAAGATGAAGTGAGATAAAGATGAAGTGAGATAAAGATAAAGTGAGATAAAGATATAGATAAAGTGAGATAAAGATAAAGTGAGATAAAGATAAAGTGAGATAAAGATAAAGTGAGTTACAGATAAAGTGAGATAAAGATAAAGTAAGATAAAGATAAAGTGAAATAAAAATGAAATGATATAAAGAGGAAGTGAGTTAAAGATAAATTGAGATAAAGATAAAGTGAGATAAAAATTAAGTGACATAGAGACGAAATGAGATAAAGATGAAGTGAGATAAAGATAAAGTGAGTTACAGATAAAGTGAGATAAAGATAAAGTGAGTTAAATATAAAGTGAGTTACAGATAAAGTGAGATAAAGATAAAGTGAGATAAAGATAAAGGGAACAGTGCAGTGTGAGGTCACATGATCAGAAACCATATAGTAACATAGTGTTTATTCTTATTAGGCTCAATTTCTTCGTGTGAATCCTGCCAGAACTCTAGAGAGGCATCCATCTAATAGGCAGCAGCCGTTCTGTATTTAACCTTTAATTTCTCCCTACAAACTACAGAATGCAGAGAAAGAATGTAAACATGGCGGCAGAAACCTGCAGGTGCTGACCGTGTTTGTCACCACAGCTTCTGTTTCACAGGGAAACCCTTCAGGGTCAAACATGGAGTCCAGATTCACACACTTTTATCACAAATGAGCTGTTAGTTTTGTAAAACAAAAATAACTCCAGGGCTTTCATTTATATTTAGTAACTGCGGTTCTGCTGGTTTGAGTCTCAGCGAGACTTTTGTGTCTCCACACTCATTTACTGGAATATAACACCCATCTTTTATGATATTATGTCATTTTGGCTGGTGAAAAGTCATTATATCAAGTAGGACATCGATATCAACAACTTTACTTTTACAAGATTCATTAAAGTTCACATGAATTGATATCAAGTCTGTGCTGAAACTCACATTTCTGTTACTCTTCACATTGTTGGCATTTGTTGACATTGTATTAAAATAAATGTAAAACTGTTTACACGTGCTTAAATAGGTTGATTTCCACTCAAAGGATTTATATTGGATTTACTCAATTTATTTCGGTCACATAAACTCAGTAGTTGATAACTACCGCAGAATCAGCTGGATCAACCCTATTAAACAAATCCAGACCGAACCCATATAACTAAATGAAATCAATCCAAGAATAATAATTTGCAACAAATCCAACTAACTAAACAGATTCAACCCAATAAAACAAGTTGTAGTTAATCCAAATAGGTAAATTAAATCTACCTAAGGGAATATCTTGAAACTGATCCAAATAAACTAAATTAAATTAACCCAAGAAAATAACTTGAACTGATCCCAATAACTAAATTTAATCAACTCAATAAAATAAGTTTAAATGAATTCAAGGAGCTAAATTAAATCTACCCAAGGAAATAACTTGAAACTGTTCAGAGTAACTAAATGAATCAACCCAATAAACAAGTGGAAACTTATCCAAGCACCATGGGTGATGGGTCCTTCTGTTCTGCTGCCCCTCGTCTGTGGAATGCCTTCCCTGACCATCTGAGGGCTCCACAGACGACTGACACATTTAAAAAAAAAGGACTTAAGACTTTCCTTTTTAGCAGAACCTATAACTTTAATTAACATTGCTGCTTTTTGGTCATGTTTTTATATCGTTATTATTTTATTTTTTATTGATGCTTTGATCTGCTTTTACTTTGTAGCACTTTGAGATTTGATCCAAATGTAAAGTGCGTTATAAATTAAATGTATTATTATTATTATTATTATTATTAAATAACTAAGTTGAGTCAACGACGTCCATGACGTTTGCCCTCCTTCTCTTTTGATCACGCCGTTCTTTTATCGTGAAATGATTCTGTGTAAAAACTGAGAATGAAGTTGTGTAAACCTTTTTTTTTTTTTGTCTTTTCTCCAGCAGAAGCTCCGTCCGCCGGGAGATCCAAGAATGGATATGTTTTCAGAGAGATGGGTACGTAGTTCCTTTTTAGTTTACTTTTATTATTACTCTCTGCTCTTTTATGTCTTCATAAGGTTTATAAACGCAGCGAAAACATCATTTAAATGTTTACCTTGAGGATTTACGAAGGACTACAGGATATATTCGCAGTTATTCCGGATAATGTTCTTCCTCTGTGGTGTTGTGAGCTTAATTAGTGGGTAAATCATCTCTGGGTTAATTATGGAGGGAGGGAAGAGTTGCAGCTCAGATCTTTGCTCACGAAGGGTTGAGGTTAATTTTCTAATTTTGCGGTCGAGTCTTTTTCCCTCGTTAAAACCTGCATCATATTTATCTTCTTTATAATTGGGTAATTTACGAGTTGCTTTATGGCCTCCGGTCGGCTTTGAAAGGATCTTTATTGGTTCTTCCTCTGGCTGGGAGTTAACAGATGGCAGAGAGCCGGGAGGAAGAAAGGATCCCTCCGTCGCTGGAAACTCTGAGAATGTGGAGAGAACAGAATCTTAACCTTGATTAAAATAAATAACCGAGTACTTTAAAAATGGCTGTTAGGCTGACCCAGTGTTGGTTATTACGGGTTTCTTTACGTCGTTACGTGGTAACGTGACGTTGATGTCGTTTCTAACGGGGAGATTTGATTGGTTTCCCCCCGTGACTGTTTGTGTTTTAAAACAGAGCTGAAGGATGATGAAGAAGAGGATTGTGGGACGGATTCCAACGTGACCCAGAAGAACCACATCTTTGACAGCCAGGTCCAGATGAGTGTTCCAGGTGGGTGTGATGTACATGGATCACCAGAAACACTGCAGCCCGGTACCGGTGCTGGTATAATGTTCATGTATCTTTTATTTACAGATCCAGAATCTCCCGGATTTGGACTTTTAAATACAACAAGAAAAGTAAGATCGGGTTTTCCTGTCACCTTCTCCGTCATCTCAGAAATATTTACTACAAATATGAAGGATTTTACTATTTCTTCTACATTTTTCTAAACAAATATACCCAGCCTGTTTCACTACGTGAACCTGGACTGTTTCACTGTGTGAACCTGGACTGATTCACTGTGTGAACCTGGACTGTTTCGCTGTGTGAACCTGGACTGTTTCGCTGTGTGAACCTGGACTGTTACACTGTGTGAACCTGGACTGTTACACTGTAAGAACCTGGACTGTTTCACTATGTGAACCTGGACTGTTTCACGGTGTGAACCTGGACTGTTTCACTGTATGAACCTAGACTGTTTCGCTGTGTGAACCTGGACTGTTTCACTGTATGAACCTGGACTGTTTCACTGTGTGAACCTGGACTGATTCACTGTGTGAACCTGGACTGTTTCGCTGTGTGAACCTGGACTGTTTCGCTGTGTGAACCTGGACTGTTACACTGTGTGAACCTGGACTGTTACACTGTAAGAACCTGGACTGTTTCACTATGTGAACCTGGACTGTTTCACGGTGTGAACCTGGACTGTTTCACTGTATGAACCTAGACTGTTTCGCTGTGTGAACCTGGACTGTTTCACTGTATGAACCTGGACTGTTTCACTGTATGAACCTAGACTGTTTCGCTGTGTGAACCTGGACTGTTTCGCTGTGTGAACCTGGACTGTTTCGCTGTGTGAACCTGGACTGTTTCACTGTGTGAACCGGGACTGTTTCACTGTAAGAGCCTGGACTGTTTCACTGTATGAACCTGGACTTTTTTATTGTGTACGTTAACAGACACTGAACTTTTTCTTGCTCTCGACTCTTGCTAGTATGTGAAGCCGATGAACTTCCAGGAGGAGGTCCGAGCCCACAGAGACCTGGACGGCTTCCTGGAACAGGCAAGCATCCTCCTGGACGAGGAAGGCGCCACTCTGGACGAGGTCCTGAGGCGAATGCTCAGTCACGTGTTGGAGAACAGCCAGGAGAGCTGCAACGTAGACGAGGTCATGAACGCCTTGTTCACAGATGCAGGAGGGAAGGAGTGTAACGGTGAGTCAGACTCAACAGAGCTGAGGTCTGGAGAACCTTTAGACAAACAAAGCTTTGTTCACCTCACGGGCTTCCAGATGAGTCATCGCTCTTCCCTCCATCCCCCAGTTCACCTCCTGTCAGAGACCATTCAGGGAGTGACTGCGACTTCCACTGGCGTTCGTTACCAGCAGTCCTGGCTTTGCGTTCTGTGAGTGCTGGTAGCTACAGTCATTTGTACACCGACCAGCCATAACATTAGTGAGTAAGTTATTAAAGCTTTATGTCTTTAGAACCTTTCAAAGCAGAGGTTACAAAGTTCTTTACGAGGTATCAGAAGACAAGAACTCTGACAAGCAAAGTCAACCGCTTTTGTGTCTGAACCCAGTGCGACTCACAAACACGCAAAAAAAACCGAAATAATATATCATGAACAAGCCTGATGAAAAGAAAAAGGGTTTTAGAAGCTTTTTAAAAGTGTCAACGGACTCGGCTGATCTGAAAGGTGCCAGGATGTTATTCCATAGTCACCTTTTGTTTTGTGACGTAGGTTATTAAGGGTATCTTAAAATCTATCCTGAACTTGACCTGCAGCCGGAGCAGTGAGGCTAAAACTGGTGTGCCCAACCGGTCATGGCAGTAGGCCGTCCACCCTGAGTCTTGGTTCTGCTCGAGGTTTCTGCCCAATAAAGGCATTTTTCTTCTCGTCACTGTCACCAAGAGCTGCTCACAGAAAAATTTGTTGGGTCTCTGTAGATAATTATATAAAGAGTTTGGTCTAGACCTGCTCTTGCTGGAAAACACATTGAGACAACTGTTGTCGTGAATTGGCGATATATAAATAAAGATTGATTGATTGATGATTGATGTGTGATTACCAGTGAGTCGTTGAGAGACGCAAAAACTAATATTTGGTGGGAACGCAGTAAAACAAAGGACAACTGGGGATCCTGGCCACAGGGTCATTGGCGCTTAAGCATCATTAACGGTCTTGGGGAAGCCTAGCCCGTTTTTTGTTCCAAGGCCCCAGAAGAACCACTGCAGCACAAATTGCTGAAATAGTTCATGCTGGCTCTGATAGAAAGGAGTCGGAACACACAGAGGCTTTACAGAGCTGTGTCGGCCGCCATAGGGGGACCTAAGTAATATGAAGAAGGTGGTTTTAATGTTATGGCTGATTGGTGTATGTAAACAAGATGCTATTTTAACGAGAGCCTTTAACCCAACATTCACCACCGACTCATCCCAAATAACTTTCCCATCAGCTCCAATATCAGGACTCTGCAGCGGCGCCACGTCTGCATCGCCCGTCTGGAGCGAACACAGAACTGGGGAGTCAACTGCTCCGAGGCCCGTTTCGTCATCCTCATCCTGGCTCCGCCCAGAACGGTGAGATCCGCTTCTCGAGTGCTGAAAGCGGTTCATCTATGCACAACAATACTGTAGATGCATACATTTCAAGCCGCGTATCCATCGACGACCTCATGAGGCATGCAACAACCATTACAGCCACAAGATGGCGGTGAAGCAACATTGGTGGCGGAAGAGGAGGTCGCAATTAAATGTACGCCGTTCGGGAAAAGTGCCCAAGGTTGAGGCAGTACTGACCGCATGGCCGGTCTGTGAGGTGGTAAAATATATTCTGACATGCGGAGCTTTTTGGTTCTTTCTTCATTTTCACTGTGTCCACAGATATTTGTCGTGTTCGCAGAAAACATGCGTAAATACACGTACAGGTAGAAAAAGCACTCAGAAATTGCAAACATCAGCCAAGCCCCAATGGTACTTAATGTTTAAGAAAGGCCAGCCTTTGAATCTACCGACAACTCAACAAGCTTTCAAACACTCCGCTCATCTCTTGCACTTTCAACTTCAGCGTCTCTGTTCAGCCCACTGAGCCCCCAGCTCCTTTCCCAAAGCAAGACCAAAGGAATCAAAGGAGCAATGGCAGCAATACCAACACTGTGACATCACCTCTCTAAACGGATTATTATTTTATCAGATTTTATTTTAAACGCTACCAAACATGTAACGTCTCCAAAATTGTATCACATCTAGAAAATGCCAAAATCCACCTCTGGGAAAATTTCGCGCAAATCTGTCATGTAGGTCTTTTTTGTAATCCTTCTAACAAACAAAAAGACAAACATACAAACAAACAGACAGACAAATGCACAGGAGTGTAAACATAACCTCCTTGGCTGCGGTAGTCCGGAAAGGTCCATCTGTACCTGAACACATCTTTACCAATCAATTTTTAGAGTGAATTTGACTTTGGTTTTAATAATATTTAAGGTTATTTTGTCTCTTTATTTATTCGTCTTAAGCCAAATAAACTGTTTAAATGTCGGGAATATTTTGGTTTGGATTTTGGATCTGGCAACAATGTTGTTAATTTCTCATCCACCTTTTCAGAAAAGCACCAAGACGGCCATTGAACTGGGAAGAACCTTCGCTACGATGTTCTCCGACATCTCCTTCAGGCAGAAGCTGCTGGAGGCCAAAACCCAGGAGGAGTTCAAGCAGGAGTTGGTCTTCCAGAGACAGGAGCTCTCCGTCGTCAGAGGGAAGCCCGCCGAGGAGGAGGTGGACGACTCAGATCCACGCAGAGGGAAAGCGCTTCAGGTGAGCAAGATTAGAGCGGGAGATAATGCCAGCACTCAGAACCTCCAACAAGGAAGCTCAGTTTCCCCACGATGTCATCGTAAACTGAACGTCACTTGATCCTCATTTGGAGCTTTACTTCAGGATCTAGTAGAGAAACCTTTGACGATTCATCAAATTTAAGGGAATCAGATCAGTTTTGGCTCGTTAATTTATCGTGAAACTAATAAATTTGCACCTTTTGGATCACGAGATCAACACTTATACAGGGGTCCAGTTCAAACACTAGATCTAAGCTATGGTAAAAAAAAACCCTGCACAGCCCAATATGTCTGTGTCTTGAAAGTTGTTTCCATACCTGCCCATGAAGTTAGAAGCAAACATCTTGTGACGACCCAAAACCAGCAGTGGAAAAGAACCAGTTTGAAGCTTCTTTCTTCAAACTGGCTCTTTTTTCAAACTGGAGCTCGCTAACGTAGCTGTCAGCAGCACACTGCATTGAGATACGCTGTGTGATGCGTTCAAAGTCTATTCAGTAAAAAACTGTTTTAGGCGATCTTCATCAAGACGTGTTCAGATTTTATCACGTAAAAACAAATTTTGGGCAGGAAACTCGGTTTAAAGTCTATTGAAGGTGCAATTTGTGGATTTTTTTCAAGGCAACATCAAATCGATGTTAGAGATGGGATAGTGAAAAACGTTGATGCTAAAAGTCTTCTGGGCACCCCTACACTGAAATTAGATTTCCCCCCTGACTAAAATATCGTCACAAATTCCAGATGGAGATTTGGTTGAAAAGAATCTGGGATACCTGATTTTGTACGTAGCCGTAAGTTGCTGAATTCCACGGAGCGACCTCCTTTTTTCGGTGTTATGAAAGCGGCCAAACGGAGAGAAGTACCTGAGGTGGGTTATTTGATTATCCTGTTTCCACGCTCAGACCAGAAACCAGCAGCAGCTGGGGAACGGACAGAAAGAAGCCGGAAGAGGAATGCGTGCAGCTCCACATAATGAAGAAGAGCTTCATTATGTCCAGTGTTGGAGTTAAAGGTCGACCTCAGCAGGAGGCCGGACATGAGGGAGCAGCCGTAAACCGCCCGAGAGAGAGAGCAGATGAAGTTATCTTCAATGGTGGAACTAGGATTCTTCTCTAGCTCAGCCGTCAGAGGCGGCGTGTATAATATAAATATGTCCATCGTCTTCGTTCTGTACGTATTTACGTGTCAGCTCCCGACGGGTTCTCGGATCTTGAATCTTAACGTTTTTTTCCTTCACAGTGCAAAGATTTCCTCAAAGCCGGTAAAGGTGTTTACGATGACCTCCGCCGCAGACTCCCCCTCTACCCCTCAGACTTCACCGATGGTATAAATACTTCATCGCTGACAGCAAACCGGGACATTTCTGACTCTTTTCATCTTTAATAACCCTCTGAATAATCTCTGGAGGTATAATCGGGAAGGACCGCTGCCTGCTGAAGTACACAACCACCGCTATCTTCCTCTACATTGCCATCCTGCTGCCCGCTATTGCGTTTGGCTCCCTGAACGACGAAAGCACCAGAGGAGAGATCGGTACGGATTCGCCTGCGTTATTTCTCCGGTTTTGCGACACCCTGCGAAAACTTTCGTCAACTGTTTATTCCGATGCAGAATAAAGTTCTGATGCTGTTTGTTTTCAACAGATGTTCAGAAGACCATTGTCGGTCAGAGCATTGGAGGAGTCATCTATGCTTTGTTTTCCGGCTCGCCACTGGTCATTCCTCTCACCACGGCGCCGCTGGCCATCTTCATAAGCGGTAGGGATGAAGAAAAACTAGAAGCCACATTTTCATTTGAGCTTTTTCGCTGATATCCATCCAGATCAGATCAAACACAAACAGGAACTTGAGGTAAAAATCTTGTTGTTAAAAAAAACTGCAGATTATTTCTTCTTCTTTTTTTTTCTTTTTTTTAAACAACAAAATAAAAATAAAATAAATAAAATGAATTAAAAGAATATATAAAGAAAAAGGAAAAAAAATAATTTGAGAAAGAAGAAGAAACAAACGCATGAATCAAATGGAACAAAAAGAAAAAAAAGAGAAAAAGAAAAAAAAGAGTAATTAAAACCTGGTATCAAACATCCACGTTAATAACGACTCATAGAGAATCAAAATTCATGGATGGTCCGTTTGCTACGGCTAATAGACACATTCCAGATCAAACGATGTTTCCTTTAAAGCCCGTTCTCTTCCGCGTATCAATCATGTTGTCAGTTCAACCACAAGGGGGCAGTGAAGAGTAAGACCAGCAACCAAAACTCGGTTAGAACCGAATCTATGGGGTCCCATGTCCTTCCCTCATGCTCATGTGAATGAGGTTACAGATACAAGCAACTGGAAGAGTTCCCATCACAAGACTGCGAGTTTCAGTCCTAGCGATAGTAGGAGGAGCAAGGACATCTGGAGAGAACATGTACCGGAACTGCTCACATCCGAAAGGAGCCAGTTAAGCTGGATCAGGCATCTGATTAGGTAGGCATGTCCAACTAGGAGACCCAGAATTCCCTGGAAGAATAACAATTCTCATCTGGTCTGGGATCTCCTCACAAGCTTTCCATGAATGTCCACAAACTGAAGCTGCTGAGTGGACTTCGAGGTCAAGACACAGAAGAAGCGGTGCATTCTGGGCTCTCGTCCAACAAGCTCCGCCCATTCAAGTGTTGGAGTCTTCACCAGTTTCAACATCGATTGGTTCTACTGATAGGAGATGGATAAGTCAGGAAAAACGGTCCGGATATAAAATGTAACAAAAACCCAAACCTTTGTTGGATCGGGTCGGAACATAAGCTCTGAAAGCAGCCTAGAATAGAGTTAATGTCTAACGATATGACAGGAGCGATAAGGTACTTTAAATTCTAGTTGACTCTAGCAGGCTAACTCTCGCAAGTTCGTACAAACGTCACCGTCATGCTAAGCCAATCAGACGCAGTGTAGGGCGGGTCACGACCTCTCCATCGTTCTGCATTCAATGACTAGGGTAAGAACTTTAAAACATTTAAAAAAAAGTGTGTGTTTGTTTTAGTCATCAGGGGCATCTGCGACGACTACGACCTGGACTTTGACGCCTTCTACGCCTGCATAGGTTTATGGAACAGTTTGTTCCTCATCCTCGGAGGCTTATTCAACGTCAGCCTGGTGATGAAACTCTTCAAACGGTGAATACACACACACACACCACCCGGTGTTTCACACACATAGGCTCTGAATGTTTATTGCCTCACAACAATTAGGGAAAAAGATTTACGCTTTGCCCGTTAGCTTTATGCTAACATATAGTGGGAATTGCCATATACATGCTAATTGGATTAGCATTGATGGTGTGACCGTAATCGAACAATAAACAAGTATCTACAAATGTACTATTTCTCTTTACATGTATTTGTCCGTTAAACCCGAGACGGTCTTTGTTAATGAGACGCTATTCTGATAAATCTTTTTAAGAATGCGCATAAGATCATTTATTTTTCTCAAAGGACTTCAGGGGCTCCGCGGAGAACGGGTGAATCCACCGCTACATATATTTTGCCGACCTCGTGTCTGTACCCAAAGGCCCTGATGATTATTCATGAACAGTTATTTATTTGGAAACATGATATAAAGCGAGCCTAAGATATTTATAACGAGTGTTTTTTTCATTCACAAATGGACATTTATTTCCACTTATAAGCAACTATCTAACCAACCACACGGCCGCGAGGTCACTGCTAGCAGGAGAAGAAGTCGTTATGTTTGCAGTCATAATTATCGGGTTTGTTCGATGTCCTGACCTCCATATCTGGGCCGTCAGTTAGCCTTTAATCTACTGTTATGTCTGTGCGGCTGAGGTAAACACGAACCATCAGGCCATGTGCTTTTGTTTTTTTCCCCCCTTTATCTGGCAGCTCGACAGAGGAAGTCATCGCGTTGTTCATCTCGATAGCGTTTGTGGGCGACGCGGTGAAAGGCACCGTCAAGAGTAAGTCGAGCAACCTGTCTGAGGTTATGTTAGAGGGGATGCACTAATTCATCGTGGGCTCTTTAGGGGTAAAGTGAGCGTGAAATCAAACCTGCCTGCTGAGCAAAAACAGGCTGCTGCACATTTTTTTTGGAAAACCGCAACAATCGGATCCTTTGACTCAGTGCAAAAAAAATATTCTGACAACTAGAGCTACGCTGTCGTCCCCCGACAGCAAGGGTATATCTCTGAAAGGTCACCGATCCCCTGCGTTGTACAAGCAATGGCCCTGATTGAACTTCTCAAATTAAATCTGAAAAGTTATGTCCACAGTATTTTTCTGAGGACGTAAAAAAACAAAACTCCATAAAGTGAGTAAAATATGACCTATAACAGAAAAATAGGATATGTAGAATAGATAGACCTCCTTAAGGTCAATCATATGCACTAGCAATTTGGACTTAAACCAAATTTTAAGTCCAAATTGCTAGTTTGGACTTCAAAGTTTTTGATGGCCCAAAAACTTTTGGGAGATAAAGCTCCCCCTAGTGACAGAAATATATTACCAACCTTTCCCAAAATCACCCCAGTTCTTCTTTGTTCTGAGATCTAAGGCGATATAAAATTTGAAAATGATCCCTGTAATGTTGTTCGAGTTATGTCTGGAAAACACTGTTTTTCATAAAAAAAACTAATAAAAAAATAAAAAATAAAATATATATATTGGTGAGGAAATGAAAGGGTTAAATCTGGAAATGCAGATGGATTTTTATTTCTAACAGAAAATTGCTGCCATCATGTGGAAAAGGTCATGAAAAAGGAAACGTACTTTCATGTCTATTTCCTGTTTTTCATCGTCTATCTCCTCGCCCCAGTTTTTCAGCACTACTATCACGGGCCCACGCTGATCCCCACAAACAACACGGCGGTCCTTCAGCAGATCACTGAGATTCTGGAGCAGGCCAACAAGGGAATCCAGGAGGGAAACACCCTCGGGTTTCCCTCCAATGGGACGGTGTCGGGTCACGATGAAGGACACGCGTTGGTCTTCCTGCCCGAGTCTCTGGTTCTGTGCACCAGAGAACGGCCCATCCTGTGTCTGCTGCTCATGCTGGGGACCCTCTGGCTGGGGTACGCCCTCTACCTCGTCAAGAGGAGGTAAGATTGCTTCACGATTCCTCATTTTTATCTCCGGTACCAGTAGTGGCACAGCCCTTCGAGTTACGACCGGTCATAAGAATCACAATCAGTACAATCAGAAATACTGTGACCTTTAATTGGGTCTCATCCCACTCAGACATACGAACTATCGCTGCAGCTGGAGGGTGAAGTATGACGAAGATGTTTTTAGTATTTCAAAGGACCCAAGTAAATAAAACATCTAGTCTGGTTTACAGAAGAGAATCTGTGGAACAAACCGCCAAAAAAATGAATACTGGTTCTGATAGATAGGTGTCAATTTAGAGCTCTAGTGGACCGACGCTGTTATTAGTTAGGTGGTCATAATGTTATGGCTCTCAGGTTTATAGCTTCACCTAATCTGTATGATGTTGAGAGGAGGTGATGAAGATGAAGTTTACATCGCAGGAGTTTTTTGTCGTCGGCAGCAATGACTGTCACCCTGCAGGGGAAACTCCGTTGATTGATGTCTGTCCTGTGATGTCAGAGCTGCCTCCTCTTCCTCCCTCCAGTGTCAAACTTTGTATTATTCTGTTGAAGATGAGAGAGGAAGAACCGCAGTGAAACCTGCTGCAGGTCTTACATCAGAGTTGCGACATGTTCTCATGCGTCTTTCTTCTGCAGCCCGTATCTCAACGCTAAAATCAGAGAGGTGGTGTCCGACTGCGCTCTACCCATCTCAGTGCTGACCTTCTCCTTCATCGGCTCCTACCTCTTCCTCGACATACAGCGTGAGTACAGACGTCCTGGACTCATCCTCAGGGGTCAGAGGTCAGGCTGGCATTAACACCCAACCCTAACGCATTTATATACCTCTTTCATTGATATCCAACATGCAGACAGACAGACAGACAGACAGACAGACAGACAGACAGACAGACAGTCAGTCAGTCAGACAGACAGTCAGACAGACAGACAGACAGACAGATTGATCGTCGATCTCCTCCAAGCTGGACCTGCCTGAAAACCTGGATTAAAGTTAGAAAGATAGAAAAAAAAAGATCAATAACATCAAAGCAAACCAAGAATAAATCTGAATTCCAGAATCGTCTTCCGTACAAATCTCTTCCAATCTTGATGTTGTTCAATAATGTTTCCTCCACTAGTTCCTGTATTCAGCGTCCACGACGGCTCGGTCTTCAGGTACCCCCCGTTTGATAAGCTGTCAGGAATGAACATGCTGAGCGCAGTGGGGCTGGGTTTCCTCCTCGCATTGCTCATCTTCATCGACCAGAACATCGTCATCTCTCTCACACACGTACCGGAACACAAGTAAGTCCAAACGGTTTCTTCAAAGCACGTTTTCAATGATCTCATAGAGGTCCGTTTAGAGCCTCTCTTCAGAAACTAGTAGCCCACCAGAGCTGGAGAGCTGCTGCTGGAGTGATTCCACCTCTTTGTGAATGTCTGCACCAGGTTGCTGAAAGGAACTGCGTTCCACTGGGACCTGATGCTGACCGGCTTCATCAACATCCTCATGTCCTGTCTGGGGTTGCCATGGATGCACGCCGCCTTCCCTCATTCGTCTCTGCACGCCCGTCAGCTCGCCAAGGTGGAACAGCACGTGGAGAACGGGCACCTCTACACCACGTGAGTAAAATCAGAAGGAGGCCCGAAGCCGACCCACCACTGCATCTCAGTGGGGTTCAGGTTCAAACTTTGACCGGGTCTAGGGTCACACGTTCTTCTCTAGGATGGGATCTCCATCTTTGCTCTGTGAGCTTTCAACTCACCGACCGATGACCTGACTTTCTGTGCACTCGGTTGAGTAAACTGTGTGTTCCAGTGTCTTCTACAACATGAATACATTCTCCGGAATCATCTGCTACTTCAGCCACGTGAACATCTCCTCGTTTCTCCATCTTTTTACACACAGCACCGTCGTGTTATTAATTATTCAGAGTCCCGGTCCGATCCAGAGATTCTTAGTGTCACAAAGATCGATGCGTCCGGCGGTCCGGACTTATAGATTTACAATGACTGTGTGTAAATTAAACTCTGACGTTTATGATTTTGATAGATACGGTTTTTATGACCCGGGCGAGCAGATTTACCCGTGGCTCTTTTTTTGGGTCATGTGACACTAGTGGAGCTCCGCCTTTTCTGACTCACAAAATCCCTGTTGAATTTTCAAAAACTGTTTTTTTTATCAATCTCGTCTCAGTGGGTTTTCTCCTGGATTCATTCTCTCTTTTATATTTGTAGTTTTCTCCCACACTGTCAGACATCTTATCCCCTCGCAAATCCACCCCTCCCTCTCTTGCCCTCACTGTCACTTTTTGCTGCTCTGCGTCACGTGGTCTGACGCTGTGCTCTCATTGGTTGAGGGAGAAGTGGGAGTACCTTTTTTTGATTAATTGCTGGATGGCTCTGAAGTAGACACCACTGGTTTTGGTGCCGGAGACTGGTGGTTCGAATTCTGGTCAAAAAGAGGGCGTGGCGGAAAACCAGTGTGGACCCTCAGGCAAGGTCCTTAGTGCTACCGGCCTAAACGGCCACATCTAGTGCCGGTCCCAAGCCCGGATGAATAAAAGGGTGGTGTTAAAAGAATGGAAGGGCACCAACATCAAAATTGATATGCAGAATGAGACGATCCGCTGAGAACAGCCTTAAAGAAAAAAGAAAAAAGAAAAAAAAACGGAAAAAGCTGAAAGGAGTAATTTCTGAAACGGACTTTTCCACCAATGTTGGGTCTGCATCAAACAATTAATGCTGGAAAACGTTTTACCTATAAATTATGATCAGGTGTTTGAATAGGCGTTGCTTCATTTTTGTTGGGGGTCAAGCTAAAAGAGATGGCGACCACCTTTTCTACGCTGTTTTGGAGTAGATTCAGGTATTCCAGATGTTTCTGGGTCAAATAAGAAGAGTGATCAGGATTGGTTCAGTCTTTTTTTTTACCACGTCTTTGTGTCCAACAGTGTCGTCAGCGTGAGGGAAACACGTCTGACCTCGCTGGCGGCCTACATCCTGATCGGCCTGTCCGCCTTCATGCTGCCCATCCCTCTGCAGTGGATCCCCAAACCGGTCCTCTACGGCCTCTTCCTCTACATCGCAGCCACGTCGCTGGACGGGAACCAGATGGTGGACCGCATGTGTCTGCTGCTGAAGGAACAGGTGGGCCGTTTACTGGACGGTTTTTCCTGTTTGGACCTTGACGTCAACATAGTAACAAACAAAATGGAAAAAGGATGCGTCCAGAGCTGGAGGGGAGGGGCTTAATCCAGTCAATATAAATCAATATAAAGGTTTTAGTACAAAAACTTATTCAGTAAATATTCAACAGAAACTGGTAACTTCTTCAATCAATCAGATTTTATCTATATGACCCATTTATCAATATAACAAATGTTATTTAATGTGTATTACAGGTGTTTTACAAACATAAGGAGGAAAAGTAAAATTAAGTAGTAGAACTGTAATAAATGATAAATGCGAAGAAAAGTGTGTGGGATTAGACAACAAAATGTGAATTTAAGATAATAAAAATGAAAATACTGATAATAAATGACATTTAGATGAAACATTACACGAAATGGAATGTTTATGAATGGATGCATTCTGGGAATTCCACCTGGTCAACCTATTTTTGGAAACATGAACATAAAGGGAAGTGGTTGAGTTTAACAATTCCTATATCAGCAAGAATCTTCCTACTGGGAGACAAAACACTGCTGCCCAATATATCAAAATATCGTTTTAGCAGACATGGAGGAAAATAAAATATCCATCCATTATAAAAAATGGATGGAGTCTATGTAGGAAACAGTTTCATATAAACATAGGAGTATTTGTTATGGTCCTTGAGTTGTTCTGTATCTACAAAGATTGATGTATTTTAGTTGTGTTCAAATAAAGACTTTAATAGCGTATAAAGGAAAAAGACCTTGAGTCTTGATGATGTCGCTCACAGAGAGAGAAACCCTGCAGTTGTGTGAAAAAAGTGACTTTACGGGCTCCATTAAATCCAAATTTTAGAGTTTCCACTTTTTTAATACATCTTATGTATATTTCAAACACGTTTTTGAATTAAAAACACAAATATTACCATAGTTATTGGTATAAGTTAGTCTAATTTCACTTTAAAGAGGCAGACGTGTCATATAATGATTCCCTCCCCGCTGTCCAGACCTCCTACCCTCCATCCCACTACATCCGCCGCGTCCCTCAGAGGAAGGTCCACTGCTTCACGGCGCTGCAGATGATCCAGCTCATCATCCTGTGTGCGTTTGGAATGTATCCTCTGCCCTACATGAAGATGGTCTTCCCCCTCCTGATGATCCTGCTGGTCCCTATCAGGTAAGAACGTCCAACAGGGGGCAGAGTGGGACCATCAGAACCGCTTCAGTGTGACTGCATAGATTCATGCTGGGATGTCTTTAAAGGGGCAAAAGGGTCGATTTTACACACATAGGTCAGTTTAGTAGCTACGAAGCAGTTGGATGAAGTGTAACTATGAAAGCTGACCTGAGAGGATTCATTCCGCTTGAGCTTCAGGACCGGACTGTTTGGTAATAGGGCGGATCAGAAGCGGTCAGAATTGATGTCTGGGTCTATTTTCTGGTAACTGTGCCGTATCATATGTGTGTTTCCTCCCAGGACCAGCCTGCTGCCCAGAGTGATCGATGCCAAGTATCTGGATATCATGGACTCCCAGCACATGTAGAGCGAATCTCTCATTTCCTCCAGCTGAAAGGGAAACAGACTCTCACTCGTTATCTAAATGAAATGCGTTTGGGCTGCAGGATATGTGATGGGAGCGCTCTGCATGGGACTGGATGATCATTTACACCCCTCATTTACCTTCCTGTTTGTTCACCACATATTTAACATCTGTGTACTCGCAGCGTTTCACTGCGTCAAGCCTTACTTTGAAGCCAAATCTCACCAAATGTTCCACTTTTTAGAAGCTGATCCTGCCAAACGTGTTTGTGGGGAGACGTAACGATAATGTTGTTCTTTGAATGTGAATGTATGAATGTGGAAATCAAAGTATTAAACACATGAAACACTTAAAAAGATATATATCTTCATTAAAGTGCACCTCCGCCATAACTGATACTGTGTAGTTCTACTTCTGACCCGCGGAGGTCTGGACTCCAGCAGACCTCTGAAGGGTCTGCTGTGGTATCTGGTACCGAGATGTTAGCAGCAGATCCTTTAAGTCCTGGTTGTTGTGAGGTAGGGCTTTCAGGTAGGTGCTACGTGTCAAAAGAACATCCACATGAATGGACCCGATGTTTCCCAAAGCATCACACTCTTCTTCCCATAATGCATCCTGGTGTCATCTCATCCCGCACGCAACACATGTCGCCCACATGGTGTAAAAAATAAACATGATCCATCAGACCAGACCACCTTCTACCATTGTTTCATGGTCCAGTTCTGATGCGGATGGGTCCATTGTAGCAGCTTTCGGCAGCGGACAGCGGTCAGCGTGGTCACACTGATTGATCTGCAGCTGTGCAATGATCATCAGTCAGTAGTTGTAATGTTATGGCCGATAAAAATAACCCCCAAAGAAATCATACTTTGTGCATCCCATAATGGACAGCACTCGTCATGCACAGCAGCATCAGCATCATCTCCCCGTTACATAGCCGAGGGACAAACAGTCTGACGTTCCTCCAGCAGAGGGCAGTAGAGACTCGTCCTCTGGATGGTGGAGAAAAGGCTCGGCCAATGACAGATGTTGGAAAACGAGCCGGCCTCCCATCATCCAGTGGGAGAGACTGGGATAATAGAGTTATGATTGGGCAGATAACAAACATGAACACTTCCCCCAACTGTTTGGTTGTATGATTGTGTTTCTCCACATAAATTTAAACCGACTAATCACCTGACTCTAATTATAAATACATGTTTACTGCCTCTGCTCTGCTCGCAAATCCACCACTTACCGATCCACCGCCTCATCTGAGCCGGGTTCCTGTTCTTTTGTAAATGTATGTAGTGGAATATGTTTGTAAAGATAAAGTACCATACAGAGGAGACTCTGTTCCACATGGAGTTATGTCCGTGTATCTGACCAATCCGTGTGAAATCCTCAAACTACATACATAAAACAAACATTTTAATGTAAATACTAGTTATTGGACGAAAAAATGGGTCTCCAATACCAACTGGGTCTAGAGGAAATAGGCTCCGCCCCCTTGGAAACTGACTTCAAACTTCATTAATAACATACCTGATCACCAGCCGCCCCGTTCAACCACATCATCACTTCAGTAGACCATCTTCAGAGGCAGGAAGTAGAATCCTGGGTCTCACCAGTAGCACATTATGCCAAAATACAAAAGACAAAGACAACCTGGGTAAAAACTTAATCTAACTTTTAACTGATGGCTGTGCATGTGTGAAAAAGTAATGGTCCCGAAAACGACGCAACGCATGTACAAGACTAGGATTAATAATGAACCTTCACAGAATTGTGAAGGTTCAAAACTTCCATAGCTCCTCCAAGAGTTTGATGAAGGTTCATTCAGGAAGTCACAGAAGATCCAGACCTCTCTCACCTCGGTAAAGGTCAGAGGTCATGGCTCAGCTGTTCCAAAGACATTGGGTAGAAATGTCATCATGGGAAATTGGTGAGAAGTTTCTTCAGTGTTTCTGGGAGAATCTCTGGATGGATGAGTGGAAAGTTGAACTGTTTGAAGACAGGGGTCCAGTTCCATCTGGTGGAAACCAAACACAGCATTCTACTAGAAGATCATCAGACCTACGGTCAAACATGGAGGTGGCAGTGGAATTTTGTGGAGATGATCTGCTGCTTCAGGACCAGGATAACTCATCATCATGGAGGCAAACATGAATTCTGCTCTTTAGCAGTGAATTCCGAAGGGGAATGTCAGGTCATCAGTCTCTGTGTCCAATTTTGAATGACTCAAAAGGATTAAAGTTAAAAGTTCTACTGTGGTCCACAGTCACAGTGGACCTGGTCCTCGTTGAGATGCTGTGGTGGGACCAGAGAAGATCAGTACTTCAGTTCTTTTCTTAAGAAATAACACAGTTTAGTCTGAGATGGACAAAAAAGTAGAAGAAACCGAGAGCAGCTTCTCCATGAAGTTTATTGACCACTTAAGAACCGAAAGGTCAATTATTTTACGGAAAATAGGAGTTAAATCCAACTCTCAGATGTAAAAACAACCAAAACTGAGTCCCACCTCCGCAAACAGAGAAGTATATTTCCACAGGGCATAAAGAGGAAGGCACGGATCTTGAACGTAGACCCTGATGACCTTCAGGTCTGCTAGATCTTCCTACCTTCCTGATCCACGGTAGCTCATTTGTGCTCTCGTCTGAGCAGCTCTTTCATTAACTTTAGGTTCCTCCTGTGGCGGATTGTCTACCTGTCGTCTCCTCCGTCGCCCCTTGAAGCTGCACAAGTCTCACAGTTCCTCCACCCGGCTCCTGTCTGGAGGTGCAGAGCAGCAGAGACGTGCAGAGCAGCAGAGACGTGCAGAGCAGCAGAGACGTGCAGAGCAGCAGAGACGTGCAGAGCAGCAGAGACGTGCAGAGCAGCAGAGACGTGCAGAGCAGCAGAGACGTGCAGAGCAGCAGAGACGCTGGATAATCTGAGTGTTATTCTGCCGCATTAATGTCAGACGGTGACGTGTTGCGAATGCAATGCAATCTGGGAGAAATAATACATCATTACAGTCTGAACTCCAGAGTCCTATTATTTACAGAAATCCTGAAAAGGTCAAAGAAAAGTGTTTGAAATAAAAAATGAAATCGACCAATTGACAAATATTTTTGCAACAACTGCAGACGTGACATATGAAAACATTTTGGATCCGAAGATGTTGTCGATGCGGCGGACTCACTTATTTCTGAGCAGATCTAGATGTCTGACTCTTGATGCTTAATTTAATCTAAAATACAATTAATTACTGAATATGTACAATGAAAAGTTTTACAGTGCAAAACTTTTTTAACTTTTATTATCTGGACTTCATGACTGACACCTGCAATGTCTTCTCATCCAGTCAAAGCTCTAATTCAGGTAGGAGTCACAGATGGGTTCGAGGCGGAGGTGGGACTGCAGCAAAGATGGGCTCTGAGACCCTTCTTGTTTGCTCAGGTGATGGACAGGCTGACAGACGAGGTCAGATAAAGGTCTCTGTGGATTATGATGTTGGTGGATGACGATGTGATCTGTAGTTAGAGCGGGGAGCAGGTGGAGGAGAACCTGGAGAGGTGGAGGTATACGCTGGAGAGAAGAGGAATGAAGGTCAGTGGCAGCAAAACAGAATAAATGTGTGTGAATGAAAGGGAGGCAGGAGGAACGGTGAGGATGCAAGGAGTAGAGGTGGAGAAGAGGTGAAGAATCGAGTGCAGGCAGGGTGGAGTGGGTGGAGAAGAGTGTGAGGAGTTGTCAGTGACATAAGAGTAGCAGCAGGAGTGAAGGGAAAGGTTTCCAAGATGGTGGTGAGAGCAGCTCTGCTGGATGGTTAACAGATGGTGGTTCCGACCAGAAGACAGGAGGCAGAGCTGCAGATGTTCAGATGTTCTCTGGGAGTGAGGAGGAAGGACAGGACTAGAAAGGAGGTCATCAGATGGATAGTCCAGGTTAGACGACTTGAGACAAAGTCGAAGAGTCTGGATTGAGGTGGTTTGGACCCGTGAAGAGGAGGGATAGTGGATCTACTGGTAGATGGATGCTGGAGATGGAGCTTTCAGGCAGAAGATGAAGGGGAAGACCAAAGACGAGGTGTCTAAATCTGGTGAGAGAGGACATGCAGTTGGTTGGTCAAACAGAAATGGGAATAGGGAACAGCCCAAAGACGAACCAGAAGCTAAAATGAAAAGTTTTCACAATGCAAACTTCAGCCAGACTTCAGCAAACACATCGACATTCTGCAGAACGGAGACGCCTCTTCACATCTCTGCTCACAGGTTTCAATCTTCTCACCACAGTCCTCACATTAAAGCCGATCAATGGAGCAAACGTGAAGAAAAGCTCAGCTACATGACAGGAGGCAGGTGGGCGGTCGGAGCTGCAACCCACATCTTCTCACATGAAGGTCTAGGCTGTTCGATCCTGGTGCTGGTGTCAGGATGCATTAAGGTCCATCATGGAGATTGGACTGTTGGATCGCTGCTCACAATGGAGGAGTGAGAGTGTGGAGCAGGTTGATAAGCTGAGAGGATTTGGGCTTGTTGTTGCAGAGTCCATCCAGTGGTGCTGACAAAACTCTGTGGGCGGCCGGCTGTCAGTCAGTTAGTTTTCAAAGAACAGAGAGAAGGAACCCACACAAGATCACGCATAAAGAATTTCACAAACACGCTTAGAGGAACAGTTTGACGGAATGGAAAAACCCTAATTCACTCCGTTTCTCAGATTATTCATATTTTATTATACATCAGCTGTCACAGGCTCCAGCCCCCGTGTCCCTGAACAGGATAAGTGGTTACGCAGAATGAATGAATGAACACCCATAAAGTGAATATGTGACGCTTCAGTGGGGTGAAAGATGCCTCCTTTGATGTTCACCGTTCATTTTGGTTCCTGGTCTTCTACAGGTGTAGATAATGTGTCTCTCTGTGGATCTATGGAGTCAAAGAACCTTAAAATCAGCTTTGGAACCCTTCTAAGACTGATGGATTGCAATAACCTTAAGGAATTTCTTTTGATTTGGCATAGTGTGCAACTGGTGAATCCTAGGAGCCAACTTCCTGCTTCTGAAGAAGTTCTACGGAGGTGATGTTGTGCTTGAACAGGGCTGCTGTCGATCAGGTCCCTTTTAGCACGATTAAAGACATAAAAGTCGGTGGCAGGGTTGGTCATGTGACAGGAAGCACCCATTTACATTCAGAGTAAATCCAGATAAAGGGGCGGAGTCAGGACAAATTTCTTCTTCTATGGAAGGCTTTTTGTACAATTTTGATGAATTATCAAACTGGGAGGAAGGGTGGAGCTTATCAAACTTTGGAACTACATGCTGAAGATGCCATTATTGAAACAATATTAATCTCTGAAATAAAATATAAAAAAATTCTTTATTTGCTCCACAGTTTGGGAATTTCAGCGTTCCAGGAGCAAAAAAAACTAACAAACATTGTTATAAATTAAAAAAATAACAATGTGGTTCCAAACTCTAGGGGTGGGTTCTTAGTACAATGACGTAATGGGAAAAATGAGCTGCTTTAGTGAAGTTTAGTCCAGTTTTATATGACTTCAAACAGAATATCATTTGGCTTTCATACAAAAAAATTATACTTTGGAAGACAACTTCAGGCTCTGGAGAAATTTTCAATATTTTAAGACATAGGCGATTTCGTCAGATATTCATCAAAGAACAATATTTATGATTGAAAATGAAAACTTTTCTGCTGTTATATTCATCCTACAGCGGCACAACACTGCATCATATCAGTTTGTTGGTTCGGGATATATGATTTTGGGAAAAGTGGGTTGTACGTTTCGGACACTTGGGGGAGCTTCATCTCCAAAAGTTTTCAGACCATCATTTCTCAACCATTGATCCGATTTAGTCCGAACTTGGTGTATATGGATTAACTCTAGGAGATTTATCCTGTTTTTATCATATTTCACCCATATTTTAATCTAATAATTCATATTTACTCAGATTGGGCAGCTGTTTTACTAAAAATGTCTTGGACTTAACAACATATTTGATTTCTAACAAGAGGGTTTTGTTGTACGACGCAGCGGAATAGGGACTTTTCTGTTGGGGACAGGAGCTTAGGCTCAGTTAACATACAGAAACTCTTTGTATAGGTTTATGCTACATAATCATTTGTATTGAATAAAAACCGCAGGGTAATGTGTTTGTCCATCGTTACATGAAAAGGGTGGAATCCAAATTGGTCCTCCTGAAACTGAGGTTCAGCAGCTGGTTGACGCCTCCTTTCCAGCACCCTGGGGTTAACTTTCCCGAGGAGGCTGAGCTGTGTGATTCTCCTGTACTTGCAACCCAAGGTCTCTGTTGATTTAATAGTAATAAAAGCTATATAACTGCATGTTTGGGTGGTAAAAAGGAGCTTAGTGAAAAAAAATTTCAGTGTCAGAATTGCTTTAAGGCCATAACATATTGTTTTCATAAAGAGCAATGGATGTGCAATATACTCAGATAACTGCTGGAATGAGCCGTTTCAAGGAGGCTGATACAGTTATAGACAAGAACAGGCCATAATAACACATTGAATCATTTGCATCATTGAAGAAAGGGATTTTGTTATGCTTCGAGACTCACAGGCGGCAGACAGAAGCTAGACTTTACTTTACTTTACTGTACAGTGAAGACGGCACAAGGCCAACAAAAAGAGTCTTAAAGTATACTAAAACAATGAAAGACTCCAACAAGAAATAATCAAGGAAGGAACTTTAAAAAAACACAAGCAAAGCCAAAGAACGGCTCATGAGGTAGGCAACACATAAAACAGGCAGTGGAAGGATTATGGCGGAAACGCTGGAAGAGACGAAAGAGTCATTATCCTGATCCCTTTACTAGTTAGCAGTCAGACTTGGTGACCTTAAAACCAGGCAAGAAGATGGCTGTAATGGTGGCTCGAGTCTGGAGAACAAGCAGGTAGCCAGCCGTAAAAGAAGTCTCTCTGGTGGCCAAGTAGGGGGTCAGTGGCGAAGGCAGAACCTATTTAGAGGCTAGTGGCAAAGTTCTGCACTGGTGTCTGGTGCTAGGGTGAAGAACTGGGTACAGAGGGTGAACAGGGATCGTAGAGCAGAGATCAGGAGCAGAGATGCTTCTCATTCATCAAGGTCATGGTAGACTTGAAGACTAGATTCAATTTCATGAGGAGTTCAGCAGCATTCCAAGGATGGGCAACAGATGAAATGGGAAATATCTGTTTGGTGACGGCGAAGGCAGAACCCCTCTGGACACAAGTACCGAAGGCAGAACCCCAGTAGAGGCTAGTGGTAAAGACAGAACCCCTCTGGAGACAAGGAGCAAAGCAAAGAACCCTTCTGGAGTATAATCTCTCCCCGGATTCCCTGAAGAGGATCTACTGTGAGGTTCTACAGTGATGGAGGTAGAACCCTCATGGAGTCTAACAGATACGATAGAAACTGGGCACAGAGGTCTGAAGGTTTGGCAGGGGATCCTCTGGGATTTTTGAGTGGAGATTTGGAACAGAGATCCGTGGAACCACTGAAGACCTACAGCAGAAGTAGAACCCTTCTGGAGTCTGGTGACAAGGTTCTGCTCTGGATTCAGAGGGTTCAACAGGGTTTGTCAACCAGAGATCAGGAGCCGAGATAAGAAGCATCACCCCTAACGGGAGTCCAAGGGCAGGCTTGCATTTTTGTTCTTTTTTTGTGCTGCTAGAGGAGGAAGTCCAGATTAAAACAAATGATTATTTAAAAAACAGAAAGAAAGAAAAACCCTTTCCAAGCAGTTTAGGGATGCCCTTCAGCTTCCTGTCAACTGTCTCAGTGTGATTGATGGGTCCAAACTGCACACCAGGCTTGTTTGCGTGCCATGAGACTAAAATGTCCCAGCAGGACCCTGGCATACAGCCGGCCCATATGTCAGGCCTGCAGGGAAATTGAATCTCTGTCACCATATGATGCCGGTGTGTGCACCTGCCGGTTCCCTCCGAGTCCAAACGCTGCAGGTGGGAACAGATGCCGGCTCTGAACAGGTGGACCATCAAGATGGTTGAAACGATCCCGGAGGTTGAAGGAGTAGGTCATGCAGACGTGTTAATTAAACTGCCATGAAGCAAAGACACACTTAGTCACATGGCTCCAGCGTTTGCGCCCGTCAGGACTCCAAACCCCCGAACAGAATATTACAGGGATATATCATTCTCCCTCCGCTCGTCGGGAAGCAGAAAACAAGCGAGGATGCATTGAGTGGCTCCGTGTAGAGTCTCGTAAAGCGCCTCCAGATGTGTGATGATGCTGTGATGCTGTTATCTCTCGTAAAAACGGTGTTCCACTAGAATCTCTGCACCAGCTCAAACCGTCCATCTGTCCTGGACTCTCTGCTGAGGCCAGGAGAGAGAGGATCCTGCCTGGCATCATTCAAGAACCCAACTAGGATTGGTTTAGAGGGTCTGAAGATCCTCTGACCTCTGACAACTAGAGTAATACCTGTATTGTGTTTGTTAGCATGGTTACACCAAAACTTGGGATAAATTACCATGAACCTTGTTGGAAGGATGAATCATGGACCCAGATAGGAAGTGTTAAAGTTTGGGTTGCATCTGGATTCTGCAAGCTTTTCCTACTTTACTTAAGACTGTATTTTTACAAACATTTGCCCATTTATTCATGACGGCGATGAAGAGTCCAAGAAATAAAGATTCCATCATATCCCCGAGTCGGGGGGATATAATTACGGCAGGTTCTTCGCTGCCAAAGCCTTTAACCAGGTTTCATTCAAATCCAATAAGTAGCTTTTGTTTGTTATTACAAAGAAACACAAAAATGCAGCTGAAAACACGACCTTCATAAGAGAGTCTTTTCAACAAAATCCACTTAATTACCTTTAATTCTTAACTAAAAGACACCCGTCGCAGTGAAAAGGCCTTGACGTTCGGCACCGCAATCAGAAATACTCTCAACTTGAAAACTTTGCCTTTTGGTATTCTTGAAGGGGAAGCAACGGTTGAAGGATTTATACAGTTCATCTACATTCACAGCGTATACGGAGAGAATCAACCCTTTGTTTTATTTGTGATGAAACGGTTTCCTGCAGGAGCCCAATGTCTCCTCTTTCCTGCGGCGCTCACTTCAGCTCGGCATCATCAAACAAGACTTGAAGAAGACTTGATTTCGACATAAGAAGGTCTCACAGCAAAAACCCGAGAGTGGGCATGAAGGTAGGACAATCACCGCCCGGCCTGAGGGCCAATCAACAAGTCGGTCCCCTGCGACGCAGTGGCTGTTTTCTGGCACCAGAACGAACCTCGCAGCTTCCTAACAAGATGCAATTTATCTCCGGTAGCCTACTCCAGACCAGAGGAGGTCCTTGACAATTAACATGTGACAATGATGTTTGCTGGCAGCAAACGGGGACCAGGCTTTGTTTGCTTCTCATAAATGATGCAGTTTATTTTACACGTGGGAGATGGATGTGGGCCACGGCTCCCATTATCATGAAGTCACATTGTGTTACGCAATCTAATATGGAAAGTGGGCTCTTTCTCTCCTCCTACCTTCCTCCTCCCTCGCTCTAACGGCTCGGTAATTATAAATAGCTATCTCAAAGTGACTGAGGCGAATCGGAGGAATCCAGCTCTAACGGAGGGGGTCGTATTATGTTATTAAAAAAGAAGACGCTGATACTCGGATACAAACAAATACAATCCGACCCAACAGTGATCCTTAATTGTACATTTTCAATAGAAGCCGTAATTGTTGACGCTCTGGGTGGATTTCCCGTTCAAAGGGGTTTCTGTTAGTTGGTACACTGTGTAAATATACAGAACTCTGAGAAAGGCTCCGCCCCCTTAGAAACTAGCTGGACCAGAACCACCCACTACCAGCCCTGTTCAGTCACATCAATCCATCATCTTCAGAAACAGGAAGTTGGCTCCTAAATCTCACATGTAGCAAACTATACCAAAATCAACAGATATTTTAGAAGGTGATTCAAATCCATCAGTCTGGGATGGGTTCTAAAGCTGTTTCTAAGGTTCGGGGACTCCACAGATCCACAGTGAGATACATTATCTACACATGGAGAAAAACTGGAACAATAGTGAACCTTCTCAGAAGTGGACCACCTTCCAAAATTCCTGGAAGATCACGAGGAAGGTTCATTCAAGAAGTCACGAAAGACCTAAAAGAAAATATCTAAGGACCTGCTGACCTCTCTCACCACATTAAGGTCAGAGGTCATGACAAGACAACTCCAAAGACACTGGGCAACAATTGCATAAACAGGTTGCCCAGAAGAGCATTAAGGCTGGTCTAAATTTAACCACAAAACACCTTAATGACCCTCAGAGCTTCTGGGAGAATCTTCTCTGGACTGATGAATAGAAAAATGAACTCTTTGAATACAGGGGTCCCGTTCAATCTGGTGAAAACCAAACACAGCATTCCACTAGAAGAACATGAGACCTACGGTCAAACATGGAGGTGGCAGAGGAATGTTGCGGAGATGATCTGCTGCTTCAGGACCAGGACGACTCGCCCTCATTGAGGGATGCATGAAGGAGCGGTCTAGTCTGAGACGCTGTGGTGGGACCTGAAAAGATCACAAACCCTACAATGGGGTCGCTTAATAATAATAATAATAATACATTTAATTTATAATGCTTAAAGCAGTTTCATTCCACCACCACTACAATGACAATGAGACTGATCTCCAGCTGTAGCCGCACTAAAGCAGCTAAAGGTGGAACATCTAAGATGAGGGAGGTGACTTTGGTAAAAGATATCCATTTTTACCATTAGCATAAAATCATCCTTTAAATCTTGCAATATTATTTTTTGGTTTTTCTGAATATGATGCAATGAGAGAGCAAACCAGGAGTGAGTCGGATGAATAAGACCTTCCTTCTCGTGCCCGCAGGACACCAAGGATGATGTTCTTGGTTGCATCCTGGTGAAAAAAAAGTTAGTTTCAGAATGCAGAGAAACATGGTGAAACGTTGAGGTTCATCTGACCCCTAGGTAGAAAACTATAGGTGGAGTCAATGTACATGCAAATGCTGGAATATGCGTGACGGCTAAGCGAGAGCTTACACCATAACAAAAAGGAAATATATATATATATATATATAAAAAGCATAAATTAACTTACATTAGAAAGACAAGTGGGAAAATGTGAAGTGACAAAAGAAATTAAGCCAGCAGCGAGTTCTGACAAATTAGCAAAACAGGAGAAAGTGCCAATGATGCTAATGATCAAGCTGTTGTTTACAGAGAGGATGTGAAAACCCTGATCCTCAGACGCGAGCGAGGACAGAGGAGGAGGTTTGGATGCCTGACAGCGTTTTATCTCAGCTGCTGTAGCTGTGCTGTAGGGTGACCTGGTTTCCAGGTGTTCATGTATGTATCTGCTGGTTTCCTGTACGTGTCTCTGAACAGATCAGGCGATCCATCCTCTGACCCAGTTGTGTCTGAGAGGTTCACAGTCCAACCCTCTCAGTGTTGATGAGTTACGGCAGTAGAAGAGTAAAAGAGAAAAACAAGACACTTCTACATGGTTGAAGGACAGGATGTTTCTTTTTTTAATGTTTCAGGTCAAAGTTGAAGACCAAACAGCGCAGACAGACGACTTTAATGAACGTACGCCGAGGCGAGACCGTTGCCTTGGGCGTACAACCTGATAAAGAGCAAAACACAAACGTAAAAATAAATAGACAGAAAGGAGAATGACGGCAATGTCGGTTAAATTCTGGAGGACGATCAGGAGAACATCCATGAAGACAATCCTGGTAAGTGGCAAAGTTAAAAACCCTCTAGAAGCCTAGCAGAAAAGGAAGAACCCCTCTGAAATGCCACAGCAAAGGCAGAACTTCTCCAGAGGCTGATAGCAATGGTGGAAGACCTCTGGAGGCCTGAAACAAAGAAGGAACTCTGGTGGCCAGCAGAGAAGGTGGAACACTCTTGGAGGCTGACTGCCAGTGGAACATCTCGAAAACTTAATGGTGAAGGCACAACCCCATTCCTCACTGGTATGGCCACAATGAAATAACCCTTTTGGAGGATGTAGAGGAAAAGTGGAAGTCTTCTGGAGAATGACAGCACGGATGGAACCTCACTGGAGACCAGCAATGATGGTGGAAACCCTCTGGAGGCTGGGTGTGGAAGCAGAACCCTTCTAGAGGCTGACAACAATGGAAGAACCCCTTTTTAAGCCATCAGAGAAAGTAGAACCCTTCTGGAGGATAGTGGCAGAAACCCTCTAATGAAGAATCCCTCTGAAAGCCGGCAGGGAAGGTGGAATCTGTCTGGAGACTGACTATGAGGATATAATGTCTCTGGAAACCATCTGGAAGCATGGAATCTCTTAGGAGGCCAGTGATGAAGGTGGAACATCTGTGGAATCTTGTCTGCGTCTGCAATGGACTCCAAGTGGGCAGAGCCTGGACTGGAGAGTTGAAGGGTCAACATGGATTATCAACCTAAATTCTAGAGAGTGATGAAGGTTGACCTATAAGGATGCGTGACATCAGAGGAAGGCCTGAGGGAGAAGAAGGAGAGGGGAGGGGCAACAACTATTAAACGTGTGGAACTCGGGGCTCTCAGATTTTCTCCCCTCCGACTTGATTAGCAGTCTGTTCGCTCCTTCTGTCATCCTGCTTTAACGTCTCCAGCTCCAGTCAATTAGAAAAATGAGAGGAGACATCAATGAGGGACGAGCGACCGCCTAATGCAAGGAGACACACCAAACCTCTGCGTCCCTCTTCGACTTCCTCGCATCCTCACATACGTAGAACCGGCAGCGCGGTCTCAGAGGGAGTTTCCTGCTCGCGTGGTGGACAGAAAGTCAGACAAAGAAAAGTCAAATAGTTTACAATCCCACCAGGAGACGACCAAAATAACCCCTCCTCTAGTCTGCGTGGAAGGTCACGGAATAATTCCAGCCTTTTTCGCACAAAGATCACGCCACAAAGGCCCTCCTCCTCGCCTTTTCCTTTAGCTTAATTCAACAAAATACAGCATAATTATGCTGAGTGTTATTTTAAATAGTGAGGCAGACGCAATGAATAACAGCTGATGTCATTCACAGTTTAGAGATAATGGGCTAATTAATGCTCAACGTTACCGACGGAAACTCAGCTGTATAATCTTTGTTCATATTCTGCATGCTTTCTGAATGCTAACAGATACGGACAAACGGAAGAATACTACTGGAGATTGATTGCGATGTGGAGGGTAGCCTTAATTCAAGAAAGAGGCGGGACATGTCAGTAAACACACAACAAAAAATAAAGAAGAGTCCGTTGAACAAGTAAAATATAAAAAGACTGTTAACTGTTGCATTGGTGTCTCATCATTTGACTGTTGTCAAATATTCAACCGTTAGACAACGTATGTCTAACGGTGTCTGAATTGTTAAACATCTTCAGATAGCAGATGGATACGTACAAAACGAACCACTGGAAAAACATCCGATGGCTTCTTTGTTTTTTTCACAGATTTTGTTCGGTCATATTTACATTTATATATATGTATATTAACATATGTAAAACAAAGAAAAAAATCATATACAATTATAAGTACACATACAACTTCATGTACTCTTCTTCTAACTTTCTTTTGGCCTGAAAAGATGAAGCCACAACTTATTATGTCTACCTTTGTTACCCCCCCTGGTGGGTCAAGTCCAAAAGACCTAAACACCACATATGCTGGAGATCCTTCTCAAACTGGATTCTCTGAGTATTTGTTTCTCCTCTTTATCTCCATGGCAGAGGTTTGCCACCAGCAAGAACCAGAACCAGGGTGGAACCTTCCAGGTGTTTCTCATCACATTCTGATTTCCTCATTAGATTACACTGCAAAAATGAATTTATTAGCTGATAACACATAATTAAATTAAGTATTATAGAGTCAAAAATGAACTAATTATGACTTTAAACACATCATTTGACTTTATTCTCAGATTAGGGCTACGTAAAAAACATTTTTCTTTAATGGAATTCTGAGTTTAAATTCCTACTTTAAACCCAGAATTCTGACTTTAATCAGGGAATCCTGACTTTATCCTCAGAATAAGGCTTCAGGATTACTGTTTGGGAATCTGAGAATAAACTCAAAATTCTGTCGCCCGCAAGTAACTTTAATCTTCTTCCGTACAAACCCCACCCTTTCTTTCCTTTAGTTTATGTGCCACTGACAGCAGTAACAGCCCAAAATAATCCCTATCCGTTCCTCTCCGATGGAGGCAATGACTGGAAAATGCTGCTGTCATTAAGAGAAAATCTACAAATACAGATGCTAGGCAGAGCCTTCACGTCCTTAAGGTTCTAACAGGACCCCTGCTGACGGGCGCATGATGACGGATGACATCTCTGGAATGGTGTTGTGACACCGTGACACTTATATGGTTACGAGATCATTAGACTGATACACAGTACCAGGAAATGACGCCGTCCATGGTGCGTGAGGGCACACAGTGAGTGAGAATGAGCGTTTGAAGGTTCGATATGTAATCCAGCAGCCGGTAAATACTGAGCGATCCTGTCACCGAGAGGAGACGCCGCCATGTGAGATATTTCACTGTATGGGGTGTGCATAAATGTATACATAATGGATGTCTCCATCCACTGTCTGCCAGAAGGAGGGGGGCTCGGTTTGCTCTGTTGAGCTCGTTAAATAATATTATTCTCCTTCAGATGAGAAAACAGGCTTCAGTAAATAAAGCCGTGCATACCAATAAATGACACACTTTATTATGTCCTGAAGCTGGATTGTTTTATTTCATTCTAATTCTGGTTTAACCACAAGGCCCAACCGGTGCAAAAATCGACAGAGACAGGAGTAAACATTTCAAAGTGGTGCATTTATTGCCTTAAAAAAAAACAAAAAAACAAAGAAAAAAAAGAACTGTTGGAAATCTGGAGGAAGCTCAGAGTGGAGCCGCCGCAAGATGAGCTGGTCCAATCATCTGATGAGGAAGCCTCCCTCGGAGGTCATTCACCCGCGTCCAACTGGGAGGAGACCCAGAGCTGGAACCAGAACTCTCTGGATGGGGTTCGTCTCGTCTTGCCTGGAAACACCTCAGGATCCCCCGGGATCCCCTTCTTCACCTGGTGCCACATCGACATGATAAGCGGGAGAAAATTGATGGATGGATGAATTTCTGCGCCAAGATGAAAAGAGAGTCAAACTTTCGTTAAAATAGGGAGATTTTAACGAAAGTGGAAACATTTTCTGACTCCGCCTCTTTATTGAAGTCCTTGGATGATGTCTTTGAGTCTTCTGTGAATTCCTGAATGGACCTTCATCGTGCTCTACGAGGAATTTTGGAAGGCGGTCTACTTCTGTGAAGGTTCTCTATTGTTCCAGGTCTTCTCCATGTCTAGATAATATGAAACTGTAGATCTGTGGAGTCTCAGAACCTTAGAAACAGTTTCAGAACGCTTCCCAGACTGATGGATTTTTATCACCTGCCGGATTTTTTGTTGATTTCGGCAAAAAGAGACTATTTTGAAACCGAAGAGCCAACTTCCTGCTTCTGAAGATGGTCTACCGAAGTCACGATGTTCTAATCTTGGTCACAGACAAACCCGGAAAGGTGAAAACACAACAATTAAATTAAAGCAACACTTTTGTTTGGTTGAAAACAGTAGAAAAAAGAAAAGAAAAAGGGAAGTAACGTTGTTTGCGTTGTTTTTGGGCGCCAATGCTTTCTCACACAAGCACATTAGGTGTCAGTCATCATTTAAGGGTTACCCTTAGTGTTTAGTCAGCTTGCCTTTCTTTCATCTTTAGGTTTGTTTGGAGATCGGACAAAGTTTCATCCGTGATACACAAAAGTAAAAGAAACCAGGAGGGGTCCAATACTATTTCACAGCCCTCTACATATGTTGCCAAGCAACCTTCCATCATCTCACCCAGAACGCACACGAGCAGACGACCTGAAAGCAGAGAGCAAAAGGTCAGAGTCATCAGGCGCTGCTTGACAGAACAATCTTTTAGCATTATTATCATTAAGCTACAGCGGATTGCACTTTCCCGCTTTCCTCTGAGTCCGCTGAGCCAGCCAGATGCTCAAATCACATATTTTATTACAACGGCTGACTCGCAAAGAAATGACATCGATAAACGACATCTGCATTTATTCCCCTTTAAGTTTTTCCAAAGCGTCCCTTTGTGCCGCTCTCACAGAGCTTCATCTGCATCCACTTCCTGTCAGCAGCCTCATTAGAGTTGTTTACTCGTGTCCCTCACTTCACCTTGTAAATAAAGGAAATCAAACATTTGTTATTTCACAATCAGCATTCCTGAGTCATAATCCATCTACTCTGACTTTCCTAAAAAAGAATCTAAAAAAAAAAATCAGCATTCTCACTGCTGGCTTCTACATCCACGATGAGACAGTCGCTTCATGACGCATCATCAATATACAGCGTTAACAGAGTGAAATATGGTCGCCGCCGCCGTGGCAACAAAGTTATGCGTACATTTTCTGCTCCAGGGCCACATACAGTAAAATATCTCTCCTTTGGGTACAAAAGTTCACTCGAGGATTTTATGTGGCCCCAAACGGATTTTACCGCGCAGGAAGCAAGTCCTCCAGGCTGAATATTGATCTGAGAGAAATATGAAAAGGCAAAAACAGATACATATTCTGTTTTAAAGAAACAGAATGGCCTACTGTGGTCTAATTAACTTAACTTAACTTTTCCTTCATGTTTACAAACAATCTTTAAGTTGCATTTCTTGTTTCTACCCTGGTTTAATGGAAAAATAGAGCCTGGCCACATTTTTATTATCTTTTATTTTTGTGTGTGTTGTCACAAAGCCGGGTTACAGCCAGAAACAAAAGAGGAGAACCGAGACAGCTATGAAGTCCAGTTAAAATGATGTATTCCTAAATTATCCCAGAAGGAACCACAGGGGAACATTTTTATATCTTCGGAAAAATTCAATGACCGAACTTCAGATTATGCTTAAACAGCCACACTTATAGGATTGGGAAGGGGAAAGGCAGCCTTTGTGAAGTGTTGGTGGAGGGCAGAGGAGGAGACGCTTCACTATCCTCTACTGGAAGCGGGATCTACTAGATCAATTTAATGTGACATGCTGTTACTCCAATGAAAATTTCCACATTTCGATTCTCTACCACTCCTAATGCATGATCCATACTGGAGATGATGAGACACCAATGCTACTGGTTTACTGCATGATCCATACTGGGGATGATGAAACACCAGTACTACTGGTTTACTGCATGATCCATACTGGGGATGATGAAACACCAGTACTACTGGTTTACTGCATGATCCATACTGGGGATGATAAAAACACCAGTACTACTGGTTTACTGCATGATCCATACTGGAGATGATGAGACACCAATGCTACTGGTTTACTGCATGATCCATACTGGAGATGATGAGACACCAATGCTACTGGTTTACTGCATGATCCATACTGGGGATGATGAAACACCAATGCTACTGGTTTACTGCATGATCCATACTGGAGATGATGAGACACCAATGCTACTGGTTTACTGCATGATCCATACTGGAGATGATGAGACACCAATGCTACTGGTTTACTGCATGATCCATACTGGGGATGATGAAACACCAGTACTACTGGTTTACTGCATGATCCATACTGGAGATGATGAGACACCAATGCTACTGGTTTACTGCATGATCCATACTGGGGATGATGAAACACCAGTACTACTGGTTTACTGCATGATCCATACTGGGGATGATGAAACACCAGTACTACTGGTTTACTGCATGATCCATACTGGGGATGATGAAACACCAGTACTACTGGTTTACTGGATGATCCATACTGGAGATGATGAGACACCAATGCTACTGGTTTACTGCACTTAAAGATTTCTGACTTCCGCCTTCACGAAGTTCCTATGGGTTAATTTTATTATTAATAATTCGATTTAGATCTAATCCCTTCTGACCCCATTAATGTTAACATTTCAGGTAATCGGACTACTTTTCTGACCACTAACTTTCATTTTCATGAGATGAGCTTTTTTTTAAAAACTTTTGGACATTTCTCAGGTCATCTGTGGATGGTTTTAAAATATTTTATTCATTCTATGAAGTAAGACAACTTTTTTTTCTCTACTATCAGAAAAACTTGACCTTTTAGGTTTTCACAGATGTTCTTTTTTCCCTCTGAGACGTAGTAGAGTACAAGTATAAATTGGCATAAAGTAAAATAGCTGTGTTTTCTAAAGTACTTGAGTAAATGTACTTGGTTACTATCAACCATGCAACATTTTTTCTACCTGTCTGCTGTAATGGTGAACATCTAAGAATGTCGTAATCCAAAGAGAGACCTGCTTACAAATATGTGTGGCAGGTAATCCGCTCTTCCCCCGGAGAGGAAACCTGATTTCGTCTTACTTGATGAAATCGGGTTCTGAAAATCCCCACTCCCAGATCTCGTTAACATGGTTATTAGTTTACATGATATTTAAGAGAGCGGTTTACTGGAAACGCCGTTACCGAAGAGCACCTAAACGCATCACAGGTTCCTGTTCTCCCTCTCACAGCCGTGTCAGTCGGTTATATTAAGTTTCTGCTAATGGAGACCAAGAATCTGCTGATGATAATATTACGCAGTAAAAGAATCCAACATGGTGAAGCTTTTATTTTGAAGTACAGTCTTGTACTGCCAGAAATTTGTCCCTGAAAATATGGAGAAAATTTGATGCGTTTTAATGGAGGATTGTTTGACTTGACTGAATAAACGCAAAATAGAGTGAAAAATAAAACGTGATGACTGTTTGTGTATTTTATCCAACATTAAATCTGTATTTTAGTCCAAAATTCAGTCGAAAGTTTTTTAAATTCCTATCTAAATATTCTTCATACTCCTCCAATGGTATTCAAAATATGTACAAAGCCATGTGTGGAAAGGTTTTCTGAAATATGTGATATTCACGCTCTTTTTTTCTCTGACACTTTTGCACGCTTCATCATCACTTGTTTCGGCCCATTGACTTTTCTAGCAAATAAAATACTGTCAGCGGTTGAAGAAAATTAAAGAACTTTGAATTGCCTAGTTTTTGAGATGCTCCATGAAAATAAAAGTTGCTTTTCTCGCAGTGACCTCATCTTTTACGTAACTCCGATGGCGTCTATTTCTCACCACAGATCTCGACTGCTTCTTCGTCATCAGTGCCTTCAGAGGGTAGCTCTTTCTTTCCTCTGCTGCTACGGTTTGATTCAGGGGAAAAATAGTTTGCCTACTTTAAATTCAGCATCTTCACTAAAACGCAGATGGCGGTGTCGTCAATCATTTTCTCAATTTGCAGTATTTGCGCTAAAATGACAATTTCTCTCCAGCCAGACTACAAATGATGCTCATTTTCTAGTCAGTGTCAAAGCGTCCCCTGAAGAGTGACGATGAACGCGATGCTTTGGCAGAACTAAACGAGTGTGCAGTCCAGAAGGACGTTAAGCATTTGTTTATTTAGTTGATGTTTATCTTCCATGGACTTCTCTCCAACCAGAAGGTACAATAGCAGGAGCATTCTTCTACATATACATAAATGGTCTGTCTGTCTGTCTGTCTGTCTGTCTGTCTGTCTGTCTGTTTCTCTGTCTGTCTGTCTGTCTGTCTATCTTATCAATCTATCAGTCTTAAATTAAAAATGGATTCAGAAATATATGTTTTGTTCCTCCGAATACTTGAAAAAACGACCAGAGTTATTTATCAATTGATTTAATGGTGATTTTCTTTGCACAATTGCTGCTTTAACTTTACACATTAGCCTAACTTTACTTAACTATACCATGCTAAACTATACTATATACTCTATATACTATACTCTGCCTAGTATGACAAGGATTTGTATCTCCAGTACAAAGTCTTCCTGTTTGATGATGTGTCTTGATTTATAAGCCTTAACACTTAAGCTACATGCTTAAGCTACATGCAGACCTAGCGTTTTTTAACTACATACAAAGCTTCTGGATAGCTCGTTGCGTCAAACCACTGGCTTTGGTCGTGTAGACTAGGGTTTGAAATCCAGTCAAAAGAGGACGTCGCAGAAAGCCAGTGTCTCAAACACGGATAAATGGGATGGTTGTGTCGGGGAAGGGCATCCCAGGTAAAAACCTATGCCGAAACCAATGTGCGGAACGAAACGATCCTCTGGATGGAAAGGGAAACAGCTGAAAGAATTCGCTTATTTTTAAAAACATAATTACGGACAAATTCAACGCAAAGCCTCGAGTGTCACACGAGTTGTCTCCAGGAGTTGCGAACGTAACGATGAGCGGTAGAATTCATTTTTGACATTTGTGTCATTTACTCAAGTTAAAAATTGTCAACGTTTGTATGTACTAAAATGACATGCATCAATTCATTTGTATGGAAGAAAGTTAGGTGACAATTTTTGCACTTGTATCTTGGCTGCCCACCTAATACTTCTGATTGGACCACCGTTCAGCCCAAAGGTCAATGTTAAGCAGATTAATGACACTAGAGGAGCTTTTACATACAATAACTCAAAAACAAATCCCATGAATCATTTTAAAGTTGTATGCACACGTAGACCTTAGTACGAGGAACAACTGGAGTAATTGGGAAATGTTTGGATGTATTTTTATGACATTAGGGGGTCATAATTTACTCAATTTAAGGAGGATTTTTTCTTCTTCTTCTCGTTTTTCCTTCATTGTACAATCGATCAAGGGCATCACTTGTACAAACGCAGGAGATTGGGGACTTTTCAGGGATAAACCCTTGCTGTCGGCGAAGACTACGTAGGTCTTGTTCAAATCAGCGGACCGGGTGTAAATTCTGTCCATCCAAGTGTAGCCTGTTGCTGCTGTTGGAGGATGGATGATGTTCCACCAGTGTGTATACATATAATTTATTCTTAACAGTGTAAATATATGTCTACATCTGTTTAAGGATAATGACTATAAGTCATTGTCCTTAAACCAGTAGGCATATATTTACACTGTCAGAGAATAGATGCAGTGCGGCTCCAGCAGCAGCCAGGGGTCTGAACCCGGCTAAATTAAAACGTAGAATCCCTGTCGGGAGAATTCTTAAATATGGAATACCTCATGAGCATCTTTAAATGTGATGCTGAACATTCCGGTGCGGTTGTGTGCAGGATGTGTCAGGCGAAGTGAAAAATGAGCGCCGGTGTCGGGGACGGGGAGCCGAGGAGAGATTCAGCTGGTCAGTAAGGCAGGCTGCCTATAATGAGCTCCTCTGTGGAAACGGGACCTCACTCTGACTCACCATTAAAAATAAAGTTTTCTGCATATTCTATCTTGGTAATATATTACGCAATTACATCCTAATATTCCTACATTATGCATCGTTGTGACCGTTTTTTTTTGGCAGCACGGGTAAGAAGACAAGGTGCTGGGGGAAAAAAAAGCACAGCAACTGAAAAGAAGGAAAATGAAGTTAGCTAACGCAGTTACAGAGATTTAAAGTGCTTACATACAGTATAATACAATTATGGTGTGTTTTGATCAAATATAAGGTAGAACGTCGTCTGCTTCTGCAGGAGTAGGATTTAGAGTAATGTGTATTGTTTCCTTGGTATCAGATAAACAGGGCGCATGCTCGTGCAGCGACCGGCAGCTAGGTGTTTCTCTGTTGTGTTGACTTCCTTTTAATCGCTTTTATCTGTTATCCAGCACTGCATGAAATGATCGAGTAAATCGATAATGTTGAATGTGAGATATGTGCTGATATGGCCTTTTGACGGGTCTGAGATAAGGAGCTGAAAGCCGTGTTCTGACTGGGGTTGGTGTATCAGCTAGCCAAAAGCTGGCGCGATATCACCCCTTACTATGCGAATCACGTAGAGCAGAGAGTTTCTTCTTGAGCGGTGTGGCCATCTAACTCACAACACACCGGACCTGGATCTGGTGAAAGACGAGTTTGCTGCGCCTTTAAGCATGGATCGTGATGCCCATACTACTGCCAAAAAACAAGGAGGCGGGGTATACTTCTACGTCATCAAACGCTGGTGCAAACCCATTATGGTGATGGTATGGTGAGAACTTTTATCAGTACGTCACATGCCCGACAACACATGATAAGACCCTGGACCTCTGTTTCGGGTCAGTCAAGGGAGCTTATAAATCCATACCACTGCCCCCGCAGAGAACAGCTGAGCACGACTGAGTTACACCTCCTTCCGTTGTATCTGCTCTGCAGAAGGGAAAAGTGATGACTGAGGATAAACTTGGAAGCAATAATCTTGGCTCAGCCTGGGATCTGATGAAAGCAATGACTGGTCTGTCCAGATCATCATAGAAAAAGGTAGTATTAGATGGTTCTGATGACAAGTGTTTGGCTGAAGAGCTCAATCGGTTTTATCTCAGGTTTGAGGTTCATGATCCATCCAATGATCCATCCAATGAAACTGATGAACTAAGGACCAACCTCACCAGCAGTGACATCCACACTACATTTGATGAACGCACCGTGGTCAACACCTTCAAGGGCTCTGAGGACATTGGGAGTCGCTTCCTCTCCTGTTGTGCAGAACAGCTGGGTCCTATTTTTTGTTATATTTTTATGCTGTCGCTCAACCAGCAGAGGATTCCAAAATCATGGAAACAGCCTATTGTGGTTCCTGATGCTAAAAACAACCATCCGAAGGCCCCCCATGGCTACTGGCCAGCTTCTCTGACCTCCCTAATTATGAAGTCATTTGAGAAACTGATAAAACAGGAACTTCTCGAAATAACCCAACACCTCCTTGATCCTCTTCAGCTTGCTCATAGGGCGGGGCGGGGGATTCAGGATGCTACTGCCACCTTGCTTGATCTTCTGTTTAAACACCTGGAGGGCTAAATCCAAGAATGCACTGTAAAAAATAGAGAATGTAATCAGTAAAATCAGAGTCCAGCAGTGTAGCCTGTCTGTTCTGTACAACAGTCAGGTAGTGAAGAGGGCAAATTCCATATTGTCTGACCGCACACACCCTCTTCATCAGGAGTTTGAATCTCTTCCCTCTGGTCCTCGCTTCAGGTTCTCCTCAATCAAGACCAACTGGTTCGAAAATACGTTCATCCCTAGAGCCATCCGCCTTTTTAATGACAGGAATAACAGGTAATGCTTGGGTCCAACATTTACCTGTCTTACCTGTCTTCACTCTTAAGGCAGGAGGATTGATATTATGTAGCATTTTATTATTGTTTATACATTTGTACGTGTATATGCATATATATGTATGGATATGTATGCGTGTGTGGTGTACTTCTGTATATATGCACATTTTTTATTTATTGTTTTATGACTGTGCTAACTCATTGATGTAGTTCTGCTGAGTTTATGTTACTTCATGTTTGTCTCTTTTATGTCAACGCACTATGCTGCAAGACAAATTGTCCTTCTTGGACAAATAAACCTGAACTGAACTGAGCTGAGCTGAACTGAAAGGAGGGCACTGAGGTACCTGGCAATATCATACCGGTTCTAGTATTTGTGAAATCCTAATCCTAAAAACACGGTTGGAGTTCAGGCTTCGTCAGTTTTTCTGCATTAAAATATTTGGATGTTGCTGACATGGTAGAACTAATTGAAATACTAGCTACTAGTTGGTCCCCATTGTCAACACTTGGTCCCCATTGAAGATTCTTTGGATTGGGAGGGGTGAGCCGAGTTGTATTTTATAGGTTGCGATCTGGAACTTCACCACTAGATGACACAAAATCTTAAACACTGCACCTTTAAGACTGGAGGAGAATAATATCTCTTTTATTAATGACATTCAGTCATACACAGTACAACACAGGAATCTTATTTCTCTGCATTTGACCCCTCTCTGCAGTTGGCGGCCCCCACGCCATGTTACTTGTTGGGGCTTGAACGGGCTACCCTACGATCTTTCGATCGGGAGAAGGCCGCTCTATCCACTGAGCCACAGCCGGCCAGCAAGCAACATTCAGTTCTCCAGACACGTTTCATCGTAATGATCAGAATGCAATTCATCAAACGAAATGGAGCGAAGCTTCTCTGCCTGGAAAGCGCTACTTTATCTTCACGCCGGAAGTCCAACTGTGATCGGGGGCTATTTGACAACACAGCAGGTGATCAGAAAAAGAGGACTGTTGCCGGAGGAATGTTTTCTTTCTTCAATTGGATTATTAAATGTTCCTGAGGGTGAGATTCTATTATACTTGGCCTGAAGCTGTGGTTCCCAGGATGCACTGTTTTCATTCTTCATTATGCCCGTTTAAAGTGTGTAATTTATGTCTAAATGCAACACTCTGTTCAAACAACAAACACATTCCCATCCTGGCCCCGTTACAGACACGCCTGCAGCGACCAGCAGCCAAACACTAGATGTTATTACATCAGTGTGACCAACTTTACTGTAAATAACAGCTGCAGCGGATTTAAGCAGTAATCCACCCTTTATTCCTAAAATTCTATTAGAGTAAAGCAATTGAAAATTAAATCCGTGGATAATATCTTCTGAAAAAAACTTTTATTTATTGAACCGAAGGGGCTCAATTAAATGTTTTTCCCCCTCTTAGAAGCTAAATCCTAAAAACTACCAAACTGCATCAAGAACTGGTTCAAGCTGGAGTTCAACCAAATCAACACTGAAGATAGAACATCTTCAGAAGCAGGAAGTTGGTTACTAGGTCTCACCAGTAGCACACTATGCCCAAATCAAAAGAAATTCCTGAAGTTGCTTGTAATCCATCAGTCTGGGAAGGGTTCCAAAGCTGTTTCTGAGGTTCTGGGACTCCACAGATCCACAGTGAGACACATTATCTACACATGGAGAAGACGTGGAACAATAGGGAACCTGCACAGAAGTGGACCAGCTTCAAAAATTCCTTCTAGAGCACGGTGAAGGTTCATTCAAGAAGTCACAGAAGATCCAAAGAAAACATCTGCAGGTCTTTCGCGCCTCAATAAAGGTCAGAGGTCATGGCTCCGCTATTCCAAAGACACATCATGGGGAAATGGCGAGGAGAAAGCCACTACTGACCCAGAAGAACATCAACAACGTTCTGAATTGATCCATAATACACCTTGATGACCCTTAGAGCTTCTGCGTTTCGAGGTCGGGCCGAGATTTCCACCACAGTGACGTCAGAGACTGATCTCCTGTTTAGGAGCAACAACTGGATTGAGATATTTTATGAGAGCTGAAGGAGAGAATCTACTGTGTCAGAGTGAATTAGCGCTTAGGCTGCAGCTATGATGACTACATTATCAATGAGTTGGAATGAATACAGGAATTTCCTGTATTAATATTTAAACACTTGAGAAATTCCCTGAGGCTGAAAATTGAAATGATGTGTTTCGCCCGACACGGGCTAAAATAGAAAGAGACAACACAATTACTGAAAGTAAGCAGAACATCTTCAGTGGTAGCTTCAAATCTAATCCATTTTCTGTATCTGACGGATCGATTAGCGTCAAACTGCAAGGCCGGAGAACGTAATAGAAGCTACATATTAAACCCTGAGCTGCTAGAGAGATAATTACTTAATCGCCGCACACGGCAGCTTTGAAGCCACCGCGCCGTCCTCCCACTCAGGTGTTTTCACTTCATCTACCTTTCAAAAACACTTAGAGGCATCTTACGTAACTCAGATCCTGACCTCTGAGAGAGCACAACTCTGAAGGTCAGCAGGCTTCGAAGGCTATCATTAACTTGATGATGATGGATGTGAAATACCACAGAACCAGCAGGAGTGCAAGTACATAGTACGAATATTCCTCCAGAGTGACCCCCAGACGACCTCCGACGTGCAGAAGGATAGAACCAAACTCTCAGGAACAGATTTGATTATGATACGACCGTTTTAAAGTGGATCTCGACCTGGAGAAGAGTCCATCAGGGTGACCCGATCTTCCCTGATGGTTTCAACTCTTCAAAGTGCTGGATGTAAGTAAGAGTTAGTAGGATCCAGCTGTGGGCTTAGAACCACGGGATTCACCTCAGCTCATACCTCATTTACCCAAATGCGACGTGAATTTTTCATAAAACCCATTTCATGTTTGTGCTGTCAACCAATGGACCTGCTGCAGAGAAACCAAAACTATAAAGAAGCTGGAACTGCAGAAAAAAATGTAAATTCACAGAAACCCAAGCGGGAGGGTAACTAAAACAACTGAGAAACTGAAACTGCTGTGAATATGAAATGGATTTCTGAAATTTATAGAAAAACTGGGTCTGAAAGAGTTACCAAAACTATAAAGAAACTTAAAATACAGAGAAACCAAAACTATAAAGTAAGTGTAACTACAGAGAAAATTGAAACCGAAACTAAATTGAAACTGAAACTACAGTGAAACGGAAACCATATAGAAACTGAAACGAAAAGGAAATCAAATTAGAGAAAACAAAGCGTGAGAGAAATTACAACTACAGAGAAAGTGAAACTACAGAGGATATGAAATTGAGGGAAAGTGTAATCTAGAGAAAGCCAAACTGGAGAAAAACTGGCACTAAAAAATGTAACCGAAACTATAAGGGAACCGCAAATACAGAGAAACTGAAACTATAGAGAAGCTGTCACAACAGAGAAACATTAACTAGAGGGAAATCAAAACTAAAGAGAAGCAGAAACTACACCAGTACCCAGTAATAAGGAAAGAGGCGCTGCTAATACCGACAATGTGAGGACCTATTTATGCTTGTGAGTCTAGTTTTTCTCATTTGAATGCCATCAAAACAAGGGTATTCATATGAAGCTGCGTGAGTGTCAAATTATGTGGAAATAAGAAGATCAAGGCAGTGTCATTTCACCCTCTGTCTCAAGTAAACTCAAAATGAGAGAAGTCTCATATACAGTATGTGTCCTATTTCTACAAGTAGAATTCCGAAAATCCCTTGACTGAGGCATAACAAGCTGCCTGGTGGTCCTCTGTGGTGGACAAGCTGCCTGATGGTCCTCTGTGGCGGACAAGCTGCCAGGTGGTCCTCTGTGGCGGACAAGCTGCCTGGTGGTCATTCTCACCTCCAGCGCAGTGGATGAATCCATCAAGACAACATCTCAGCTATATTCAGCAAGATATTCCAACATCAACATCTCATCCGTTGATCTTCTTGCTTTTATCCACAGCATTGACTTTCTCGCGGTTACTCTCCCATATCCCGTTTATTTTAGCAATAATCTGATTATTTTTTCATGCAACTCAACAATATGTTTATTTATATTTATTTTATTTTATATGAGGCTGAGGTACATCAGGACCAATACTTCACAGGAACAGCTTCTTCCCATCTGCTGCTGGACTCTTAAAGGTGTAGGGTTTGTTTATCTGACATAGTAATATAACTGTTAAAGTGTAATTCTAGTTATTTGTAGACTTTTTCTTCTGTGTGGCCACATAAAATAGGAAAATTATGGGGGGTTTATGTTTGAACCCTCAATAGTTTTCCTATGGGGCCCATAATAACCCTGACTCAGACCAACGTACTGAAGGGAAACCCATTTAATCACGGAGAGATGCTTTTTACAATTGCAAAAAAGTGCATTCAAAGAGGCATTTCTGTACTGTACTGTAAGTTAACATCTCAGAAGTCTTCATTCTCTTATCTCCTGCACACGCATTAAAATGCCATGAAATTTTTCATGACGCTGACACAAAAATTAAGTCAGTTTAATCCTCATAACAAGAAAAGTGCATATAAATCCCCTGGGGGCTTTTAAACAAAGAATCATTCTCCTACTTTTACATTTGTGACCTAAATGCAGATTATAGGAGCCTTTAAAAATGATGCTTGTATGAAGGAACGGAAATAAAAACCCTTTTGAAAAACGCCACGCGTGTCTTTTTATCTCGAGGCTTTCGACCACAATGAGATTCTTCTTTTTCCTTTTCCTGTTAACATTCCTTGAAAACCTATAATTTAAACTAACCTGAATGTGACGGGAACACGAGTCCACGTGTTCACGTTGATTTAATTCTGCTATTAATGTCTTTAAAATCATATATTAAAATAGTTTTTTTGACTTCAATCACAAACAGATGCCTGAGATACTAATATAGTACCAACTCATAAATAATAACATCAGATAAGAAGCTAATGGTCGGTCTGAACGAGGTGTTCAGGACGATTAGCTAATTTCCTAGTTTAGATAATGACTCTAATGGTGCAAGTTTTATTAAGGTTGAGTGCAGCACATTAAGCTGACTAAAAGCTATTAATAATCATGACTGCCCTAGGCGTCTTTTACTTTCTACAGCACTATGAAAAATTGTTTGACCCGCTCCTGGGTTTCTTCTATCTTTGTGTGTCTCTCATTCTAAACTGTGTCAGACCTCCAGGTTTAAACTAAACTATTATTATTATTACTTCTGTTTAAGCTCAAATTTAGAATTAAAGCAATGAACAAAGTGATAATTGTGTTAAGTGAATTTCCTTTTCTTATTTCTCTATCACCAACTGGGCTATTGTGTTGTCACAAAAATACTTCAAAGACTTCAAAAACATCGAAGACACAAAGTCAAATGTCATAAAGAACATCAGAGACACGAAGTCTACAGGCATAAGGTCATCAAAGTCACTGATATCATAATAAAAAGTGTCAAAGCCTCCAAGTCCCATCACAAAAACATCAAGTCAAATGTAAGAAATACTTCAAAGCCATCAAGTCACATGGCACATAGATATAAAATCTATCAAGTCACATGTCACAAAGACTTCAAAGCCATCAAGTCTTATGTCCGAAATACTTCAAAGCCATCAAGTCACATGTCACAAAGTCTTCAAAGCAATCAAGTCACATGTCATAAGACATGTAAGCCATCAAGCCACAAAGACATCAAAGACATCAAGTCCCATGGCACACAAACTTCAAAGACATCAAGTCACATGTTACATAGACATCAAAGACATCAAGTCAGGTTTCCTGTAGGAAAGTAATTATTACTCCTACCAGACAGGAAGTTGCTGTAGTACCATTGTACCTGACCTAAACTGCCCCAAACTTCAGCTGTTTTTCTACTTCTATTGTAGTTATTGAAATGTAATTACTGTTATTATAAGTGGTATTTGTACTTACAACGGTAACAGTCCGGGTTAATACATTGAAACCATTCCATAAAGGTGCTTTGATTTCATCATCAGGTACACATTAAGAAATATTCTGCTTTTAAATTGTATTCTCGCCTAACCTTTCAGTTCAAAGTGTTTTTCTTCTTCCATAGAGCAGTACAATAGATGTTTCTCAATGCCGAAAACTTCATGGCGGATGTTTTTATCACGAAAACAAGGTTTTTTTCTTTCTGGTTTGTATTGCCTTTTCATTTTTTATTTCCTGCCTCCACAAAGAAGCAGACCAGGGTCTGAATGTAAATCAGTAAAGATGCACATGTTGTTTTCGTACTTTATATATGAATGTATATTTCATGAGCCTTGCGGTGTTTTGAGGGTAATTTCCATTTGAGCCACGGTAACAATTTGAGAAATGTTCGGTGACCCATTTTGTACAACATTACAATAACTGTGAATAATACAACAAATCAATCGTTGATCCCTCGGTGCCGGCAGCGTAGAGAATGATGTGATACCATCATTCATGTTTCCTGCTACTAATCAAATATTCAAGGTGAAGTTCCGACTGTCAATCAAATCCAAACTCTTCACATGGGACACTTTTCTCCTATCCGAATTAAACCTTTTTGAAGAGAAAGGGACTTTTATTTCGGAAAGGGGTGTTTATATGCAGCATTTTATTTACGATTCGGCATCTTTTCCGAATCTATTCGGAATTAGGCTGTCCATGTAAACCCACCTTGTGATGAAGTAACCACCTCTTCCTCTGGTTGAGGTAAAATCCAACTATTTGGGGCAGCGCAGGCTAGCTGCTAGATAACATTTTTCCAGATCCAAAGCCTGATGATGCTTTTAAATGAGTGGCTTCAGAGTATTAATGTATGTATGTATGTATGTATCTATGTATGTATAATTAATATGTAGGCAGCTACATTAGAGTCTATTATTTGAAAGAGGTTTATGTAACGAACATCACTTGCAAACATGTAACAACAGTTAGCCTACATAAAAACATTAGGCATCAGAAAGAAATATATATATCAACATGGCCATCTCGCATGAGGTACAACATGAAAAATAAGTACTCATAATATGAAACAAATATGAACATAACCTTAAAAAACAATTATAATCAGTATCGGTAATGAAACTCTCCATGTGAAACTCTCCAAATGAATATGAAACAAAAGGGAAGGTAAAAAGTTAATTACCTCTTATAAATTATTCTATCATATTAATCATACGATTGCTTATTCTATCTTTTTAATAATTGAACTGATAATAAATTTCAATAACTCCAAGATGAGATGGAGATGAAGAGAGGAAGAAGAGGGAGAGCATCACAGAGATGAAGAGAGGACGAAGAGGGAGAGCGTCACGGAGATGAAGAGAGGAAGAGCATCACAGAGATGAAGAGAGGAAGAAGAGGGAGAGCATCACAGAGATGAAGAGAGGACGAAGAGGGAGAGCTTCACGGAGATGAAGAGAGGAAGAAGAGGGAGAGGGTCACGGAGATGAAGAGAGGAAGAAGAGGGAGAGCATCACGGACATGAAGAGAGGAAGAGCATCACAGAGATGAAGAGAGGAAGTAGAGGGAGAGCAACAAGGGGATGAAGAGAGGAAGAAGAAGGAGAGCATCACGGACATGAAGAGAGGAAGAGCATCACTGAGATGAAGAGAGGAAGAAGAGGGAGAGTGTCACGGAGATGAAGAGAGGAAGAAGAGGGAGAGCATCACGGATATGAAGAGAGGAAGTCGAGGGAGAGCATCACGGAGCTGAAGAGAGGAAGAAGAAGGAGAGCATCATGGACATGAAGAGAGGAAGAGCATCACGGAGATGAAGAGAGGAAGAAGAGCGAGAGCGTCAAGGAGATGAAGAGAGAAAGAAGAGGGAGAGCATCACGGACATGAAGAGATGAAGAAGAGGGAGAGCATCACGGAGATGAAGAGAGGAAGTAGAGGGAGAGCATCACGGAGATGAAGAGAGGAAGAAGAGGGAGAGCATCACAGAGATGAAGAAGAGGGAGAGCATCACAGAGATGAAGAGAGGAAGTAGAGGGAGAGCATCACGGAGATGAAGAGAGGAAGAAGAGGGAGAGCATCACAGAGATGAAGAGAGGAAGAAGAGGGAGAGCATCACGGACATGAAGAGAGGAAGAGCATCACGGACATGAAGAGAGGAAGAAGAGGGAGACCATCAAGGGGATGAAGAAGAGGGAGAGCATCACGGAGCTGAAGAGAGGAAGAAGAGGGAGAGCATCATGGGGATGAAGAGGTTCCTTCTCCACACACATCATATTGATGACATGATTGGAGAAATAGAAAGATGTTTTCCAACCAACCACCAACTGTAGCACCACAAACTCAATAAAGGTTCTTCATCCTTCCAGCTGTAGTTTATTTGAGAGGAATCTGTTCTCAGGTTGGCCGATTCTTTAAGAATCAAGCGTTGAAGATCTTAAACTTCAACTTCAACATTTGAGGAAAGTTTCGGACAGAACAAAGAACAAAAGAAAGAAAACTAGAGTCCTACAACTCAAACGGACTTTCCAACGTTTTGAACACATATCCATATATGTTCTATGAGCTGTACGGGTTCTAGAAGGTAGCTGTGGTGTAACCAGTGAGCAGTGCATCATGGGAGAAAAGTTTTTCAACTCTAAGGATCATAAAAAACAATTTTTCGGCCCACTATGACGAAGACCAGATGACCCAGTAGGTCGTCGCTGCATTCAGCTCTTCTGAGTTCCAACTTTATGTCATTTTACACTGAAGTAATAAATGTGTGTAAATGAGCAAAAACTGTAACTGGATGGAAGTGAATTATAATTATAGGCCAGATTTTAATTTCATAAAATACTAGATTGATGATAAAAAGGTCTTATGTTCTTATAAATGAACCAGGTACACCTTAAGAGTGACACCTTAAGAGTGACACCTTAAGAGTGTCACCTTAAGAGTGATGAGAGTGAGTGATGACCTTGTGTCGGATGAAAAAAGACGTACATCTGAGGAAAAAACTTGCATTGACGTTCATACTGACACTTTTTTAAATATTTTAATTAAATGCTTCACTATTGCCACAATACAACTCAGTCACTCAGTTAAAATAATTGAATCTCTCGCTTGCTTTCGGCGGACATGTTTACACATGCACCTGTCTTCTTCTTTAACAGAAAAAGGAGAATGACGCCGTAACGCCAGACATTAAAGCCGGGAGAACTTTTCATAATTTGGCCGCAGGAACAAACGCTTATATGAGCAGCTGACAAACTGCATATCCGAACCATCTGTCAGTCACAGTAAATATCATCTCCAGACGCCACATCATCTGAGGATACATTTGGCGCCCTCTTGATGTTCGCTTGATGTTTGTATATTGATTGCGATAGATGCAAAGCAAAAGGATTACTTTGCAATCAGAGGATGAATATTAACAGGCGAGTGGTTTTTTGGATACTTCAAGGGAGCTTCATGTCCCAGCTGGATGTCACTCGATGGGGGGCAGTGGCTGATCTACAGTTTGATTAAACATGACATCACCCGTAACAGCGGGATCAGTCCCGCCCTCTCTCTCAATGTAAGAGTTCTACCTAGACGTGCTGGGCACCATCAGTGCCGGGAGGCCTAGTTTGATGTAATCAGCAATCATCCGAGAAATCCTGACTCAGCCGGTTCTGTAGCCGGTTACAAGCATGTGCCGTACATCAAACATCTCGCTAGTAAAGCAGAAAACACAAAAATCTAAATTTCTAACGCCAATAAGGATAAAATAAGTTGTGGAGGAACGACCCTGAACCCATTTGGCACGACGAACTTATTCACACACCTAAAATTGAATTACCCCGAGCAACATAGCAAGTTTTAAGAAGCTAACGTTAGCAGGGCGGCTAAAGCTAGCGGGAGCTCAGAGCCACGAACGAGCCCTGAAGTCCCTGAACAAAGCCAACATTTATCAGATAATGGACTGAACGAGGCTTAAAAAGGTTTATTCTCACTTCGAAATGTCATACAAGAAGAAGCGTTTTAAGAAACGAACCGCGGGCCGGAGGGAGTCTGTATTTATTCCACAGGTCAGAACACATACACAATGCCGACAAGTCTTACTTTCACTGTATTCCTTCACAATAAGAGCACTTATGAACTACTCATTATAGTTTTGAAACTAAACAAAAAAAATCAGATCGACCCAAAATTTGTATCGGCCGGTCAGACTTTATAAAAATCGGTTAGCGGCCAAGAAGGTTGCAATCGGTTGTCCTCTAGTTCTACTAATTCCTTAGGAGAAGTTACTTTTAGCAGCTTTGTGAGGAGTTTCTGAGAGGAGACTCCTAGTTTATAGCTTTTAAGCGCTACTTAGGAGTCCTCCTAGCGGTAAGCTAAAAAGCTACAAAACCTGATCTCTACCTGCTCAGGTAGGACGATGGCGAGGTAGGCGAGAAGTACATTGACTGTACTGACGAGGAATAGAACCAATAGTTGCCTTCACATTGAATATTTTCCCCACCTTTTCCGAAATAATCCCAGAGGCCCCGAGTAATATGATTTCCGTAGAATAGAAACATCGCAAAGGCACGATCGGTCGAACAAGTTTGCAGGCAGCATGAAGAAATGTCATGAACCGTAAACGAGGTAAAAGTTTGAAATAATGGTGACTATAATTCAAAGTCATGTGTCATTGTGCATCGACTAATACTCTGAAAGCCATGTGTTCTGTCTATTGATATAGAGAGATGAACGTAGAGTCCTCAGCCTTCGTGTAATTGTGTGTCTGCTGTCTCCCTGAAGACCACAGGGAGGAAGAGAGGCTGAGGAGAGTGTTGATTATCTGCTTTTATTGCATTGCTGCCCTTGGAAAGCACACAGTTTGACCAGATACTATCCAGTTCCCCGGTGTGTTTATGCCCTGTATTTCTTGGTGAGGGATATTATCGACTCCAGCAAACACATGGACCCTATATGCATTCATGAACACACATACACACACACAGAACAGAATAGAATCCCCTATAAGCTATAATATGGGATCTTGGATTCTTTCCTCACCTTCGAGAGTCTCTGCACACACGTTGTGTAATGCATACCCTGCACCATCATTTATCAAGTTTGCCTATAATATGACAGGTTTTCAACAGATCACGCCTCACCAATGCTACCTACCCATTTAATTACGTACTACCACAGAGGAGGTTTTGTGTGCAGGAAGACGCAAAAACTACAGCGCAGACCTCCGTGCAGCTCTGTGGGAGAGTTAGCCGGGATAGACCTCATTACAGCCTGGTGGGAGACGGGTTCAAGGATCCAGGATTTTACGTTCCGTACATAGGAAGACTTATCTGGATAAGCTATAACACATAGGTAGGTGGGCAGACTTTGTCAGTGAGGAGACATAGGCAGCTAGGTAGGTATGGGGCAGGTAGAGGACTTAGAAAGGGTAGTTTTCACTTATCTTTATCTTTGTTATAATGACGTAAGTAAGTATGAAGGTAAGTAGGTGGACAGGTTGGTAGATCAGTAGAGGTAGATCGAAACATGTAGATAGGATAACCTCTTGCTCGACATGTATCTGGCACATTACATGGGCAGTACTCAGCAAGAAGGTAGGCAGGTTGTTAGAGGTAGGTAGGTAGATCAGTAGCTAGGCAGGTAGGAAGGTTGGTAGGTAGGAAAGAAGGGAGGTTGAAAGTTAGGGGCAGGTAGAGGACATAGAAAGGGTTATTTCCACTTTCTTTGTCTTTGCAGAATGGCGTTGGTATGAATGTGGGTCAGTAGGTAGACAGGTTGGTAGGCTAGTAGAAGTAGGTCGACATTGGTAGACAGAATAAACTCCTGTTGGATAAATATCTGGCACATTACTCCTCAGGTAGATAGTCAGGTAGTTAGAGTTAGGTAGGTAGATCAGTAGCCAGGCAGGTAGAAAGGTTGGTAAGTACGGCATAGGTACTTATAAAGGTATGTACATAAGTAGATTGAGAGGTAAGTAGGTAGGAAGGAATTGAGGCAGATAGGTAGAGGTACTTATTAGTAGAGATATGTAGAGAAAGATATTTTAGTAGAGGTACAGAGGAAGGTTTGAAGGAAACTAGAAGTACTGGCATACAGTAAGTAGGTTGGTAGGTAGAAGTATGTAGATAGAGGGGTAGGTACATTGTTAAGGGTAGGTAGGTAGAGGTACATAGAATGAGGCAGGTAGTTTGGTGGATGTAGGTAAAGGTACATAGGTAGATAGGTAAGTTAGTAGGTAAGTAGATAGACAGAGGGACTTATGGGTAGAGGCAGATAGGAAGGAAGGTAGGGTCAGTGGAGTGAGTTTGTATTCCGGTACAAGTAGGTAGGTGATGCAATCTTTTTCATGTAGGGGATATTGAATGGATCAATTCCAGATACAAGTATGTATCTAGGGATTTATCATCTATCATCAAATACCAAAGCCAGCACTGATGTTAATGACATCATAGCCAGCACTGATGTTAATGACATCATAGCCAGCACTGATGTTAATGACATCATAGCCAGCTCCGAGGATGATGCTTAAAAATGGATTTTTCCCAGTTGTATCATCTTGTTTGTAATGGAAATGGACCAGATACATCAGCGAGAGGGGGGGAGGGTATTTGGAAGTGTTGACTCTCCAATGGGGGTCAACACTGCTGACCCCCATTAGAGAGTGATGGGTAGTTAAGGGTCAAGGCACTCGCTAAAGATCCCCTCCAGATCAAGGCTAGATCAATTTTCCAATGGTTAACATGACATCTGTGATGTATTTAAAGATATGCATTCTCTGCTGCTCATAAACAACATCTATGCTCAATACTTTGCAAAATCAGATACACACAATCACACACGCACACACAAACGCACACACACACACGACACACACACACACACACACAGCCATCTGCTTAGTTTCTGGTGGGTGTCAGCTCAAGGTTAACAAGGCCAGACATGCATACATGTACTCATAAATATACACACACATCTGAACTGTGGTCTGAAGGACACCATCCCTATATGCACAAACATACACACACACATACACACACACACACACACACACACACACACACACACACCCACACACACACACACACACACATACATACCCACGCTGCATTGGGCAGAGACAGGAAGTAGAAACAGTACCTCATTATATCCCCTACCTCACTGAAAATAAACAAAACCCTGCAATTGTGGCTACAGGATATGTCATCAATCAATCAATCTTTATTTAAATAGCGCCCATTCACGACAACAGCTGTCTCAAGGTGCTTTCCGAAAGGAGCAGGAAACTAAAACGAATACTAGAAATACAGGCTGGACAATCTAGCGTCTGGATGAACCTCCAGCAGAAAACATTTAACAGAGAAAATGTAATTTCTTAAATTCTGCTGCATTTTAACCACCTGATCTGGATTTAAGGTGATGACGTACGTTTCAACCGAATGACGCATTTGGCCCAGATTGCATATTTGAAGATATTAGAAAGCCAGAATCCAATTGTGGAAAAGATTTGTTGAGTAACTCAGTTCAATCTATAATAAGGTCAGGGTTTTAATTGAAGACAACCGCAGTCACAGAGTCTCTCCTACTTCAACTTCATTTATTCATCTTCCAAACATTCCAATGACTATAAGAAATAAAAAAAATATATTAAGATTCTATGACTATATTTGTTTGCTTGTTTCCACATACCCCGGTGGTTTTGTTAGAACCCACATTTTTGCACCAAATATATAACATGAATAACTGCCAAACTCTATGCAGCCTTTGATAAAAAAATAATAAAAATAATGAATTGCAAAAAAATCTGACTTATAAACTGATTTCATAATGAAATTTTGAATTTCATGGAACATTAAACTTTCAATTAGATAAGTCCTTCTGTGCTTTAATAACCTAAAATAAAATCCTACTTATAGAATAGCCATGGTTAATTCTGCTTCCTCTGTGGCTCCATTGACTTGTTGTGTCCCCCAGGGCTCCATCCTCGGCCCCTTACTCTTTTGCTTATAAAGGCTGCCACTGGGTCGTATTATGAACAGGTTCAGTTGTATTTTTCTTGTGTAATATAAACACTCAAATGAACTCAGTCAAACAGCTGAACAGGACATCAAACAGGATTAAATGTGTTTCCTGTTCAGGTATTTTGGACGAAATGGCTGAAAAGAAGATGGGGAACAGTGAGGAATTTAATTTTTGAGAATTCAATCATGTCAAGACGAGGTGCAGTGACTTAATTTAAAGTACAGACAGATCCTACCCACTGACTGGTGCCATAGTAACAAATGGTTATAATGTAATGGCTGATTGTCCATTTCTTATCTGTCATTCCTCAAACCTTTCTGTGCTGACGTTGTCCAGCCCGTTTTAACAATGATAGCGTCTGGTGTGTGATACCAAGTCTCTACAAAGGCAGTTCCAGGGCGGGAAATCTTCCAGAACCATTGTTTGTGTTTATACTGTCAAAGAAAATCCACCGCCCACTAAATCATTGTCTCTGCTTTGGCAGCGTTTTATTCGCTAGATGCTTCATGGCAGACTCCTCTACAAAAGTCTTTTCTAAAAATCTTTTCCATTTCGGTGATTTGTTCAGGGTTTTCAATGTCACCCAGTTCTTATTTGGCACGATGAAAAAAAAAAAAACAGAGCATGGAACCTCACCGTCAAAGAGAATGAGTCTTAAGAAGTTGTTTTGATGTGAACTAGTGATGTCTCTTCAGTTCACGCGTGGAGATCCACTCAAAGGCTGCTGGAGATCGGTCACCAGTAGGACAGACGTCACAGCTGGCTCTCAATCCACGATACCAGGAAGTGGCGAGGTCCGGGTGCATATGGATGCACGCCAAAGTTAGCCAGCCTCCTTCCCTTCCCCACATTTTTCTTTCAAAGACACTGTTGGTCCCACTTCCTCCCTGGTGGTGTGAGCAATCAGCACCAGTTGAATCCCCTAAATGGTTTCACGAGTCAAGTGTTGATGTTTGCTTTAGTGACGAGGTTTGGCGCTATGTCACTTATTTTCTTTTGCTAAATAAAAGATCCTCCATTTTCCAAAACACAAAAGTTATCTTACAACAGTCAACAGTTCGTCACAAGCATCCAGCTCTAGAGTCATCGTCAGTTCCTCCATTCAGGCCACCGTACAAACAGGGTAGCACAATATGGGGGGCCTCCTTGGAAGAGGAGGCCCATGGAGACATAAAAGGCTTTTCTGAATCCACTAACTAACGCACTATAGTCGGAAGATCCAAACAACTAGACCTTCGCTTTAGTTCCCGACAGTAAGGGTATATCCCCCCCAAAAGTCCCCGATCCCCTTCATTCTAAAAGCAACCCCCCCTGATTGAACTACTCAAATGAAATGTGAAGTTATTTCCACAGTATTTTAGTAAAAGAAAAAATAATCTCTCTAAATTGAGTACATGATGAACTATGATATTAAAATATGCGTGAAATTTGATATATGCATAATATATGTCCTTGACTTTTTTGTAAAAAGCGCCCCCTAGTGGGTTGAATGTGAACTTTTAGAGTAAAATATGTTAGCAGATAGATCTCTGCGAGACGATTCACATGCGTCGAATGGACAAAATCGGACGAATGCTTGAGAATTCATGGCCACAAAACCTTTGCTGATAAAGCTCCCCCTAGTGTCAGCAATTTACAATTGACCTTTACTAAAATCAAATCAGTTCTTCATCATACTAAGGGCTATGTAGGTATGAAATTTGAAAATTATCCACAAATTATTATTATGATTTGAGTTATGTCCGTAAAACATTTTTTTCGTAAAAAAAAAAAAGAAGTCTCCCCTACTGAATAAATTATAAAGTACTAGAGTAAAATACGACATTTACAAGATAGAACTCCCTGAGTCGATTATTCTGTACCAAGTTTGGACTGAATCGGACGAACGGTTGACATATTATGGTCTGACAACATGGGATAAAACTCTCCGTAGTATCAGAAAATTACTTCTTAACTTTCACAAAAACAATCCCAGTTCTTCCTCTCACTAACATCTATATGGTTATAAAATTTAACCAGGATCCATGATAATGTTTTTGAGCTATCGTGGAAACACGAAGGGTCTTGTCACTTTTATTATATAGTCACAGTATATAACTTATACTTGGGGCGGCTGTGGCTCAGTGGGTAGAGCGGCCGACTCCCAATCAGAAGATCGGAAGGTAGCCGGTTCGAATCCCACCAGGGTCTACTTGTCGTAGGGTCCCTGAGCAAGACCCTGAATCCTTAGCTCCCCGGGCGCTCCACGAGGGGCTGCCCACTGCTTCCTCAGGGATGGGTCAAATGCAGAGAAGTAATTTCACTATGTTGTACTGTATGACTCTATGTGACTAATAAAGGATTCTTTACACGATCACTTTTTATTTTTTTTTTATGTAATACTTGTTTTTTTTGTGATGGTTTATAAATATTTTACACCAAGATACCAGGTCAAATTCCTTTTAAGTGTGACTTACTCTGTAAAAAAAAACCTTGTCTGATTCTGATTCTGATGTTCGGCGGACACGGCGGCGATGACGGAATCACCGTCTGGAATATTATTCATTCTTGAAGTCAGAGAATTGCTGCAGCGCCAAAACCTGCGATGTTGACGCGGTTGATTTTAACACAATGCATTGCTTGATGATGTGACCTTCCATCTGTGCACCAGGCTCCGTTTGACCTGCAGGCAATCATGTTCTCCCGTTGACCTCCTGCCTCCTTGGTACCTGCTGAGCGGGCTTCTGCTCCAGGATCCCCCTGGAGGACTTCGTTCCTCTCTGCGCCGGTTCACGCGGCGTTTAACGGATGGAACACATGAAAGACAGCCGGATTAAACGAGGCAAGTAGGAGGACTTGAGATGAAAGAGCGCTGTGATCCTTTGTGGATCTAACGTCTCGCCGCTCAGAAGGACAACTTCTTCAAATCCCATCCCATAATGTTTCAAAGTAGCCGTGAATAAATGTACAGCTATAATATCACACAGCGCCCATGATTTCTTTTGTTTTGATCTACTTAAGACCAAACCCTGTCTGATGCTGAAAAAGATTTAAAGTAAAAAGAATCTGTACAAACAGGTTTAAGTTCTCTGGTACCAACTGGGTCTGTGGGGAAAAGGCTCCGCCCCTTTCACAGACTAAATCCTGAAAACTTCTAAACTGCTTTAATAACTGGTTCCAGCTGGACTAGATCCATCCAGATCTGATCTTTACCAACCCGAATCAATCACATCATCACTTCAGTCGACCATCTTCAGAAGCAGGAAGTTAGCTCCCAGTTCTCACCAGTAGCACACTGTGCCAAAATCCACAGAAATTCCAGAAGCTGATTGAAATCCATCAGTCTGGGAATGGTTCCAAAGCTGTTTCTAAGGTTCTAAGACGCCACAGATCCACAGCGAGACAAATTGAAGAAGACTACACATTGAAGTAGACTACTATTCCTCTCCATCTACACATGGAGAAGACATGGAACATTAAAGGACTTTCACAGAAGTGGACCCCCTTCCAAAATTCCTCAAAGAACACGTTGAAGGAACTGCAGACCTCTCTTACCTCGATAAAAATTAGCCATCGCTGACCCAGAAGAACATTAATGCTGGTCTGAATTTACCCACAACACACCTTGATGACCCTCAGAGCTTCTGGGAGAATCTTCTCTGGACTGATGAGTGGAAAGCTGAACTGTTTGAAGATAGGGGTCCAGTTCCATCTGGTGGAAACCAAACACAGCATTCCACCAGAAGAACATCAGACTTACGGTCCAACATGGAGATGGCAGTGGAATGTTGTGGAGATGAACAAGTCAACCCGGTCTGCTTCACGACCGAAGAATTTGCGTTTCCTTCACTGAAGGAAACACAAATCCTGGTCTCTAGCAGAATATTCTGAAGGAGAATGTCAGGTCATCAGTTAATGAGTTGAATCTTATGCAGCAAGGCTAAAATAAAAATAAAATTAAACTTCTGGAACGATCCAGTCAGAGTCTGGACCTGAACCCCACCGAGATGCCGTGGAGGGTTCTGAAAAGATCGGTTCATGCTAAAAGATCACTAGATTTGACCTGGTTTAATCTGAGATGTTTATTCTGACAACAGAAAAAACACACAGTGCAGAAATACTGCGTATACATTTACTACATATACACACTAAATATACTGGCTCTCCAGAAGTTGTTCTTCATCAAAAAGAAAAATCTGCCACTACAACCCCGTCTGTGTGGGGAACAGAACAACCAACGAGGTTGTTCTGTTCCGTTAGTTGTTCCACAGAGCCTCTAACGTCTCACTCCGTTAACGTTCACGGCTGGATTGGGAAGTCACAGATATTTCTGAAAATCATAGTTTTCAACATTATCTGGAGGCACTTCTGATAAGCCTCCTCCGTTACTGATTCATTTCACGCCCAAGCGTTTTGAGCTGAACGATAACAGTCACCTGAATCGGAGACCACGTTCTTCGCCGTTTCCGTTGCATTCTCTTTGGATCAGATCACGGCCCGAGAATAGAAAACATTTTTTCAGCCCAAATCTAAGAAATGCTCCGGTCTTAATCTTTCACTGCGACGGTTCCCAATCCTCACAGGTAAATGCAAACTGTCACATGTCAAAGTGTCATCGTGAAAAATTCCCTTTCCCTCCTCGTCCATCTGCATGTCTTCCTCCATTATGACAAAGCGATTGAAAAGGGAATTATTGCAAATCTATTCACGAAGAAGAGCTGAAATATCACATTGATCATGCTAATTCCATTAGCATGTATACGGCAATTCCTATTATATGTTAGCATTAAGCTAACGGACCAAGTGCTAATTATTTTCCCACATTTTTGGGAGGCAGTGTATATTCCGACCGTCGTCGCAGGTCTGTGTTCATCTATATGGGCGGGTCTTAATTGACCTGGGCGGGCCGCCCAAGTAGAACCCATGTATGAGAAACACGGAAGTAGAACAACGTAGCAAAATTTGTTCTCTGCATTTAACCCATCCTCTTAAGGAGGAGTGGGCTTTGTCTTAACACGATGACTCAAGAACTATTCCTCGCACTGAGATAGACTTTGGTGCAAGGAAGAACTGGAGTGATTTACGGAAAAGATCGGTTGTATGTTCCGAAAGTAGGGGAAGTTTTATCGCTAAATGTTTTCACCCATAATTTCTCAACCGTTTTTCCGATTTAGTTCATATTTGGTGCAAATGAATCGACTCGAGGATTTTATCTTTTTTGTCTCACATTTTACTTAAATGTTCATAATTTACTCACTAGGGGGAGCTTTAAAAAAAAGAGAAACCAAGAGTTTTTAGGATATAAATAACGATTTAGTCCAAATGTGCTGCATATGAATCTAGCAGATCTATTTTGTAAATATCATATTTCACTCTGGTAGTTCATATTTTACTCAACAGGGGGAGCTTTTTTACTAAAAACATTGTGGAGAAAAAAACACACTTTTAATTTGAGAAGTTTAATCAGGGGGATTGTCCAACGCAGGGGATTAGGGAGTTTTCGGGGGTATACCCTTGCTTTCGGGGACGACGGCAGAGATCTAGATGGATTCCGATCTCCTTCATTCACACTAAGAAAAAACACAATGTGGATCAAGTAACATCCTGCCTGAAAACAACGTAATTGTAACGTAAGTAATTGAGGCCTTTCAACGGCGCGTCATGATCCGGACACACAAACGACGTCCGGAGCAGAGGCATCACAGCGCCATTACAGAGAGTCGACGCCGGCGTCTAAAAGCTCGCTGCTCCGCCCTTCAAGCAAGTCGATATTGGAAGGTCAAAGTGTAAAATGTGATCAATGCGGGATTACTTGAGAGTGGACAGCGCCGAGTAGCGACTGCAAGCGCTCTTTAAGGTCATAGATCTATTTCTGGAACGCCATTAGCATTTTCAAAGTTCTGCAGGGGTGGGAGCAGAATGAACGCCATCCTCTTTTGATATTGAACATGAATATTCACAAAGGGGGAAAAAAAAAGGCCTCATTGACATTCAAACCGAGGCGACGTTTCAGCAGCCCGCTGTGAAAAAGCGTGATTTGCACTGATGTGTGGATAAACACACGTTATGTACGAGTCTGGCTGAGTGCCGGAACCTTTTTGTGTGTCTTTGTGAAAATCCCACGTTTTGATTACGACCCCGTCTCAGTTCCCCACATCAGCACCTAATGCGCCTCTCTGGAATAATTAATGTGCCTTTTTTCTGACAGCAGACAATTCAATTCAAAGCAAAGTCAACTTCTGGAAACCACAGTCACCCACAATGACAAATCCTTTCCACAGGTCCCGCCCAAAAAACTGGACTACAAATGGACCAGTATCTGGATCCTGCATTCCTCTGGCGGGTCTAAAGGAGTGGATTTTTTCTCAGATGCATACTACTGAGAAACTTCAAAAATACAAATATTCCCTGCTGTCGTTTTGCGTCCTACACAGTTCTCTCGTGTGAACGCGATAACTCCAAACATGTTTCATGTATCGTTTTATCAAAGTTTAGACCAACATAGATCTGAGTGTGAGGAAGAAGTGGATTGATTGTGAGAACAGTCAGTTGCATATCTCCAATACTAGGGGGCGCTTTATCTCAAAAGGTTTTCGGGCCTTCATTTCTCAACCCTTGATCGGATTTAGTTCAAGTTCAGACTCGAGGAGATCTATCTCGTAAAAAACATATTTTACTCTAGAAGTTCATATACTACTCAGTAGGGGGAGCTCTTTTATGAAAAACACTCTTATACAGACATAACTCAAAAAATATTTCAAGGATTCGTTTCAAATTTAATGTTCACATACCCTTAGCGTGAGGAAGAACTGGAGTGACTTTGGGAGATTGAGAAAGTTCAGTTGTATATTTCCGACACTAGGGGGGAATTAATCTCAAAATGTTTTTGGGCCATCATTTCTCAACCGTTGATCCGATTTAGTTCAAATTGACACTCGACTCGAGATCTATCTCGACTCGAGTAGATGGATGGATGGATGGATGGATGGATGGATGGATGGATAGATAGATAGATAGATAGATAGATAGATAGATAGATAGATAGATAGATAGATAGATAGATAGATAGATAGATAGATAGATCTATCTCTATAAAGAGAGAGAGAGAGAACAAGCAAAACCATGAATCCTTCACGGTCTGTGAGACGCTGCTGGATTTCACCGTGTATTCCTGAAATATTTTATAGTCTCAGGTCAGAGGTCACACAATCGGCGTCTGAGTCCACGACGACGCTCTACAGATCAAAACATCTTTATCTTCTTATGCTGTTGTGTCCTTTCTGCTAAATAACTGATTCTCTGATCGACCTGCTGCCGATTGTCTTTTTTATATTTATAGGCAGCTGTGATGGATTATGACTAGAAATATCAATCAACAAACTTTGTCATTATTTAATCAAATTTAAAGCAAACATCAATATTTGCAAAACAAAATCATTGAAAATGTTTATTCAAATCGAATAAATTTGAATAAACATTCAAACGGAATATATATAAATAACTAATATATAAATATCTATGTGCCGATCTAATCCCAAATGTCCTCCTCCTCTTCCTCATCCTCTCCGTGAGCACTGAGTGTTGAAACCTTCCCTCTGGTGAGGAGGAAGCCCCCCAGGTGAGGTCTCCGGGGTTTTTTCACAGAAGCCAGTCAGGCCTACAGGGACAAATCAGAAACCGGCTCTTGTTTAGGCCACAACAAGGCGGTGGAAACGCTTACAGTCGGGTTTTTTCGGTCGGCATTTTCCCTGCCACCAAGGATTCGGTCATGAGGTCTCGCTTTTCCCGACCAGTTAGCAGGCGGGAGACGTCCAATCTGCATTTCCTCATATGAGGGAACGACTCACAAGCAGCAGCAGGTCCAGAGTAGAACCACATAGAACACGTCTGATTTGGAACGCGGACTTGTTTCGATTTTGGACGTGATGAGGAAATCCAACTTAGTCAAATCAAGCTGATTAATCAGATATAGGTAGTTATATTATATATAGTATAGTGCCGAATTACATGTAATCAAAAGATATGAATTTAGATATGAATTTAAAATATTTGGCATCAATGTTTTTCGAGCGTGAGAATCAGGATTAACACATTAATACACGGAAGAAGGAGTCAAAAAGAGGAACGTCAGGGGGAAAAAAAGAAAACTGAGTCAAACAAGGAGAAGAAATTAACATAGAAATTAACCTTCAGACTGAAACAGAATATTTAACCCCTGAAAACGCTCCTACAAAACAAACAAACACAGAATCCATGATAGAAGGTATCTGTAGAGGGTCTGATGTGAATCAGGATGCAAATGACACGATATTTTTACTCTAAATATGATAATGGTAAGCGTCTGCTATGATAATCCCACGTCTCCCATGTGGCGGCGTTGATGATTGGAGCATCTGATGAAGAACATGCCGAATGAAGGAGCGTTAAATCGTCCCACTTGAAATGAAATAGGGACGCCGTCTGCAGCTCTTCGGGAAAGCTAATCCTAATCAAGTGTGATTGCATCTAACGTCGTGTCTTTGGCAGGACCGGGTAAACACGGGTTTTTTCACCGGTTCCGTGTGTAAAACTGTCTCATGGGGGACGGGTCGGACTGTTGACATTTACGTGGGCGGGAGCTCGGCACGCAGAAGACAAACTCATGAATAGAAATAAGTGTTTGTATGGACTACTGCGTTGGATGTGGATGGCCTTTAAAGAGAGGGAGATGCAGAGAGAGAGAGAGAGAGAGAGAGGGAGAAGGAAGAGAGATAGAAAAAGAGTGACGGGCAGATAGAGAGCGAGAGTGGAGGACAGAGAGAGAAGGAAATTAGAGATAGAGAGGGTGTGAACGGTAGAGAGAGAGGGCGAAGAACAGAGAGAAGGAAGAGAGAGAAAGAAAGTGGGGAAAGAACAAGGAGAGAAAGATAGAGAGAGGGCGGAGGACAGAGACAAAGGGAAAGGGTGACAGAGAGAGATACAGAGAGGGTGAAGGGCAGAGATAGAGAGAGAGAGGCTGAGTGACACAGGGAGAGAGAGAGAGAGAGGGTGACTGACTCAAGGAGAGATGGGTGACTGACAGAGAAAGATAGAAAGAGAGAGAGAGAGAAGGAAGGAAAGAGAGAGAGGGTTACTGACAGAGGGAGAAAAGAGACATGTAATTAGACAAAAGCAAAGAAAGAAACCCCCCCCCCTCATGCTGCCCTTTAGAAACCAACACAACATGCGTAGGAACACAAACAGGCAGACTAATAAATATGCAGAGAGCAGAAAGCGCCACGGCGGCGGTTTGTCTCTGCTGTTGTTTTCTGCCGCTCAGATAAACATTGATGGTTTTACACGTCACACATCATGGGTACCCCGCATGGAGGGGCATTAGATGGAGCTGGGCGAGCAAGATCTGGAGGAGAGAGAGGAAGTGTAACCAGGGTCGATGCCGGGGACAGGAAGTAGGTCACTTTACGTCACCAACGTTTCCCTCCGGGGTGAAGAAGTATTTTTCCCTCTTAGAGAGATATTAATCCAAAAAACCCCCAAACTGCAGTAATCAGTGACCCCCCATAGGTGAGTCCCGCCCACCCTGTTCAATCACAGCATCACCTTAAAGGTCCAGTGTGAGGAAATTAGAGGTATCGCTGTCAGCAAGGTAGCCTAAGAAATAAAACACTACAACAGAGTGGGACGATGATGATATTGGTTCTCGTAGGAACTTCGTATATGGGGGGCTGGACGCCTGGGAACTCAAGGAACATCCAAGGAACTGCGGGCCTCAATAAAGGTCAGAGTTCAGAACTTTGCTTATCCACCGGGCAAAATGTCGTCATGGGAGAGTGGCCCCACAAACCACAACACACCTTGAAGAACATCAGAGGTTCTGGGAGAATCTTCTCTGGACTGATGAGAGGAAAGTGGAACAGTTTGAAGACAGGGGTCACGTTCCATCAGGTGAAAACCAAATATGGCATTCCACCAGAAGAACATCAGACCTACGGTCAAACATGGAGGTGGCAGTGGAATGTTGTGGAGATGATCTGCTGCTTCAGGACCAGGACGACTCGCCATCATTGAGGGAAACATTGATGTTGGATCATCTTTGAGATGTTAATGGGTTAAAAGTCATTTTGGATTCTTATTCCACTTACATGACATATTGTGTTTAAATGTGTCCCAGAGAGGAAAACTGGTCCAAAAATGTTGACAGTCTCTCACAGACGGAAGATTCCTGCAGAGATTCTTGGTTAAGCCTCTCCATCACACTCACACGCACTCAATAAATAATCCATCCCATGTCTTAACCCCGAGACAAAAGCTCTGAATCCGACAGAATCCACCTCCCAGTTAGTGTCGTACTCCAGGAACAGGTGCAGTTGACCCTCGCCGCGCTCCGATATTCCCATGAGGCTTTGCGGTCGGCTGTTCTATCGCAGGTCATCGCTCGATACATCGCTCATCAAAACGCTCAAATACCCAGAGAAGGTCTGCTGTAACACACACACACACAAACACACAACCTCAAACACGCACACGCACAAAGGCATACACACACACACACACACAAACACACAACCTCAAACACGCACACGCACAAAGGCATACACACAAACACACACACACAAACACACATCCACACACAAACACAAACACACAAACACACACACAAAAACACACACACAAACACACACACAAATACGCACACACACTCACGAACACACACACACACAAACAAACACACAAAAACACACACACAAACACACACACAAATACACAAACACACTCACGAACACACACACACACACACACACACCAACACACACACACCAACACATACACACACCAACACATACACACAGACAAACACAAACACATACACAAACACATAAATACACACACACACACAAACACACAACCTCAAACACGCACACGCACAAAGGCATACACACAAACACACATCCACACACAAACACACATCCACACACAAACACACACACACAAACACACACACAAATACACAAACACACACACAAACACACACACACACACACACACCAACACACACACACCAACACATACACACACACCAACACATACACACACACAAACACAAACACATCCACACACAAACACACACACACACAAAGGCAGACACACACCCACACACACACAAACACACACACACAAATACACACACACAAACACATACAAACTTTTTTTTCATCCTGGAGTTTGTAATCTTTATTAAATGTTTACATATACATATATATGTACATATATATATACAGTATTATATGTTTACATATACACAGTATTAAATGTCTGTATGCTTACATATATATGTATACATATATATGTATACATATATGTATATTATACATATATATGTATACATATATATGTATAATATACATATATATGTATATTATACATATATATGTATACATATATATGTATACATATATATGTATACATATATATGTATACATATATATCTATACATATATATGTATATATGTATACATATATGTATAATATGTATACATATATATGTATATATATACATATATATGTATAATATACATATATATGTATATTATACATATATATGTACATACACATACATAGTTTATATGTCTGTATGTTTACATATACATAAATGTAGATATATACATATATGTACATATATATGTAAGCATACAGACATATAATACTGTATATTTATATATGTATATAATATACATATATGTATATACACATACATAGTTTATATGTCTGAATGTTTACATATACATGTATATATATGTACATATACATATATATGTACATATATACATATATTTACATATATATATACAGTTTTATATCTCTGTATTGTTTTCTATTGTCCTTTTACTACATCGGAGCTGCAAAATTTCCCAGTGGAGATGAATAAAGTTCTTTCACATTCTATTCTATTCTATTCTATTCTATTTGTCTGACACCTAAAGTTAAGAGTTCCTTTTCAGATTACAGTTTTTCATTCCGGCCCCGGACGCTTTCTTTGGGTTTGGGCTTTTTGATGTCTGTGTTTTTCTCTTTCATTTCTTTAATACAAATACTTTGCCATTTCTGGATATTGCTGTACTTTTCATACAAATCGTTGGTACTTGTACTTTACTTGAATATTTCCTTTGCATACTATGTTAAAATTCTACTCGATTACATTTCAGGGGGGAATTAAACGACTCTGTCATTGCCCGACCGCAAGGCTGTAACCCCGAAAAGCCCCCCGTCTCCTGCATCTCACAACCAATCCTCCTGATTCAACTCCTCAAAATAAATCAATCAATCAAACACATTTTATTTAAATAGTGCCAATTCACAACAAATGTTATCTACAGAGATTCCCCCATAAGCAGTACTTTGTGACGGTGGCGAGACAAAACTGGCTTTTAATGGGCAGAAACCCCGAGCAGATCCAAGACTCAGGCTGGACTGACTACTGCCATGACAAGAGCCAGTGAAGAAAGAAAAAGAAGGTTGGTTGGGGCAGGGACATGGAAGTTTGGTGAAGTAATGTCTGAAAAACGGTTCTATTCATGAATTTTTAAAAAACTGCTCCCCCTAGTGAGTAAAAATATGAACTTTTTGAGTATAACTTGTAATAAATCTCCACACGTCTTTTATTTGCAGCAAACGGGTTGAGAAATTATGGCCTGAGATGAAACCCCCCCCAGTGTCGTAAACGTACCACCAACATCTCCCAAAACTCCACTCCAGTTCTTCCTCACATTGAAGTCTATGTGGGTCTGAAATTTGAAAATGATCCATGAAATAGTTTTTGCGTCAACACCAAGGATCTGAAAATGTCGTAAATCTGAGAGCGGCTGATGTTTTTTTAAAAGCAACACATTTAAACAAGGATAAATCGCTATAATGTGGTACGGTGGGTTTTTTTATTGGACGACTACATCAGTAAGATATACTTTCTGTACATGTTAATGCAGTAGTAGAAGTAATCCAGAAACGTCCTAGAGGTAGTACTCTACTACACAATGCATACTTTCATACTTTCAGTATATTTTGTTGATAATACCTTTATCTGGGGAACGTTTGGAATGTTTATACCTGTATCGGAGTATCTACACACTCTGGCTACAGTACTTATACTCAGGTAAAGTATTTGAATACTTGTATACATGTAAACTTTTCACGCAGCTCTAATTTTGGATCCATGCGCTCCCAACAGCCAAAATCTCATTTCAAAGGCTAATTTATTCATAGTTAATATCTATCCTCAATAAATCCCCGTGTGATCTGTTATTTTGATGTGTTTTTGCACGTCCTGGTTGAATCATAATTGCATCAGCTATTGAGGAACGGAGCCAGCGTTTGGTTCTGTTGGTTCTGTTTGTGTTTTAATGACCTTGAATGAAAAGCCTTTTCATAATTTTTAATGACGGCGTGGCTATTATAACTCTCTCTTCATGACTCACGCTACCAAACTCCTCTTGATTAATGAATAGAGCATTTCATAACAAGAAAAAAAAAAAAAAATGCTGTAATCACTTTGAAATCAAAACGCTCCTCAACTGAACACCTCTGAGTTTTTCCATTCACTTTAATTAAAGTGGAAATCCCGTTTTTTAAATCGCTCCTATTCGACACAGCTACGTTCCAAAACCCCTCACTATCTAAGTCGTTCTTAAAATATACAGCAGTGGACGTTTATTTCACAAAATATTTCAAAATGTAGTGTGAATATAGGAATCCTTGTCTGCTGCGTTAAAGGTGCAGTCTGTAAAATCTGTGGGGATCCAGTGGTGAATTTACAGACTTTCCCCTGCATTATGCTTCAACTCACTCTTCCCCATCCAAGATTCTACAGACGATGACATCATTGTGACCCTTCAACAATTATTCTGCCGGAAGGATCGCGCGTTTGACAAATTTAGGTTCAGAGATCAGGACTTATATCATGGCACTGGAATTCTTTGTATCTTAAAAGCACCAGGGTCTTAGCTAGCAATCAAATTCTTTGCTGACACGGCAAGTAGTAGCCCTTCCCTGCTACTAGCAGAACTAGTTTTTCTGCGTCCCCTAATGCTACTACCAGAGCTAGGTCTGGCTAATTCCTTTAATGCTACTACCAGAGCTAGTCTGGCTAATACCTTTAATGCTACTGCCATAGCTAGTTTGGTTAAGACTTGAATCCTTCTCCTATCCTGCAAAAATGGGAACCTATGAGGTTGAGAAGCCTCCACCCACTCATGGAGGAAGGTGGAGCTTCTGACTAGGGAGGGGTAACTGGCAGAGGGTTCCACATGATGAAGGAGAGACATTATCATATTTCTACACTCAACATAAAAACAAGAGGACGTTAAATAAGAGCACTCTCATATAGAATCAATCGGGTTCTTCTTCCCCATAAATAACTGTGAAAAACAACCAAACGTCTGCAGAGAAGGTGAGCGGCGTGTTCGCAAAGCGCCGCTGAATAATCGGATGATGTCAGGAGACGTTATTGATTTCTATCGTTGTTATTGCGCCGTGCCTTTGCCCCTCAGCGCTGCTTACAAGTCAGACGCACCACTCCAGACCAACACAGCACCGCAGGAGCAGATCAGGAACATCCTCCGCCCGCCGGAGAAGCTCATATCCATGTATGTGGTGCGCCGCCGCTGCTCGCCATTATTCCACGGCGCTCTCATCCCCCGACGGACACAGCAGGATCCTTCAGATGGCGCCCGGGAACAATGATCTATCACTGCCTCGGATATCTAATCAAGGTGTCATCCTTTCACTCCCCGGGGTGCTCCTACCTGTTCACAGACAGGCGTTCCGTGCGCCCCCTGCAGGGGAGATTATTAATTGCCAATCCGGAGGAATGTTAGTGGTGTTCAATCACGGGTGGAGGCCCGGGGGGAGAGAGATGGAGATTAACGTTTAACGAGCATCCAGCCGTGGCGTTACCGGGATGTAAATACCAACAAATGGTTTACGAGCATAAGTAGATAATAAGAAAGCTTCTCGCGCCTTTTTTCTTTTTTTCAAATTTAGAACGACTTCAGTCAGAAAGAAAAGAGATAAAACCGGATTAATGACCCAGAAAATAAACATTCGTATATTCAGTGGAGAATAAGGACCCAAATGCAGACAATGTGAGCGGAGGAGAGGTGAGAGCAGGAGTTTAATATCGGCCCCCCCCAACACTGAGGTTAAAAACCCGAAAAAGACGCCAATACCCTGCATTGTACAAGCAAAAACCCAATGATGGATCTCCTCAAATTAAATGTCGGTCCAATGGTGGAGAAATTATGGCCCAGACCTTAGGAGATAAAGCTCCTCCTATTGTTGGGAAAATACAGCCCACCTTTGCCGAAATACTTCCAGTTCTTCCTCGTACTAAAGTCTATGAAGGTATGAAATTTGAAAAGGGTCCATGAAATGGTTTAGAATGGGCGGGGCTAAAAGACAACTTGCAAATGCAGAAATCTGATTGGCTGCTGTAGGGCCTTGATCTTATTACAGAGTATCCTGATGGTTGATGTTATAAACAATCCGGCACCGAGGATCAGATCACAGACAAATAAAAACTCAGTTTCATGTTCCTTTTTTTTAAAAAACGAGTCACCAATGGTAGCTTTCCCAAACTTTCCCAGGATGGTTTTTTCAGCCCATGCGTGTCGTAAGAGCATAGATGTCAACGGACGCTCACCGGACGAATATCCATAACATTTTTAAGAAAAAATAAAAACATACATAGAGAAAAGATTTCATCAAAGCCCAAATAATGCAATTAAAAAAAAAAGAAGCCCAAACTGCTGATTCTGACTTTTACCTCGTTAGACTCCGGGGTCTGTCGAGATTGAATTTGTATTTGTATTTTATATTTAGCAGCTTTCATGTTTGCTTAGTTGACGAAAATAAAATTCTTTACAACATGAATCCACATTTATCACCTTTAATATTCAAAGAAAGTGCAAAACACCCCTTCAGCAATTTTTCTCTTTTCTGTCTGTTGTTGGAATTACTGCAACAACTAAATTTTCCCTGTGGGGATTAATGCAGTTTCTATCTATCTATATCTATCTGAAGCTTACTTACTCTTTTTTTTTCCTCCCCAAATTTAGACTCATGAGTGAATAAAAAACTTTTCCACAAACAGAATTAACTATAGCGACCAAAGTTTGTCACTGGTTACGGATCTCCATTGATGACGGTCTGTTGAAGTGGCGTCAGTTTTCTCAATTCAGGCTTAACAAAACCTGAACTCAGTTTGTTAAACCTTATCAGTTTGTTAAAACCAAATTCCTGCAGGGCTCCAATCGTCATCTGGGATTCAAGCCGTCCAGGAAGTCCGGTTGCGTCGTCGAAGTTTTCACAAAAATCCTGGTTTCCCTGCTTACACTCGAATCCGGTTTCAAAAGTTGGGGGTTTTCAGGCCCCCCAAAACACCGTTGTTGTGTGAGTAAAAGGTAAATCCACAATAATATGATGCTGTTTGATGTAGAAGCATGTTGATGTGGTCTTAAATACTCCAATGAGACACAGGGGAAACTCAAAGTACGTGAAACATGAAAGATGATATCCTTAGACAGGAAGTGAAGGAGAAGACACAGGAAGTAGAGAACAAAGTCAGAGGGAATAAATGGGCAAAAACAGTTCATAAGAAAACCAATGACAGGAAGTTTAGAGCGATAGTTGTGACTATTGTTGTGAAGAGTTAAAGCCTTTCACAGTAAAACAGGAAACACTGACCTCAATGAAGAACAACGACCCTTCAAAATAAAGCAGGATTCCATCAACTAACACCCAAACTATGACAATAACACTCCATTATGCTGCAGTGTTGCATCGAGAACAACAGTGACTGGTGCCACATGTAAGAGAAAAACAATCCTGTGATCTCCTCCTCTGACTTTCGTGTCATCATCTCGTGCTTTTATTCCTTTATTCAAACAGAATCCACAATTTAAAGCAGAAGATAAAAGAAATGTGGGTCCAATTATTCTGAAATGGGGTGAGATGATAAGAAAACAGGAGAGACCGGAGAGAATGATTATTGTTCAGTCAGTCGTTGGAGGAGATTAATCCTATATTTCTCCTCCTTCTCCTCGCTCTCCTCCTTCTCCACACCTGCTGCTTCCTTCCTGCATGAAAGATAGAAGATAGACTCAGGGATCAAGAAGGAGTCTCCTGCCACTGACGTCTGATTGCATCACATATCACACAAGGTTCAACCAGATTTTCTCAAATCCCCGAAGCCCCCTCAGCTCAGCCCTGTATGTGCTCAGAACACCGATCGGATCCAAACGGAACTCTTCGACACTAAAACCAGTCAGAAAAAAAAAAAAAAGATTAAATTACATTTGAATTATAATGGTTTCGGTTCTTGACGCAATCAATACTAGAAAACATTAAAAACATTAAAGGTGCGGTGTGGAAAATGTGGAGACAGATGAAAGAAGAAGGAAGATCTACGGTGGCCTTCAAGGGTCAAAATGATGTCATCATCTTGGACAGCATCCATCATCCTGTCCTGTGACGAAGTAGGTGGAAACATCTGGAAACGGTATTTAGTCAGTCAATCTGTGTGGGTCGAAGCTTGTAAACATTTTTCGTTCATTGTTGTGCTAGCTCTAATAGTCGCGGCGGCGGCAGCCCATCATCTTCCTCCCCTGGGAAGAGGAAGGGGAGTGGATGTTCCCCTCCACTCCTCGCCAGATGGTCAGTCCGACCTAGCAGCAGAATTAGCATAGCTAAGAATCTAAAACGTTTGATGTCATCCTCCTTCTCCAGTGTCAACTCCTCCTACCTGGTGTCTTGACCCGCCTCTTTCCCCTGTCACTCATCCTGCTCGGTGAAACTCCACCTCAGTCTGTAAACCGTATATCTCAAACTCCAGTAAAGGTACAATCATATCTGGATCGTCTGAAAATGTCTAATTTCTGTAAAAAAAAGTTGGATGCCAATATAAAGTACAGATACCACAAATCCCAGAATGCAACTTTGCAACGCAAAAAGTTGCATTCGTTTTTTCTGAATTCCATGAGATGTCCCGGTTTTATTTACATTTAAATATGTCCACAATACCTCTGATTGAAATTTGTTTATTTTATTTCCGTTTCGAATTAATCTTGACCCAGTTTGGACTTTAACTTTGACTCAGAATTGACTCACTCTGACTCGTCTGTGATTGAGTGTGACCGCGCCGCCTTCTCAGTTACCTGAAGCAACAAAGTTCTTAAAAAGGTTCCGGACTTTCCCTCCTGGTTCCCCTCCAGAGCGACTTAAACCCTTACAGACGTAAATAATCCCAGGTGACGTCAAACGTTCTCACTTTTGTTTTTCTCAGAGTTTCCTTCTAACTTTTGTTTCTCAAACTCTTTTAAGTTTTCTTGTTTTGTTTTGTTTCAATAACATTTTCGATTTATTTGTCCTGTGTGTTTTGCATTCGGTCTTAATATTGAGTGAGTTGTACTTCCTGTCTACCGTACCTGTCTTGGTGCAGACCAGGTTCTGACCCTGAGCCAAGACCCTTTGAAACATTTTCAGAACCCTTTCCAGACTGATGGGTTTCAGTGAAGTTCTGGAATTCCCTGTGATTTTGGCATAGTGTGCTTCTGGTGACTCCTGGGAACCAACTTCCTGCTTCTGAAGATGGTCCGTTTTCTTTCACTCTATTTCCAGTTGGGTGGTTTTAAGGATTTATACACAAGTAAGAACTCTGGTCAGATGAAAACAGAATAAAAGTGTTTGCAGTAGAACAGATGTCAGAGTTTTTGTTTGGGTTTAAGGCTCGGGGTTTTCTGCTGTCTTTGATAAAAGGAATGTAATAATAATAACAATAATAATACATTTAATTTATAAGATAATGTATGGAGCTATAGGTGCTTCCATATGGAAGGGGAATAGAACCCCCCCCCCCACACACACACACACACAAACACACATGTACATGCACATACAAATGCATACACACAGGAAACGCACACTTTCACACGTGCATACACACACAGACACACACAGATACACACGCACAGTCATACACGGACACAAACAATCACACGCACACACATTAATACACAGAAATGTACATACACACACCCACACACACACACAAACATGCAGTAACACATACACACACACATACAAACACACAAACGCAAACACACACAGACATTAACACACACACATAATCATACACACATACACCAGCACACACATTAACACACACACACATACACACACAATCATACACACAGTCATACACGGACACAAACAATCACACACACACACATTAATACACAGAAATGTACATACACACACCCACACACACACATTAACACACACACACACACACACACACACACACACGCAGTAACACATACACACACACATACAAACACACAAACGCAAACACACACAGACATTAACACACACACACACACACATACACACACAATCAAACACACAGACGTACACGTACACTCACACGCTCACATACACGCACACACACATACACGCACACACAAACACACACACACATTAACACACACACACACATTAACACACAGACAAACGTACACACACACACACACACACACAGACATTGACACCCATACACGCACACACAAACACAGACACATTAACACACACTAATAATCATACACACAGTCACACACACAGACATACACATACCCACATTAACACGTACACACACACACACACACGTACACGTACACGTACACACACACACACACACGTACACGTACACGTACACACACACACACATTGAATGATACAGAGGGTATTATGTGAATGAGGTGTGTGTAGAGGGAACACACCACCATCCTCTCTGACTTCAGCCACATGATCAGGACAAGCTGCTGGTCCGAGATAAGAACAGAACAAAACCAGGAGAAGGTGTAACGTGATGAAGAGAGACGCGTGTTTCTGAAGAAGACCCCCGAAGGATCTTAAGCAGGAGATTGTTCATTTTTGCGACCCTGTAAGCGTGACGACGGACCCTAATATTCCACGGGGGGAACAAGCTTGTTCATTAAGGAACTTACAGCCGGCAGCCAATGAAGTTTTACAGCTTAAATTCACGAGTTATACTATTAAAGTATTTTATTCATGATACTAGCAGAAGGAATTTCTTTAGCTTTGGAAATTCTTCAACTCTCTTTCCAAAAATCTTTTTTTTTTTTAATGATTTTACCTTCAAAAACGTCACAAATAAATCAGAAAATAAACATTTTTATTGACATTATTGTTTTCCTGCAGCGAAGGCATATATTACACTTCAAAAAAGAGACTTGTTGCATCCGCTGGTGTCACAGTTCAATGAAGTACTTACAATTTAAATTAAAAAGTTAGACTCCGAAGTACATGATTTAATTTAATTTCTAAAAAATCATTGATATTTTTTTTTATTTACGATGAAAAAAAATCCAAAAGCATAAAAAAAACTGTCAAATTCTGGATTTAAAAACTAAGAGACTCCAACTCTAGTAGTTCCAACTACAATTTAAAATTTTTACCAGTAAAGGTATTATTTTTTTAATTTATTTTTTCAGTACAGACGATTGATTTATGCAAAAAAACAAATAGAGGAATGTGAAATAGGAGGATGAAATATAAGCGGAAACCCTGAAGGAAAGCAACGGACGCTACGTAGAATCACTCGCTCTTTCTTCCAGCTACTCATCGTTGGCTGAACCCAGAGTTGTCGGATCAGAACAATCTGTATGGAGAGCAGCCGAGCCCCCCTCTGTCCGACGGCTGAACCCGTCCACTCATCCGTCTGTCAAACGGCGGCGGCTGAGTGAGAGCGACGGCTGAGTTGTGGAGCGGAGTGAAAGATATCAGGTCCTTCATTTCCATCAGAGTAAAGGTTAACGGCTCATCATTCTTCACGCCGCGGCGGAGCTGAAGGATCGCCGCGGCTCTGGGAGGGGCCCGGTTCTCCGACAACACCGCCGGTGCCTACGGATTTAATATTCCAGTCAGAGGGAAAGCAGTCATCCTCTGACCTTTGAACCCAACGTCAGCCAAACAACAAGGCTGAGCGTTTGGTGGGTTTCCCATAATGCAGCAGCGACACCAACCACCGACTTTCTCAATTATCATACATCACACGATTAAATGTTTTAGAACACAGTCGGATAACTAGAGAGGAAGAGTTTTCTCTCGTTCTACAGTGAAGAGGATCACTGCTCCATCATCATCATCATCATCGTCATCATCATCATCATCATCATCTCTCTTCAGCAGAAACTTTTACTGTTATATTTTTGTACCGTTTTTTCTTTCATGATTTGTTACTTTTATATGAGACTTTTTAAATTTAGTACTTTTTAACATAAACTTTAAATGTGTACTTTTTTCATTTTCTAGAAATCTACCTTATATTTATCTATTTAAACTTTCTTACTTTTATCCTACTTTATCATACTTTTCGCCTTTGAACTTTTTTAACTCTGAGATTTTTACTTTTGACTTTTCTACTTTTTCTTTTACACTTAAAAACAACAACAAAAAAACTGTTACACTTTTTAAACTGTTTCACCAGTAACTTTCAGTTTCATTATTATTTAATGAAATACTACCGCAGTTTACCTTCATAATAATAATAATAATACTTTTGTACTGGTCATTTTTACATAACCTTTTTTTTTTTTTTTAAATATTACTATTTTATTTTTATTTTGTGCGCATTTAAAGGCCTGTAAATTTCAGTAATTTATATTATTATTATTATTATTATTATTATTATTATTATTATTATTATTATTATTATCATTATAATTTTCATTATTTTTTATCATTATCATTATTATTATAATTGTTATTATTATTATTATATATTTTTGGGTGTTTTTACTTTTTATACTAGTAGCTTTTTTTTTTTTTTTTTTACTGTTTTTCATTATAATTAAAGTAACTTTTCCACTTCATACTTAAAACATTTTTTTTTACAGCAATCTTTTACTTTTATCTTTTTAACTTAGAAAACTACTAATTTTACTTTGACATCGTACGTTTTCATAAGTTTTCTTTTCATCCTTATTGTTTTTTAACTTTGATAATACAACTTTTTACTTTTCTTTTTTAGCTTTTCTACAACTACCTTGTGCTTTTATACTTTTGTGCTGTTATATTTTACTTTTATGCATTTAACTTTTATACTCTGAGATCCATTTCAGACTCTGCTCTTCTTCATTGAAGCAATACTTCAGTACTTTCACCTGAGTACATGCAGTACACATGTAACTGTTCCAGTACTCGAGTACACGGTACTTTGTTCCCTCTGGTAAAGCCGCGTTTGACTTAGACACGATGACGGGAAGAGAAATGAAACCACTTCCTGTCTTTGATCAAATCTTCCATCTGATGTTCTTAGTGATGCTGCCAGGCGGGTCTACAGAGAAACGTCTCAAACCATTCCAAATTTCCCAGCACAGAGCGTTCGGACTGGGCCAGAACCGTTCTCTTTCTTCCAGCGAACATAAACCCGACGTCTGCGTGTTCCGCTCAAACGACGTTCCGCTCGGCGCCGTCATGAGTGGAATGAGAATAATTTGAAAGATTCCTCTGACCATAACATTGTGGAAAAAAAACCCAGCGAGAGTCCATGCCAGCGTTCTCTTGGTTCCGGTCCCGAGCTCAGATGAATGTGAGGCTGGAAATCTGAGACCGTTCAGAATTGCAGATGAGCGTGGAGAACCCTCGTCCAGAACCGCCAGCAGAAGATTTCATTGTTAGATGGATCGTCACGCCACGCCACGCCTTCCCCAGCATGAACACCAAATCCGTCTGTCCGGAGAGGTTGATCTTCTCAGGCCAGCGGTCCAAAGCTGACAGAACAAAGACTAATATTGACTGATCGCAGACGGATCGGCTTCCAACCAACCGGTGACGCGTGGCTGGTTGGGTCTGGACAGACGACACGCTCAAATCGAAGGATTCCGAAACACCTTCGCTCAGATTGACTGGAGGTCTTTTTCTTTATTGTATAAGTACATATATACAGATGTTTATATATATATATATACATAGATAGATAAAAGTTTATACTCTACTCATCATGACAAGCTTCTTTTTTTCTTCAACAAAAAACAGATTTCCTGACAGAACTTCAGAATTTGACTTGAGGAGTTCCATCAGGTACAACGAAGGGGATCGGGGAGGATTTAGGGGGATTTACCTTCTGCTGTCGGCGACGTCAGCCTGGGCTCGGTTCTGGATACTTAATTCAGGCTTAACTTAAACTAGCCAATGGGCAGAACTCCAGACTTTGACTGGAAGCCCGACACAACAGCCAGAGAAAACTGGGATGTATGGCTCCAAGTGGATCCAGAAGGTTCCGACTACAACATCTGAGGTCTACGGCTCTAAGAACATTTAAACTTCGTCATCATCATCATCTTCGTCTTCTCCCGGCTGTCGCCTTGGCGGATCATCTGTTTCAATCTTCCCCTGTTCTCTGCATCTTCCTCTCTCACGCCAACCAACTGCATGTCCTCTTTCACCACATTCAGCAAACTGCTCACGTACTGGATCAAAACTCCGGGCCTCCAGCAGAGAACCTGAAGACACTAAAACCTGACCCTCCCCGGAAGGTGGGCTTCACTCTTCCTCAGAGTTTGAACATTTTCTGCTTCTCTTTCCGCGGAGAGAAAAAAAACGGTTTGATTGAACTTTGTCCTCTTTGACTCCTTTAGTTTCCCGCTGACTCTCAGCCCTTGACTACTGAAGACTCCATCCTCTGCCTCGGAGAATTCCTCTTCAATGCTTCTCTTTAATCGTCCTCTTTTCATCCGCGTCAGACGTCTCTGTAAATACACAGGGAACAAAGCCGGCCCGGCAGAACCCTCCTTTCTCTGATTTCTAAAAGCTCTTTTTCTTCGTTTGGATTTCTCCCGCATTCAAAGCAGGACTTTTGGTAACGCAGTCACATCTCTGCTAGAATTCTTTGCTGAAGGTCGGGCTTTTATGAGTTGTTTAATGATATGATTGTTGCTTTATTGTCCTTTCATGTTGTCCCCCCCCTCATCAGCCGTCGGTAATTATAATTTAATGCCGAACGGTGCAACCAACCGCGGCGCGTTTTAGCGCTCACCTTGATCCGAGCGTGTTCTCTGCCGGCGAGGGAGCGGACATTTGTATGTGCATGTTTTACTTTTGAACGACATCGTCATCGCCAAGGTCGGGGCTTGAAGGCGTTTGGGCCGGCTGCCAGAGCAAGCAGCGACTTGAGAAGGACGAAGCCGTTAAGATGTTTTCTAGCATAACTGCGCTGAAGGCTCTCCAGCGCTGGATAATAGTTCCTCTCAGGCCTGTAATTTAAAATTTCATGTCCAACCTTTAGAGCCCAGAATAAAAACTATACTGTATTTTCTCTCATTTGGAGGGTGATTTATAGAAAGTCGTAATATTTAGCTCACGGCTTCACATCGGCGCCTGAATGACTTTCAATATAATTGACGGATTCCAGTTTTAAATGATAATTGTATTTGCTGAACAAGCGTGTCTAAACATGTTTTCCTAGAAGCAAACTGCAGCAATAACTGGTTCCAGCTGGACTAGACAACCACATAATCAAGAACCAAGAAGAACATTAAGGTTCATCTGAATTTACCCACAACACACCATGATGAACCTCAGAGCTTCAGGGAGGATCTTCTCTGGACTGATGAGTGTGTCTGAAGACAGGGGTCCCATTCCATCAGGTGGGAACCAAACACACTAGAAGAACATCAGACCTACAGTCAAACATGGAGGTGGCAGTGGAATGTTGTGGAGATGATCTGCTGCTTAAGTCATCATTGAGGGAAACATGAATTTTGCTCTCTAGCAGGAAATTCTGAAGGAGAATGTCAGGTCGTCAGTCTGTGAGTCCACCTCTGAATGTCTCCTAGTCAAAGTCTGGACCTGGACCCCACTGAGATGTTGTGGTGGGACCTGAGAAGATCAGTTCATGCTCACAAACCAGTGTGAAGCAGTTTTTCACAGAAGAGTGGGCCAAATTAAAAACAGTGATGTCAGAGACTGATCACCAGGTTTCAGACGGGTTTCGCTGCTGAAGGCAGAACATCCAGATCTGAAGTTTTTCACAGAACCATAGCTGCATGTGGGAGTTGCTGCTCTTCTCCTCCATGACTCACCTCTTGAATATTTACTGCTCTCACCCACAGAACGACCTCCACCTGCCCTGCGTTCCAGCTTATCGTAAATATTACTGATAAAGCGGCGAGCTGTCCGGCGTGATGGAGACGGCGCTAACTCTCCTACCGACGCCTTGAGAGGCGGAGGTTGTTGTGATTTGTGAAGCCTCATTTGTTGTAATACATCTTCACTGGAGTCGTTCTGCTGAATCCACTGCTGACGGGTTTCGTCGAGAAGAGAGACGGGAGGAGAGGAAGATGACGAAGGCAGGAGTCAGGTGAGGAGGACATCTGAGTCCCTGAATGCATCATATGGAATAGCATCTGCTTCCTCCCTGCCTTTCCCTCTTCCTGCCTCCATATCCTCACCCTCCATCGCTCCCTTGCCAGCCCAAATGACCCACTATCTTCATTAATGTCTCATTACAGCAGAGTCAGCCTCTGGAGCTCAGGCGGCTCCGTGGATTTTAAGGAACCGGGGACTCCAAAGAAAAACTCCCGACGCCCGTGATGAAGAGGATTCTGCAGCAGTGAACATCAATCCAACACGATAAAGCCAGCCGATCGCATCTCTTAGCGCTTGAAGTCTAAACTCCCCGTCTTCTGTTATCACTCAGGTCAATTTATTTAAGCCTGTTTTATCTCAAACAGTTACAACAGCACAGTTTTCTTTTATCTTCTTTTTACATCCTCACGGCATTGGTCCCTCTTTTTATATTATCGTTTTTAAAGAAATACTTTTTGGGGTTTTGATAAAGTTTCCTTCTTTCCTACCTAACTACATACCTACCTCTACCTACCTACCTACCTACCTACCTACCTACCTACCTACCAACCTACCAACCTACCAACTTATCAACTAACTACTTACCTAACTACTTATCTAACTACCTTCCTACCTCTAACTTCATACCTTTCTACAAACCTACCTATCTGCGTTCCTTCCGACCTACTTACCTACCAACCAATCCACCTACTTACCTAACTACCTAACAACCTACCTACCTTTAGACCTACTAACCTACCTACCTACCTTCCAAACTATTTACCTACCAACCTATCTACCTACCTACCTACCTACATCATACCGACCTACCTACCATCATGCCTAGTAACCTACCTATTATCCAAACTAGTTACCTACCAACATACCTGCGCATCCAACCTACCTACCATCAACATGATTCCTTTCTACCTACACCTAACTACTTACTGTCATACCTACCTGTCCACCCATCTACCTGGTTACCTCGACATACCTACCTACCTACAAACCTAGGTATTTACCTGCCGACCTACCTCCCATCATACAACACAGTGGGGCTCAAACGGGTTCACTAGATGTAAGATGAATAAATTACAGCCTTGTAAACTACTAAGAACAGTTTAGGAAAAACCATAAAAGGATTAAGGAGAAATAAAAATAGCTGAAGGAGTTTATGAACCATAGGAAAATGGACCGGGAGACGGACAGGTGGTTTGGTGGTGTGACCTCAGCTGTGATGCTGGTGGTGTTTCAGTAGGTCGTGGTGAAGAGGTAACGGTAAATGGGCGATACTTGCGTAGCGCTTCTCCAGTCTGCTCAACCACTCAAAGCGCTTTTTACGAGGTGAGTCAGCATTCACTCATTCACACTAACATTCATACAGTGACGATAGAAGCTGTCAATCAAGATGCCACATGCTCATCAGGAGCGGTAACCATTCACGCCATCATTCACACACCAATGGAACAACCATTGGGAGAAACTTGGGGTTCAGTATCTTGATCAAGGACGCTTCGACATGTGGACCGCAGTGGCCGGGGATGGAACCACCGACTTTCAGATAAGTGGATGACCGCTCTACTACCTGAGACGTAGTGCTTGGGTTTTAAACTTATCAAGTTAATTTCCTTACACTACATGGCATCGCCATCTTTGCTTTAAGAACTTATTTTGAAAACGTGGCATAGTCTGTGTTACAGTACACTTACCGTAAATCCTGAAATATGGGAGCACTCTCTTTTTTCTATTTTTGTTCTACCAAACACAAGAGGTGGCAGGTTTGACTCTCCCTCCAGGTTTCTAGTTAATTCAGTGAACATGCTCTACACTTCCATAATATTCAGGACAGAACTTTATTTTAGAACCTTTATGCTCAGGGGAACCCGCGTTAGATCCTTCAGTGCCGGTCGGTATTCATCCTCACAGAGACCGAATGAAATCATTCAGTCGGAAATATTCCCCTCGGATAATTCTTTACTCTCCGCCTCCCTTCAACCGTTTTTTTGAGAGGATCTCTCGGGTCAATCAGAGTTGGCTGCTCAGTGCAGCGTGAGCCACCGCTGCATCGGCCCACCCTGCACTTAAGACCAGCATCTGAAAGGAGGTCCTCTAGCGCTTCACCCGCCCTCTTCAGAACTCCATCCATAATCCATACGTTCAGCAGACTCTGCACACAGATGCCCAGTCACATTTCCTCTCTGTTAGCTGTAAACCTTTTGACATGGAACAGGCAGAGACATGCCATCCCCCGAGAGTCCCCCTCATTCACAAACACTCACACGGGCCAGAGAGAAGAACTTTATGGAAGCCATAAAAGATGCACTCAGAGCCATGTATGTTTTATGCTCTTTGAACCGATGAAGATGAATTAACGATGTGCTCCCCGACATGATGATGCTCTGCTACGACCGTAAATCAGGCAAAGTCACTGAGGGTCTCATTTGGTGGGATTTCTACTGCCTTAGGTCCAGACTGACCGACTTTTCAGCCCAAAGCTCCAGCTGTGAATCCTTGAAACCTGAGCCAAGATCCAGATTACAGTCGTCAGCCTCCGCCGGGATCAGGATGGACATGAAATGGGTCTGAAACGTAATTTATGAAGGCCTTAAAAATCATTCAAATGAATAAAAATACATTCAGACACTGGAGTTACTGAAGGGATCCTTTATTTGATCAGCCATAACATTAAAACCTCCTGGTTATAAGACGCTCTCATGCCGAGAACGTCAGAACCAGCGTATAAACATTACAGTTTAAAAACAGATGCCATTTGTCCACTAACGGGAAATATACATGAAATTATGCGATTTTCAGTTTGTCTGTGTGATGGTTGATAGGAAATAAGAAAAAAATTAAGTCCCAGGCGTCTTAGCCTCAGAAGCCCGGGTGGGTCCGTCTGATTGATGTTGCACCAGCATTTGGAGTTGAACAGGGGGAACGTCCAACGAGACTCGCAGTTCTGGTCTTCATTTAGCCGTCCGAAATTGGTACCCATGTCAAAGGACAAAATGTTACCTCCTACATCCCTCTCTCTGACAGGTAACCATGGTAACAAGATAAGCAATGTTGTTCTGACTTCACCTGTTAGTGGTTATGATGTTATGATGGACTGGTGTATACTTTACTTGGCCTTGAGAATGTGTTGCTGCAAAGGGACATCCGGAAAAAGAAAAACTTCTTGTTTCGTAACTTAGAAGAGTTCATCTCAGAACTCTCTGCACGTCATTAAAGAGGAGTTTGTATTTTCAGCCGGAGTTGGAAACAAGACTTCATTGTTTGTTGGGTTCAGTCTCTTCACGAGTCACCGGCTTCCGTTAAAAGACGGCATTTATGTATAATCCGAAAGAACAGCTCTGCCATCTGCCTTTATAGAGACGCTAAAGTTCAAAATTCAATCTGAACACCTGAGCTTTATTTGAAAGCTGGCGCCGGTAAGATGCAGGAAAACTGTAAATTCACCCGATGGTTCTTTCACACAGCTCATATTTTATTACCCGCTGGGAGAAAAAAACTCTATCCATAGCAAACACTGTAAAAACAAACACTGGATGAAAAAATATCATTACTCAGAGATCTGAAATCCTGAGCTTTGTGAGTCTCGCCGATGCTAAATAGAATTAATTTAGCTCAAACTTCATGTCACTGTTCGCAGATGATGTGGTTCTGTTGTCATCAGTCCCTGTGTTCCTCTGAGGTGGATAGTCTTCATGACAATAAAAGTCATCTATCAAACATGGACTATCGAATCCCTTTTATGCAGACGACTCCCAAATATACCTGCCCTTGAACAGAAGTGATGACAGCTCCCTGAAATCTTTTCTGGAGTGACATCTTGAGGACCTACTAGCTTGGAGGGGCCAACACTTTTCAAATTACAATGACCGGAAACATGAGGTCATGGTGTTTGGACCCGGTGGTGCCTGTGTTACCCCTTCTATGGACTTGGGCTTCCTCTAAACTTTTGATGGATCCACAGTTCCAAACCTTTGTGCCAAAATAGATAAAGTGGTTTTAAACTTGATAACCAGGTAAAATCTGTGGTTGAATCCAGTTTTTGCCAGAACAAACAAAAGACGAAGACTAGAACATGCTTACAAGTAATCACATGCCGTATCTTGTGCGGATCCTTTGTGTTAGCGGGACAACTCATTTTTCATCAAGGAAAAACCGGGTTGATTTTGAGAAAGGTCAGTGGTATGTTTGCAACACTAGGGGGAGCTTCATCTCAAAAAGTTTTCAAAAGTTTCTCAACTGTCCGTCCGATGTAGTCCAACTTTGGTGCATATGAATCGACTCACCGAACTCTTACAGTTCATATTTTACTCACTAGGGGGAGCTTGTATTTTACTAAAAACATTGTTTTCCAGACAAAACTCACAATTTTTTTTCATGGCTCACTTTCCAATTTTATACGTACGTAGATCTTAGTGTGAGGAAGAGCTGGATTGATTTAGGGAATGGTCAGATTTATATTTCTGAGCTTTATCTCCAAAAGTTATCGGCGCCAAATCAATTCCAGATTTGGTGCATATGAATCAACTTCTCGGAGATCTCGCTTTCAAATGGAACAACAATTATGTGAGTGTTTGTTTTTTGGAATATTACTTGTCCCTCTGGAAGAGAGTTGCCTTATTTTTAGAGTGAAAGTGTTTTTTAGCGGTGAGGCAGCAGGCAGATCAATTTGTTTGTCCATCACTGACATCAGTCATCTAAACTTGATGGAGCGTCAAATGCTACGTCTCAATGCGGCCGTCACATCGATCCGTTTGTCACTGGGCATGAAAAGTAAAGGTCAAAGGACCAGATTTGTTATTTACTGGTACAAGGGACTGAATTATAAGAGTTAATTAGTTAAGAGTCATCATCATCCTCATTAATGCAGGAGAGCAATCAGCCGAGCAGACAGGAGGAGCATATTTGAGCCAATCAGGCTCATAGAAGCCTTTTTTTTTTACCTCAGAAGGTACAATCCTATAAACTGTCTCCCTTTGTGCTGTGATGGAGGCCGGCTAGGTCCAAACGTAAGCATGCATGTTGCTATGACATTTCTTTAATCATAACCCGTCGGGTTTGTAATAGTCTTTCGCTTGCAGGCGCTTAGATGCGAGATCAAGTTCCCCTACTGGCTTCCCTTTATGTTTAGGTGTCATCTTCATATGATGTTGTTTGCTTTTTACATTACATTGTAATTGGGTTAGCAACATCGTACCGAACATCTCTGATCTGAGATGAACATTTATCCCGTCGAGCTCTCGAAGGTCTGCTGTTTAGATGTTTCTCGTTGACCCGAAGACAGAGCTGAAGACCAGAGGTGACGAAACAAGTTGTCCCACAACAAAGATCGATATCTTTATGGTCGTGTTGGGGGAATGTTAGTTCACAGTTACTTACTGGAGGTCGGGATATTACAGAGACGTACACTTTCACTGTGATGATGGTGGAAAAACGTTCGAAAAATATGGTTCCTCTCTCTCTCCACACTGTCAAACACCACCATCTCTCTCTCTCTCTCTCTCTCTCTCTCTCTGACCTTTCAACCTCACAAGCTACCACTTATATCAGACGCTTTGGACTTTATATCTGGAGGATTTATTAAGTCTGGCAGCTCCGTCTAAGAAGCTTTATCTCAAGTACAAAACTGAACTTTTTTTATCTAGAGTTCCAAGAGACAAGCCAACCTATTTCTTTTATGGTCAAATATTAAGTACTGGCTTTTCTTTCCGTTGACTACTGGATTATGACTAGACCTGTGCTGTCGTCCACGACTGCCAGGGTTTATCCCCGAAAAGTCCCCATCCTCCTTCGTTGTACAAGCAATTCCCCCGATTGAACGCCTTAAATTAAATGTGAAGTTATTTCCACAATATTTTTAGTTAAAAAAAAAAAGGCGCCCTTAGGTGAGTAAAATAAGAACTATTAGATTAAAACATGGCTGATATAGAAATAAACAAGATTGATCAGCTGGAGTATATGCTCCACATTTGGACTGAAGACGGATCGACGGTTTAGAAATTATGGCCTAAAAATATTTGAAAGTAAATCTCCCCCTAGTGTCGGAAGTATACAAGCTACCTTATATTTATCTATAGATATATAGATATATATCTATATATATGATTATGGAATGGATGGGAAGCCAGAAGATGGGGCGTTACACAATTTGGGGTCGTAGAAGGGCAACGACTCCCCAGCCAGTCAGAACCAGACTCCAAGAGGGTGGCATGAGGGCCCAACATCCTCTAGTGGGAACGCCAGCGTTTCCAGACAAAGACAAAGATATATTCTTGTCACACTGATTCAGCCGACGGAGGTCAATGTGGACCGAAACGACACGAGGGAAATTGTGCTTCATGAAAGTTTGAGTTTAAGGGGGACGATTTATGCAGAATAAACGGGATGAAGGGACGTCTGTCACCAGGCGGGCAGTTAATTTATGAATCGTCATTGTTAATGGAGAATGATGGATTCTGGGAGATTCCTGCTGGAGATTATGAGGAGAGGAACGGATGGCAGAGTGAGTGAAAAGCCCAGAGTGCTTTGGAAAATAACTTATTACCCAGCATGCCTCACAGCCATTGTTTGTGCTCCAACCAGCACCCATGGGAGACTCCTCAGAGAGGGAGCGTTTGCTGTGGAAATGAGGAGGAAGGAGGAGGAGAAGAAATGTCAGGCAGAGCTGGGAATGAGTCGGTGTCGGCCAGGAGCTTTGAGTCACATTTACATTTTCTTAATTGCTTTCATGCCTGAGCTTCTCGTACAGAGAGATGATTAAAGAATCCGGAGAACAAGCCCAACTGAATCAATAACTGGATCCAGCTGGACTGGACCCACACATGCTCACATCAGTAGAACATCTTCAGAAGCAGGAAGTTGGCTCTGAGGTCTCACCAGTAGCACACTATACCACAATCAAAAGAAAATACCAGAAAATATCAATGAGTGAAGGGTTCCGAAGCTGTTTCTGAGGTTCTGGGACTCCACAGATCCACAGTGAGACACATTATCCTCACATAGACAAGACCTGGAACCATAGTGAACCTTCACAGAAGTGGACCACCTCACAAAATTCCTCCAAGAGATGAATGGTCATTGAGGAAGTCACAGAAGATCCAGAGAGAACGTCTGAGGACCTGCGGGCCTCTTTCACCTCAATAAGGGTCAGAGGTCACGGCTCAACTATTCCAAATGCACATGACATCATGGGAGAGTGATGAGGAGTAAGCCGCTGCTGACCCAGAAGTTAATTTAGGCCGGTCTGAATTTACCAACAACAAACCTTAATGACCCTCAGAACTTCCAGGAGAATCATCTCTGGACTGATGAGTGGAAAGTTGGACTCTTTGGGGACAGACAACCCGCTCCGTCCGGAGGAAACCAAACACAAACTAGAAGAACATCAGAGCTACAGTCAAACATGGAGGTGAAAGTGGAATGTTGTGGAGATGATCTGCTGCTTCAGGACCAAATAACTCTGCATTGTTGAGTGAAACGTGAATTCTGTTCTCTAGTTCTCTAATTTTCAGGTCATTATCTTCTCATCTTCCATGAGTCATCCTCTGAATATCTCCTAGTCAAAGTCTGGACCCGAACCCCCATGAGACGGTGGGACCTGAGAAGATCAGTTAATTCTCATAGATCCACCACCGTGATGTCAGAGACCGATCTCCAGTCATCAACAGTGTTTGGTTGGAGATGTTGCTGCTGATGGTGGAAGACCTTGACATGAATCAGGGGGTTTGATGTTTTTTTTCACAGCTCTGTAAATGTCGTGTGGAGTGAGAGAAAAGGAGATCAGAGAGGAACAAACACAGACTGCTGGCGTTGTGTGGGCGCTCCGAGTTGCTCCTCACGCTTCTTTTGATGATCTCCGGGTCTCAGTGGAGTTTTTTTTCACTACGCACATCTTCATCATCTCCGGCGATGGAATAGCTGCCAAAGCTCCAGAGCAGCGGAAAAATCCCCTGGAAGAAGAAGAGACTGAATAATATCTCATCATGGTGTTTGTGTTCAGATGGATGGATGAAGAACAAGGAATCATCAACCGCCTCCCGAAAACCTCTAGCTTTGTTTTGATTATTCAGCCGCCTTGACGTTTTGTTCTCGGTACCTCGTGAAATTGTCGGGTAGAGTCGTTGGATCTGTCTCCCCTGGTATTTGATTGCTTTCAGACGGAGACGGCTCGGATTCAGATGGAATAAAAGGTTCCTCAGAATCGTGAGACGCTTTTTCGGTTTCTGACAGAACGAACGTCTGAAGGCGTTTCAGCCCAGACGAAGAAGAGTACAGGAATCCTCGTCTTCCATAATGGAACTCTGAGTGTTTGATTTGACAGTGTAATTGCAGATGTGGTCGCAAAAAGAAGCAAGAAGCTCCGCCCCCTTTGATTCTGATGGATTCTTGGCTTCAAAAACAGCAGAAAACAACATCCGTCACTAAAGTGGGTCCACACATCCTCTCAGGGAGTTCTTGATTTAAAAATGTGGCTCAATTTTACTAATGAACTTTTTCACTTTAAGACACCAATCAACTTTTAAATGGTTGTTCTGACACTCTAATTGTATTAACATTTATGTTTTGAATGTTTTTATGGGTTTGTTTAAAAAGTTAGCCTTGTTTTACCAAAGTTACCACAACACGACTAGAACCACAACATTACATCACAGAGGCACTAGAGCCACACCTTTACATCAAATAGTCAATAGAGCCACACCTCTTACATCCCAGAGGCACTAGAGCCACACCTTTACATCACAGAGGCACTAGAGCCACACCTTTACATCAAATAGTCAATAGAGCCACACCTTTACATCACAGAGGCACTAGAGCCACACCTTTACATCAAATAGTCAATAGAGCCACACCTTTACATCACAGAGGCACTAGAGCCACACATTTACATTACATAGTCAATAGAGCCACACTTTTACATCACAGAGGCACTAGAGCCACACCTTTACATCACATATTCAATAGAGCAACATCTCTTATATCACAGAGGCACTAGAGCCATGTCATCCCGCCACTCAGACACTAGAGGGCGTTTTATGTCACAGAGCACCAGAGCCATGTCATCCCGCCACTCAGACACTAGACGGCGTTTTATGTCACAGAGCACTAGAGCCATGTCATCCCGCCACTCAGACACTAGAGGGCGTTTTATGTCACAGTGGCACTAGAGCCATGTCATCCCGCAAGTCAGACACTAGACGGCGTTTTATGTCACAGAGGCACTACAGCCATGTCATTCCGCCCCTCAGACACTAAAGGGCTTTTTATGTCACAGAGGCACTAGAGCCGCATCAATATGTCACAAAGGCACTAGCGCCATTCCTTGCCTTGACGTTTTGTTCTCGGTACCTCGTGAAATTGTCGGGTAGAGTCGTTGGATCTGTCTCCCCTGGTATTTGATTGCTTTCAGACGGAGACGGCTCGGATTCAGATGGAATAAAAGGTTCCTCAGAATCGTGAGACGCTTTTTCGGTTTCTGACAGAACGAACGTCTGAAGGCGTTTCAGCCCAGACGAAGAAGAGTACAGGAATCCTCGTCTTCCATAATGGAACTCTGAGTGTTTGATTTGACAGTGTAATTGCAGATGTGGTCGCAAAAAGAAGCAAGAAGCTCCGCCCCCTTTGATTCTGATGGATTCTTGGCTTCAAAAACAGCAGAAAACAACATCCGTCACTAAAGTGGGTCCACACATCCTCTCAGGGAGTTCTTGATTTAAAAATGTGGCTCAATTTTACTAATGAACTTTTTCACTTTAAGACACCAATCAACTTTTAAATGGTTGTTCTGACACTCTAATTGTATTAACATTTATGTTTTGAATGTTTTTATGGGTTTGTTTAAAAAGTTAGCCTTGTTTTACCAAAGTTACCACAACACGACTAGAACCACAACATTACATCACAGAGGCACTAGAGCCACACCTTTACATCAAATAGTCAATAGAGCCACACCTCTTACATCCCAGAGGCACTAGAGCCACACCTTTACATCACAGAGGCACTAGAGCCACACCTTTACATCAAATAGTCAATAGAGCCACACCTTTACATCACAGAGGCACTAGAGCCACACCTTTACATCAAATAGTCAATAGAGCCACACCTTTACATCACAGAGGCACTAGAGCCACACATTTACATTACATAGTCAATAGAGCCACACTTTTACATCACAGAGGCACTAGAGCCACACCTTTACATCACATATTCAATAGAGCAACATCTCTTATATCACAGAGGCACTAGAGCCATGTCATCCCGCCACTCAGACACTAGAGGGCGTTTTATGTCACAGAGCACCAGAGCCATGTCATCCCGCCACTCAGACACTAGACGGCGTTTTATGTCACAGAGCACTAGAGCCATGTCATCCCGCCACTCAGACACTAGTGGGCGTTTTATGTCACAGTGGCACTAGAGCCATGTCATCCCGCAAGTCAGACACTAGACGGCGTTTTATGTCACAGAGGCACTACAGCCATGTCATTCCGCCCCTCAGACACTAAAGGGCTTTTTATGTCACAGAGGCACTAGAGCCGCATCAATATGTCACAAAGGCACTAGCGCCATTCCTTTATTTCGCAGAGACCCAAAAGCCACGTCATCACATCACAGAGGCACTAGAGTAACATCACTACATCACAGCACTACAAAGGCCACATCCTTCACACCACTGACCAATTACAGCCATATCATTATGTCCCAAAGGCCCTAGAGTCATTCCTACATCTTCCTTTTGGGATTAATAAATAGCCGTCTTGTTGTTACATCACAGACCTACTAGAGCCACTTCATTATGTCACAGAGGCAGTGTTAACAAGCCCCAGATAAGCGTACAATAGATTAATGGTGTGAAATGTGTTGGCTGGTGTACAACATTAATCAGGAATAAGCCGTATCTTCTACCCTGGGAAGGATCCAGTCTTCTGTCAGAATCTCAGACGCTGTCAGAACAGAAAAGAACGATGGAAAAGACGGTTACAGCCCGTCAGACCATCTCTGAGGGACTGGAGGTGCAACGCTTGACCTTTCCTTCAACCTTGTTTCTTCTCAGTACACAGACGCTCTGAGCTCAATGTTAGGGAAGTGGGCTAAAGTACCAGCAAACATCAATTTCTCTTCAAGGATAATAATAATAATGTTGCATCAGCTGCTCCCGATATTTCCTGTCTCTGTTACAGACGTAAGCAAAGCAGCAAAAACAAAGAGAGGGAGCTGAGACACGAGACTGGACATGTTCCATGACGTATTATTGTTGGGAGGCAGTGATGCAGGTTCTGACAGGTTCAGTCCAGTAGAGCGTCTCTGAGGGAAGAGGAGTTCTGGGCATGACCTCTCTTCATTCAAGGAGCTGTAAATGTTGGCCATGGCGCTCCGGCCCGGTCGGATGTGGGAGTCGGTACCGCATCCTCATGGTTGTGGTGTCGACTCCAATGGTTGCCGGGCTTTTGGATGGTTCTCGCGGTTACCAAACACCTACTGAGCTCATCTTTGTTAACCGATGGAAGCGTTGTTGATCATGGTCCTCAGCGTTTATAGGATTTATCAGATTCAACCTGGTCACGACGTCGTTTCCTGCGTTCTTGTTGCTCAACTTCCTGTTTCTATGAGAAATAATCGTCTTTTTAATGCTTTATTTCACTTTTTACAATGTCATTGCTGTGTGTGTGTGTACTTTCGTGCTTGAGTGGGTATACGTGTAGGTGTGTGTGTATGTGTGTGTGTGTGTGTGTGTGTGTGTGTGTGTGTGTATGTTGGCTGGGGAGGGTTATTGTTTTTATTTTGTAAAGGACTTTATGTTACATTTTATTTGTATGAAACTTGCTATAGAAATAAAGTCTGATTGATTATATTTTTATATATATATATATATATATATATATATATATATATGCTGTGTGTTTCCTTTTGTTCCAGGCTCTTTGTTGATGGAGTCGGACTGTGATTAGAAAAACAATCAAACAAAGAAAAAAGCGATGACGGTAGAAAAGCACTGCACTGAAAAAGAAATGAAAAATAATAATAATAATTTATAGTAAATTACCAGCAGCTGTGGTTACAGACATTTTCTCTATAAAATACGTTGTCTACACACTAGACATTAAGTAAAAAGAAAACTGTGAACCAACTAATCAAAGTCATTTAGACGGAATAACACTTTAAGGGTAATTATTTGCATTCAAAGAAATGATAGTTTTCCGTCATTGTTCGGTTATTTAATCACACGTTTGTATTTTTACCGTAAACTTTGGTTTTCAGGATATTCGGACTGTAAAAAATAAAGTTTTCTACTCTTTTGAGTTTTACCCTCGTACTTGACGATTTCTTACCCTCATTTTTTAACGTATAACTTTGACTCTTAGAAGTCTGAATTTGTTTAACTGTTTGTTTTTAAAATGTTCTTGTAAACAGGTTTACGGTGTATCCTCGTCTTTTCACGGTATTTTACCGTAACATGTTCTACATCGTCGTCGTATCTTTTACCCAAAATGATTTTTACGGTGCGATGAAGAGAAGCAGAGGAGTTCTGAAACAACTGCTGGCTGGTCTGGCTTCAGATGACAGTTTTAATTATATATATATTTAATAATTTAACTTTCTGTAGTTTAATTCCCATTCCCAAATTATTCTTCACGTGTTTGCGACTCTATTTATTCCTGCTGTTTGTCTGTCTGAGACAGGAAGCTGCTCTTTAAAGGATTTTTATCTCTAAATAAAGGTCTACAGAACCAAATGTTTTTCTGGCCCAACAAATATGAATATAATCAGTGACTGGTGGGACCGGCTTCAGAGAAGCATCTTCACGGGGAGACGCTCCCTCCCCTTTTGCTTTCATAGTAATTAAATCAGATATCACCGCGCTGTTTCGTTTTCCCGCTTCGGTCCTGCATCACTTATCGCCCCTTCACCCCGCCGCCTGATCCATCTTCCTCCTCCTCCAGCTCTCCGCGAGAAGTCATTCATCGCTCTGGCAACGCAGCAGCGGTTTCATTATCACCTGCCTCCTCTCCCTCCATCATCGGGTCCAAAGATGGATGTCGGGGTCATCAGCGGGATGGCCGCAGCATCAGGGGTCGTCATCATTATTTTGGTTCAGCTCAGCTCGTGCTGATCCGGCACCGGTTCCAATCGTCCTGCTACTGTACTGAGGAGCACCCACTGATGCTGCAAAACACTCTGGACTCTTGGTTCTGAGAAGTTTATTCCAAAGGTTTGAAGTCAAAAATGCAAAAAGGAAGACAACAAATTGTTTTGTGGTTAAAGCGGGGATCAGGTAAGGGGTTGAGGTGAGGTGTAACTGGGCCGAGGTTCTGCTTCTCCTGATATTAGCAGGGTTTTGTAACGAATGAGGGAGGATGACGATTAACGCCGACTCCACAATAAATGATTCACAAGGTGAAATGAAATTCCCAGTCAACGCAAATAGTCCCAAATTCACGCGGAATGATCCAAATAACATAAATTTGCATTCTTGCAGAAGACTCTGAACTTCAATCTCCCCCCCAGGTGTTCCAGGTTGGAACCCACTGCACTCCGGGATGGATCAAATACCAGGAATGAATCCTTTGACGACAGCGTGGGTCGATAATGCCCAGCTGTCAGAGATCCGGATAAGACATATTCATAAAACGCTTTCCAGTCGTCTTTTGGAATACTTAGTCCAGCTAGAACATTCGGGTTCCTTTGCATTTAAAAAAAGGCTTTTGTTCCAGGTGCAGGTACTGGATTAAGATATTTGTACACACAGATACAACTGGATACTCCAAAAACACAATAATAATTGGGACACCGGTGCGTATGTTAAACCCTGACTACATCAGAGGTGGGCCAAGTTGGACCCCCATTACGCCTCCATTGTGTTAATACAGAACAGAGTTTAGGCGGATGGAACAATCAGAATGGCAGAAATGGAGAGTAATCCAGACTGTGGGGTCAGAGTGAAGAAGAATCTCTGGTTTCACTCTGCGGTACCGAATCCTGGACCAAAGCAGAGATTTTTCGCTCATTCATTTTCTTTTCCTGTCGACTCCTGCAGAATAAAACCAGAGCTTTTATTCTGTATTAAAGGTTTTCTTCTGCTTTCATTTCAGTTTATGTACAACATCCCAGTGCACACACACACACACACACACACACACACACACACACACACACACACTCACACACATACAGATACACAGACACACTCTGTCATACACAGACACACTCACACACATTTACACGCCATACAAACGCACACACATACAAACGCACACTTTCACACACAAATTCACACACACACACACAGACACAGACACACACACACACACACACATACAGATACACAGACACACTCTGTCATACACAGACACACTCACACACATGTACACGCACATACAAACGCACACACATACAAACGCACACTTTCACACACGCATTCACACACACACATACGCACACAACCACACTGACACACACATAAATGCACACACACACACATGCACACACCCATACACACACACATACACACACACTTGCACACACACACACACACACACACACATACAGATACACAGACACACTCTGTCATACACAGACACACACACTCACACACATGTACACGCACATACAAACGCACACACATACAAACGCACACTCTCACACACGCATTCACACACACACACAAACACACTCACACATACAGATACACACACACACTCTATCATACACAGACACACACATACACACACATGCACACACACATACATGCACACACACGTACACACACATGCACACATACACACACCCATACACACACATGCACACATACTTGCACATACACGTACACACACACACGTACACACACACATATTCATGCACACACACACACGTACACACACACATGCACACATACACACACCCATACACACATACTTGCACACACACGTACACACATACACACACACACACACATGCACACACACATACATGCACACACACGTACACCCACACATGCACACATAGACACACCCATACACACACATGCACACATACTTGCACATACACGTACACACACACACGTACACACACACACGTACACAGACACACATACATGCACACACACACACGTACACACACACATGCACGCACACACACGTACACACACACACACGTACACACACACATATACATGCACACAATGGCCTCCTTTCTCTGCTGCTGTTTGCTGCAGGTGCAACAATGAAGACTCATGGGAGAGGATGATGTATTTCCATTTTCTGAAAAAAGGAAAAAGCCGTGGATGTGTGTGTGACGGTGTGAGTGTGAGCTCTGTCCGTACCTGTTCCTGTGAGCGTGGCGCTCGTGTCTGTTTGTGTTGTCAGGTCATCTCAAAGACAAAAGAGACGGATCGAGTGTCATAGTTGAAAACGAGCCACAACACCGAATACTTTAAATATTCACGTTTATCATTAAATGATTTATTCATGAGCCGCCGACATATTCAGTTATTCATAAACTGCTTGTGTGTCAACGTTGTTGACAAAGGAAGCAGACGGTGCAAAACTGACCACAAACAAACGATGGCGCCGTAAAGGTGACCCACCGCTGATTAGCTGTTAGCTCTCACTGTGTTTGTATCAGAAACTGCTGCGTCGCTTCTTTTGGTTTTCATCCATGTTTCTTTTTTTTACTTTAGATGCTGACCGGCTGAAAACTGGCAAAACCCCCATTAATCCCATAATCGCTGGCTTGGACCCGGCTCCCTCAACCCTCTGACTATTTCTAAGGCTCAGAGTCATAGTATCCACAAATAAAGAAGAAATGGAACACCGGTCCTCTCTTGCGTCAATAAAGGTCAGAGGTCATGGCTCCACCCTTTCAAAGACCACTGGCTAAAAATAGCATTGTTGGGTTGCTAGGAGAAGGACGCGAGGTGAACCAAGACCCAGAAGAACATAAAAGTTCATCTGAATTTTGGCGTCCATAAACATTAAGTCAGAGTTTTCACAAAATGCATACCAGACTGTGACCTTATGAAAATGTGACCCGTTCCCATCCCTGTGTAAACTGTCAAAACTCAACTCTTCAAAAACTGAGACATCACAGCCCCACTTCATGACTGTTAGGATGTTGGGATAGGCCAAGACAGAACAAAAACAATCATGTGACTCTGTCGACCTTCTTAACGCTCCTCCCTCAAACCGTAGAGTAACCAGTGCGTACGGAGATCCTCATCAGAATATCGAGAACTTTTAAAAATTAATTTGCCTCTTGTACGGAGTCGGTCTCGGTGGCTTCAGGCTAAGAGGGATATTCCAGATGTCCCTCACCCCTGTCACACCCTCCAGCTCATCCCGGGTGTCCCGACACGTTTCCTGACTAGATGAGACATATACCCCCTCCAGGGAGTTCTGGGTCTCCTCCCAGTTGGCTGTGCCTGGTCCTCATAAAAATGTCCCTGTGACATTTGACGCCTCTTACGGGAGGCGTCCTCATAGGGACATTTTTTGAAAAGGAAAGAAAAAAGTCAAATTTTCGCTAAAACTGAGTTCTGTAAACTAGGCCTAAGTCCAGGGATGTCATCCTTTTTCTTTTTTCTTTTTTGTCTTTTAAACTGCGTCCTGACTCGGTTTGATATGAGATGCGCTTCATCCTCAGCAGGCTTGATATTGTGTGACAATGAAGAAATGCCCTCCTTAAAGTCACGGTCGATACCTCTTAGCACCTCTGCTGAGCCGAGCGCAGCTGATTGGCATTCAGGTTTCATCAGGTAGCTAGGACAGGAGGGAGGTGGATTAAGGGGGATGAGTGGAGGGCTGAATTAAAGCGTCTGCGTTCATGCATGCAGGGGAGCGCCGGTTTGATGTCAGTGGGTGTAATTGGAGGAGTGACCTCTGAGATCCTCTAACACACCCCTGCTGTGTTCAATATGCAGGGTCAGAGAGGTGATGGACTCTGTCTTGGCTCACCTCGCCCTTATCGCCGCATCCTTCCTCATTTATAAAACCGAATCAGGTGCAATTATATCTGAAACTGTGTACAATTTCATAGTTTCACGTTCAAACCAGTGCTGTAATCCGCTCCTGTGAAGAATCCCAGTCACTTCATGTACAGATACATATATTTCTATTTATTTTTTTATCTATTACTGTTACTGCCCTTTAACATTTGTGTTTTTTCTTTATTTTGCTATAGAGCCAAATGCAAAGTAGTCTAGTTCTGCTGTGAAGCCGTCTGGTGGATAGTCTGAAGGACAATATAGTTAATCCTGAATCTTGAATCTTTCTCCACCCGATTGCTCTACACCACCGCATCCAACCATAACCCGCCGTTCTCACTCTATCATGTTCTTTATCTCCTCCCTCTTTTTAAGATTAGGATAATTACCTAATGACCTCTGTCTGACTCAGTCCTTGACAGACATGAAAATGTACTATAGCGGGTTTTTGATACAAGGGATCTATGATGGATCACCCTGAAATCTGAACAACTTTCCAAATTAAAAGAAATGTTAAAGAGAAAATAAATCAGTGGTTGAGTGTATCATGGATTTATATGTATCTACATCATGATTTAATCTATTAAACAGCAAAGAAAGTTTTCACAAAAAATCCTTTCAGTAGCAGTCCTGTTGCACAACCGAGTAATCAACCGAACAACCAAAGAACAACCAACCAACCTACAATTGATCCTCCGACCAAAAATCCAACAAACTAACCAATCAAAGGACCAACCAACAAACCAGCCAACCAACAAACTGACCAACCAACTAAAAACCTAACCAGACAACCAACAGACCAATCAAAGGATCAATTAGCTTACTGACCAAAAAAAACAACTCTTGAACCAAACCGCTCAATAAATCAATAAACCGATCAATCAATCAACGGAATAATTGACAAAAAAAATAAACCAACATACAACATGATCAGCCAACGAAAAATCTGAACAACCAACAAACTAACCAGTCAACCAATCTACAGACAAAAGAACCGGCCAACCAAAAGACCAGGAAACCAACAAACAAACTGACAAACAAACTAAAAACCTGACCAAACAACATATAAACCAACCAAAAACCAATCAATGAAGCAAACTGACCAAATAGCGAACCAATCATCCAATCTTCTCAATAAACCAATTAATGTCACATCGATGGACGAATTGACCAAAGCACCAAACAACACATAAAATGACCATCCAACCAACCAACAAACTAACAAAACATCCAACTTATCAATCATCAGGGCAACCAACCAACCAACAGACCAGGAAACCAATAAACTGAACAACCATCCAAGAATCTAACCAATCAATCAACCAACAATCAAAGTTAAAATGGGAGGTACTCAGCAGAGCTAAGAGTTATCGGAACGGCCTTCAGTTAAAACTCCGATTTAAGATGTTTTTTTTTATAACTTTGGCTCTTTCTATACAATCTGTAATTTGGTTTAGAGATTCTGAAAGATTCATTATATTCTTTTTTATTATTATGGCTGTTTCTGAATGATTATCTGGCGTCGATGGTGGATTTCTTGGAAACATATAGCTAAACCATCACAAAACTGAAATGATTCCGTTCGTTCCCCGCATCGCTGAATGGTCATTATTTCCTCTAGCTACAGTACTCTCTGTACTTATTACTTGATCTTAACATTGTGCTCTGAAGAGAGAAGAGGATAATTTGTCTTGTTATAAGGAAGCGAGGGTGTTCACCGGCTGAGCCAGGAGGAAATTGAGAGCGAGCAAACAGCCAGCATTATATATATATAAAAGGAAAAGGCAGCTGAGGGGAGGGGAGCAGGGACTGAACGCCATCCTAGAACTCTGGGATGGCTCCCAGAGGGACTGTTGCCTCTTTGAGACCTCCTTAAAATGCCTCGGCAATTTACGCCAAGATGCAGAGCAAATGCATTACTTCATTTTTTTATATATTCTCCGCAGCGGAGCCTCAACGTGAGATGGTTTCTTGATGTTTACTGAGGTAATTTGTCGTCTAATATCTCCGCGTGAAAGGGGCATTGTGGGAAATGCCGCACAGACATTATGGGGAGCGAAAAAAAAAAGGTTTTATAGTCCATCCTTACATTTTGCTATGCTAATTCCAGTAAAGTCATGGCCAGAGTGCCGGAGGACAGAGGAGTTCTGGGTCCACTTCCAGCTGTGCGTGCCATGAAAACTAATCAGAAACCTGAATCAAACGCCTCCTTTCTATGGGAGCGGGCGGCGGCTCTTCACCTTGCTCTCTCTGGATGTCCGAACACCTCACCTGAGCGCAACCACCCTAAAGAAGTCGCTTGTATCCAAATTCCGAAATAGGTGAGGGCTGGAGCATCTTGCCTTATAGCTCAGCTCTGACTTCACCCCAACGAGCCGATCCAACACTGCAGTACAGCTCATAATCTCACAGTCCGTTTTCCCTTCACTCGTGAGCAAGACCACATGATACTCTGGAAGACCCTCAACAGCAAATCACCCTCAACATTGAGCCTTTTGCCCCCAAGACAAGTCAGGCCCGTCGAGGCATGGACTCCACCCAACCAATGAAGGTGTGCAATACTTTGTGGAACCAAGATCTTTGAGTCCTGCATGAGGTATGGTCGGGCCGCCGTGGATCGGACTTCTGACAGATGCTTTTGTGACCTCTGTGAGATGTTCTCTACCTAAATTAGTCTCTCAAAGCTGTTCTTGTTTGTGGGCACAGCCTGTTCGGCAGTTCATGGCCTGGATAGCCACTAATCTTTGTTTGCTTTGAATAACACTCAATGCATTGCCATTAGTACTAAACGCAGATACCGATCCAGAACAGCAGGAGGCGTTTAACAAGGACATCAATGAGTTCTGGGCACCATGACCCTAGTGCTGGTTCATCAGTTGTCTGTCCTTGGACCACTTTGGTAGGTTCTAACGAGACCAGGACTGCATCACAACATCCGCATTATGAGTTGGAGATTTTCAATTTCAGTGAAAAAAAAATTGCAAACGTCACACTTCTGGGCGTCGGTAGGGATTGGAGGAATCTTATATTATCTTATCTGTGTCCGCTTCTGGATAATGACGTGATCATAGATCTTGACATTTTTTGACGTTTTGTGACTTCTGCAACAAAATATAAAGCAGCAGTTGCATTTAGTTGCTGAGCCAAGTGGAATGAATAGAGCAGGTAGCGTCTGGTGTGAACGCAGCATCTGGTGTGAACGCAGCATCACATATATCCACTAATGATTTGGAACCGCCATGGTAACAAGATATTCCGTCTTATTCTGACTTCATCAGTCCAGTGTTTATAATGTTATGTCTGACTCTTGAATACGTTAAGTATAAGTTTGAATTAATAAGTTCAATATGATGAAAAAACTTTGTAATTAACAACATCTTATTAATAACATGTAACTATTATAACACATACAATAATAATAAATAATAATAATACATTTAATTTATAACGCACTGGACATTTGGATCAAATCTCAAAGTGCTACAAAGTAAAAGCAGATAAAAGCATCAATAAAAAAATAAAATAATAACTATATAAAAGCCTGACCAAAAAGCAGCAATGTTAATTAAACGTTATAGGTTCTGCTAAAAAGGAAAGTTTTAAGTCCTTTTTTAATTGTGTCAGTCGTCTGTGGAGCCCTCAGATGGTCAGGGAGGGCATTCCACAGATGAGGCGCAGCAGAACAGAAGGTCCGATCACCCATGGGGCTGAGCTTAGTCCGGGGAAGGAGGAGGCGGTATGAGTGGGTAGAACGGAGGGATCGTGTTGAGGTCAGTGGGGTGAGTAGTTCTTTCAGGTAGGGGGGTGCGTTACCATGGATACACTGGTGAGTGAGGAGAGAGATCTTATAATCAAAGTAACAATATCATATTATTGTCCCAAATATTTAAATTAAAACTTTCTTAAAGCCAGAAAATGAGGAAAAATAGAAGAATAGAAATAGAAATAGAAGAGAAAATAGAAGAAATAGATCTATCAAAGTAAGGAGTCTGTTTTGAAATTCTAAGCGGTGAAAAGTTGAGATATTTGTGTTACAATACAGTGAGTAAAATTAAAAAGGCATCATCCCATGACTTCTAACAGAACGGCTTCATTTGGGTCGTACATTAAAGGTATATTTTTCATTCACCCCTTTATATAAGTAACTCCATATTTAAATGCAATCTGTGGGAGGAACTTCTTCTCCTCGGCTAGAAAATATAACTCCGACTTTTTCAAGGCTTGTCAGAGGAGAAGACATTAGTTTGCACGAATGCTGAGATCTCCTCAGAACAACCGGCGTGGGAGTCTGCCTTTGATACCTGCCGTGTTTTGAGTTTGGCGTTCACGTGCGGTACAAAGCATCCCGGCCATGAAAGTGTTTAACAGGCTATATATTAATGAATAAATATTCCCCCCTCCTCCGTCAGAGCTGAGCGAGCACAGCTGAGCATTCCTGAGGCTGAATCCGAAGCCGTGCTGCTAGCTGCTAAATGTTACAACAGAACAACCTGTCATAAAGGCTCATAGTCTGACCTTAGCTTTCATTCTTTCCCCAGCATGCACTCTTTCTTTGCTTCTCGTCATGCAGGCGCTCACCCTTAAAAACATAAGAGCCCTGCTTCTGGAAGACGTTACGTAAACCCGGTCTTTACTCGACTCCGGCTGACTCACGGCCTCCGTCACGTTCAGGGAAATAATCTACTTGATCTAATTCACATTTGGTTAATCACAGCGGTTCATCTTCAACAATGATGAGCCTTAACCATCCATTTATATCCTCAAAAATTAAACAAATGCACCGATACATATATATCTCCCTCTCCGTAGGTGGGCCCAGAGTTGTGGTGGTTTAACGGCTTTGCTGATGACACACTCATTTACATCAACCTCCGATTCAATTCATGCCAAAGATGCAGAGCAAATGCATTACTTCATTTTTATATAAATATATAAAAGCATATTCACTAGTACCGTACTTAAGTACTAATATGAGTTGCTTATACCTTACTTGATTATTTCAATTTGATGCTACTTTATACGTTTACTCCATTACATCTCATACGGAAATATTTTACTTTTTTTTTTGACGGCTGTAGTTACTAGTTACTTTTCAGATTACAATTTTTCAAGCGGTGGAAAAAGATATGTTACGATTACACTCATATAGATTAAACTACTCAACGTTTAGTGACAAAGTCCCACACAGATGCATCACTATTAATTCTATGTTGTAGTAAAATACCAAAGAGGACCATGAGTGATTTTATTTGGATACTTTAAGCATATTTTCCTGATGATTAGTCATACCTTTACTTAAGTACCTTTACTTAGTAAATAAAATAAGCAGACATCTCAGGTTATGACTCCGCCTCCTCTCGGAATCACACAAACAAAATGTAAGAAAGCATTCAACCAGTAGAGCCTTAAAGATTGACGAGGGGAAAGCATTAACCTGAAATCTCGCTTCAACCCTCCGCTCCTCTGGGAAACCTTCACACCTTATCTGAACATCTTCTCCGCTCATTCCATTTGTCTCATTCTCTTCTTTCCCCTCACTTTGGGTCACCTGGACGGCTGGAGGTGCTCAAGAGGGGGAAGTTATTCATCAGATGAAGCCATTTTACACCCAACAAAGAAAAGGAGGACTTTGGAACGACGCCACACACGCCGCCTACAAAACAGCGAGAATCTGTCAAAGGGGTCCTTTGAAAGGTGTTCCATGGTAACAGATATATCTCAAAGCAAGAAAAGGTGAGGCGGCCTCTAAATGACAGTATTTCAGCAGGACATTTAACATGATTTCTTTGAAATGATGGCGAGACGCTCACCCAGAGCCAAACAGAGCTGTTGATGAGATGGAGGGTGTTCTATTGGCCCAGATGGGTTCCATCTAACGACCTTGCAGGAGGAGGAAGCACCGCCTCAGGGGCCAGAATGGTAGTGGGGGTCTCAAATGAAGTTTTCATACATCTTTCTATGCATTTGATGATATATAGTATCATAGTGTGTGTGTGTGTGTGTGTGTTTGTTATTATCGGGAGGTTCTATTCCCTAAGGGAACTGTAATGTGGCTGGCAGACGACAGCAGCAGGATACATATGACCACAGGAGGCAGGACCCCCAGCGACTCCCCTCATCTTCATTCTAATTGACCTTTAACTGAACAGAAGGCTGACTCAGTATCGCTCCCTCACCTTCTCTTCCCTTCCTTGAGCAGGACCCCTAAACCCCTTAGCTCCCAGAGCGCTTCAAAGGGGCCCACTGCTCCCTCAAGGATGGGTCAAATGTAGAGAAATAATTTCTCTATGTTGTGCTGTATGTGATCAATAAAGGATTTCTTCTAATCAATGAGATCCAGGTCCAGATTTGAACTTTAATTGCACGCACTCGGGTCCAATCAGGTTGGGAGTCAATGTTCCTGCATGAGATCCAACTCACAGATTGATGACCTGAAATTCTCCTTCAGAATTTTCCACCGGAGTCAGAATTCATATTTCCCTCAATGATGGCGAGTCGTTCTGGTCCTGAAGCAGCAGATCATCTCCACAACATTCCACCGCCACCTCCATGTTTGACCGTAGGTCTGATGTTCTTCTAGAGGAATGCTTTGTTTGGCTTCCACCTGATGTCTTAAAACAGTCCCACTTTCCATTCATCAGTCCAGAGAAGATTCTCCATGAAGCTCTGAGGGTCATCAAGGTGTGTTGTGGGTAAATTCAGACCAGCGTTGTTCTTGCTCAACAGGAATTTCCTTCTCAACAATTTCCAATGATGCCATTTTTGCCCAGTAGCGTTGGAATTGTGGAGCCATGACCTCCGACCCTATTGAGGTGAAAGAAGCGTGGATGTTTCTTTCTTTGGAGCTTCTGTGACTTTCTGAATTAACCTTCGTCGTGCTCCTGGAGGGATTTTGTGGGGTCTACTGAAGTGATGATGTGGTTGAACAGAGTTGGAAGTGATTGGGTCCTGGTCGGTCTGGTCCAGCTGGAACCAGTTCTTAATGGAGTTCGGTGGTTTTTAGGATTTAGTTTCTAAGGGGGCGGAGCCTTTTTTCACAGAGACTCAGTCGATATTAGAGAATATTTCTGGTTCAATAAAAAAAATTATTATTTAAAAGTTGTATTTTGTGAAGACTTTGTCGTCGTTTTATCGGCGAGAGAGAAACGGAGATACTGTCTTTATGAAGACAGGGACTCGGTTCTGGGTCGAACTTTAAATAGAATCCCAACAATATATTAAATTAATCTATTTTAAAAGTAATAAACAAATGTCTTTAATAAACAGGGAGGCTGTAATCTTATTTTGTTAGTGGAAGACTGAAGGAATGCCTTCAAGGGTTGGACTTTCAGGATGACTCTCCGCCTGACACACACAGGTATGAAAACCCGACTCATGATCCTCTGGACACAATTTCCAAACCTTTCCTGAAGCAGGAAAATGATCTGACAGCTTATCCTTGATTATAAGCCCCTGGGTGAATACATGCAGATAGGATGGGGGGGGGGGGGGGCTCCAGACGTTTAGACAACGTAGCGTCGGGAGATGCCCAACACCATGATTCTCTACTCCTTGCTCCGGGGAACATTGAAGGCAGCAGAGGAAGGGGGAGGGAACGCCGTTACTCATCTGTCCTCCTACGCACATTTCCTACAGCTGCTCTGCGATTTTAAGGACCAAAAAAAGGATATAGGAAGCTTTAAGGAGGCTGAAGGCAGGTATAAAGAACCGTCTTTACAGTATATCTCCAATTTACAGTAAATATAACATCCAGGTTTTTTTATGAGCTCTGGGATAGAAACCCCCCTATCAATATATTTACTGTAGGATAGAAAGTGATTTCGTGTGACCTGTTCGGCACTTTTTCCGTTTACTGACCAGAGCCTTTGCGCAGTTATTTGATTTTTTTTTGGATTTTCTCATTACGGGCAGCACGGTGGCGCAGTGGGTAGAAAAACGGAAAAGCTTCAGGTTTCAAATCCGGCTCGCCCGTTGGGACCCCTGAGTGGAGTTTACACGTTCTGTGTTTGCTACTCAGGTCGTCCAGCTCCCTCCCACACTATAAAAACATGTATTGTTAATGAGGTGGTGTCCCTGTAATGGCCGTAGTGGTTATCAGCAGGAATGTTTGTTCGTTTCTAAGCGTTGGGATATGTTCCAGCACCCTCCCACGACTGAGCAGATAACAAGTGCTCCTGATTGCAGAGGAGTCCGGTCTCCATTGTGGTAATGGAGATTTTACACGGTTTTCCCTTCAAGGTGTTAATCTCTCCGCCGATAAGCGACTACGGTTCTGAAGTACAGAGTCGGTTCACTAATCAGAAGGTAGAATATTTACAAGATAGAAATCATTGAAATAATTCATGTAAACCAAATTTGGACTAAATCGGTTGAAGGTTAAGAAATTATGGAGATAATGCAGTGTTGGAAATATACGAACGACATTTCCCCAAACCGGACCAATTCTTACTCACACTAGAATCTATGTAGGTGTAAGATTGGAAAATGAGTCATGAAAACGTTTTTGAGATCTTGCGTTAACACAGACGGTATGCGGCGGCGGTGATGAAGATTCCATAATATCCCTGCCTTTTCGGAGGTATATACACTGTAAATATCTATCCAGATAGCAAAAAATACATATTGGTACCATATTTAAAGTTCAGTTAGGGATATTAAACTCACGTAATCAAGCGGCTGACCGGTGGTCTCAAGTTGTAGTCCCCTTAAAATCCCAGCAAAGTCATTCACAGCAGCATCTCTGGAAATTTTGGGTCTTTCTATCAGGTTCAAGACGTTAAGATATTTTATTCGCACAGTGCATATTTTGGTAAATTTACTTAGTTTTGGTTTCTGTTTAAGTATGAATGTCGATTGTACAGCCCGAGTTGCTGGTTGCGGATGCCAGAATGGAAAAAGACCCCCAATAGGGAAGAGTGGCTCATTGAGAGGACCAAATGTCAGGAAAACACAAAAGACAACCATGAAATCTTGACTCAAGATGTTGAGAAACCGATTCAAGCTCTTCGTACTTGTACGTTAGTCTACTCCACTGGTGGTACTGGTCTTCCCAAAAAACTCTGCCATGAATTTGGAACCGATTCAAAGCTAGACATTTAATAAAAAAATGAAGAAAAGGACACGGATCGCCCTGTTTGTTTTAGAATTAAGGTTCTAAAACAAACAGGGCGCTTTTAAGGTGCTTTTAATTACGTAAAAATCGCTTTTTTGCACCTTCATTCGTGTCTGACATTTCAATATGCTATGAACCATTAAAGGCCATGAACTTCTCCAAAGCTGGCCTTTTAATCGTGCCAGGCGGAGCCTGCCAGTCATCTCCAGGAGCTCAATAGCCGTTACCTAGGAATGGGGGTCAGTCCTGCGTTGTCATGGAATTTGAAGCCGTGGTTCCGTCAAAGTCTGCAGAGAAGGGAATACGAGGAATAAGAAAACTAAGATGAGGTTTCAGTGATTGTAATTCAAGTGCTAGAAAATATCTTTTATTTCAATGGAGACATACTCTCAGTCTTACAAATCCAACCTGGAAGCATCAACCGCCATTCTTAGTTGTCATAGTGTACTAACTAGTAGTTCAGCCACAGAATCCACTGCTATCCGACCACTGTTCGATAACTTTTGAATTTGCAATGCTAAATCACTCGCCAATAGAAAAATCTTTCTATGCTAGAAATATATCTGAAGAAGCTGTAATAAAATTTAAAGAATCTATTCCATCAGCCCTGAATTCAGTTGCATGTCTCAAAGAATCTGACTCTAACGTTAGTCCTGGGCAAATTCATTATTTTGTCGATAGGGCTGCAAGCTCACTGAGATTAACTCTGGACACTATCGCCCCCCTAAAAAAGAAGAGTGTGAAGCAGAGGAGAGTAGCTCCCTGGTTTAACCACCTGACTCCAAACCTCAAACAAACAACACATAAACTAGAAAGAAAACGGCGACACACTAAACTTGTTGAGTCCCGATTAGCCTGGCAAGATAGCATTAAAAAATATAAGAGAGCCATCCGCAGCGCCAGAACGACCCCATACTCTGCACTGATAGAGGAAAATAAAAACAACACCAGGTTTTTGTTCAGCACTGTAGCCAGACTGACTGACAGTCAGAGTTCTTTTGAGCCCCGTATTCCTAAAACCCTTAGTAGCGATGACTTCATGAGTTTCTTTAATGACACAATTATAAGTATTAGGGACAAGATCCATAACCTCCTGTCTTCAAATGGTTCTAGTTTACACCCCAGGACTATGTGCTTGGAAATAACAGAGTTCACCATAGTACAGAAACAGCACTTGTCAAAGTTACGAATGACCTTTTAATGGCATCTGATGAGGGACTGGCCTCTGTTCTGGTATCTGGTCTCTGTTCTGGTATCTGGTCTCTGTTCTGGTCTTGTTGGTTCTTAGTACTGATTTGATACTATTGACCACCAAATTCTAATACAAAGACTTGAAAACCTAGTTGGCATCAAAGACACTGCATTAACTTGGTTTAAGTCATATTTATGTGTCAGATCTCAGTTTGTATCTGTTAACAATGAATGCTCCATGCATAGTAAAGTTACCCACGGAGTTCCCCAGGGATCTGTGCTTGGGCCAATATTATTCACATTATATTTGCTCCCTTTAGGCAACATTATCAGGAAACACTCCATAAACTTTCACTGTTATGCTGATGACACACAATTGTACTTATCAATGAAACCAGGTGAATCTAATCCCTTGTCCAATTTAGAGGCGTGTCTCAAAGACATTGAGACTTGGATGACCTGAAAGATTTATTATGCTCATGGGAGATCCCCTAGCAGAGCGATCTCCCATGATGCACTGAGCTTTTCTCTCTTCCTCTCTCACTGTCCCTCTTTATACATCCCACTCACTTTAATACATGTTACTGGAATAATGCAAGTTACTGGATTAATTCATGTTAACTGGTTTAATGCATTTTAATGGATTAATGCATGTTACTAACTTGACTTCTTCCCTGGACTCTTTGTGTTTTCTCGCCCTGTAAGGTCACATGGTTGGGGATTGCATCTGCTGCTGTGGACATGCTCGATGTCCACTAATCACAAGACGCTCATGATGATGAGCGATGATGGGTCTCTGTAGATAATAATATAAAGAGCTTGGTTTAGACCTGCTATTTCTGGAAAACACCCTGAGACAGCTGTTGTTGTGGATTGGCGTTATATAAATAAAGATTGATTGAATGGGTCGAATGTCAAACCTGGAATTACAGTTTGTGGGTGAGAGATATTTGGCTTCCTTTTAAGAGTAAATCCCTGCACCTTGTTGAGGTGAGTGCTCTTCAACTACAACAGGAGAGATGATGAGAGGCCACTGTGACTCCGCATCCAGGCTGACTTTTATAAAACAACTGTTTTTGAAAAAGACTCTTCATGGAGTTTTTTTCAGTTTCCACTCAGACGTTCGGCAGATTGACCTCTTTGTATTTCCTGTTTGAGGGGCCCTGTTGTTGTTGTAGTTTGGCCTTAACTTCACAAGACATCCGCATTTTGATAGCCTTAAAACAGACTATTTTCCAAATGTTATTGCATGTATAAATGAGGGGGATAACATATCTTTGAGTGTGATCAGAGTCTCACTCTGCCTCAAATTGTGTGTGTGTGTGTGTGTGTGTGTGTGTGTGTGTGTGTGTGTGTGTGTGTGTGTGTGTGTGTGTGTGTGTGTGTGTGTCGGGGGGTCTACGAACTTTAACAAAGACTGATCGAGATAGCGACTCTGAGGGCTGTTAAAGGAACATATTTCATATTTGATCTCACGATAGACTACTCCATCACTAAAATAAGCGATTGCTGCAGCCCTACTGCTAAACATGTTTTCACTGTTTGTGCTGGTATGCGTTCACGCTAAATGCGATGCTATTTTTTTCATTTTATTTGCAGTACAGTGTGACAACATACACACAAAGTCAACGCAAATATTGAAATATTTTGGATATCAGAGGAAGTTATGTTTGACTATCATCTGCATAACAGTTATGATCTATATATAGAAATCCCATAGCAGCATATTTAACAAAAACAGAACTGGGCCTAACAAGTACCCTCGCGGTTCTCTGCAGGTTATAGATACTCTCCAAGCGCCAAACGTTCAGATGTCCATCCAACGTATGCAAGTACACATTTTATAAAAAAGAACAAGCAGGAGTTGTTTTCTTAAAAATCTGACAAGAACATACCCCAACCCCTGATCAGCTACACACATCACATAAAGATTTATTATATAACCTCCGAGCAACAAAAAGTACAAATCCATCATTGTTTCTCAGGTATACAAATAGAAACTTCCTGTCCACCGCCTTACCACAGAAAAACGACATATTTCTCATAGAGGAAAACATCTCAAGTAAAAATCAAGAAAAATGCATCCCAGATCCCCCAGCAGTTCATTATCTTCATGTAGGGTTCATCTCTCAGCGCGAAGACCGCCGTTCTTTCTGGGGAAGCTGTAAATTAGAGCGGCAGCAGATGTTCGCCGAGACGGCAGCTTGTCCTCCTCCTCCTTTTCGCTGAAACTAAAGGTTCCCAAACTGATCAGCAGGAAAACGTTGTAGCTTCTTCTGCTTCTTCTATAACTAGACAGCACCGACCTCCACCGGGGCAGCTCAGCCATGAAAGTCATGAAAAACCGCCGCCAGAATTACTTCAGCAGTTATTTAAGAAAGAAAATAAATGATGGTAATGAACATTTTCAAAAGGATCTAGCTGGCTTCTAGATTTGACAATTTCTTCCACAGCCCACCCACCATGGTGGCATGTTCAGCCTTCCAAAAATGGCCCAAAAAGGCCTTGTTGAGGCTGTTTTCATGTCTTACGTGTGTTTTATTAGTGTTCAACCTATGTCGACCAGTGAGATCTCCTGTTTTAATGATATGCCTGGCTCACACAACATTATGTTTCAGTCTTCAGTGATGGTTTTTCAAGAACCACCTTGTCAGATCATGACATCACAGCCTTGTAAATTTACACCATGTCTTGATTGGTAGCCAGGCGACACTTCAAGATTGACCCCGACCATTCGCTTACGTCTGGTGATGTGACATTGATGAGAAAACGGGTCAGTCTTGGCTATTGAAGCGCGCTATGTTCTCAACAGCAACGCTGGTATTCCTTTCAAGGACATGTTGAAAGGGCAGAAGATTTGTTGTCACATTTCAACGAGGCTTTCCTCTCTATCGTCATTCCTCTGAGCTTTACTGATTGTAACAGTCTGGAGTCTTGGAGTCGCTGCCATGTTTGTTTTAACATTGTCAGATCAAATAGTCATAAATTGCCTTCACATTTAGGCTAGAATGGAATTAATTCAACTCCATTTCAACAGTTGATTTTACATTTTGTCTCCAATTGGGTGTTCAGAACCAGGCATAAAGTGGAGGCGGCCTCCACTTTAGTGGAGACCGTACGTCACCTCAACATGCTGTTGCCAACAACCAGATCGATTTAGTGCTGGGCTACAACCATCATCAGAACCAGGTAATGCAACTTCTTTCAGCGATTTTCCTTTTTAGTTGTCGCCAGAAATTGATCTGGCATAGGTTTTTGTCAGATGCGCCTCTTTACACATCCCTCCAATTTATCCGGGCTCTGGACCAGCCTACCCTGCGGCCGGGTAGGCTGGTAACACTAAAGACCTGGATTTCAGCCACGTCCTCTTTTGACCGGGATAGGAACCCCTATAACCGCACCAAAGCCACTGATGAAGCTGGATGAGCCATCCAGCTGGATCAGAACCAGGTAATACCAGCCATGAAAAGGATTTGGTAGTGCAGAATGGGCACTGATCGCTTTGACTTTCATATTCGGCCACATTCCTAGTTAAGCGCGTGACACCTCTATTTTTGCAACATCCAACCAGTTCTTCCTTCACGACCAACCTTTCTACCAAGTTCCATCAAAATCCACCAGATAGTTCATTCAAAAACCGCAATCTTGACTCCGCCCCTTTTTCCAGATTCACTCCCTAGAGTTTCTTCCTCTTTATATGCCAAGCCATCCCAACATGTTTCTTGAACATTCCATAAAGTTATTCCTGATTAATCCCGCTGAAAGCAGGCGACACGAAAAGACGCCCAAACCCCGGTAAAAGGTAAAAAAAAATAACATTAAAAGCAGCAAGTAGTTTTCTTCATGTGTTGCTATGACACTGGTGTAATTGTAATTAAGGCATTTCAACAAAAAACATTTCATCTTGCCTGGCCAGCCTGACTCGTTGCATTGAATTGTACTGATAGGGCCAAGCCTCTGCCTCGTTTGCATTTTGTAATTAGGCTTTGATAAAGAGGGAATCCATCCCACCAGCCTGCTTGTCATAAATCTGTTTTACACCTCCTCTCATCCCTCTAATTAATATTCATCCGGAAATTTCACTGCCACGGCAACAGCATCCCCGCTCAGGCCCGCTCATTAAAAGTCGTGAAGGCCCGATATGCTAATGTGCCCAACGAGAGCCTCACAGGCCTGCTTACGGCGCCATTAGCTGTCGCGTTGACTCGGTGACAGTACACCCCGAGGAGTCGTAACGCAGTGGGAGGTGCTACATAAAGCTTTATAGTACATCCATAATGCAGTGTCCCAACACGAGGAGATGCGGGGTTTAACAATAGACTGCGTCCTGCCGGCTCTAGAACACTGCTGACTAAAGGAGAGATCATAAATCGGACCTGTTGGTCATCTATTATTTTTTTTTACCCAGTGACATTGTCCCACTCCCACTCCTTCTGTCTCTTACGTCTTTTCAACAAATAGAAACGCGTGCCCGCTCAAAGCGGGCTATGGTGCGTCTGTGGGGGCTGCTGGTTTGAATCACTAGTCGAGGAAAGGCTATAGTTAGCTCTGTAAAATGATGAATTAGTCTTACTTTCTTTTGTCAGCAATAAGTTGCTCGGAGATGGCTCCGGGCAACTTATCTCCTGCAGGAACCGTTGCCAAATGCCACCAAACACCCACCTAGAACTTTTTTCGATGCCTTTCTTAAGGTCAACCCTGTAATGAACTTGTCCTCTGTCACGTTTGAAAGTTCAATCTCGACCTGGCGCAAAGAATTCAGACAAAGAAAGGAACTAAGTTCGACTTTTCATGGTACTTTCATTGTGGCAGAAATGACTGATGTCAGTTTTAACATTTTCTTCAAAATATATTTTTTTTCTTCAAATAATCCTGTTTGTATTTAGTAATAAATAACGTTTACAGTGTTTCAAAAGAGGCGGAGCCTTTCATTTCCCCCGTAAAGTCCTGTGCAGATTTTGCTGACGGAGGAATAACGGAAGCTCCATCTGAGGAGGGGGGTCAGGATATTCTGGAAATACCCAAAATGGGAAGCTCCCCAGGACTGGTCCAACACTTCGGGATTTTACATTTCCTTTCAGCAAAGCAAAGGGAGCGGCAAAAATTGTACAAAATGTGAAATTGGGGTAGTCGGATGAAAGCTTGAGTAGAACAAAGGCTATCCCACTTGTATACGAGGAGGACCCACGGGAAGGGAAAGGTCCAGAAGACCCGAATGTTGCTATTTGACACAGTTCACAAATACAACCTAACATCAGACTTCTTCTTCTTTCTTTGAAGTGTTTTTTGGGCCTTTGAAGAGGCTGGGACCAAATACTTTTTCAAAAATTTCAAATCCCATTACGACTGTATCTATCACCACCTCTGCATGACGTTAGCTTCATGCTTGATAAGTGGCAGCAGCAAACGCACTGCAACTTAAGAAAAATACATACAAATAGATAAAGCACGAGCAAATAAAGAAACCGTCTTCATCAAGTTGACAACAGGCCCACGCTGCAGAAGGCACGACACAACACATTAAGAAAAACGGTCTATAAAACCACAAGATAACGGAAGCGAAAAACGGTGGACACTTAAAAGAGATTCAACCCTATACGCACTGTGTTAATGCTTTATTCAGTGAATGAAAAAGATAAAACACACAAACATTTCACGATGTTTTGATTAGCCGTGGTAACTTTGCTTAACTTCTGGGTCATGTGGTCACGTGACTTACAATGAACTGTTCATCAACATCATGGAAGCTAAAAATAAACTTCATAATGACCCGAACATAAACAGTAACCAAAGCTAAGACAAAATAACGTTTCCAAGGGACGGTGTCAGGCAGAAAAGGCGTCAGGTTCTGGTGGGTCCAATCAATACCATCTTTGGGAGTTTCTGTTGTAAAGTGGAGCTGTTGCTGGTTCTGTTCTCTCGGTAGTATTTGTTCAGCTGTGCTGCCTTTGAAAGCAGAGCTAAGTTGTGAGCTGGGTTGGGTTGGGTCTGAGTCGGTTTTATGTATCTGTTTGAAATGGAGTTGGTTCTGTGGGTTTCACCACGTCCTCTTATACTGTCCTTCCTTAGAAAAACCAAATCCTAAAATGACCAAACTCCATTAATAACTGGTTCCTGCTGGACTTCACCCACCCAGACCTGATCAGTACCCGTCCTGTTCAACCACATCCCCCCCCTAGTTCCAGCGCCAAACCAGAAAGAACACGTAGAACCTTGCAGAAGACAACTTTCTAGCTCATTATTGGAAGGACGTTCTAAAGGAACGCTTCAGTCCCCCAGTAATGAAAAAAAAGGGAGATTGAAACCCGTAGATGTTTATTTCTAGTAAACAAAGACTTTCATATTCAAAGAGTGGCTGAAGAGCAATTTTATTCACTGTGACTCAATCACTTATCCGTAGTACTGAACATGAATACAAACACCCAGCACAAACTGGTTCCCGGCGTGTTTTCATTAATTTTGTCACATTTAATGAGGAATGAAGAGCTGTCCCTGAACATGCACTGCAAAATGTAATTATCCACAGACACATTCCTCATTTCTTGTCATTCTTCTTTTGTCTTTTGGTGATTTATTTTTTCCTGCTGTGTCAAAAATTAAAATGTCAGCTCATGGTCTGAGTCTAATTGCTTGTACTGACGGATCTTATTGAAATTCAGCATTGCTCCAGCCGACTGTCACCGCTATACAGTAGATGTTGTTTTTTTCTCAGGAAGAAAGTTCAGGAACTCAGCGGGATACGCAGATTGATTTTTTTCGCACTGTTTCGTGGTTTTAATAGGTCGATGTATGATTTGTGTGAGGAGGGAGTGGAGTTAATAACAATTGATTTTTCTCTGTCGACGCGGTTTCGTTCAGTTATCCAGGCTCAGGTCACACTGGGAGCGGGCCAAGCAGGGTTTACGGAATTCCCTCTTCCCATTACAACCCTTTCCAGCTCCTCCTGGGTGATCCCGAGGTCTTCTCAGGCCAGATGAGATAAAATATCCTCCACTGAGTTCTGGGTCTACTCCAGGGTCTCTTTTCAGTTAAAGATTCCCAGAAAACCTCCAAAGGGAAGTGCCCTAAGGGCATCATCAGAACCCCCACAACTGGTTCCTTGCAACACAAAGAACCAGCCGGTCCAGACTAGGGCCCCTTTGAAATGTTCTTAAACTCCTTCACCTGATGTGTCAACTCAACCCAAACCAACAGGGAACTTTCAACTGAATTCAGGCTGGGAACAATAGCTTTGGGTAAAAACCATGAGAAAAATATAAATCTCAAAGTAGAATTAATCCAGAATGACAAGTTTTATGTTTTGAGTCTATTTAAAATCAAAGGGGCCGCAGATTGGTGGTCAAGATTGGTGCTGGAGACAGTTTGGAGTTACTTCAAAAAGTGAACCCTGTTAGAACAAGATGGGTTTCCAACTGGTTGGGGAGCAACTAGAGCCATATCATTATGTCAAAGGTGCAGAGTTACCTGGTATAACTCCAAGTGTATTGATAATTATTGATACATCCACAACCTGGCGGTGAAGAATTCAAATATTTTGATAACAGCAATGGTTCCGGTAGAGGACATTGTGATAGTGAAGCTCATGAATGGTGAAGTGGTGAAAGTGGGAACCGTGATGAACTCAGCCGTGGTCCCTAAGGCCGTTAACTACACCACAACATGTGAATGGAGAGGGTTTTTTTCACTTCACTTGTGTCTGTATGGATTTGTCCGGTCTTGCTTGATTTCAGACACTTATAATCCTTAAACTTTTCCCGAAATTTTGCACAAATTTGGACCAAAGACTTGTCTTCTTTTGGAGAAACATGAACCCTTCATAGATTGTTGTAAATGATGTTCAGTTTTGCGATAACTTCCTGGGTTGAAAATGGGTTCTGGATATTTATTAAATCATGCAGTGTGTCAACTAAGTGGTAGTTCCAGATATTACACACATATAGTACCCACTCCTCGCTATCAGCTCACCCCTCCCTATCCAAGAACCTACGGTGGCCTCCAAGCATAGGAGTCTGTCTTATAATTTAGAACTGTGAGAAACATCTGAGCATGAAACCTGCCATCAAAGAAAGTCTGCATTAAGACATGATTTGTGGTAAACCGGCGAGGTCCATGTGGCGGGATTCAACTTGGTGGGCAACGGATAGCAGCATGTGGCTGAGGTGTTGGCGCAGGGAGTACTTCTTCTATGGACCCAGGAAGTGGCGATGTTCAGGTGAGGACAGGGAAAGATTTAAAGCTTGCAGCTCCATGGTCCCCGGACCCATTCCAAGATAATCCTGAACTTGGCAGGTCGACACACCACACCGGAAATGCGACCAGTGGTGGTTTCACGCTCCGTAAGGTTTACCTTATCCTAAATATTAAGTATCATTTTCCACCTTCATTTGGCAAAATACAAAACAGTTATCCAACAACTTTAAAAGTCCTTTTCTACAGCAAGTTTGTCCGTTATTATATAACCACAGCCTCCATGGATGAGACCCCGCCCCCTCTCTAGCTACAAAAGACTCCTTCTAAATTAACAAAATTAAAAATTCTTATTTTCAGCTGATTATACATTTAAAAATGTGGTTCATGATATTATATGACCTTTAGTAAAAAAGATTAAACACGCCAATCCTTGAGACAAATTAGCACTTCTTTTTGCACGCGATTCTGCGCGTGATTATTTACATTTAAAGACAATCCCCTCAGGATGAAAACTCGAGTTCATCCTTGAACATGGAAAACACACAGCAGGCACAATAAAATGCGCGGGGTGCAAAAAGCTGCCTTGTGGTCGCGGGACGTCTTTCTGACAACATCAGCACAACCGGGCCGGTGAATCCACATCAGCATAAATCCTGCATCGTCCCAAACAAAGAGCAATCCATCACGCGTTTAGCAGGATCCACAGCGGAGGGCGTCTCCGTGACGACGCTTGTCATCAAAGCGTGAAAACGCCGATCACGTCTCGTGAAGCTGCCTCCAGAGGAGACCTCAGCAGAGAACACAAACATGTGGAACACTAGAGTCTGAGAAATGAGACACAGACGTTGTTTGAATGGCTGAAAACGAATAAACAATTGCAGAAGAGAGTTTATAATTTTGAAAGATTTGGGGATTAGATTATTGTGTTGAATTGGATCCATGCTTTTTAAAATGCACGAAGGCCATCCATCCATCCAAACGTCCGTGTTCTTCAGCTTATCCGTGTTTGGTCCAAAGAGGCGAGGCAGCTTTTATTTATATAGCACATTTCAGTAACGGGGCAATTCAAAGCGCTTTACACAAACAATCAAGATCATTGCGACAAAGTGCAAAGGAACACTAACACGTAGTTAAAAACAGATTACGAATCTAAAATAAAAAATGTAGTATGACAGCTAGAATAGAATAGAAGATAATATAAGAATGTTTTTTATAAAGGCAGCAGCAAATAGGAGAGTTTTAAGCTTTGATTTTAAAGCGCTGGGAGTCGAAGCGGTCCTGCAGTTTTCTGGGGGCTTGTTCTAAATATTTGGTTCATAAAAACTGAATGCTGCTTCTCCATGTTTAGTTCTGACTCTGGGGACAATGAGCTGACCTGATCCGGATGACCTGAGAGGTCTGGATGGTTCAGAAAGATCAGAGATGAATCTTGGTCCTAAACCGTCCCGGCAGGATTCCGAAATCAATTCTCTGAGAGGTCTTGGTCATGTTCAACCCTTGTTTGCCTGGACGTGGGAAATTGAACATGCTTTAATAAATGTATTATAGGTTATATTAGCCCGTTCGCTATGTTGCTGCAATAATCCGTTTCCTGAGCGGAATATTCAAGATGTCCGATTATCGTTAGAGCAAAACGGTGTTTTCATTTGCTATTTTTCTAAATGATTTATTGGAGTCTTATTTAACGGTTGTGTTTTTATCACCGTCTATTTTTTTTGTTTTGTGCTGTTCTTAATCTGTCTTTTAATCTGCAGCGATCAGAAGTAGCCCTCGTGAGTTTGTTGTACCACTGTTTGATAAAGGCTTAAACTGAGTCCCTAAAATTAGACGCGTTAGCTGTCAGTGTCTGACCTGCGTGTGTTTCTTGATAAAGTCAGTTGAACTCGCGTTGATTGAAGAGGTATTTATGTAAATTCTGAACATTTACAGAGGTCACAGGATGAGTCTCATCAGTCTGAAATGGCAATTAGCATCTGTGACGGTTAGCTTACGACAGCAAACACTCACAAGACGTTTGATCTTTATTTAACACTTCACTTCTATCTTTAGAAACAAACAACTCTTTAACTCACAGAGACGACAACACTGTGAATATTTCATCTCCTCCGTTATCCGTCGCCTCATCTTGTTACAATAATTAGAGCCATGTTGCGAAGGACAAGCAGTTTATCTTTATATACAGCGGAGGAGAAAACTTCTCTAGCCGAATCTGAGACCCGGACCCAGGATCTCTTCAAGAACGCGTCTCTGCCTGCTGCACTGCATACATGCACACGCACATACAGTGCATTTAGAAAGAGAAATATGACGATAATAGAGGCAGGGGGACAGCAAGAGAGAAGCCTCGCTTCCCTTGCATCCATATAAATCTGCTCCAGCGCCGCTCATGGTACCATCAGCAGTGCATTATGTGGTTTGAGATTGAGACACGATTGATTGATCCTTTCTCCTTCTACCCTTGAGGGTCTGCTGCCAGTAAATGTGTCCTCGGCCCCCACAATTAATCGAATCTGCCTTAATAAGAGCATCTATTACTGTGGCGTCGGCATCGACAGGCAGGAGCGGCATGTTTAATGAGGAATGATCAAACACAGGAAAAATTCTGATTGGTGTGCTGATCAGATTGTGGCGGCAAATGCTCCCACAGTGCAAATAGATGCAAACATATACGTGGCGGAAGTAATCCTCCAACGTGTTTTAGTTCTGTCCCTGGAGTCTCCTTCCAGTTGGACGTGCCTGGAAAACTTCTGCGGCGTCGAAGCATCATAATCGGACACCTGAACCATCTCCACCAGTTCCTTTTCCACACAAAGGTGGGAGTTCCCCAACAAAAGAAGCTTATTTCAGCTCAAATCTCACTCTTTCAGTCAGTACCCATAAGTCATGACCATAGATGAGGGTTCCAAGGTGGCGCTGCAGGTAAATTAAGACCTTTGCCTCAGCTTGGTCCTCACCATGATGGACGGATACAAGTACTGCTCATTCCATCAGTCGTGAACAAAGACCGTCGCTAAAAACATACAAAAGCTTACTTCCTTACTTGGATCATCTTGGGATTAGCTGAAGAACATTCCTGGGATGAAGGACTCCGGAAGAAAATGGATGGATGGAGTAGTAGTGAACACAACCTCAGACTGACTCCTACTTTAACCCATCCCATAATCTGGAATGGATAACATAAAAGATCTTGAACGAATTCATTAAGAAAAGTTCTCAGAAACTTTTTGAAAATGTCATTAAACAAGTAAAACCGAGTAATTGTGCCTCAAAGCACAGCTCAGTCTTCACCATGATGGACCAACCCAACCACTGCTGACTCCATCACTGCTGAACAGAACCTTAAGACAACTGAAGTCTTTGCTACAGCACTTCTGGATCCCCCCGGGTTTCCCCTCTAGGATGAGCTGAAGAGCATTCTTTGATGAAGGACTTCTGGAATACCAGAACAAAATGATTTGATGGATGCATGTGATGGTCTCAGGCAAAACCTGAAGTTGACTCCTCCTTTAACCCATCCATGAAATAGGGCTGGAAGTCTTCAGGGTCAGGGTCTTACTTAAGGACCTTACAATATGTAGATTTAAAGGGTAGTCCGCAGTTGGAACCACTGACCCTCTGATTGAGGGTTGACCCGCTTTACACCTGAGCTACAGCCGCCTCCTAAGACACCTGGCCTCAGTTTAATAGGTTAAACTTCTTGACCATTTTGCCGTCGGTGCAATTTGAGTCATTGCCCTTGAGTCATTGCCCTGTGCCGACCCCATGACCTACCGGGAATAACTTCACTCCTAGTGTGTCCATTGTTTCTCATTTACTTGTATTTGTATTTCTTCCTGTCTAGTCAATCTCTCACCATTTTTCTCCGGGTGTATCTGGGCGTGGCTATACGTACTTACCTGCTGTAGTCCCACCTGCACACCTGGGACCCAACCACTCCTACATACGTTCTCCGGCCCTGCTTTACCTTCTCTGCCAGATTGTTCCGTCTCCATCCTCATAGCTGAACCAGACTTTCTGCAGAGCTTGTTTTTGTCTGGTACCTGCCAGAACCTGTGGCTCCTCCCTGTGTCCATCCTGCCCCGCCCGTCTATCACCTCACCCAAAGACACATCCAACAAACTGGTTATAGATTGACGCTGACCTTGACCGACAACAGTTTCAGACTTTCTAACCCTGAAAAGGTTTCAAATCTTTGATAAGACCTTTGAAATGTCCTTAAACTTTGTCATTTATACACCATTAGATTATTTCTAACACGCAGTATCCCAGAAAAGTACTTAAGGGTATCACAACTGGACCCTCAGCGTACAGAGCCTAAAAAATATTATTTGACGTGTTACATTTTGAGAAATGAAGCGATGACTCAATCTGACTCTGAATATCCAGTAAACAAAATTTCTCTCAGGGTTTATTTTCACTTTGCATCTGTGCTGGTCTCAAATCAGACAAAACAAGACTGCAGGCGGCAGGAACACCAGAGGGACGGACGATTCTGATGCCTGCTTTGTCTTTGATGAGTTACAGCAGTCGGGCAACCACAGCAGCTCTTCACTAAGTTATTTCTGAGACCTGAGAAAAACAAGCGCTCGGAGAAACCACCTACGTCTGACTGAAAGCGTGAATCTACCAGACTGAAATCTTCTGTTTCATCAAATTGAGTGAGTAAAAAGTCATACAAGAGTAATTGAAGAATCTGAAGGCATCTGTGCTTCAAGACTATATTCAGCTTATTCGATTTCACTATGTTCTTTCACCGCTGGAAACCATTTCCCTTTTTTTTTTGCAGAACACTCGAGGTCCAGCTGGTATCAGCCTCCTTACACAGTACTGTCAGTTAAGCTTGATACACAACTCTCTGATTTGATCTAATACCCAGACCAAAATAAGGATTAACGTCTTACTTAACTCATAAACAGAACAATTTCGAATGGATGGGTATTTTTATAAATGTTTCGGGACGTCATTACTAACGCCCACCTTATAAGGGAGCGACATAAATGTTAAAACGAGATGGCTCCCATGGGTGCTCGACTGTTCCTAAAGTCTTTAGTGAGAACCTGAACCCCATTTTGCTCCACCGGTGCTTCACAGGTTCTTCCCACTGCTTCTCCTGGAATGGGTCGTCCGCAGGGAACTCATATAATGTCCAAAAAGTGATATTACAGAATCAACTTTGTTATTCTCGGGTCAAAGAGGTTTTTTGGAGACTCGGAAGTCTCGTTTCTGCTACCTGGCAGAGGACCAATGTCTGTGTCTGGTTTTGTAAAACCTGAATGCGGGACTTTATTGTCTCCATGGAGACGTCAGGCACTCCGGAGGCGTCTCAACAGAGAAGTTGTAGAAACTCGTGTCGATTTAATTCCGATGACCTCACTCGACCCCAGACGCAGACTCCGGTTTTGTTTTTTCTTTTAATTCTCTCGACAGTGAGATGACGGACAAACTGAGATGGATTTATTTTTGGAACAATAATAAAACTCCTTCGGCGTTCATCTCTCCGGAACAGAGCGAACATATGGTCCATCAAAACCTCATCAGATCCTGCAGAGGAGGAGCGGAACGGCTTTTATTATACCTATTAAATATGTTACAGCTCAGCATGAGAAGATATTGCATGAAAACATAATTATTATAGCAATCACCACAGCAAACCTCCCCTTGAAAGAGTAACTCCAAAAGAATTAAAATTTGGTCGGGTTTTCTTAATCAGGTTATAATATTCCGAGCGACAGCCGGAAGTAACAAACCAGATCAGCTCAAAACTCCAATTAAACCATTATGTTAATAATGTTCTAGGTTAATTAAAGGTTAAATTAAAGGCCATGTTCATAATGTTGATATACACAGATCAGCCAAAACATTATAACCCCCCAGCTCTAATATTCCATAGATTATCTTGTTGCCAAAAGATCTCAGTGATGTCACTGTGTGTTCTGATGTCTGTGGGATCAGACATTATGGGCTAGCCGTCACTCTCCCGGTGCATCATTGAGCATCCATGAAACCATCGAGAGTCCTTCCTCAGAGCAAACAAGACCTGCAGTTCTGGAGATACTCTGAGTCTCACCTCAAATTCTTCTTTGGTAAGTAAGTAAAAGCCGGAGTGTTGACGTTTGATTGTGTGAGGTAATGGGTCGTGTTGATCTCACCCGTGTGGATCCTTTTCTGCAGACTTGTAGTTAAGCTCCACCCACACGAACGATGAAGGTGGGTTAAGTTAAGTTAAGGAATCACTCTCAGTAAGGGGGTTGTTAGCCCGACTTATTAGCTGATGTACAGTTGAGAAATAACCCTGTTCTCATGGATTAGGTGGAGGGGTGGGGTCGTCTAGATAAGACAGACAAATGGTTGTGTCCACTTTAAATTTTAATCTTAATAACTTTGAGAAATGTTTTGGAATAAAAGCATTTGTAAATATTAGCTGCATGCAGTCTTTTTAAAATTAGATTTAAATATTGAGTTCAATTTGCCCAAATCAAGGGTGTTAATATTGTTGCATTGAAGTAAGGTGTTAACTTTTGGCACTGCAAACCAGATCTCCAAACCGGACCCGGGTCAATAAATGCCGTCACTGGTACTGTTGGCCCACAGGGTACCGACCAATGGATGGAAACAGGTGATCCGCTGTGGCGACATCTGCACTACTACTGAAACGTCTACTACTACAACTAATAATGATAATGAAAGTAATAATATCATCACTAGGCATCAACCCGGTCCACAGCGGCAGGTCCAGCCATGAACCATGTGACCCTGCAGGATAAAAAAGCACAGGGACTGGGAATATATCTTGAAAGAACAATGCGTGATGGTTATTATGTTGTCCCAGGAAGTATTTCTGTTTTTAGAATCGGCAAAAATACAGTTCCAGTTTGTTCTGAGACGCTGTTTGGATATCCAGTAGCGGTGAGTGACGGAAAGGAGATTTATTTGGCCCATCTATTATACGGTGAGTCAGAGAAAGTGACTGGAGGATTTATCAGAGCGGCGTCACGATGTGCTGGTCGATGCATTCAAGGACGCCCTGTTCCAGTCAGTCATGAAGACAAAATGCATCTGAGCAGACAAAGGAAGCCCCTAATGGCAGAATCACAGCGAGGCGGCAGAAGAAAGTATAAAGATAAAGTCTAAAAGAACAACAGCTGTGAAATAAAATCTGCTACAGAGAGCTGTCAATCAAAGCAATCCCTCTGAGAGGCGCAGCAGACGATCCGCCGCTGACGTCCTGTCACTCACGCTGTTGATTCAAAGCGGCGATAAACACGACAGCAGGTAAACGAGGCGATCGCAGCCACAGATGTAAGATGAGGTCGAAGCAGGGATGTGTTTCACTAACTTGTGTTTTAGTGCTTTTGTTTTTCTTCTTCAAAACATTCATCAAGATATATTTTTTCTATTATCTTTCTTATAATTTTCTTTTTTTTTTTTTTCATAAGACACCAGTGCATAAGGCTCCGCCCCCTTACAAACTAAACACTACCGGACGGCAATAAACAATGGTTCAGTCATGACTTTCAGTCTGAGAACTGTCTGGCTTGTGCCACGAAGAGGGGTTTGAATATTTTTTCACAGCAGTCTATTATAAATACGCCCTTTTGTTCGGGTCGTAAAAAGCATTTGATGAGTTTCGAGGTTCTGGCATATGTGAGATTCGAAGGAACTGCGGTGAGAGGCACCTTCCCGTGGACCATTATTCTGTCGAAAGACAGGAGGAGCAGACACACTTCCTCTTTGGCCTGGATAAATAACTATTTAACAGGTCTATCAGGATACTCCAGCAGCTTTTTAAAATCAGGCCCAAACATCAGCGTGACGCATTAGGACTCAAATTAACCAAATGGCTCCACACTGACCAATAAAGGTCTCCTTCTAAGTGGGCGTCGGACATCGGACGAACATCCCTCTCCCCTCTCTATCTCTTTGTTTCTCGCAATCTGGCCTCCCTTTGAAGAAACACAGATGCTCTCTTCAAAGTCATGTGTTATTTGATCCAGAAAAAGGCCAGTGCTTTTAAACATCAGACAATTATGGCTCCCTCGCTCTTATATCTGCAACATCAGGACCCTCAGACAGAGGAGCACACGTACGCCAGAACACGACGGGTGAGGAACACTCCTCCCACTGCTGCTTTCTCCAGGAAACACGATTATCGCCTGGTTTTCATTTCTTTTCTTCGGTTGGTTGCTAAGTGCATGTACAGGTAATGGATGCATTGCCTCCTGATCCACCTCTCTCTCAGAGCCTCTTCATCGCTAAATACCAACTCCCTGCGTCAACCCTCATTAAGATGAACGACTGTTAATAGTTCAATCCAGAACAAATGGTGATACAGGGTCGGAGCGGTACTTATTATATTCTCTCTGCTCCCTATCCTCCAAATTACCTCCGATTAAACAACGGCGCTACCAGACCACCTTAATTGCTTAACTGAGCGAGATTTCTCCATTTGTACGGCAATTAAACGATATAATCCTTTACAGATTGAGGAAAGGTTAACAAGGGTACCTGACCAGACAATTCTCTGATTAAAAGAAGCTTCTGGGGCTTTTCCCCATTTCCTGGCGTTGTACTCGAACTATCTCCTCCTAGAGGTTTGACTTCATCAGCTTCAGCTTTGGTGATTGACATCTTCAGACCATTAGGATTAAAAGTTGTCCAAACCTTGAGATTTTGATCTCATCATAAAACATGACATCGTCATAAATCACGAATGTAGATGTTTGGAAATAAAGTCAATCGGTTCCTGTCTGTAAATAAACTGTATGGATGAGCGCTTCATCTTGGATTGGAACCCTCATCTTCCTTCTTTGTATCGCTCGTACAACCAAACCAACCAAAAAGACTATTTGAATAACAAGAGTGCAGTGATTGCAGGAAGCTCTTGATGCCATTCACTGTTTCCAAGTGTTGTAATTTAACAAGCTCCTCCTAGAGTTTGGACCTGATCAACCACCAAACAAAATTTGTTTTGTATAATCATTTCTCTAGACAAATATTAAAAGGTCTCCAGATGGTTTGTGCCAACAGAGAAATAACTCTGAAAGAAATAATAACTGGTTTCCTCATGACTCTTGAGTGACGCGCTGCAGGAACAGGAACAAATGCACGCTGCCAATGAGAGTGGGTTTTATTCCTGTGACTGCAGCCGAAGAAATGTGTTAAAACATCATAAATATCTCCAGTTCACCCACCACCAGTTACAGAAACAGAACGTTACATGAAGTAACGTCATCTGGTTACTGGCTGTAATAAAACCGTATGGGCCAGAGTTTCATCCTGGATCTGATACTAATCCTGATCCGTGTTCTTTGCAGTACTCATACACTCGAAAAATATCTTCTTGAATGAATTTAACAAAAAAAAAATAATGTATTAAAATATATGCCCATTGATTAATTTCATTTATTTTTTGTGTGTGTTTTTTTTTTTTTGTGTTATATATAGATTTTGTTAACAAATAAATGTAATATATATACTGGGTTGGGTTAATATAATTTATTAGGGTGGATTCAATTAAGCCATGTGGAATATTTCCAACTCAATTTTATAATCCTGACTTTCAATAATATTTACCAAATCTCCTCATCCATCACTTTATTTAATAATTACCCTCCGGATGAATAAATCTTTCTCATTTAAATCTGTTGGTACGACGAACGTTGGACTTCATCTAACCACAGATCATCAGGTTGGCCCAGCAGAATTGAGTAATTAAGATCGGAGATTAAGATTGTAATTAAAGGAAGTCGAGAAGCTGCAGCCAGACGGGTAAAAGATCCGAGGCTGTAAGGAGTCGGAAATCATTTTCTCCGCTCTATTAAGAGACTTTGAGACTCATCAGTCGTCGTCGTATTATATCATATCCTTCATTGCTGACTGGCTTAGAGACCCGGGTCGGATCTCAGGTGGGACTTGAGTCCAACCCCAACAAGTTCATTAAAGTTGTAGCGTTCATAAAGTCAGACTCTACTTTCACAGTCGGTGGAACACCCCCAACAATTTGCCCTGGTATTGCTTCATCAAAAGCGAGAGGAGTATTCATCATCTTACATCAGCAGTCATCAGGAGGGGATTGCAGGTAAGCTCCAGTGAAGTCAGCGAGTTGTGGTGTCAAACCTGAGGGGAGAACCTCAGATTCTGAGCGTTTGGGCAAAACCTTAGGAAAAGCGTAACTTTGGTCTTCCTCGTGTTTCATGGTGCAATTTTACAAGGGAACATGGCAACGGCACCGACTGATCCGTCCGATCCGTTCCCTCCCTCTGGGTTCTCCCGGGAGCCTGGAGGGAAGATCAGTCAGAAAGAGAAACCTCGGATAAAGATTCACTGAAACAGGAGAGACGACTGGATCAGACAGTCGACTCTCTCCTCGCTCGCATGAGACAGGAAGTACTCAACCAGAAGGACGGCAGACGGTGTTGTAAGTGTATATCCTCGAAAGTCCCCAATCCCCTGCATTGCACAAACAATTCCCTTGATTGAACTCTAACATAACTGAAGTTATGTTCACAGTTCTTCAGTTATGGGTTAGGGTTAGGGGTTAGGGTTAGGGTTACAAGTTCCCCCTATTGAGTAAAATATGTACTATTACAGTAAAACACAATGTTTAATAGATAGATGTCAATTCATATACACCAAAAATCCTCATCGTCTTTTTTTTTTGTAAAAAACTCCCTCTACTTTGCACTAAATTGAACAGTCTCGAAAATTTTGGAGATAAAGCTCCCCCTGGTGTCAGAAATATACAACCATCCTTTCCCAAACTCAACCCAGTTCCCTCTCCCACTAAGGTCTAGTAAGGTATAAAAATTTAAGATAATAATGAAATTTGTTTTGAGTTATGTCCTTAAAACAGTATTTTTTTGTAAAAAAAAAAAAAGAAAATCTCCCCTTTATGAGTAAAATATGAAATACTAGAGTGAAATACAATATTTACTGGATAGATAGATCTCCTTGAGACAATTCGTATGCAACAAATTTGGACTAAATAGAACCAGTAGTTAGTTATATCGAAAAAACTGTTTTGTTTTGTTTTTTCAAAAAAATAAATATAGATATATCTCTAGAGTAGATATATCTCCTTGAGCCAAATCAAAGCACCCCCTACTGTCAGAAATAAGCAACCTGACTTTCCCAAAAACACTCCAGTTCTTCCTCGCACTAAAGTTTATGTGGGCGTAAAATTTGAAAACGATCTTTGTCTAACAGCAGTTAGACAAAGATCGGCGGCAAAGACGATCCCATAATACCAGGACTTTTCCAGGATATAATTACCAATACAAGGAAAAACTCCTAGAAGGTCTTATCGGCATATGTAGAGACTTGGAATACGAGGGAAAATGATCAACTGTGGTCAAATAAGACAGAGACGGAGGGTTTGACAAACATGAGGGTCAAAGGTAAAGACGTACGACAGAAAATATTTCACTGTTAGATGAACTCTAAATCTTTTCAAGGAGAAGGATCCGTGTGAAAAATGTCAGCAGGTGAAGGAAACCAAACCGACCTCGTACCGGCGCCGCTCCATCATACTCCTCTGGAAAACCCTGCCACAGGAGCAGAGGATGATGGGAAATTCTGACAGGGGAGAGCGGATGTGTGGAGTGTGGATACTCCCAAACCCTCCTCGTAATAAAAACTGTTCGGTTAGTTGGCAGTGAAATTTTGAATTAATTACGACGTAATGTCTAAGCTTACATCCCTGAAAAAACTGGGATTCTATGGAATAGTTTTCTGCCGCCGCAGGTCCTCCGTGTTAGATTAGAAACTTATAGACTTAACTCTATAAATCTAGGCTAAACTTACATAGTTGTAAAAACAAATACACACACCATCTTAGAAGAGCCAAGAAAAGAGATTTCAGGGACCCCCTAGTTAAGTTCTTCCTTAACTAAAAAACAGTCCGTTTTCTATAACGCTCGTGAATCAAAGAGAAATATAACGCATTTTGGCGTACCACAAGGATCTATACTGGGTCCCTTCTTGTTTCTCATTTATAGAAACGATTTGGTTGGGGTATCTACCTCCACCCTGTCACTGCTCTTTGCAGACGACACCAACCTTTTCACCTCAAATAGAGATCTAACAACCCTCATCAAAGATTTAAATCCAGACCTATTCAATACGGATCCGTACCAACATATTGTCATTAAATGTCACAAAAACACATTTCTTGTCATTTGCAAATAATAAAGAACATGTTAAACTTAATTTTCATAATGAAGAAATAATTAAAGTTTCAACTGCGTGTTTCTCAGGTATTCTGATTGATGACAGAATCTCCTGGATCCATCAGGTTGGTTTCATCCGTCTTATATCCTATTACAGTTTAATCCATCCTTATTTGACCTACTGTAATATTTTCTGGGAAAGTACTTCTTCAACTTAGCCTCTTGTGATAAAATGTTCTCCAAATATGTACATTAGTATTTACGTTTTATATAAAAATACCGATTCATCATCCAGCTTTAAACAGTATTTTGTTCATTTCAGGGTTACCCTACCAGACAGGCGGAGAATCTCCATATTTGGTTTCCTGTCAGGTATCTTGGAGTAATTTTATGGAATTAAAATATTAATGTAACGGATTCCGTTACATCCTGTCTGTATATGAAAAAATAATGACCTTTATCCCGCTGTCAAAGTCTTTTCAAATCGATTTATTAACTGCGATTATGTCTTTACATTTTGTAAACACTTATTTTAATGGGAAATCTTAAGTATGCTTTTATGAAAAATATTATTGATTTTGTATTAATCACATATAATTCTTCTACATTAGTGTTTTTTTTTTAATAAAAGCCTCTTTCCTATTTTTACTTTCCTGTGCGTCTTTTCCATGTCTTGTTTTAATGGTGTGAAATAAATAGATAAATAATAAATAAATATCAGAAAAACTCTTTCAGGGATCATTTCTGAATTCTAGACCCCTGTAGACCCCAGTAGGCGGTTTCACATGCTTTAATACGCACCCCCCCAAAAAAATCCTGTTTATCGAATAGGACTTTCTCAATAGCCATGGTTAATGCCTCCTTCTGGGCCCCTTTGTTCTATGGTGTTCTCAGGGCTCTGTCCTCGGCCCCTTACATGTTACCTTTAGCATGTGCTGCCACCGGGTCATGATATAAACAGGTTCAGTCAAGTGGCACATTTTTCAAGACGCAGGACATTAAATGCTTTTTAGTCCGCTTTCCCACCTATCGACCTTGTAAAGCCTTTTGGACATCTAAGTTTCATCCGGACCAAAAGCCCACGTTTGAAACCTTCCGGATCAAACGGGCGACACTGCTCGGACAAAAAGAGTCTCAGTCCGGCTCAAAGTGATGATTCTTTTGGTTTGCAGTGTGTAAAATAATCCCAGGAACATAACAAACGTCGGAAAGAAAAAGTTGAAACTGAGCCGCGGTAGTAGACAGTGTTATGTTCTGACAAACGTCAGTCAGACGAGATAGCAAACGGCTGAATACAAAACAGACAAAAACAAGGTCAACTTTACTTTTGTGATGCTCTGAAGCGTCGTCGGAGTTCACTCTAAAAACACAAAGACAGCCGGAGAGCCGGCGCACCAAGGTTTCCGTTTTTCTTCCTGCTACACTGACAAACCAAGGCTGACCACAAAGAGTGAGCGGCACTTTATGGTCCCTGGACACGACACTCTGGATCATCAGCAGAGGCGCCGTGTGTCACCGGCAGTCAGGTGTCGCCCAACCTGACGGGGGAAACTCAGCCGCCGGACTCCCAAAACAGAAGATGGGAAAAATACTCCCAGGGTTAAACCTTCACGGAGAACTGGTCCATCCATCTCTCCGCTCCATTACAGGGAGTCGACACCGGCTGATAGATGGCCCGGTATGAGGGGGGGGGGTATTTGATGTTGTCAGCCGCTTACTCCAGAATCAATGTTGTTATTGTTGTTCATATTGTTGTTTAAAGAAGTATGCGGAAGAATCTGGGTCTCAAACCAAACATCTGCGTGTGTTTTTGTGAAATAGCGGTGACATGAGAACAGTATTACATACATACGCATATATTTACAGTGAAAAACGTGACTACACTGTCAAAAATTACACTCGTCGTGGTTCTGCAACAAAATGAGAGTAATGAGTCACTACACTAGAAGATCACAGTAAACATTAACCACCTGAAGGAGATATTCTCTTAAAAATCACAAATGATATAAAGTATTTCGCATCCGAATGGCTGCCAGTTAATACTTGTGAAGTCCGTTCAGGAAGACTATCCTCTTGCACACTCATGCCGTAGATACTGCTTAAACCACGCCGTCAGTAAGACTTCGTTCATCAGTCTCAGCCGAGTCGTAATGAATTTCTCCCAACCAGAGACGCCATTATTTTTACCCTAGAGTAAACAGAAAGTTTTTTTTTAGAGTGCGTTCTGCTCGGCAGTAAAAGTTGGCATGTTCAGCTCTCAGTAATTTAATTGTACAGCCGTTAACGGTCTAATTGTTTGCTGTACAAACACGTCCTCCTCATTAGAGGCCGGCCTGAGGGGCAGAGGGAACCCAGAAGCTGCATCGAGGGACATTAAGAGCTCTTATGAGAAGTGACACTTCAGAGAGAAGCGCTTGTTGTTGTCGCTGATTAGCGGGTCTGATGTTCTTCCAGTGCACAAGTGTCAAACTCAAGGCCCACGGGCTCAACAATCATATCCGGCCAGCGAAACAATTTTTAATTTTTGTAATAACTGGCCCGCTGGTATACAAGACAATCAGCACTAATACTACAAATCCCAGAATGCACTGCGATAGCAAGCGACTTTTACTGGTTTTATTGTGACTGATGAAAGAAAACGGCTAAGTCCGCCCACTGGTTTACCAAGTTAGTCATTTAGAGTTCCTATTTGTTGGAAGTTTTATTTAAAAAAACACTGATTGTAGATGAAATTTGAAGAAATACGTTTTTTCTGTAAATAAAAACTTTTCACTGGAAATGATTCTGTGAAATAACCCTGAGGGAGACATAAACATTAGTTATGCTGATCAAATTTGAATATAATCCATAATAAGAATATTTTTCTATTCCTTTGGTTTGTTCAGAACTCTATAAAAGGAGTAAATAAAATAAGAATAAACTTGTCATAATACTTCAGACTAAACATTTGGGTGCTGTGCGGTCTCCATCTTTAATTTTAGGGCCCGTCTTTGATTGAGTTGTACACCCCTATTCTAGTGGAATAGTGGGTTTGGTTTCCACCAGATGGAAGGGTGGACAAAACAGGACTCAGACATCAGACATCAGATGGCAGACACCTTGATGTCTGAGGGACATCAAGGTGCTTTGTGGGTAAATTCAGATGTTCTTCAGGGTCAGCAGTGGCGTTTTCCTCACCACTCTCCCATGATGCCATTTTAGCCCAGTGTCTTTGGAATAGAGGAACCATGACCTCTGACCTTTATTGAGTTGAGAGAGGCCTGCAGTTCCTTGGATCTTTTTTTTCTTCTATTGGCTCTTCTTAGACTTCCTGAATTAACCTTCATCGTGTTCTTGGAGGAATTCGGGAAGGTGGTCCATTTCTGTGAAGGTGGACTTTTGTTCCAGGTCTTTTTACATGAGTAGATAAAGTGTCTCACTGTGGATCTGTGGAGTCCCAGAAGAGCCGTGGAACCCTTCCTACACTATAAAATGAGAACCGTTTGATTAACTCAAAAAAATACATCAACTGGTAACAATTTAAGTAGTAATTCACACATGAAGTAATAAATTAGCCTCCAAAACATTTACTTTAATCCAGATTACCAGTTGAAGCGATTCATCACGATTTGACCCAAAACAAAAGAACAAACTCTTCAAATCTCTTTTACAAAACTATTTATTTCGCGATTTTACCTTCAAAAACGTTAAGCTATGAAACCACAAGTAAATTTTAGTTTATTACTAATACACAACTCAGACAAATTTTATTCCTGCGTTGTTGTAAGACAAATATTTGACCGTAAATAAAGTAAAACATTTTTTTCTCAATCACCAACCTTGTGTCACGTGTCAATGACACAATAAAGTTTTTACTATTGACAAGAATTGATTAGACTCAGAAATACTTTATTTAATTCATTTAAGTGTGTCAATAATTTTCTTTTTTACAGTGCATGATGAGACCCCAAAGGCGTAAAAACTGAATAACTTTTTTTATTCTGGTTTAGCATGCTGCTGGTGGGACGTAGGAACCAACATCCTGCTGGGCCCGCCTCTACTGTGACCCCACCCCAGATAAACTGAAGAAGCTGGATGGATGCTTTTAACTGTGAAATGAGATCAATGAATAAAGTTCTGCGTTTTGGTTCTGTAGATGAAATGTAAACGGGTCGGTTTACTCCCAGAAGAAGCAGCAACCAATAATGAGGCGGGTTTAGAGGAGGGGGGCTGTGGTTCCAGACAACAATAGGAGCCACTTATGTGTGATGGATGGAGCTCCGAGGGGAGGATGAAGGTCGCGGCGGGGTCAGATGGAGAGAGATCCTCTGTGATCTCCCCCCCGTCTCTCAGAGAGCCTGCGTGGCATCAGAGGGGGACGCTGAGGGACGGCGAGATGGACAGATGGCACCGAGGGAAACGTTTGTAACACATGGAGAGGAACTCACGACGGTGACAGCAGGAAGTGGACGTGGATGGATGAAGAGATGATGGAGCCCTGAGCTCCGTTCTTCAGAGCTAAACGCCCAGATGGAAACAGAATAAATAGAGTTTGCGGCGATTTTTATCTCTTTGAAGACGCTTTCAGTCACGTTGTGGTGCTTCTGCGTTTGTTTTTGTGTGTTTTATGCCTCCTGTTGGTTGTTTTGGGTTTTTGTAGTCTCTGTGAATGAAGTAGACAAATAAAATACAAACAATTCACATACAAACAAACAGCAAAGCCAATTATGACGCTGACATGTTCAATGTATCCCAGTAGTGGTATGATGAAGTAGCTGCAGTGCCTCTGTCACGTAAAGATGTGGTTCTGGTGCCCCAACAGTGAACCAAACTGGTTCTTAGAAGGTTTCCCTCTTGATCCAGCTCCACACTGGCTCTAGCACCAGTCTAGAACCAGCTCCTTGTTTGCTTTGGTTAGAAAGAGGCGATTCTGAGCTTCAGTTCTAACTATCAAGACTTTGATGTCCAAAGTGAAAGAGCGTTAATCGGACCCGGGTCATCAGCCGACGTAAAGATGTCTGTCATTAGCAGGTTCATCACTTCTCCCCTCCTTCCAATTGTTGAAATGTAGATGTTGAAAAGCCCTAAAAATGAACCCTGAGGAACTCCTCAGTTCATTCTACAGCTTCTCAGATGAACATAGTCCCAGAAAGTCCGGTTGGTACGAGCAGGTCCAGTTTCCACATCTTCACACTGGAAAACTTGAGGGAGGGCTGGGTGTGATGGTGAAGAGGAGGATGGGCCGAGGAGGTCAAGAGGTTAAGTGTGAAGGGCGTCTTTCCTGGATCAGGTGAGTGAACCTGAGCAGGTTCTCCTTCCTGCTCTCAAAGGTGACCACGGAATGTCGTCGGCGTTTTCTCAGGGAATATGCGGAAGGAAGGTTTGTAATAATCTGAATTATTTCACATGTCTGCCGAGGCTTGTCAGCTCCTAAAGAATCAATTAAAAATGAATTTAAGAGCAGATTAGTAACCCCTATCGGGGTGTGACGACTGGGTGTTTAAAATCTCCATCTCCGCTGCCCTACGGATCAATACCTCCTTTATTCTGCCGTTAATTGAAATGATAAGGAGCCTGAGGTGATTTCGTTTTATCTCCGCTGTTGTTATGAATATAAATATTGAAGCCCAAGGACATCAGATCTTCCGTCATCTACAAACACATTCATTAAAGGTCCAGTACGTAGAATTCGGTGGTCTCTTGGGTCTGTTAATGGATGAATACCACTCACCTCACCCTCCCATCCTATACGCCACTCAACTCAACTTTTTCACATTTAAGAAGTTTTCATTCCTTGTCCTTTTGTACTTTAGAAATCCCGGAATGATCAAATTTCAATTTCTTCAAATGGCATTCTATTAAGTGCAGTGCAAAAACAGAGTTTGAGGAAGCCATAAAAGCCTAATTTCGGAGAAAGATGTCTCCATTTTGGTCTCGAATGGAAAATAAATGAATGTTTCACATCAAAAAAAGAATCTTATTCTTTGAAAATACATCTGACTCATCTGACTTAGACATTCCAGTTCATACTGATCTAATTCCAACCAGAAACATGCTTTTACTTACCTTTTAGCCAAATTTTTTTAATCAATTTTTATATGTCAAGTAAATTTGATTAAATTTAATAATATTTGGCTTCATTCTAATATGGCTGTTTTTCCACTGTGTATTCATGATACCACAAATACAAACATGTATTTGTTTAATAAATGTACTAGTGTCAGCTAATGACTAGTATTACTAACACGTTGTTACATGTTATAACACAGTAATAACATGTTAACAGAACGCCTGAAGGTCCGACTCTTATTTTAAACGGCATTACCATGTACTTAGTAAAAACATTCTTGTTCACTTGATAGTATGGAGATTTTCACTTCAGATCAATCTGTCGTCCTGAGGTTGAGGAATGTGTAGACCGCTATTATTAAAAGGCACAACGTGCTTCAATCTTCGCCCTGCTTTGGTCAGTCTCACGCTCACTCCACCCTCAGAGAAAGACAAAATTACCACAGCAAAGAGGGGAAGGTGGCGGTGGAATGGTAAAACGAGGAGGCAGGAGTGAAAGGAGAGCAGAACCTTGTTAAAAGGCTCCGCGTGACAGCTGGGGAAAAGGCTTCAGCTCACAGTCATTAAATGTGTCTGAAGTCGGAGTAAGTGGCTGAAAGAAATTGATTCCCAGACAGGAGGAGAAGGTTTCTGAGGTTGGCACCAAATGAAGAGAGGAATGTCAGTTTGGAAACAGAGTATAGAGCAATCACCGGCAAAGATGACTGATGTTGTGGTTGGGCAAGAGAAAGAGCAGCGATCAAACCGCCATCTATTTTAACCACCATTTATAATGGAGCGCTAAACTTTCATCTTCAGTTCACATTAAATAAGTATATAGTGGATAATGAAATAGCAGAAGGCATGATGGGAAGAATATCTACAGCTCGGATCACATTTTATTCCAGTATTTTTGCTAAAATGCTCATATTTATCCTAATAAATGTGCAAGTGTTAGCTAACGGCTAATTAATCATTTAAATTACAGGTGTTCTAAAAGGTGCACTGTACAAAATGTAGCGGTATCTATTTGAATCTGTAGAATAAAATATGAATATACACAGTAAGCGGAAACTAAGAATTAGCTTAGCATTAGTCCTTTACACACGTAATAATCCTAATAAATGTGCAAGTGTTAGCTAATGACTAATTCATTATTTGGATTACAGGTGTTGTAAATGGGGCACTGTACACAATTTAGGGGGAAGCTATTTGACTTAATAGGATAAAATATGAATATACGTGGTTTTGTTGCAGTACAGTAAGCGGAAACTAAGAATTAGCTTAGCATGATTTACACAAACTAACAAAGAAGAAGACGATGATAACTAGAAAGCATTCAGAACTTCCGCCAATTCACGACAGCGACCGAGGTAGACATTATTGTGATCACCATCAATTATATCTCTTTATTTATGAAAACTTCTTACTGGTTTACTGGTCAATATTATAGTTATTTTTTATTTTAATATTTTTAATGCCACTTTAACCAACAAATTAATCGATGAATTTGAAAATAATCTTTCTATAGTTTTAAAAAAAAAAAAAGGAAAGAAAGAGAAAAACAATAATAAATATGATAATCTATGAAACAAAATCAATGCAAACAAACCTGCTAGCCAACCCAACTTGTGCTAAGCTAATGATGAGGTGGAGGTTTCTGATGGGGAAAGAGAGAGAGAGAGAGAGAGAGAGAGAGAGAGAGAGACAATTAAACTCGTTTGGCCCGGAGAGATAGCAGTTATCCCCCTCCTCATTTATCCAAACCCATCATGCAGAGATTATAGCAGGATGACAAGTCAGGCTTAGACTTAAACCCCAGACCATCACAGATCACATCTCATGTCGGCAGTCGGCCTGAAATCTTCAATCACAAGGTAGAGAAGTGTGCAAATAAAACCGAACCCTCACAAAGGTCAACCTTATGTTCAGTATCTTCCCCTACACTTCAGGGATAATGCTGAAGACGAAATGATGAAGACGAAAACACGTTTTTGTCTCGCCTCAGCTCCACGGAGAGAAAAACTCACGGGAGATTTTTGACCTCTTTAACATCCAAACTGTTTTACCCACAGTCCTTCAATTCAGTCACAAACACCGAGTCCAGCAAATAGACGGATGAATAATTCAAAAAACCTATCAGAGAATCCAGGCTGTTGCAGGGAATCCAACAGACCGCCATTTTAAAAAAAAAAAAGAAGGTAGATTGGGAAAGAGCTTTTTCATCTATTCATCTCTTCCAACACTAACCCTGTCCTCACCCCAGAAAAACAAACGTAAAGAATATTGAAAAACTATTTCTTTGCTTATTCCTTAAGTTCTCTGCCAGTTAAACGTCTTTGAGTATTTTTGAAAAAAGGACTGTATTATTATTATTATTATTATTATTATTATTATTATTATTATATTTCTTTGAGAGCATTTATCAATTTACTATCTTAGATGCTCTAAATGTACTGTAAAATGTCAAATTGTTCGGTCACACGTCTCGTTAAACAATAAAACAAAAATCTGACTTGTGAAGTTATTTCATGATGTCAAATGTATTTTTTGGCATATTTCATTTATTTTGGAGGGGCCTTTATTCATGTAGTATTTGAGACACTCTAAATGTACCATGCTGTGACCAATCTATGACAAACAAAATCAGTCAAAAGTATTAAATAAAAATTGAATATATTTTTTTTAATTGATTTGACGTTTATTAGACTTTTTTGGTTGTACAAAGTTTTATAATTTGGTTTAATAACTCCTCATATGCACTATATACTTATTGAATACAACTTTCTCAGTAACAAAGGTTAATGCCTCCTCCTCAGGGGCACTTTTGACCTCTGGTGTCCCCCAGGGTTCCATCCTTGGCCCCTTCCTCTTTAGCACATACATGCTACTACTGGGTCGTATAATAAACAGGTTCAGTGACATTTTTCAAGAAAAAATAACCGAAACCCATCAGCGTTCAAGATTAATGTTCGCCATGACTTATGTTTCTTTGCAAAACAACAAAAAGTAGAAAAATATACATTCATGTAGACATTTTTGGCCGATACAGACAAAAGGACGTGAACGATTGTCGATAGCCTCTTAGCAGAACCTGCTGTGGACTGTGTGCAGATGTGTGTCAGTGTGTGGAATTATCTGTTAGGTGGATAACTGAATTGGAGCGAGGATAGATAAACAAATCAACAACAAAATAAACGGTAATAACATTGATAATAATTATTAATTCAATAATAATAATTGCGACAAAAAAGTTTGAAGATAAAGCTCCCCCTAGTTTTGGAAATCTACAACAGACCTTTTTCAAAATCAATCCAGTTCTTCCTCACACTATGGTCTAGGTTGGTATAACCTTTTAAAATGATCGGTGACATAGTTTTTGAGTTATCGAGTCAACACAAAGGATGATGATGATGATTTTAACAGGGATATAAAAAGCCACAGTTCCCCCGATGGATTTGAACCCAGAACCTTCTTGCTTGCTGCCCACTGTTTTTGTCCCATGACATAGTACAAACTCCTCCTTTAGTGTTTCCGTCTTGTTTTCCATGCATCCTTCCATGAACTCCAACAGTTATTCTATTCATGCCTTCACCCGCGAACGACTTCACGACGGCTTAAAAACGCGAAATTAATATTGAACAAAGCGATCTGCGCGGCATGAAGATGTAATGTTAGCGCTCCGGGCGATGGCACAAGTTCCCTCATGCAGAAATGTACTTGAGTACTGAGTCGTTTTTGCGGCAGCTCGTACTTTGCAGAATCTCTGCTCCCGTCTACTGAGGAAAAAAAAAAACACATGACAGCCGGACGAAGTTGGAGCCTTCGGGTGTTTCAGAGTCAACCTTTCACGCCGGGGAATCAGAGAACCCAGCGTCTGAGGAGCAGAACCTCTGGAGGGAGAGAACTGGGCTTCGGGTTCAGCCCTGCTGTGGCTGCCGGGTTTCTCAGGCTGATGGATGGAACTCATCTCCTGACTAATTATTTATCTTCCCTCCAGTCCTGTTTTGTCTGGGCGTGGGAAATAACAAACAACCCCCAACCCCCCGCCTCGGCTCTGACCGCGCCTTAAATAAACTGAGTGATGGAGTCTTCTTATCTTTCCTGTCAACGCAGCAGAGCATCATCTGCCAGCTTCATCTCACTTCTTCTGTCTTCAATGAAATACATCAGATATACATTTTAAAATCACTTCCTACCTCCACTGGGGAGAGCTGAAGGAGGTGATGTGTTCTAGAGCCATCCGGACCTGATCACCCCCAGCCCTGTTCCACCACATCATCTTCACTTCAGCAGACCATCCTCAGTTGCAGGAAGTTGGCTCCCAGGTCTCACCTGTAGCACACTATGCCCAAATCAAAAGAAATTCCATTAGGTGATTAAAATCCATCAGTCTGGGAAGGATTCCAAAGCTGTTTCTAAGGTTCTGGGACTCCACAGATCCACAGCGATCCGCCTCTCAAACATCTAAAACCACAGACATTGATATTTTACAATAACAACCTCCATTCTTCTGGGAATATTGATCGGGGCTTTGAAACCTGGCTGCAGGGCTTTTGCTCCTATAATGGGAGGTTTAAGCATATTTCTACTGAAGCAGTTATTCATTCCAGCCCTGGCAGTTTATTTGAAATGATGCCCGCCGCCTTTTTCATACCGACCTCAGCATGACGTCTGGAGAGTCCGATGCAGTCGTTAAACCCAGTTACGGTAAATTTAACTGCAGGGGGGCGACAGAGGAACCGAGTTAAGGCTCTTTCACACCTGAAAGTCCAACCGAGGTTTGCTGTTTTTTTCTGATCCAGTTAGTTTTGATTTCACATTGCAGTTTTTTTAAATCACATTAAGACAAACCTTCCTCCTGCCGTCATCATCATCGTAAGCTACGTCTATTCTACCCCTATTCTCCAGGACCGTCTGGTTTATATACCAGCAATGTTTCAGGTTAAGACTTCCTTTTGAGGTTTTCCAGGTGTATCACAATGGAAGGACACCCCAAAACCATCTTTGGAGGGATTAGATATCTCATCAGGCCCGGGAAGGCCTCAAGACCCCATCTTCCTGCCGGGAGATGAACCTCTGGAATATCTGGCTAAGCTGGCTGCCATCATAACCTGACCAGCAGCAGAAAATGGATGAATGAAAGGTTGGATGGATGGTTGGATGGATGGTTGGATGGATGGTTGGATGGATGGTTGGATGGATGGTTGGATGGATGGTTGGATGGATGGTTGGATGGACTGATTAACAGATGGATGGATGGTGAGATGGATGGAAGGTTGGATGGATGGTTGGTTGGATGGATGGATGGACTGATTAACAGATGGATTGATGGTTGGATGGATGGATGGATGACTGATTGACAGATGGATGGATGGTAAGATGATGGAAGGTTGGATGGATGGTTGGTTGGATGGATGGAATGATTGACAGATGGATGGATTGTTGGATGGTAAGATGGATGGAAGGTTGGATGGATGGATAGATGGATGGATGGATGGTTGGATGGACTGATTAACAGATGGATGGATGGTTGGATGGATGGATGACTGATTGACAGATGGATGGTGAGATGGATGGAAGGTTGGATGGATGGTTGGTTGGATGGATGGACTGATTAACAGATGGATGGATGGTTGGATGGATGGATGACTGATTGACAGATGGATGGATGGTAAGATGGATGGAAGGTTGGATGGATGGTTGGATTGACTGATTGACAGATGATGGATGGTTGGATGGTAAGATTGATGGAAGGTTGGATGGATGGACTGATTGGCAGATGGATGGATGGTTGGATGGTAAGATGGATGGAGGGTTGGATGGATGGACTGAAGAGAGACGCTGAAGTGGAGAGGAGCAGCTTCAGAGTATGTGAGAGATACTCAGAGAGTTTGTCGGAGTCGTCGGTAGATTTAGAGGCTGGCATTTACTCAGACATTAATGGACCTCGGGTACTGATGTGCTTTGGCAGATGTTTTTTATAGTTTTATACATCTTAATTTTAATTTGTAAATTTTGGCCCCTCCAAAATACAAACAAACACGCAGGAAGTCCGTGTGAATTAAAATATTCCATGTTGGTTCTGATATTTGATTATACTTGAAAAGGTTTCTCTCCATCCCATCTTTTCCAACGGTGTCACACTATTCCACAGCCCAGTAGGTGGCAGTAATGTGCCGAGATAAGTCCACTAAGGTCCGGCAGAGCTGCAGGAGAAGAAGACTCAGACGGATTTAAATGACATTAAAACCATCTTTACGTTTAATGATGAAGGAATCAGGCTCGGGATCCAGGATGTGCTTTGAGGCTTCACTTCGGACTTACATTCATTTATGAACCGAGCCGACGCCTGGCGGGAGGCATTCCCTCCTCATACGTCTGTATCCTCCTCCACTCTCAGCTCCTCTAATCTCTCCTTCGTGTATTCACGACGAGAAGAGCAGGTGAGAGCAGAGGTCCGGATAAAGGAGGCCACCAGCCTCTGGTTTATTAAAAAGGGAAGGAAGGAGTGAGGAAAAAGGAGGAGAGAAGCTTTGACTTCATCCTAATCCTGTCGTGAACCCATCAGTGGATCCACAGGAGGAGACCGGCTCGGGTCCCGGAGCTCCGCGCAGACCTGGATCACGGCAAATCCCCGTCTGATCCAGATGTCGTTTGAATCTTAAATGTGAGACGTGACACCAGAGACCTGATTTGAAAACACTTAGCAGATATCAGCCGACAGAACTCCAGAATTTCGTCACATTTACACAAAAGTCACTGAAAATTAAGCGGGTCAGATTAAATAATTAGAAAGTGAATAATATAATAGCATATAAACAAAGTGACTGTATTTTAATTTATGCATCCTAGCTGGGTTTTGTGAACACCTTTCATATTTTCTATTCCTGTCCTTGAGTTTTTGCACAGGTGAGGAATTCCTGTAACATTTATTGCACATTGATCTACTTCTATATATTGTATTTTACTGTAATAGATCTTATTTTACCCACTAGGGGGAGCTTTTGTTTACGAAAAGCAAGGTTTTTTTGGACACAAGTTCCTAACCATTGGTCCGATTTAAGATCATTTGGTGCATATGAATCAGTTTGACCCTTATAGTTCATCTTTTACTCACTAGGGGGAGCTCCTTTTCCAAAAAAAACACGCATTTCATGTTGAGGGTTACTTATGGTCTCATTTTAAATTGTAAAGAAACTATTGCCTGTTTTTTCCTTGTTTTTTTTAAATTAATAAGACAATGATGTCGGTAATTTAAAAAAGTAAGAGCATTGATTTTTTGGGAGGAAGTACAGATAACCACGCTCGTTTTTCCTGAATAAATAAGATAATAATGGCCCGATTTGGAAAAATGGAGCCTTGTTTACGGCATTAACAGGATAATCACATTGTGCAGTCTGAAAAAAAATTTAAAAAGTTAAAGAGATAAGATATACGTATATTTCTATATGGAAAGAAAACGTTTAAATCCATGATTCTGAAGACCAGTGCCTTAATAGAACATGGCTTTGCTTGTAAATGAATCCCCTAATTATCTCTTTGATGTGGAAAATGGCTAAAAATCTTGAGAGCAACAAGCTTCTTGAAAAATTCTTTCGGTTACTCAAACAAAATCAGCCACTCTCCATTATAAATGATGTTTTACGAAGAGGTTTGAAGAGTTTCCAAAGCTGAATATTTCTTTATTTTTTATACTCTTGTGTCTAATCATACGCTGTAAAAAGAAAATTGTCGATGTTCCTGAAGAAATAAAAATAGCAACTTAAATTAAATAATATATTTTTGAGTCCAACCTATCGATTGAAATTGGAAATACTTAATTAGATTGAGGGTCACCAGTTGAAGTAATTCATCCAACTATTCTCTTTTTACGCTGTACATATACATGATGATGACTCCTCTGCACAGATTGAGGACCTGACATTCTTCTTCTTTCATCCTTCTCCTGGCATTTTTGATAAAGTAATAACTTCTATAATCCATCCATATTTTTCCTTACATTTTTTCAGGGGTCGGCTTGAGGTGGCCAAGTAAGGCACTCAAGACCTCCCCCAACAACGCTCTCCAGCTCGTCCCGGGGATCCCAAAATGTTCCCAGGACTGAGGAGACATGTTTTCCCTCCAGAGACTTCTGGGCCTACCTCGAAGTCTCATCCCATTTGTGCTGGAGAACTTCCAGGGCGGGTCGTTCTAATGAGACGCCTGAGACCCCTCTGCTGGCTCCTGCAGACACGGAGGAGCGATCAGCTCCGATGTCTGAACTCCTCACCTTATCTCCACAGATAACGTGTTCAGTGCAATCAGAGATTGTCAAACTGGCCAAAAACATGCACACAAAAAAAAGATTATATCGTAAACCTACGTGAAAAGTCTGATGCAACACAGAAAGGAAGGAAAAGCGCTGCGAAGAGCTGCAGGAGTTGCACCAGCGTCATTCACATAAAAGGAGAAAAAGAGCAAACATGTGACTGCGTACTGAAATACCCGGCCCCGCCCACATTCACATATCTTCACACGTGTGCAGAGTTCAACCAGCGTGCAAAAGCGGTCTTTGAAAGAGCCTTATTTGCATCACAAATGCTATCTTCTCTTTAATTCATCGATCATCATCCAATTTTCAGGTTTATGCCAACATTCCTGCGAACAAACACGCGTCAGTCATACGTGGATGCTGCTAAGGCCCGGGAACCCACACGGATTCTGTCGGCGCTGACAAAGAGCTCCGAGGCTCCAGGGGTGCTTTTGTGTCCAAAGCCTCGTTTCCTAAAAGGAGAGAACGCAGAAGAGGTTTATTTATACGTTGTTATGCCGATGTCTTCACCGGGCACACTTACAGTTTATTTCATCCTTCGTTTGGATTTATGCACAATTCTGAATACAAAAGAGACAAAGATGGAAAATTTATCGGAACGGATGTAAAGAATAATATGAATAATGAACGCCTGGATGAAATGACGCCACTAGGGGGGGTTTACATGGACAGACTAATTCTGATTAGATTGGTAAAAGACGTCTAATCAGAAAGAAAATGCTGCACGGAAAAAACCCTTTCCGAATGGAAGGAACCTTTTCTGAATTAGATTTCATTCCTTTTCAAGGAGGTAGTCTAAGTTTTTCTTATTAAAGTATTTCAGATAGACAGTCGCTGCACGTAAACGCTGTCTCGGAAAGCTCTCTGTTTGAGTTTTATCTGCGTATGCCCAGCGTTGTGACGTAACTTCCTTTCAAAACAGTACCGGGTCTTCATCGGAGAGTTTTTTATTCATTCATACCAACTTTGAAATATTTTAACATATTTGGACGGTTAGATGGGCGAACAGTCACTTTTGCGAACGCCTTCTTTGTCGTATTCTTCTTCTGGGCGGAAGTTGGTGGTCGGCGCCCAACTCACCGAAGCATTATCGCCACCTTATGAACGGGAATCTGGATCGTCTGCGCATTTTAGAAAAGCTGTTTCCGATAAGATGAGTCGATGCATGTAAACATCGGGTCGGAAAAAAATCACAGGTCATGTAAACAGGCGACCGACATTCCAATTCGGAAAGGTTAAATTCGGAAAAGAGAAAAGTGTCCCATGTAAAACCGCCTAATGTGCCAGGTAAACAAATCAAGACAAGTGACAAACTTTTCAAACCCGACCGGTCATGGCAGTAGACCGTCCTTCCTGTGTCTTGGATCTGCTCGAGGTTTCTGCCTGTTAAAAGGCAGTTTTTTCTCGCCAGCGTCGCCAAGAGCTGCTCACAGAGGAATTTGTTGGGTCTGTGTAGATAATTATATAAAGAGTTTGGTCTAGACCTGCTCTTTCTGGAAAGTACCTTCAGACAACTGTTGTTGTGAATTGGCGCTATATAAATAAAGATTGATTGATTGACTTTAAACTTTAGTGCAGATTTTTGCTAAGCAAAGAAAATCACTTCCAAGATTTCGAGTAAGAATCTTATGAGTCATTATTGAATTGTTAAGCCTAATTTTGAACGTAAAATCTCTGAATTTCCAAGTCGTTATAGTCGTAAAGAAATAAAATAAAAACTGAAATAAATAAATAATCTTTAATGGTAAATATAAAATCCGACAACAATCTGAAATAATATTAATAACATGAAATGTATTATTATTATTATAAAGAATATCAAATCATATAATACGTATTAAATAATAGAAAAAGTATTAATAATAGAAAAAGTATAATAATAATAATAATACTATTATTATCATTATTATTAATATTATTATCACTATTAATAATTAACACATCTAGAGTTCCCCTCAGAATTCCTAGCAACATTTACAAAACACAACGGGTAAAATGAGATGCAAAAAAAAGATCTTGATTGTTAAAGTAAGGAATGTTGTTGTAAAAACCACAACATAAAACAAGCATTTTTCCAGTCCTGTATTTATATTTCTGGGTTTCCTGTTTGAGTAAGAACTCCGAAACAGTGATTTCCTGTTCATACTGGGGTATAAATATGAGGTGACACCGGCCTAATTCTCTTGGAGGATCTTGGGTAAAGACTGGAGAACACAGCAATTATATATTATATATTATAAAAGTTCCAAATGTCAGTTTCAACAGTTAGATCAATAATTAAGAAGTTAAGTTAAGGGACCAGAGATGTTGAAAATCAGCCTGGAAGGGGACATTTCTGCACACTTACCTCACACACTACGAGGAAGATGGTCCAAATGGCAAAAGGATTCCAGCTAGAGAGGTCAGGGCTCAGTTGAATCTTGAGTCAGGTCAGAAAGCCTCTCAAACCACCACCAGATGGCGTTTGGGATGGTAGAATGAATAAAGCCTCTGCTGTCATCCACACTCAAGCTAATGCTCCTCCAGTTTGACAAACACCACTGAGACTTTCACTGGAACAAGGTCAAAGGTCAGATAAGACCTTTTTGGCAACAAACATCAAAAACGGGTGTGGTGTACCAAGAAAGTAAGCCATAAAGAAAAGCCCTTCGTGTCTACTGTGAAGTCTGGTGGTGGATCTCTGATGCTGTGGGGCTGTTTTTCTTTCAAAGGCCCCGGACATCTTGTTAAAAGACATGGTTCCAAGGCGTCCATGAAATACCAGCAGACTATTATGATTTAAAAGTTTCAATTTTAGAAGACATTCTGTGAATTGGTAAACTAATTATGTATTAAATATTATTCTTATCCACTAAACTATAGTGTATAAAGATTAGCACTTTAATGTGCATAAAATGTCTGACTAGTTATGACAGAAAGGTTCACTCTAACCACTCCACCCTGGTGAGGCAGTAATGGGTTAACTCCCTCCAGTTGGGTGATGCAGTGGGCCGGGCTGGACTCTGAAAGTGAAAGTGAAAGTAGGAGCGGAGTTAGAGCTGCATGTCCAACTTTGTTACGTCCTTACGATTCTATAAAGCTGCACATTAGGTAAATGTATGCTGTTTTGAGACTAGTACCTCTAACTAAGTCTTAATCATTGATGTTATGAAGTGTTCAGATCCGTTGTTTGAGTAAAAGTACTAACACCAGACGCTAAAAATACTCCACTACCAGGAAAAGACCTGGATTAGAAGCTTTACTTCGAAGTGAAAGTATATAAGTAGCACTGTGTACCTAAAGTATCAAAGTAGGAGTGCTCGTTTCCTAGAGTGGTGTGGTGAAGGGCGAAGTAATCGGACTACTTTATGTTGTTGAGTACTTGAATCGGTAAGATTTATTGCATCACTGTCCTGTGAAATCCACGTACAAAGTCAACATTTAGCAACGTTTCCACCTGTTTTCCATTTTTCTACATGAGGAGGTCTTTCTTGTATATCTGGAGTTTTACTTTAACTTTGACCCTAATACTTCATATTTTACTCACCAGGGGGAGCTTTTAATAAAAAACAGTTTTTTGGACATAACTTCCCGATCGTGGGTCCGACTTAATCAAAATTTGGTGCATATGAATCGACTCCATGAGATCTATCTAGTAAATATCATTATTACTCTAATAGTTCCTATTTTACTCATTAAGGGGAGCTAAAAACACTATTTCCCGATATAACTTAAAAACAGTTTCATGCATCATTTTCAATTCAATACCCGCATAGACCAAAGTGCAAGGAAGAACTGGATTGGTTTTGGGTTAGGTGGGTTGTATTTTCCTGGCATTAGGGGGAGCTAATCCCCAAAGTTAACAGGACATAATTTCTAAATCATTGATCTGATTTCCTTCAAATGTGGGTCATATGAATTGACTTGAGGAGGTCTATCTTATATACATGTTTTTTAACTCTAATCTTTCATATTTTATTCACTAGGGGGAGATTAATTTACAACAACTTGACCATCGGCGTGAATCAGTCCAGATTTGGTGCGTATGAATCAACCCCAGGAGATATATCCTGAAAATATCATATTTTATTAATAGTTAATCATTTCTACTTTTTTTTTTTTTTACAAAAGATTCTGTCGACATAAACTCACATTTAGTTTCAGGAGTTCAATCAGGGGGATGTGTTTGTACAACCCAGACAATTGGGGACTTTTCAGGGATATATCCTTCCTGTCTGGGCCTAGTTCTAAATTGCGCTAACTTTTTTTTCTTTTCTTTTTTTAGACATGGCGTCTTTAAGTCAGTTATCTGAGGAGGACTTCCTGTGTTCCATCTGTTTGGAGGTGTTCACTAAACCTGTGTCAACCCCCTGCGGACACAACTTTTGTCTGGACTGTCTGAAGGGCCACTGGCGCTATAACGATGCTGTGTTTAGTTGTCCGTTGTGTAAAGAAGAGTACTACCCCAGACCGGAGCTCCGGGTTAACACTTTCATCGCCAAGATGGCTGAAAAGGTCAAGGAATCTGCGCCTCAGGAATCCTCTGGTGCCACCAAAGAAACAGGAAATGAAAATGCGGTGCTCTGCGGAATGTGCGCAGGGGAAAAGTCTGCAGCTGTGAAGTCCTGTTTGGTGTGTTTCATGTCTTATTGCGAAACACATTTGGAGCCTCATCTGCGTATTCCACACCTGAAGAAGCACAACCTGATCCACGCCGTTCAGAATCTAGAAAGCAGGCTGTGCAAGGAGCACGACGAGCCACTGGAGCAGTTCTGCGAGGCGGATCAAATGTTCTTATGCAGGTCTTGCAAAAGCAGCGAGCATAAAAGACATAATGTGGTGAGTCTGGAGGATGGGGCTCAAACCCTGAAGGCCACGCTGGAGAAAAAAACTGAAGACATGGACCGGCTGATAGAAGAAAGACAGCTGAAAATCAAACAGATACAGGATCTGGTGTCGGTTAGACGGAATGAAACTGGGAAGGTGCTGTCGGACAAGGAACTCATGATGAACGCGATGGTGGACAACATTAAGAGAAGCCAAGTCGAGCTCACGCAGGTCCTCCACACGAAGCAGAGACGACTGGAAAGAGAGGCTGAGGGTTTCATCAGAGAACTAGAGGTAGAAATTCTGGAAATGAGACAGAACAACCTGCATTATAATAAGGTTCTGCTCAACAATGATGCCCTCATCTTAATCGAGCAGTTCCTGTCTCTTACGATCACTCCGCCGCCGCTGAAGGACTGGGATCATCTTCCTCTCGGCAGTGACCAGTCCGAGTTGCAGGGAGCGTTGAGGAACCTGGAGACGACCATCAGGAAAGAGATAAGGATGCTGTGTGATCCAGATCTGATAGAAATGAAGAATTACGCCGCGGTAGTGACTCTGGATCCCAACACCGCACACCCTTATCTAGATATTTCTGAGGATCTGAGACAAGTCAAGCGAGGAGACAGAAAGAAAAACCTCTTAGACAACGATGAGAGGTTTGATAACCTCTGCGCTGTCCTCGCAAAGGAGGGCATCTCTGCGGGAAAGCTTTACTTCGAAGTCCAGGTTAAAAACAAAACAAGCTGGGATTTAGGTGTCGCGACCCGGTCCATCAACAGGAAAGGCGAAATAAGACTCAGCCCAAAGAATGGGTACTGGACTATTTGGCTGAGAAATGGCAATGAGTTCACAGCAAACTCCAGCCCTGCAATCAACCGCCAAGTAAGAGAGGTTCCCCAGAATGTGGGGGTGTTCCTTGATTACGAGAAGGGTGAGGTTAGATTCTACGACGTTGACGCCATGGCTCAAATCTTCTCCTTCACGGGGTGCAACTTCACCGAGATGCTGTACCCCCTCTTCAGCCCCGGTTCTAACGGCGATGGTAAAAACTCGGCACCCTTGATCATAACCCTGATAGATGTGTTTGCTTTTGGGGTTTGAAAGAGAAAATGAGACAGGATGAGGAACTTTGAGGCAGATCACTGGAGTTTGTATGTTATTTCTGTTAAACTCCTCTTCAGCCACATTCTCACGGGTCCAGGATCACGTGGTCATTTGTATTATAGTAATTGCGTAGGACGTCTGTGAAATGAATCCTGTGTGAATGCCCCGCGCTTGCTAGATGTTAAGGGAAAATTCCACCGTAAATTACCCACCGTATTTCGCCAAACACAGAGGTCATGTGATCATTGTAGTCAAATCGGTATCTCAGTGATTTGAAGGGAAAGTTTGGATGATCAGTGTCTGTAATTCACATTATTTTCTTGGAGCTAGCTGCCTTCGTCACAGATGTGCAAGCCAAGTCATCCGCCGTAAGAGTTGTTGCTGAAGTGGTTTTGCCGTGACACTTAGGAGGTGGGTATGGGAGAAACTGGGAGGGTTGGGCAGCCGGGGGTGTGCGGCAGAAGTAGTTGGTGTTGGACCCGGGGGAAAGGGCCAACTCGTGCCACACTAGGGGATGAGAGATCCAGACGGTGGGCTCCTGTCCGGTTTGGGGGAAACTGATAGCCCAGAGGGTAAGAGGATTAAGATGTGAGGCCTGGGCCATCAGTGCCCCCCCCCCAAAGTTGGTAAAGTACAGACTTGGTTATTGGGTTAAAATGCATGTAACGGCATAGTTTCTAAATCACATGTGGTCCTCAGGTAATACTGGTTCCATGTGATTCCAGCTTTTGTCTGTGTCTCCCATCCCATCAGTTTCACTCTTAACCCTTTCCACGAGCTGGTTCAGAACCAGAGCCCAATTTGGAACTTGCTCTCAGCCAGAAAAACTGGTGTTAAAGTAGAACCAGAAACTTGTTAGGTCTAGAAACACTGTTTTCAGACCAGCTTTGTGACCCCCACTTATAAAAACACAGATACTGTAGCGTAGGTGCGATCCACTTTGTCTTTTTAGAATGACATTATCTCAGAAATGTAATATCGTAAGACTTGGCAGTAATCCAACTTCGGTTAAAATTGTAAGATTTAGTCTGTCGGTCAAGACTGAGGTAAGAAACGTTTGGGGGTTGATATACCTCAAAATGATCTGAGTCTGTGCTGGGATGGCCCCAGACCTGTTCTGAAGTTGAGCGATAGGATGAGCGTCGTTGGGGAGAACACAGAGTTCTTCTGTAAGGCAGGACTGTGAACGACTGGACCGTGTTAAAGTTGTAATGCACAGATTTGTGGCTCTGCGATCGTCTGAGCTGACAGGGTGAATCCTAAAATACCATCGATGAAAATAAAAATATTTTGTTTTCTGAATCCCCTGGTTCTATTTCCTGTTTGGTTGGATTGTGATTTCCTTTTTGATGCAGCATGTTATTTTTGTCTTTCTATATTGGACTCTGTCCTGCTGGATTAATTCCATGTTGGACTGTGAGACACCAACCATGTTGTTTTCTTTCTTTCTGTCACTGTCTCTGATCATTAAAGTCATTTTTGTTAACCTCAACAGGAGCCTGACTCAGTGTGTCGGCATTTTTGGGACCTTATTTAGACGTGCTTGTAACATATTTAATCAATTAAATGTTCTGCTCCACTGTTTGTATGTCTACTTGTTGATTGAGCACATTTTGAGTTACCGTCAATGACCCGGTGGCAGATTGGATATGCGGAACACTAAGGGGCCAAGAATGGAGCCCTGAGGAACACCACAGGTGAAAGGCGCCACCAAGGGTAGACATTGACCATGGCTGTTGAGAAAGACCAATCCGATAATTAGAATTTTGTTTTGGAATATTAAATCATAAACCATAAAAAAAGTCTAATAAGGGTCAAAAAGTTTTCTAAAAACATGCTACACAAAAAGTTTCACAATCTAATACAATTAAATGGAATTGTACATACACACACACACAAACACACACCATAAGTGATGATGTCACATGAGGACAGACAATGTTATAAAACTCAACGGTAAATTCTTGCAGTGCTGGTCTGGACAGGAATTGAACAAGTCTCAGCCACCTACCAAGTCCAGATACGACTGCTAGCCACTTATGTGTCCAGATACAAGTTTTTGCTACATAAAAGTCATCATACAAGTCCTAGCCACTTATGAGTCTGGATATAGTAGAAGTCTTAGCCACCTACGAACGTAGATACGCGTTCTTGCCACATACTAGTCGCGATACAAGTCCTAGCCACCGATGAAGCAAGATAAAGTACGAGTCTAAGCCAACCACAAATCCAGATACGAGTCTCAGGCACCTACAACTCCAAATACAGGTCCTAACCAGATACAAGTCCTTATATGATCCTAGCCACCTACGAGTCCGGATACAATAGCGGCTTTTATTGTTAGAAGTTTCATCACACGGGATTAACAAATGTTTAAGGCATTTCATTTCTGATAGCAAAGAAACTTCTTCCGTTCAAAGAAATCTTTAATGACATTTGTCAGTAGTCTCAGGGGCCGACAGGCAGTTTGATCTTTGCAGTAGGAGTTGGAAACACACAAAAAATTTTTGAAAGCCATGTGTCTCCCCAGCTTTAGTGGTCACTGCATCTCATACATCTGTCAGATAAACGTAGACGAGGTAGAGAGCACAACAGTCCAGTACCAGAGTAGATCCACTTAAGATAGTTACATTCCACCACGGCTCATGCTCTGCCCTTTGGAATCTTTTCACGGTCATCAGTCTGTTCATTGTTGCCTGGAAGGAACAGAAGGACATGATGCTGCAAGGAGAACATTATATTCTTTTTATAATACTTATTCCACTGCTGTCTGTGAAGGTAACCAGGAGAACATCCTACGGTTTATAGCTGCTATTGATCCAGACAGCCGGCGAAGTCGCGTTCTCGTGGCTTCCCTCTCCGCTCTCTCTCCTTTTGTGAAAGTACAACGGAGCCACGGCGAGAAGGCCACCCGCCTGTTAAACGCTGATACCGACACAAAAAAGAAAAATCCAAGCGGTTGGTTCCGAGCCCCCGAGGGTGAGCATTGTTGGAGGAGACGCTGGCGAGACGGCGAACAGTGAAAAGCTTTTTTCTATGCAGAGCTTTCTCTTGAAGAGTTCGTGGTACCTTTGTTAATTCATTTATAGCTGTTAAATGTTAAAGAGTCAAAATAGTTTCTTGATTAAAACAAGTGTCACGGCGGAGACACAGAAACTTCCTTCTGATTTAGTCGACGATTTCTTCCCGTCGGCCTACGACAGCTGGTGGAGCTTCGTTTGATTGGAGGCATTCTGTAACTGAAAAGATTTACAACGGATTCTAATGAGAAGTTACTCAAAGATTGACCCTACACTAAAACAAAAATAAATCCTTATAATTTACCGTGAAATACCGGCGGCTGTGGCTGCCAGAATTTTACTGCAAAATATATGGTGACCATTTAATTACAAGACATACGAGATAAAATGTGTTTTTAAGAAGAAGAAAAATATGAACTATTAGAGAACTACATAATATCATATCTACAAGACAGATTTCCTAAAGTCGATTCAGTCGCACCAAAATTTGGACTAAATTTTCCGAAATGTTTCCGAAACAAAGCTCCTCTTTGTTTCGGAAACATACAACAAACCACACCAAAAAATGTTTGCACTAAAGTCTATGTGGATATACAATTTGAAAATGATCCATGAAATAGTTTTTTGAGTTAAGTTTCTTTCTTAAAAAGGCTCCCCCATGTGAGTAAATTATGAACTACTAGAGTCACACGTGAAATTTTTATTACAGATCTCTCGATCTAACATGTTTTTTTGTAAAAAGTTCCCCATAGCTTTGGAAATATACAGTTGACCTTTCCCAAAATGAATCCAATTATTCCTCGCACTGAGGTCTATGGCGGTTTATAATTGGAAAATGATGCATGAAATCCTTTTTGATTTATCGCGTTAACACGATAGATCTGCTGCGGCAGTGGCGGCGATGACGATTCCATAATATCCCTGACTTTTTAGTGATATGATGAATGAATTAATGAAAGTCTCTGCCTACGTTGGTTCTGGTTACCATGCTGTCTTTGTAAATGACAGGAAGTGAAGTCCACAAGTAGAACAAGTAGTGCATGCGGGTGGATGTGTCTGTGTTTCTACAGGCCCACATACTTTTCTCAGACTGAATGTGAATCTAATGAGGTGCCAAATCTAATGGGATAAATAAATCCATTAGGGTCCTCTAACGAGACTAAATCCACATGTCTGATAATGAGTCGCCGCTCCATCGCTCTTCCTCTGAGAGCTGGAGGAGGTAACTAAAGCTGGAGACGACCCCGGAGCCAAACACAATCCGACCCCCTAAACCAGCAAATCCACATCTCCAGCTGCTGAAGACATTAACCACGCGCCCCTCAGGGATTATCTCCACGTTAGCGAGCAGCTACGACCGATAGATGGTGTAGTGGAGGAACACTAATCATCCGTAATCATTGATCTGCCACTTTTGGGCCCAACTCATTAGCCTGATGGAACAATTCTCCGTAGGATTCTGGTGTTAGCGGGTTATAATTAGCTTTCTGAGTGTCGCTGTGCTGAACGCGTTTTCTCTGTACAGGCGACACAAGCTCTGCAACAACATGTGGCTAATGTAGCAGCACAGCGCTAACATCATTCCTCAAAGAATAAGTTATGCAAATACAAAAAACCTCATTCGGGGGCTTCTAAGCTTCATTTCCCTCGTGGAAGTATCATAGAGTGAGTGAGTTCACGAACATCTATCACTGTCACACCAAGAGCTGATGACGGGTTCTGACCTCGGATGTTAAAACTTGAACGAAAAAAAAGAAGGAGAGAGGAATAGTTTTGGGAGCATTTTAGATTGAAAGTGACACTAAAGCACAAGCTGGGTGAAGTATTATGTGTGGTCACCCAACAAAAGGGGTCCAGTGCTGTTTTTTTGCCCAAAACTGATCCAGTTCTTTGTTTTTCCACAGGTAAAAACAAGATTTTGGCCAGGAGTACTAGAGCCTGGTCCTTGGTCTATAAACAGGAAGTGGTTATATCAGTGTCTGGGGTCGGCATTATCGTAACCACACAAAACTTTAATATTGCCATTTTCAAAAACACAGATAGTATAACTTCACGTAGATGAAACAACTGAACGACTGAGCAGTCAACGCTACGGCTAAGAGCTAATTCATGCTTAAAGCCGGGCCCATTTGGTATTTTCTTTAGAAATACGGACGAAACCGAACAGAACCACCCGAAATAACTGGAGGCAGTTTCACTATTTAAAGCCGAAGAGAGCCAAAAGTGAAAGAAAAAAGAAAACTACACGTTTACCATCTATTAACTGTTTTTTTGCCTGGATATTCATCACAGCTTCTTCTGTCGTTGCTGTTTTCACTGTTGTCAAACGTGGCTCAAAGGCCTGGAAAAAAGGTGCTATAAGTAGTTTTGTATATATTAAGCCATTAAAAAAAAGTTGGTTCTAGATGGTGACACATCACAGAAAATACACAACAATAAGCCAGAGCATTATGACCTCTGATAGGTGAAGTCTGAATAACATGGTTTATCTGGTTACCATGGTTACCTGTCAATTCAAAAGTTGATGTTGGAAGCAGGAGACATGGACAAGCATTTGTCCTGCTTTGACAAGAACCAAATTGTGAGGGCTAGACGCCTGGGTCAGAACATCTCCAAAATGGAGAACATCTCCAGAACCTACAGAAGGGGTCTAGAGGGGACAAGCAGGGTTATTGGCGCCCAAGGCAAAGCTTAACTAGTGTTCATCACGATCCCACAGAAAAGCTACTGTAGCACAAATTGCCCCTAAGAATCTGATGCTGGCTCTGATAAAAAGATGTGAGAAGTCAGAGTGACATCACAGCGTATGTCGTATGACCAGTCAGACCCCCCCCCTCCTCATGGCAATGTCATTCCCTAATGGCAGCGGCCTCTTCCAGCAGGATGTTGCTCCTTGACTCACCGCAGGAACGCTTCAGGAATGGTTTGAGGAACACAACAACCAGTTCATGGTGTTGACTTGGCTTCCAGATTCTTCAGATCTCAATCCAGCATCTGTGCTGGACCAACAAGTCTTATCCATGGAGGCCCCACCTCATGACCTCCAAGACTTAAAGGTTCCGTAAAACCCGGTCGGCTGGAGACCATGCCTAGATGGGTCCGAGCTGAAAGGGAGGCATACACAATAATAGGCAGGTGGTTACATTCTTATGGCTGGTGAAACTAAAACAGGATTTTTTTTTTAACGGTCACTAGGAACCCAAACGAGAATGACGGTCTTAATTTTCCTGAGCAAATATGTCCTCAAAGATTCCTGGAAGCTTGAATGACTGCAGCGAGCGGCGCCATCATGATTACGGAGCGCTTAAATTAAATTAACGTCACCTTTTATTCCCAGTGTTTTTTTTTTAACGTGATGAACTGACGGGAGAGGAATAATGGATGAGAGGAGGCGCGGCTACATCTCTGAGATGGCCGGGGAAAAACCGCGGCAGCTTTTCCAGTGACAGACCAGATTTGTTCACCGCTGAGGCTTTGATCGTGAGGCTTTCTGACAGCCTTTAATCTCAGGAGTCCACACACACACACACACACACACACACACACACACACACACACACACACACCAACATATACACACACACACGTATAGACACACACACACACCAGCATATACACACCAACATATACACACACACACGTATAGAAACACACACACACCAGCATATACACACCAACATATACACACACACACATACAGACACACACACACACACACACACCAGCATATACACACCAACATATACACACACACACGTATAGACACACACACACACCAGCATATACACACCAACATATACACACACACACCTATAGACACACACACACACACACGCAAGCATACACACACATATACACCCCCACATATACACACACACACACGCAAGCACACACACACACCCACATATACGCACACACACGCAAGCATACACACACATATACACACACACTCAGATATACACACACACACGTATACACACACACATATACACACCCACATATACTCACACATATATACACGCCCACATACACCACATACACACACACACACACACATATATACACACACACATGCAAGCACGCACACACACACTCACATACACACCCACATACACACACACACACACAGACACACACATATACACAGGCACATACACACACACATATTCACACACACACACACGTATTCACACACATGCAAGTACGCACACACACACCCACATAAACACACACACACACACACACATATACACACATATTTACACATGTTTACACACATACACACATATACAAACATACATATACACAGGCACATACACACACATGTACACACACATATACACACACATATTTACACACATACACACATATATAAACATACATATACACCCCCAAATATACACACACACACACACGCAAGCACACACACACACCCACATATACGCACACACACGTAAGCATACACACACATATACACACACACTCAGATATACACACACACACGTATACACACACACATATACACACCCACATATACTCACACATATATACACGCCCACATACACCACATACACACACACACACACATATATACACACACACATGCAAGCACGCACACACACACACACATACACACCCACATACACACACAAACACACAGACACACACATATACACAGGCACATACACACCCACATACACACACACAGACACACACATATACACAGGCACACACACAACCACATAAACACACACACACACACACACACATATACACACATATTTACACATATTTACACACATACACACATATACAAACATACATATACACAGGCACATACACACACATGTACACACACATATACACACACATATTTACACACATACACACATATATAAACATACATATACACTCACACACATATACACACAGATACACACACATACACACATATACACACACACATATACACACACAAACAAATGCAAAAACACACACACATACACACACAGACACACACCATCCATTGAAGCCACAGCACATACTTCATTTATTCTCCCCTGTCTGTTTGTGTTCTGTGGACAGACGGCGGTCCAGTGGCGAGGCAGGAGTGAACTCCTCCGGAGGACAGTGTGGTTAATAAATAACAAGAACATTCCTTTAAAGGAGTAAACAGGAAGTGAAAGCTCTGCTAAGCTCGTCTGCTTCTCTACTATTTATGGAGAATCGTAACAAACCGGGCCGCTGGGACTCCCTGTGCCCACTGAAGCTTTTTGTCACAAAGGTGCTTTTATGACTCTGCCTGCTGCACATTTCCGATTAGTCATTATTCCTCAGCTTTGTTGTTTCATCTCTCTACTTCCAAATGAAATATTTCTAGAGGGACAGCAATGTCGGAGGGAGAAGAGCAACAAAATGAAAACTGTGAAAGCAGGGAAGACGTCGATTTTACTCATTTTTAAGGCCCATAAATGAGACCAGCAGCGTTTCACTGTGATCTGTGTGTTAAAGTCCTGCTGAAACACTCATTTATAAACTTTCACTCGTGATCAAAATCATGACATTCACAAAAAGTATACAGAGTATATTCTCCATCAGACCAGAAGAGCTGGGTCAGGTCTTGTTGGGTCTTCCTGGTTGTGAAGTTAGAACCTACCAGAGTGTTTCTAAAGCTATCTACACACTAGAGGACGAAAGGCCTCGTTTAATGCTTGCTTTGTCCCCGCCCCCTAACGATCAGGGGGGTGTGGCCAGATTTGAGGATCGTCTCAACCGACTGTTAAATCCAAATCATTTTCAAGTTTGTCAGTACAAAGATTTTACTGCTCCTAAATCGAGTCGGAGTCTCCCAGATCTGGAGTCGTAAATGTCCGACATGTTTGACTCCTGATCGGCTGCTTCTGACGGATTACCCTCAACAACCAATGAGAAGGAAGCGTCATGACTGGAAGTATCTATCTGTAGAAAGAACAAAGTGGATTATTGAAAAAGACCAGCTTGTAGAAGAACGGCAGTAACATAAAGTTTCATAAATAAAAAAATATGCAAGTGAGACTTTATTCGGATCTGACCTGCTTCAAAAACAATGTTTGATTTAAATACGCATCCATACGTTTATTATTTCTCCAAAATACTTCGGGATCAACTCCAGCCCCAGAAAGAACACACACTGGTTTGTCTTCGATGGAGTCGTTTATCCAGCCTGTGTGACGTTCCTCGGGTCGTGTTCAGGAGGAAGAACCATTCCTGCTGACTCAGCGCCCGGCTGTAAATAATGATACTGGTTCACCTGGAGACCCGGTGTTTCTGTGAATACAAGTTTAAACCAATTAGCCTCACACCGGTTGATGAGACCGTGAAGCAGCAACGCTCTGTCTTAAGGGTCGTCTTCTTTCGACCGCTCATTACGCAATTAATTACAAAATCTCCTTTTGTTAATTAGACGTCAGGCCGTCCCTGATGAGCGTTGGGGCGAGTCTCTGTTAGCAGACGGTAAACCGTCGTAGCGGCGCTGCGAATAAAGCTGCAGGCGCGTGAACTTTTAGATTGGGAGGAAAAGTTGTGCGGATGTCAAATCATTGCAGCGCAGTTTTCCTGGTTCCAGCCGGTGCGACCTCCAAACATTCCGGACCTGCAGAGCCGCCGCGGGCGACAGCGAGCTCGTCAAAAGCAGCAGGGGGAAAAAAAGAGAAAAAAAACTGCAAACAAGAATAGCTCTTTCAAAAGCGTCTGAGAATAAGTGGATTATAGTTTATCTCCCACCAGCAGTTATTTGATGCCGGCTGAATTTAAATTAGATTCCATCGGGAGAGAATCCATCCAAACAGAGTCAGGAAGTGTAATAGCAGGTAGGGAACAGACGACAGCTCTGCTGCATTATAGATTAAATGAATTATTATTATTATTATTATTATTACTACTGCAGAGATACAGAGGACATTTCATCAATTCCACCCAGGAGCTTATGTTTTCACTCTGGAGCATTGTTTCTGTTTTTTGGTTTGTGAGCAGGATTGGTGAAAAATGGGCTGAATAAAATATTAACCCAGAGGTAGATTTTAGCATATCCTGGAGGTGATTACATTTGGGTGTTTTGCAGCATTTAAAATGAAATAAAATGAAATAATAAGCCGTATGGAGGAGTGACGTCACAATGTGGCTACTGCTGCCTTTTATCCTTTGATTCCTTTGATGTTCCTTTATGGGGTGGAGCTGGGAGCACTGTTTCAGGAGTTCCATTGATTCCTTTTGTGTTTACTCAGTTATCAGTGGGCTGAACAGAGACGCTGAAGTGGAAGGCGCAGGAGACGAGCGGCTACAGAATACTATTTGAGAGATAGTTTGTCGGAGTTGTTGGTAGATTTAGAAGCTTTCAATAACTCAGCCATTAGTGGAGAAATCTGCGTACATTTTTCTATGACCTAGGGTTCGGCTGTGCGTCGACGGAGATTTGAGATCTCCTTACGGATTTTTCTAGTTAGTGGGTGTAGTGAAGTAATCTTTGCAGCACCAGGAAGTACAATAGTATAATAATACAGTATAGGTAGTATAATAATACATTTCATTTATAACGCTCTTTACACTTGGATCAAACCTAAAAGTGCTACAAGACAAAAGCAGATAAAAGCTTCAATAAAACATATAATAATAATTATATAAAAATATGACCAAAAAGCAGCAATGTTAATTAAAGTTATAGGTCCTGCTCAAAAGGAATGTTTTAAAAAGTCCTTTTCCGAGCGTTAACAGTGATTTGTATCTTGTATTGTGACTGCAAACAGATTTGTTGCAGACCAGATTTATTCTTTTTTCCTACACACACTGTGAAACTTGAGTCCCCCCCCCAAATATATGCTTCGATTGTGTTCTTGCACCACATTTTGTCTCAAAAGTTAGCCTAATGCTAATATTTATTTCTCTATCCTTTCTTATTTGCAGCTCAAACACGTCAGGATGCAGAGACGGCTGCCAGCAGATGCCGATATGACATCGGCTTCATGCATTTATGGATGCCCCTAAATCATTGTTCTTTCTCTCTACAAGTTGGACAAGATCAAAGCCTATAATGTGTTTACCACAGATTTCAATAGCTGCCATCAATCAGCCTGGCCTCTTCGCCGTCCTCCGTCACAGGAAGATGGATGGAGCATTTCTCTGTGATTGGTGTTTTCACCAGGAAAACTACAGGACGCCCCGTCCTCATATGTCAAAATGTAGAAAGGCCCGCCATCATGCATCAGAAAGCTGAACGCCCCGCCCTCGTGCCTTAAAAGGAGGAAAACCCGCCATCACACATCAAACTATAGAACGCCCCGCCCTCACATGTCAAACAACCCGTCATCACACATCAAACAATAGAACGCCCCGCCCTCACATGTCAAACAACCCGTCATCACACATCAAACTATAGAACGCCCCTCCCTCATGTGTAAAACTGTCAAACAACCCGCCATCACACATCAAACTATAGAACGCCCCGCCCTAACATGTCAAACAACCCGTCATCACACATCAAACAATAGAACGCCCCGCCCTCACATGTCAAACAACCCGTCATCACACATCAAACAATAGAACGCCCCTCCCTCACATGTCAAACTGTCAAACAACCCGCCATCACACATCAAACTATAGAACGCCCCGCCCTCTCATGTCAAACTGTCAAACAACCCACCATCACACATGAAACTATCCAATGCTCCGCCCTCATACATCAAACTATCGAATGCTCCGCCCTCATAGATCAAATTATCGAATGCTCCACCCTCATAGATCAACCTTGGGAACGCCCCGCCCTCACGAGTCAAACTACAGACTTGCTCTCATATGTGAAAATGTAGAAAAGCCCGCCTTTGTGCGGCGCCCTCATATGTCACACAGTAGAACGCCGCCTCCTCACACGTCAAACTGACAAACACTTGGCCATCACTTTTCAAACTATAGAACACTAGTCTGTTTTTCATTTCCCTTCTTTCCAAATCCAAAGAAGTAAAACAAAGAGGAAGATTTTTAAAAAGGGAAAAGAAATGTGTACAAGAAGAAAAAATGAAATAAAAGCATAATATGTCGACAGCGAATCGAGACAAAATACAAAAAAAAAAAAATCCTTAACCAAATAGTCAAATTGAGTCCGTCCACTGATCCACGTCTCTACAATTTCCATTTTGGGTTATTACCATGGAAACGTGATCATTGAATGTTTGGTCGTTTTGTCCGGAGCAGATCAAACTTTATAACTCTATATTTAACCCTTTCATTCAGGCGTTATTAAACCACAGAGAAATGATATCTAAAAACTATATGCAGAAATAATCCGTTTTTTTTGTGTCACTTAAAGACACCTGTGTGGAGGTCATGAAACCTTTTCACGCTCGACTCAATAGAACCTGGATAAAAAAAATCCTCCAACCTCATTAGACACGACTCTTCGGCCCGTCCCTGCCTCCCCCTCTGAACTATACAACCTCCCGCTGACACCCACTGAAGTGGCTGATTCTTCCATCAGATTTCATACGTGTGCCGGAAAATGGCGTTTGAAGAGTCGTCCGCCGCTGTGACCTCTTCACCACTTATAGTAGATACACAGACGCTCTCGGCGCCTTTCAGATGGTGGATTTAATTTGCCTCCATTAAGACAGGAAGTGGTTTTACCTATTTCTAAGTGGAAAAAAGATGAGTGAAGCCTTTAATACCTCGCATTTTAGACTTGAGTCATCTGGAAAAAAAGAAATACAGCCTAAATATTTTGCCATAAATTCCCCAGTTCCTGAAACATTCTCCACTTCGCCGGTATTTTAATATCTTTGGTTTAAGTAGTAGTAGTATTCACGCTTTTATGCCAGAAGGTCAATCTAGTGTAGCTCTACTTTATTATTCCTCCTCAAACGTCACAACCTGGAAGGTGGAGCCGATGCTGCTTTTAATGACCTAGAAAACCTCTTAACGGCGCACCTTCACGTCTGAAGGCGCGTGGCGGTCAGGTCACGCATGACCTAACCTCAACCGCATGAAGTCCAGACGTTATCCAAAGATCATCTTTTAATCGTGCTAAAAGCCAAAAACAAAAGTGGTGAAGCTTTTTACCAGTTACCCCGAACAGTGGAAAGACCCCGCCCTCACTCTTCAGACGGTAGAATGCCCCGCCCTCATTCACCAAACGGTAGATCGCCCCGCCCTCATTCACCAACTAGTAGAATGCCCGCCCTCATTCATCAATTAGTAGAACGCCCCCCCAATACGTCAAACTGTAGAAACGTTCCATCCACTTCCATCAAATAAGAGAGGACCCCAGCCTCATTCATTAAACTATAGCGGGTCCCTCCTTGTTACGTCAAACTGTACAACGCCCGCCCTCATTCATCAAACTGTACAACGCCCCGCCCTCATTCATCAAACTGTACAACGCCCCGCCCTCATTCATCAAACTGTACAACGCCCCGCCCTCATTCATCAAACTGTAAAAATATTCCACCCAATTCTGTCAAACAGGATAAGACCCCACCCTCAATCATTAAACTATATAACATTGCGCCCTCATATCTTAAACTGTAGAACGCCCCGCCCTCAAATGTCAAACAGCAGAATCCCCACCCCTCATGCATCAAACCGATGAAATCCCCCCTCGATACAGTAAACTTATGTGACCGCGTTTAAATACAGAGCTTAAAGAATACTTGTACCTTAAATCTTTCGACGTACCTATTTATATCTTCTGTCTCCTCCTTCAAATATTATATACATATATATATTTTTCAGGGAAACGCCAAAAAAAACAATATTTGTACAAAATTGTAACGGCTCAGTTATTGATGGTATTTAAAACATGTATAATCATCAGTGAAGCTTAGATGAACAGTTTGCACGAAATGCTCTGGAGGAAGAAAAGAACCGATGTATTGATTGTTGGACCTGTCTGGGATAAAACGTCAAAACGTGAAAAGAAGACAAATTATTCCACAATTAGCGAATCAAAGCAAAATGAAAGCTTTGTTATTTTCCGTTCCCCATCATCTGAGAACAGCGGTGCCGTAATCTGGAGTCAACAAAAACATGTTTACTTTCATTCCCCCCCTGTAAACACAATCCTTCAAATTGACTCGGTGGCATCCTTATCGGAACCGTCCCCTGACGGCAAACGTGAATACTAATGCAGAAATGTTCACACACGCTGAGCTTGTTGCTGTCATTCTCCCCAAGAGGTCCTCATCCTTCCTACTTCCTGTCTGGGGTTACATCAAACACGCCGACGCCGCCCAACCACGACCTCCATCAATCTGTCACTCCTGAGACGTCTGCAGAACCTCATCATCCATCTGTCGGGGATTTCTATCTCTCTGGATTCAAAAGATTGTCAGTTTGTCTCTTACTGCTGATTTGATATCAGTGCTGTCAGTCTAAACGCTGATATTTGTCCCGCCCTCATGTGTCAAACATCAATCACAGACCTGAAAAGAAGCATAGAACCAAACTGGTTTTCCGATACCAACTGGTACCACTGGAACCACCCAGACCTGAGCCCTGTTCAACCACATCATCGCTTCAACAGACCATTTCCACAAGTGGATTAACTACACTGTAAAAAAAAAAAAAAATGGTTGAGGAACTCAAAACATTCAACTGGTAAAACTTAATAAAATTATAATAAAAAGTTAATTTTCAAACTCCAATTTATAAATTAGACCTAATAATACATGATTTAATTTATTTAAGTTCATCAAAAATTTTCTTTATACAGTGAATAAACCAAAAGAAAAAAAGCAAAAATTCATGCTTTAGAAATTCACCAAATGTCTTTCAAAAAATGTTTTTTCTCAGTTTTACCTTCATAAAACCTAAAATATAAGGTGATAAATAAATATTTGGTTATAATTGGTGCAGAAATGTGAAAATATGTATGAATCTGACACTGTAAAAAGAGAATTGTTGGTGATCTAAATAAATGACTCCACTGCTGACACAATTTAATTAAGTTTATACAGCTTCATATGCTAGGCCCAATAATACTTAGCTTATTTAAATTAGGCTACCATTTGACATAATTTCAACATTTTTACAGTGCATGATTAGACCCCGGAAGGCGGAAAGAATGATATCCGAGGTTCGGAAACTTTTCAATCTCTCTTAGAATTCAATAGATCCAACTTAAATTTTAGACTCAATAATACTTATTTAATTGTGTTACTAATGTACAAATTCCTTTATTTCTTACAGTGTAGAAGTAACCAGTCGCACACAATGCCAAAATCCAAAGCTGTTTCTAAGGTTCTGGGATCCACAGATCCACAGTGAGACACATTATCTACACATGGAGAAGACCTGGAACAATGATGGACCTTCACAGAACCACTTTCAAAAAAGTCCTCCAAGGTTATCCAGGAAGTGAAGGTTCATTCAGGGAGTCACAAAAGCTCCAAAGAAAGTATAAGCATTTTGCTTTATGAAATAAATTGACCATATAAAACATAAAGACGTCCTGCAGCTCCGTTCTGTATTCACTCTTTTTTTCTTGTGGTTTAGTATTTTTCCTTCCATTAACATTTTTTCTCCTCTGGATCCTGACTCCAGATCCCTTCTCTTTGTACTCAGGGTCAACCTGACATGTTGACCCTGACCACAATAAAGAAAACAAAAATAGTAGATCTGCCTGAGAATATTGAATGAAACCTGATAGATATTAAATCTCTGAGTCCGTCCGCATGAATCCGTATCAGAACATCTGGACAAAGAAATATTCCCTCAGCGTTTTATATTTTTGAAAAAACGCTCCCGGCGCTGTGATTCACTATCATGCAAGAACAAAGCGCCGCACTTTTACAGGAGAGGCAGCAGACGTAGAGAGAGAGAGAGAGAGAGAGAGAGAGAGAGAGAGAGAGAGAGAGAGAGAGAGAGATGGCCAGTGAAGGAGGTCCGATCGTTAAGAGCAGTGTGGAATGGTAATCGATCCGAGAGGGGACGACCGACCCGGAGACGACACAGGATAATGTCCTGTCGTTAGATCGCTCTCTTGATTCAATGTCCGACTGTAGCAGCGTGTGCTCTGAGGGGTCGCAGAGGGCTAGAGCCTCTCCCTGCTCACATTGGCTGAAAGGCTGGGTGTCACCACTGAATCTCAGCACGGTTGATGGTTGATTACCAGAAGAAGATCGTCCTCATGAGCCGGACGCTCCCGGGAAACCCAACGAGTGTCCAAGGGCCGATGGGAAAGATTCTAGAACGCAGACTCTCACTCTGAGCAAACAATCAACTAGGAGCAAAGAAAATAAATACAAACAACACAAATACTGTTTTACCGTATGAACCTGGACTGTTTCCCCATATGAACCTGGACTGTTTCCCCATATGAACCTGGACTGTTTCCCTATATGAACCTGGACTGTTTCCCTATATGAACCTGGACTGTTTCACCGTATGAACCTGGACTGTTTCCCTATATAAACCTGGACTGTTTCCCTATATGAACCTGGACTGTTTCCCCATATGAACCTGGACCGCTTTCCTATATGAACCTGGACTGTTTCCCTATATGAACCTGGACTGTTTCCCCATATGAACCTGGACCGCTTTCCTATATGAACCTGGACTGTTTCCCCATATGAACCTGGACTGTTTCCCTATATGAACCTGGACTGTTTCCCTATATGAACCTGGACTGTTTCACCGTATGAACCTGGACTGTTTCCCTATATAAACCTGGACTGTTTCCCTATATGAACCTGGACTGTTTCCCCATATGAACGTGGACCGCTTTCCTATATGAACCTGGACTGTTTCCCTATATGAACCTGGACTGTTTCCCCATATGAACCTGGACCGCTTTCCTATATGAACCTGGACTGTTTCCCTATATGAACCTGGACCATTTCACTGAATGAACATGAACTCACTTGGACTCACTTGGAATCCCATGGTACCCCAGCGGACAATGAAGACCATTCTGTCCCTAACGACTCCTGACGACTCAGACCCGCCTTCAAACCAAAGTAGTGCAGCTGATTTGGATTCTACCCACAAGAAACTTTTAAATTTTATATTTTAATCTAGTAGGTCATATTTTACTCACTTTTTTCCTGAAAAACACTGTTTTTCTTGTACATAACTCAAAATCCAGTTCATGGATCATTTTCAAAGTGTATGTCCACATAGACCTTAGCGCGAGGAAGAACTGGACTGATTTCGGGAAATTTTGTTGTATATTTCTGACACTATGGGAAGTTTTATCGCCGAAAGTTTTTGGGTCCTAAAATTCTCAAGCATTAGTCCGATTTTGTCCAAATTTGGTGCAACGGATCAACTCGAGGAGATGTATCCTGTAAAAATCATATTTTACTAACTAGGAGGAACTTTTTTTGACGACAAACACCAGACATACATTAAAGATTATTTTCCAACTTTATACCGCCCATTGACTTTAGCGCGAGGAAGAACTGCATAGATTTTGAGAAAGGTTGGTTTTATATTTCTGACATTGGATCGGTCTTGTTTGTGTCATACTTTACCCTTAATTTAATGGAATAGTTCATATTTTACTCTTTTTTTCATAACAAAAATACTGTGGCAATAACTTCCCATTTAATTTGTTCAATCCGGGGGATTTCTTGCACAACGAATGGGGCTTTGGGACTTTTCGGGGATAAACCCTGGCTGGTGGGGACGACAGCGCGGGACTAGTTCATTCCTTTTATATTTCAGATTTTATAATTAATGACAACTTCTGTATCATTTTCTTGAAGAACCCCAGAAGGTCCAGAGGTCAATAAATTGGCACCTAATGTGGATCCTAATAAAAAATAACAATGGATGTCATACCGTTGAGAGGAAAATCCCTCCATCCGTCTTCTTCCGCTTATCCGGGGTCGGGTCGCGGCGACAACAGGCGACAAAGGGATTCCCAGACACCCCTCACCCCAGCAACACTCTCCAGCTCATCCTAGGGAATCCCAAAGCGTTCTTAGGCCAGATGAGATATGCGGTCCCTCCAGCGAGTTCTGGGTCGACCTCTGGGTCACCTCCCAGTTGGAGGTGCCTGAAAACCCTCCACAAGGAGCCGTCCTGGAGGGATTCTAATCAGATGCTGGACAATCTCCACTGGCTCCTTTCGACACGAAGGAGCGGCGGCTTTATTCCGAGCTCTCTCCGGAAGGCTGAGCTTTGAACCCAACCTCTAGAAAGGACGTTATTCTGAGACGTATAGACTTAAATGAAATGTGTACTCAAAAAACTTGTGTTTGTGTGTGTGTGTGTGTGTGTGTGTGTGTGTGTGTTTGCATCCATGTAGAATGATTTTCGATTCCAACATAAAATAGCAGCTTCAGATTAAACGCTCACATCCCTGCCGTTCATCAGAATTCATCCAGCTTCTTTAAGCTAATTAACTGTTGTGTGTTCATGACTCAGAGACACTCGCTCCTTTAACGTCCTACAGATGACCTTCAGCTCGCCGTACGCCCGCGTGTTTAATGTAAATTCACATGACTCACATCTTCGACGTCTCCTCAGTCACCTAAAGTAGCCCCAAGTATTTGTGTCTCCTTGTTTTTCTAAGTTAAATATAGTGGAATAGCCGTCTCTATTCTTTATCTGTGAGGAGGAGGAGGAGGAGGAGGAAGGAAGGAAGGACATATGTAGTGGAGGATGAGGATGAGTAAAGATACTTTGTGGTGGAAAACGCCTCACACTCTGTAAACTCCCACATCAGCAATCTGGGCAGTCGCTGGAAGTATTTGAGCTGAGACACGCAGAACACCGACTCACAGGTGCTAGAATTCAGTGACAGACTTCATCCTTCTAAAAATGGTAGCTCTGCCGGGCGGCGGTTCTGCAGGAGGCCAGGTGATCCAGACCAGCCCAGAAGACAGGCTTCTGTTGTGGTTTGGGGTTGACAGACTGAAGAGGTGGGGAGATGGCAGCAGAGTCTGGAGGGTTAAGCTGGGTAGAGATGCTGCTGAGTGCTGGATTACGGATGGATTGCAGCTCCGCGGGTGGATCAGGCAGGAGACGCGCTGGAAGCTACGCCGAGACATAGAGACAAACACAGTGAAAACCCAGGAGAGGGGGAGTGTACGGCCTCTACCATGACAACAAGGGCCAATATGGCTGAAGGCTCTGAACGCCTCAGCGGTCAGTGCGGGTTCGCAGAGACTGATGGAGGAGGTGGGTGAGGAGCTGAGGGCGGGAGAAGCCGTGCAGATGTGAGGGAGATTGGAGAGATGCCTGAAGAATCTTCAAATCAATGCGTAACATAACAGGAAGCCGACGGAGCTGCTGGAGGACAGAAGTGATGGACTGGCGCTCTGCAGGTGGAGGGAGAATTATCGGCCTTCTCTTAGACGCTTCTGTCTTTACACTGAACAAAAGTGAAATGGGACGGCGCCGCAGGGGTGAGTCCTTTAGACCCCCTGGATCCTAAAATCTGTCCTAACCCTTCATGTTTGTGGTTTCAGGAAAAGTAACACAGCCTCCGACGCCGGAGGGTAAAATAGAGAGTTCGGATTCTATGAAGAAAAACAGGTGTAACGAGTTCCCTTGTTGAAATCTACGTAGGTTCCGTCTTATATGTTACAAACGAGAAAGATGTTCTCGAGGAAATGCAGCACGTTTTGGCGTTAAACACCCCCCTAGTGTCAGAAATCTACAACTGACCATTCCCAAATTTAGTCCAGTTCTTCCTATTACTAAAGTCTAAAGTTTGTAAGTGATCCTTGAAACAGTTTTTGAGGTATGTCTGGAGAAAAGTGTTTCTCGTAAAAATAAAAAAAAATGTCAGTTAAATGCAAACTTTAAGAGTTAAATGCTCATTTTTAGAGTAAAGAGTGACGTATACGAGATAAGTCTCCTTGAGTCGATTCATATTCACTGAATTTGAACTGAATTGGTCAGACAGTTAGGAAGTTATCTCCGCATTGTGCATAGAAATAGAAATAGGTTGAAGCCTGATTAAGGGCCTTCAGCGGACAGGTGGGGCTGGAAACCTTTTTTTTTATATGATCCAACTACCATTTTTTTGGATTTCACTTTGGATTTTTTATCGGTACTTTACAGTTGACGGGTATTATTTCAGTTGTTAGCTGAAAAGAACTTGAGAATATCAGCCATTTGTCGGAAAGAGAAGGAATAGATTCATATATCGTAAAAACCTTTTGTCGGGACATCAAAGCTTTTCTTAAACTGGTGTTTAAAAATAATGAGTTTGAAAGACGGAAAAATGCTGAGCATAGTTAGTTTAGAATTTAGTGGGGCCATTTCTTTAATTGGCAGATTCTGGACATTTTTAAAGAAGAATACATTTTTTTTTTTTTAAAAGACAAAGGCGTGAAGAAGTCTGAGCGTGATGCAGCTTCCTGTCTAATTAAAAGAGTCAGCAGAGCTTAAGGCGGTGGATTCTGGCACATGGCTTGTTGTTTCCTCACATCTAATCTCTCTGTAGGACCGGATAATTAGTGCTGGTGAGGCAGAAGTGCCTGCAGCCATTAATGGCGTGGATTCAGCTTGTTTACCAAACTTGCTGCTGCGTCCTCTACTTTCTTAATGAGGATGTGGGCAGGGCCGTCGCCATGGTTATCAGACACTCGGGACAATCGGGAACTCCTCGTCGACGATCACAAGAAGTCTCTGGAGTGGAATAATTACCGTGGAGTGTGTACGAAGGCAGGCAGGACGTTTCGCTGTGGGTCAAATGGGAGAGAAGTATTCTCCGTCAGGAGAATTAGCTTTGACAGAAGAATTCTTTAGGTTTGTGTTTGGCTTCAACCGCTCTGTAGGACTTTAAGAAAAGTTCACCACATGAACGATAAACTTCCTCTTCCATCTCCTGGTGTCTCACATGGGAGCTGAACGTCAGCAGAGGATGAACTTCCTGCCAGAGCTGAGGAAGTTCTGCCACCCAAAGACAATGATGGTGCTGGTCTTCACCTCCATCACTACCTCCTCCATCACCACTGTCAAGGACCAAGACTGTCATCCATTCAGCTGACCAGATGATGGTTTGCCAACAACCACCGCCTCAATGAGGGTGGGAGAGATTACTTCAAACACCTCCAACTCAGAAGGGGGCGGGGCAGGAGGCGTCAGTCCATCAGGAGTAAAACCTCACGCCACAAAAACGGTTTCCTTCACCGCTATCCTTATGCACAAGGTGTAGGAGTGGGTTGGTAAATAAGGTGGTGCAACATTGTAAAGTGAAGAAATGAATATTATAATGTTCATTTCTTTACTTTACAATGTTATTGTGCTGTTCGATATTATGCTCATTATCACGCTGTAAACTTTACACCCAGAAAGACCTTAGCGTGAGGAAGAACTGGATTGACTTGGGGAAGGTAGGAATCGACCCGAGGGGATTTATCTTATCAAAAACATTGTGTTTTATTCTAGTGGTTCATATTTTACTCACTATGAGGAGCTTTTTTTCTTTTCTTTTATTTTAAACACCGGACATAACTTCACATTTGCTTTAAAGGAGTTCAATCAGGTTGATTGCTTGTATGACGCAGGGGATCGGGGACTTTTTGGAGATAAAACCCATTCTGTCGGGGCCGACGGCGTAAGACTAGATTCTGACGGATTCTAGCTGCTTTAAAGATTGACTGAAACACTTACACGACCAATAAAACTTCACACCTGCCCGCAACACGCCATCAGTGAATAAAGGCCTCGCCTCCATATGCTGCGTAAAGGAAGCCAATGACATCAAAGCTACCGCTTGAGACAATGACTTGAAAGCGTAATGTCTGTTTCGGTTCTGCAACTCAAGATTCTTTGTGTTGTTTTATTTTTTGTCTAATAATTGTCACTGGTTCCGTCTGATGTGGAGAATTTAAGAATTCTGAAGGTCCACCTTTTCACAATTTCAATTATCTCCAATTGTTGGACCTGAAACCTTTTTATATTTTATGAAAATTGGGTAAAAAAAAAAGTCCTCCATAACGTTGGGGTTCTAAAGTGGGACCAACCTTGGCATCTAAACTCTCTTTGGCGGATAAAACCGTCTGGCCTGGCTTTGCAGATTACATCAAATGGCGAAATCAGACGACTGCAGAGGAAAAATGGTCTCCTGAAAGTGAATATTTGCAGTATTTTACAAACCTTTTGTATAATTCAAATGTGACCTAATATATCCAGGAGAGCTGCATATTATTTCTACTGCTTCTGTTTATTCCATGCGCCTCAGGGACGAGGGAACTACATTAATGCCGAACCGGTGTGCCGATTTTCTGAAGAACTGGACACATTTCAGAAGAAAGCTCCAACAGAACAAAAGGAAATGACTTGGACTTTGGGTTTCCTCTCTGTGGCTACCAGACCTTCAGCTCACCAACAAGTAGAGACCCTCTTCGCTCTCCTGGTGGGTCGCTGTGGCTACATCCCAGCAGTCGTCTCTTTAACACGAAGAGACATTCGTGTCTTTTTAATATTTTCACCCGTTTAAATCGTGTCAATGTTAGAGCAGGTCATGTGACCTGTCAGAGCCCGCCCCCAACGGCGCCTGTTCGTCAAAGCAGGGGCTCCAAACTTGCCAGGGCTCCGTGTCATCTCTTGATTTAGCTGGTTTTATGTCACTCTTAATTATTTCTCCTCTTCTTTTTTACTGTAAAATAAAGAAGCAGGGGTCGGATGCCAACTGCTGCGCCGGTATTTCATCGCCTGAAGGTTCTGGAACTGTTTTTTTTTTCCTGGGCTGTTAATGAAATGAACAGTTTCAAAGAGAAACAGATCAATGCGCTGTGACCAGCCTTAAGGAACCGGACCAACGAGATCTCCAAGTCCAGTATCTTCTACAAATGTGTGCTTGTTACCTCATTGAAGGGTTTCTTACACTAATCAGCCATAACATTACAGCCACTGAAAGTCAAAGTGTATAAGATTGATTATCTAGCTCCACAGTTTAACCAGAATAACATGTACTTCTACTGTGAAAGGATTTTTGTAAACCTACATAATTATATTCAGATAAAGTCGGTGGTGTTATGGAATCGTCATCGCTGCAGCGTCCACCGCGTTAACGCGATAACTCCAAGACTTAATCATGGATCAATTTCAGATTTTATATCCATATAGACCTTAGTGTGAGGAAGGACTGGATATATTTTGGGAAAGATCCATTGACACTAGGGGGCGCTATACATCCCAAAAATTGTCAGGTGTTAATTTCGTGATCAAATGTAGTCAAGTTTTGATGCATGTGACTCGAGGACCTTTATCTTGTATATATTTCACTCTAAAAGTTCCTCTTTTACTCACTAGGGGGGGATTTCTAACGGAAAAAACACTGTTTTTGGGACCAAACCTCACACAGGGGGCAGACAAAGAATATCCCTTTGGATGAATAAGTAATCAATTATTTGTTAAATTCTCTATCTATTTAATTTGAGGCACTTTTTTCAGACGGATTGCTTGTACAACGCATGGGATTGGAGAATTTCCAGAAGCTATAGGTCTTCTTTTTCCACAGAACCTGGGAGAGGATATGGATTTGATCATAGATTATATATATATATATATATATATATATATATATATATATATAAAATCTATGACCATATGTCTGTTTATTTTCCTCTTAAAGGGTGTTTTGACTTTTGCTTTAATCCCAATATATCCGTTCATTTATTTCAGCCCTGTCTCCAGTAATCATCTGTCCTGATTGCCGTGTCCCTGAGCGATCGTCACTGGGAGAAGGAGGTTAAGCCGCTTAAGCTGCCTTTTTATTCCGACCCTCCTCTGTTGTTCCAGATTGAGGAAACGGTCGTGGAGAAATCCCGAGACTAATTAAAACTGTGCAGCGGATTCTTGTGTGACTTTCAGCAGAAGCAGCAGATTCATATTTAGAGTATCACTCAAATGCAATGAAAGACATGCTTCTGTCTGCGATGCCAGCTTTGGATCCAAAGGTTTCTGGCGGGTTTTCATTCGGTCGGGTGTTGTTTGTCGCCGTGTCGGTGGAAATCCCGGATAATTCAGGAGGGTTTTACCCAGAAAACAATCATTATGTGCTTCCAGAGGATTATGATACGAACATAGAAGCAGCGATCTGATATACAGGGTTGATGCTGCTGCCGTAACTGACCTGATTAAAGGAGAATTCCGCTGATTGTTTTGGGTTCTGAGTTCTGCTGCAGATGGGAGAGAAGCTGCATGAAGCCCAGGAGCTACCAGTGTTTCCAAAGGGAGGTCAGCCGTCACTTTGGAAACACTGGTAGCTCCTGGGCTTCATGAAGCCCCCCAATCCCCTGTTTTGTACAAGCCATCCCGCTTGTTGAACTCCTCAAACTAAATGTAACTCATTAATAATGTCATACAGTCCATATTGACTCAACCTTACCATTCTATGAAGTCAGCAGTCTGCTCTAGGATCAGATCCCATAGTGACTCAATAATGAAGATAAATACAGCTATCTAGTTTTTCTTAGCTCATTAATAATTAATTAATTCCTTTTGTGACTTGATGGAGCTAAATTTGGACACATTCAGAAAAATGGCTGGGAGGTAAAGAACGGGAAACTGTCTTTTCTACATAAAGTTCATCCTAATGAGTAAAATATGAGCCATTATATTCAAAAAGAATACATACAAGATAGATATCCTTGAGTCCTTTCTTAGTCAATACATTTGGAATAAATTGGGCCAGTTGAGAAATTATGACCTGAAAACCTTGTGAAATAAAGCTCCCCCAAGTGGCAGAAATATGCAACCGGTGTCTGCGTGGGTTCTCGCCGAGAACTCCAGCTTCCTCCCACTGCCCAAAAAAACCAGACAATATTGGTGACAGAAAATTGTGAGTGGTTGTGTGTCTCTGTGTCAGCCCTGTGATCAACTGGAAATACATCCAGGGTGAACCCCGCCTCTCGCCCAATGTCAGCTGGGATAGACTCCAGCCCCCTGATACTTTAACCGCTTTGAGAGAGAATGAATATAACAACCAGCTCCCCCTAAAGGACATGGTGGTATTTTATAACCCCTCAGTTTACTCACACATAGTAACAGATTACTCACACATAGTAACAGATTACTCACACATAGTAACAGATTACTCAAACATAGTAACAGATAGTTACACGTTACTCGACCTTAGTAAGATGTTACTCACACATAGTAAGAGGTTACTCACACATAGTAACAGATTACTCAAACATAGTAACAGATTACTCACACATAGTGACAGATTACTCACATATAGTAACAGATTACTCACACATAGTGACAGATTACTCACATATAGTAACAGATTACTCACACATAGTGACAGATTACTCACATATAGTAACAGATTACTCACACATAGTGAGAGGTTACTCACACATAGTAAGAGGTTACTCACACATAGTAACAGGTTACTCACACTTAGTAACAGTTTACTTACACATAGTAACATATAAATCACACATGTAAGAGGTTACTCACACATAGTGACAGATTACTCTCACATAGTGACAGATTACTCACATATAATAATAATAATAATAATACATTTAATTTATAATAGCAACGGATTACTCACACATAGTGAGAGGTTAATCACACATAGTGAGAGGTTACTCACACATAGTAAGATGTTACTCACACATAGTAAGAGGTTACTTACACATAGTAACATATAAATCACACATGTAAGAGGTTACTCACACATAGTGACAGATTACTCTCACATAGTAACAGGTAATTTACACATAGTAACAGATTACACACACATAGTAACAGTTAACACTCACATAGCAACAGGTTACTCACACATAGTAAGAGATTACACACAGACTAACAGGTTACTCGCATATAGTAACAGATTACTTACACATAGTAACAGATTACTCACACATAGTGAGAGGTTACTCACACATAGTAAGAGGTTACTCACACATAGTAACAGATTACTCACACATAGTGAGAGGTTACTCACACATAGTAACAGATTACTCACACATAGTGAGAGGGTACTCACACATAGTAAGAGGTTACTCACACATAGTAACAGATTATACACAGACTAACAGGTTACTCTCTCTAGTTTGCTCACATCCACCTGTGATGGAGGTTTTGGTGAAGGTCGCATATTAACTTTAAGCACGAATCTGGGTCCTTGAACATAAATGTTTATTTTTTTTATTGTTTATACAGTACCCTGCAGGCTTTTATAGTTTCTAATGTCGGGGAGGTTTCTGGGCAGGTATTTAGCCGTTAAGGTCACTGCCTCTCTGACGGAAACCCCATGGGGTCTGCTGCCGTTGACTGTAATTCCATCATGACCCAGTAGATGTTCTAGTGGATGGAGGTTAAACCCACTGCGGCATGAAGGAGGTGGGCTGGCTGTAATGTAGACGGAGGGGAGGGTCGTCTGCAGGTCAGTACACAGAAATAGCCTCTCGCTGCTGAAGAACAGGTGGGTTGAGGAGGACTGTAAGGTGTTTAGCAGGCTGAACATGTCTGGGTGTCAGAGGGGTCGGAACCACATGAGGATAGCTCCTCGCTAATCCCTCTGCCGCGTCGGCACCGATCAGTTAGAGCAAATTAATGGAGACAGATGCAGCCCTGAGAATATTTTATTAGAAACCTTTGTAAAAGAGGAGCTTTGGGACAGTTTTATCCATTTTTGAATATATTATCTTTATTTTTTTAGCCCATTATCCAATATTATAAACTTCAGACTTGAGCTAACGGACCTTGGGTGATCCGTGGTTCTTATGGATCCTCCCCCCCAATGAGGATTATTCGCTATTATTATTCACACCGTATAATTGTGTGAAATAGGGGCAGAAAGGTGGCGGTGTGGGACGCGACGTTGGCTCAAAGCTCCAGATGCTGAGGTGGATTCTAATCCACCTCAGCATCTGGAGCCTTTCTGAGTGGACTCTGTCTGTAGTCTGCTCTCCGTGAGTTTCCAAAAACATGTATTACAGGTAAGTTGAGGACTCCAAACTAGACCTTCGCTGTCGGCCCCGACTTAAATTCAGAAAAATATAAGCTATCATATTAAAATATGGGTAAGATAATATGAATATATACATGATATATGTCCTCCAGTTGATTCACATGCACCAAATTTGGACTAAATCGGACCAATGGTTGAGATATTATGTTCTGAAACCTTTTGGAGATAAAGCTCCCCCTAGTGTCAGAAATATACAACCGACCTTTTTCTAAAAATCAATGTAGTTCTTTCTCGCACTAAGGTCTACGTAGGAATATAATTTGAAACTGATCCATGAAAATTAATGAGGTATGTCTGGAATAAAGTGTTTTTCTTAAAAATGTACCCCCACAGTGAGTAAAATGTGAAATTTTAGAGTTAAATATGAAATATACAAGATATATCTGCTCGAGTCTAAAATCAGACAAATTTATGAATATTAACGGACCACAAACTTTTGTCAATAAAGTTCCCCCTAGTGTCAGAAATATATGACCAATATTTCCCAAAATCACACCAGTTCTCCCTCACACTAAGGTCTATATGGGGATAAAATCTGAAAAGGATTGGTGACAATGTTTTTGAGTTATGCCTGGAAAACTGTGTTTTTTGTCAAATAAAATTCCCCTAGTGAGTCAAATATGATGTTTACAAGCAGAATTTCTTGGGTTGATTAATATGTACTTAATTTAGACTAAAAAGAACCAATCGTTTAGAAGTTGTTCACGGAAAACTGTGTTTTTCATTGAAATTTTCCCCCTAATGAGTAAAATATGAACTATTAAAGTAAAAACACAATGTTCACAAATAAATCACATTCACCAGGTTTGACCTAAATAAGACCATTGGTTGAGAAATCATGGCCGGACAATTTAGCAGATAAAGCTCCATCTATTGTCAGAAATATGCGACGGAACTTTCTCAAAAACGCTCCAGTTCTTCCTCACACTTAGGTCTATATGGGCATGAAGTTTGAAAATCATCCATGATACAGTTTTTTGGAGTTGTTGCGTTAAGACGAAGGATCTGCAGCGGTGGCGCTCATAACAAGAGCCCCTCCTCCTTCCACTGGTAAAAACATAATTTTTTTCTTCATACAAATATAGTTTAATATATGGCTATATTTATTTTAACATTTATTTCAATCGTCTACAATGTATTAGATTATATACAGTATATAATCCTAACAATAATAGCGTTCAGTTCCGACAACTTTATTGATCCTAGATGTCAAATTCATAAAGGTATAGTTAAATGTCAGAGGAGTGACAGGTTAGAAGATATAAAAACAATATTATGAATAATAAAACACATATCTTATAGATAAATTATAAAAACAAGTACTATGTTTCTCGATTTTTAATATAGTCTGTAGCCAACTTTTTACTCTATCATCTGTTTGCTGTCCTTTACAGGCATCCCATAATACCAGCAGGTAAAATAAAAGGTTAATCCGCTTCCAATAGTAAAAATGAAAGGGACATAAAGAAATACAAAAAAGAATCTGAGGTTCCTTCAAACTTGAATCAAAGACAGAGATTTATAGAAAAGTCCACGACTAAAGGACGAATGCAACATTTTTACCATCTGAAAATGTTTCATAAGATCTTTCGATCTTTTAAAAAAAATCTTTAAAGAAATCCGGAATAAAACCTGAGAAAAGAAAGGCAGCCGTCAGCGAACAAACGACCTCCTGCTTGATTTTGAATGCATTGGTGATGATTCAGCCCGTTGTCTGTTCTTGTCAAGAAATGACTGACTCGTGGAGCGTCGGCTTCTCTTCCTGGAATTAAACGACAAAAACGCGATGATATGATTCACCGGGTTTACACGTCACATCATTTATAAATAGGAGCCGCTGAATAAATGCAGGAGAGGAGCCGTTAACTTTAAACCGAACGGACGGGAAATGTTGTTTCCTTCATTTATTAAAGAGATCAGGGACAACTGTGTCCCACCGACAGTCCAACATCCAGCATGGTCCAACATCCAGCATGGTCCAACATCCAGCATGGTCCAACATCCAGCATGGTCCAACATCCAGCATGGTCCACTTCCACTGGTAAAAACAAGGTCTAGTCAGTTTGATTTATATAACCCATAAATCACAAATCACTAATGCTTCGTTGGGCTTTACAAACTGAAGATGATGCAACATCCTCTGACCTTTGACCCTCGGTCCGGGTTAGGAACCGAGAGGTAGTCTCAGCCTGTGGCAGCAGAACTAAGAGCTGGTCCAGAACCAGCCTGAGCCAGCACTAACTATACGGTAGATATAAGAACAGAACATCAACTTTTTTAGACTGTTTAGTGAAAAAGTTTATCAAGAATAATGACTTTAGGAACAATCGGATTCATGAAACGGTTTTATTGCTAAGTAATCAAACATACAAGAAATTGACCTGCTATCCCGGTGGAAAGTATACAGTCACAAAAATCTAAACATAACGGATTAATTATATGCCAAAAAATATGTGATCGGTAAGTCTGCACTTTATTTAAAGAATGTTTTCAGTTTGTAATTAACTTGAGCTTTTCTTTCAGACCGTCAAACAGTCTGACCATCATCATCATTTCCAGCATCATTAGTTGTTGGAAATGACTGAGGAAGGTCAGGAGGGTCTGGTCTAATTCCTGATGTCACTGCTGTGTAAATAAAGTTGGCTCCTCATTCTGGAATGGTGATGATAGTTCAATCCATATTGGATTTAAAAAGCTTGCAGCTGTGAGCCTCCCTGTTTGGTTCTGTATCAAGTGGGGGGACAGAGTAATTCACTGTAGCCCCTTCAGGATTTGTGATCTTCTCAGGTCACACAAGACTATCTCAGTGGGGTTCATGTCCAGACTTTGACTCGGACACATTCAGACGTGGACTCACAGACCAGATGACCTGACATTCTCTTTCAGTATTTTCTGGTTCTGGTCAGAATTCACGTTTCACTCAATGATGGCGAGTCGTCCTGGTCCTGAAGCAACAGATCACCTCCTCAACATTCCACTTCCACCTCCATGTTTGACCGTAGGTCTGATGTTCTTCTAGTGGAATGCTGTGTTTGGTTTCCACCCGATGGAACGGGACCCCCGTCCTCAAACTGTTCAACTTTCCACTCATCAGTCCAGAGAAGATTCTCCCGGAAGCTTTGAGGGTCATCAAGGTGTGTTGTGGGTAAATTCAGACAATTCAATTCAGACATGTTCTTCTGGGTCAGTAGTGGCTTAGTCCTTGCCACTCTCCCATGATACACTATCGCATAGTGGAGCCATGACCTCTGACCTTTATGAGGTGAGAGAGGCCGGCAAGCCCTTGGATGTTCTCTGCGGTCTTCTGTGACTTCCTGGATTAACCTTCGTCGTGATCTTGAAAGAATTTTGGAAGGTGGTCCACTTCTGTGAAGGTTCACTATTGTTCCAGGTCTTCTCCATGTGAAGATAACCTGTCTCACTTTGGTTCTGTGGGTCCCAGAACCTTGAATACTGCTTTGGAACCCTTCCTAGACTGATGGTCCACTGAAGTGAAGATGTGGTTGACGAGGACTGGTAGTGATCAGGCCTCGGCGAGTAAACCTGTATTTTCTGCTTTGTCCGGTTGTTTTTATTTTGTTAAATGTTGCTTCAAGATTCAACAAACTTTGGTCAGAGATCCACAGAAAACCTGTTTGTGTCTCAGTTTGTCCTGAAACCCATGAATTTTGAAATTTGATCACATCCTGGGGTTTGCAGATCTGAAACTGAGACTCAAAGAGAACGTTCAGCCGCCATCTGTCCATCTTTCTCCCCAGGCTCTTTCACCAACTCCATCCTGGAATCACTTTGAAGGAGAAGCTCTCTTCTTTTGAGTGACGGCTTCTGGCACTAAACCTCTCCCTGGTGTCATCGCCCGGGGCTTATGACTCATTCTGGCTCCATCATGTGTGATCATCACATCATCATGGGAAGAAGAACCGAAGCTCCCTTCCTGCTTTATGGAAGAGAAACGCAACGGAGGGTCCGGAGAGAGGGACCAGTACTATGGTGAAGGCAGGGTGCCCCCAGAAATAGAACTCAGCCAGATGGTAATATTGGTGGAAAAAATTATGTGGTATTTGTCAAAAAGGCATTTTTTAGAAATACCTTATTTGAGAGAATAAGATACAGGAAGAAAAAAGATAATAATCTAAAGCAGAGGTCTGCAAACTTTTTGGTTCTGCATGTTTCAACAGGAACACAGACACAGAACCAAAATGCACGGCATGAAAATCAGCCAGCAGTAGACAGTCTTTACTGGGGGAAAAAATCAGGACACAGGTCCGAGTCCAGATCCAAACTCTGTACTCTAAAACAGGCAGGGTGAAAAAAACCCAACCTTCATATTCTCACTGGGAGATTTGTTGGTAACAAACGAGAAGAAGAATCGGTGACAATCCGTAGGGCGGGTTATAATGATGCGCCCAATAAATATTGAACAGACAGGCCTGCAGCGATCATCGCACACTGCTTTAATCATGACAGGAATCTTTCAGGGCAGCAGGCAGAAAGCATGACCGGAATATAAATATAGTAATATGAAGTATACTGTCATGAAAACGTTTAGGTCATATCAACATTAAGGCTTATTTTTCCTCCATGGCAGAAAACCAATGCAACCGACCGATGAATCAGCAGGAGGAGCCTGAATCAATGGGAGGAGCATAAATCATTGGGAGGAGCCTGAATCAGTAGGAGGAGCCTTAATCAGTGGGAGGGGGCTGCATCAGCGGGAGGAACCTGAATCAGTGGGAGGAGCGCCATAAGCAGGGGGAGGAGTTTTTTTATTCATTTGTCAAAATTTGGTTTCCGAACCTTCTCATTATGTAAAATAGCCAACTTCACTGCAACATCTTCATCATCATCATCACCATGTCCTCAGAGCCAGTTGGTCCGTTCTAGGCCACTGTATATTTTGAATATTTTGTGGATATTCACACGTTCACTTATCCGTGCTGGCTGGAAAATCCATTTAATGGAATATGTTAGAATTATAAAGTAACAGCATCACCGTCAGAGAATGAACTCATGTAATTCTCATTTTAAACTAAAAAAAGAGAAAGAATCCACTTAATCCCATCAGCTGGAGGGGATTCTGCTCAGACTGGCCCGACGGAGAGAGGAGACACTTTCAAAAAGAAAATACTGAGAGGGAAAATAATGTCTTACCGTAAAAAAACAAAATGTCGTGGAACACATTGAGATAGAAGTTTGTACGAGCGTGTGGACGAATCCTTCCTGGAAGCTGATTCTGGTAAACGTTTTTTTCACGGTTGATTTTGAGCGCTGCTCCGATGTTTCATACCACTGATGGTTTATCAGGGATCCAGGTCCATTTATTTCCTCTGACCGCCGACCATCCCGTTCAGGGTCAATGAGGGCTTGAACTAATCCCAGCTGACATTAGGTGAGAGGCAGGACAAATCACCAGCTCATCCTCATGTACGTTCATTATGCAGGAGAGGACATGTGACGGATCTATGCATGATGGAGGGACCAGCCTCCACTTTGACCCAGAAGATGCCGGCAGCTCAGTCATCTAACGTCAACAGGAAGAAGCTAAGACCGCGGCGCCGACAACATCAGCAGACCAGAGCAGTGTCGGAGAGGACGCCACACCACGAGTCATCAGCCTTTACAGGAAGAAGTTAGTGGAGGAGCTACGAACGATAAACATCAGAGTACAACTCCTGAGGAGAAGTGAACGCATCTCTCCTCGCCATCCTTCCTGCCGCCATCACAGGCCCGCGAGCTACAGAGCAACACAGAGTTCCCACTATGGAGAAGGAAGCTGGAAGCCAAGTCGTCTAACAGAAGGGCAGAATAGTAGCATGGGAAACAAGTCCTGCGATTGTGCAAAATGAAAACCTCGTGAACCTTTAAAATATCAAGGCCACACAAAGATTTTCTAGTTTGGACACAAGCTTTACCAACTAAGATCTTCTTGTTCACCCCACTATGATATTCAAGTCAGGCTGTAACGCTGTAATTCTTGCTTCAATCACTTAAAAGAGATTTACTTGCTATAAAAACTTCAAACTTTGACTCAACAGATCAAATTTATGTTCGATAAAAACGCGTAAATATAACAAGAATCGGCTGAAAATGAGTTGAAACATTTTATTGATGGATATGAAAAATTAAAAAAACAAGCAAAACTAGTCCTGTGATGTCGTCGCGTACAGCAAGGGTATATCGTCTACAAGCCCTCAATCCCCTCCCCCTGCATTGTACAACCAATCCCCTTTGATTGAACTCCTCAAATTGAATGTGAAGTTTCATCAAAAAACACTTTTTTTTGTATTAATATGAACGTGAACTATGACAGTAAATAAGATATTTTACATTTACCAGTTTGATGTCTTGGAGTCGATTTACATGAACTGAATTGGGGTCAAATGGGATCATCGGTTGAGAAATTATGGCCCGAAAACTTCAGGAGAAAAATCACCACCCTGGTGTTGGAAAGTATCCTTTCCCCAAATCATTCCAGTTCTTTCTTGCACTACGGTCTAGGTGGATATAAAATTGGGAAAGATCCATGAAACAGTATTTGGGCTATTGACTTGACAGGAAGACAAACCGACCAAAGAGCCAGTGTCCTTTTAGTGCCGGTCCTAAACCCGGATAATGGGGAGGGTTGCGTCATGAAGGCCATCCGGTGTAAAACCTGTGCAAATTCTCTATACAGAACACACAGCTGATTTCCAAACCGGATCGGTGGAGTCCTGGGTTAACAGTTACCATCACTGGTACAGTTAGCCAGTGAGGTACCGACCTATGGATGGAAACGGGTGATCGGCAGTGCAACCCCGAAATTAAGCCGATAGACCACGAACAAGAAGTGTTAACATGAAGACGTACAGTTTGGATTGGATCCAGGCTATATAGTCTCCGTTCGCTGTAACGGGTTCACACTTACCTTCTGCACCGGTTCCTACTCCCTGCTCACAAGAACATATCCACGGCGAAGAGAAGTCCTCGCCAAATGGCTTCACCTCCTTATCTAAACCAACAGCCGAGCTTTTAGCAGCCATAATGATGACAGCGTCTGTGCAGCTTGACATGGTGTGCTGTAATAATGATAGAGCGCAGGTCCGTATCGCCCTGTACCTCAGACTAATGGCTGCCATCGCCACCGGATAGGTACGGCCGTATCCTTTATTATGAGATAAAAACAGGGCATATGGGAAATTTTCTTTCACACCAAAGCTTTTAAGCTTTACAGGACCTTTGGGTGATGGAGCAGCTTCTGAGAGGGTCTTGATTTCATTGCCCTCTGCCACTCAGACTAATTAAACCAGGCGTTCTATCCACATTCAAAGGGCATCTGCTGATTGTTAAGTGACTTCATCGGCTGCCTGAACACATGTAGAATACGGCTGTAAACAGATGTAACGGCATAGCATAGATTTATTTGTGGTGGTAAATTGAGGAGCGGAAGAGATGAGTGGATGGAGGATTTAAATAAATTAACTTTCAGTGGACTCCCTGAGAAACGACAGAAAGGGAGTGAGAAGGCGTTTTCTCCTTGTCACCTATATAATGAATAGAGATGACATGATTGTGGCCTGATGGCATTACCTTCCCGATGCTTTAAGGATATATGGTTATGAAGATGGATGCTTTATTGTCATTGCATACAAGATAGAGATTCACTCCACATGGCAGCACCAGGTATGACATCCTCCATGTCATTATTGAAGGTTAAGCCTGTGATTATTGAAGGTTAAGCCTCGACGAAAAAGCATCCCATCGATAAGTGTCAAGTAGCTCCTCAACTATCAGCTGTATGCTAATCACCTTGTTGTAAGCCATTAAGTCATTTCTTTTCAGTGTCAGTTACATTGTATATGTTACAATATATTAGTATTCTGTTACTAAATGTGAGTAGTGTGTTACTATCTACTAGTAGTCTGTTACTATGGGTGAGTTATCTGCTACTATGTGTGAGTAATTTGAGTAATCTATTACTATGGGTGAGTAATCTGTTACTATGTGTGAGTAATCTATTATTATGTGTGAGTAATATGAGTCATCAGTTACTATGTATGATTAATCAGCTACTATGTGTGAGTAATCTGTTATTATGTGTGAGTAGTATGTTGCTATATGTGAATAATAGGTTACTATGTGTGAGTAATGTGAGTAATCAGTTACTATGTATGATTAATCAGTTACTATGTGTGAGTAATCTGTTATTAGGTGTGAGTAGTATGTTGCTATATGTAAATAATATGTTACTATGTGTGAGTAATGTGAGTAATCAGTTACTATGTATGATTAATCTGTTACTATGTGTGAGTAGTCGGTTGCTATGTTTGAGTAACCTTCATCATGCGTGAGTTATCTATTACTATATGCCCATAAGCTATTGCTAAATGTTATATTACCATTATTGTTATTATCAGCCTGGAAAACCCTGCTGCTGTTGCGACCCAACACTGGAGAAGCAGAAGGACGTGGATTAGCATAGCGGATGTCATTGCTTCGCTCTCTCTCTCTCTCTCTCTCTCAATCTCTCTCTCTCCCTCTCTCTCTCACCCCTTATTAATAATAAACACGTTATTTATAAAGCACATAACATTTGGATCAAATTTCAAAGTGCTATAAGGGAAAAGCAGATAAAGGCATCAGTGAAAAAAAAAAAAAAATAATAATAATATAAAAATATTACCAAAAAGCAGCAATGTTATTAAAAGTTATAGGTTCTGCTAAAAAGGAAAGTTTGAAATCCTTTTTAAAAGTCTCAGTAGTCTGTGGAGCCCTCAGATGGTCCGGGGGGACATTCCACAGAAGAGGGGCAGCAGAAGGCCCGACCACCCTTGGTGCTGAACTCAGTGCGAGGGAAGAGGAGATGGTTTGAGTGTATAGAATGGGGAGGTAACAGGAGTAATCTGCGATTAGACATAAATAATGCCAATATTTCTATTTTATTTATTTTTTAGATAAAGAGGCTCCAACATCATTATATTACAGGACGTCCACGAAACCAGAACAATCAGTGAATTTGCTCCGAAACCCTCTGATAACTGCTGCATCTGCATCACAATGGACCCAAAATGTGAGGAAAATTGGGAGGGGGTTCTACGCACACACTACAACCTTTGGCTGAGACACGAATCAATGTTTTATTAAAATTTAGAATTGTGAATTGTCGGTAGAAAAAAAAAGACAAATTACAAAACCTGGGATAAGTCGGATTATGGGGCTTCAGGCGAGGAATTTTAATGATCTGCTCAGCTCCTCAGTTGGGGTGTTTTGAGCTGAGGTCACTCAGGTTCATCAGCGGGGAGCCGATGATCCACCGAGCTGCTCCTGCTGCTGGCTGCAGGTGTTTCCTGTCTGCTGGACGCGGACAGGAAATCAGACCGTACAGAAGCACATCAGGGTTCTTTCAGGCGTGCAGGTAGAAGCGTATGTTTGCACCTCAGGGTCCTGTAGCACCTTACCTTTTTTTTTGTAATCAATATGAGACGAGACGGTTTTAAGAAGATATCACTGAAATCGATCATTTATTACAATAATTTCAAAGGCATGACAAATATAATGTACATATTATATATGATATTTATTGACTGCAGCTCTATGGGAAAGGTAAATAAGCAGCCATGCTAGTATAAGAAACTGCAACAAGAACAAATAAAAGAGCAGATATCAATAATATAATAAAATATATCATGGATCTGGATTCTTATAATACCAGATATATTTCTATGAACTATATATATAGTTCATAGAAATATATCTGGTATTATAAGAATCCAGTGGAAGTCAGAGAAACGGAATCCTCCGTGATTTATCAATATTAAAGACTGTATCATCACTCAAAAAAGAAAACACTTGACATCGAGGACATGGTTTTAAAACTATCCTGGCTTTTAGGATTTAGAAATACCGAGGTCCAAAAGCGGAGATTCTTCCGGATGTTTGATTTCCCTGCCCAAGACTAGGAGGACAAAATTCAGATAACAATAAATTTAAACCAGTGCCAGCTTCAGACGGATAAATCATCCGTCAGGCAGTAACGCATAACAATCTAGCACTGACAACTAGGACATCAAAGCAAATGCTGGAGACTAAGACATCAAGGCATACGCTGATGAATAACACCAAAGCCAGTGCTGACAAACAAATCAACAATCATCAACTAATGAGACTTAACTAGTAAAGTCTCATTAGTTGTCTGAGAGTTAACTACTAGTAACTACTAGTAACTAGTTAACTACTTAAGTTATTTTCCTACAAATAAAATGTAACACAAAGTGTACAAAGACATCGAACGATGAACTGGTGACTTGTCCAGGGTTTTACACTGCCCCTCAACCAATGTCTGCTTGGATGGGTTCCAGCCCCTCCGAGGGGCCTCTACCACATAATCAATTACAGGAAATGAATGAATGCACCACAGCATCTCTGAAGTATTAAGACCTGTCCAGCCAGCTCAGCCATCTAGTTTGTGACATTATTAACGGTTAGATTATGGATCCGCTACTGAATGAGGTCATACCAAGGCTGGAAGTAGAAAAAATGGGAACCATAAACGCAGAAATCCCTTTGACTCACCTGAACAGTAGATCATGAATGCCTGATGATTGATTACAAACTGAAAAATGTCAGATTGCACACCCTCACCGCCGTAAGTGGTCATTTTCAGCGTGGAGAGGTGTTCGCTTGTGAAAATAGGCGTAGTGTGTCCGGAGCATCAGAATGAAGACATTTCAAACCCTGCGTGCCGTGATTTAGAATATGAAAAGGAAGAAAGTGACCTTATAAATGTAAAATATGAGTGTTTGGGGGGGGGGGGGGGGGGGGGGGGGGGGTGGGGGGGGGGAGTACAGTACCAATTCATCTGAGTAATACTACGAGCTAAAATTATACGCTCTGAAAAGGAGACACAGCAATCTTTTAGAGAAAGAATCGTTTTTAAATGTCAGTATTTCCACTGGGAACTTTTACATCCGCCAAGTCCTGCATCGTCATTAACTTAAATCCTTCTTTTTTTTCATTGAGAAGGGGGGTTCTCTGCCTTTATTGACAGATCGAGAACATAGGGGGTAAGAGAAATCGTAAGATGCAAAGCAGAAATCGATTTGATCCATTCATGACTTCCAGAATGTCCTCATGGACACTCATAGGGTTAGGGGGACTTCCATAATGTCCCCTAACCCTAACCTTAGGCACTCGGCTGGCTTGAGAGGCAGTACCTCTAAACATGAGTCCATGCATGTTAGTTAGTTAGTTAGTTAGTTAGTAAGTTAGTTAGTAAGTTAGTTAGTTAGTTAGTTAGTTGCTGCCTCAACAAAAGGAGTTTAAGTATTGCCGGATCTCATTTTCAGTTAATTGTTTGGGTCAGACATAAAAGCAGAGATTCTCAACCTTTTTTTTTTTCAGTCAGGGCAGACTTTAAAATTGTGCAAACGTGTTGGAATGGTAAATCTCTCTCTGACACTTTTGCACACTTCATCATCACTTGCATCGCACTTCAAACTTGTTCTATCACAATTCAGCGCCTTTGCTGGATGGAGTTTAGTGAAGGAGTTTGAGCAGCTGGGAATCTTGTTAATGAATGACTGGAAAATGGACCCTGATATTTGCGTCATGAGAAGTAACACAGGTCTTGTTTGGGTGCATCATGGTGGAAAAATAGCTGAGTCACCAGGCAAAGCTTTCAGTCTACCAGTCCATCTATGGTCAGGACCTCTGGGAATGGACCAAAGGGTGAGGTCAATAGCACAAGCGGCTGGAATGAGCTTCACATGTAAGGCGGCTGGGTTCAGCCTTAGGAAGAAGGTGTGGACCTCGAACATCCAGAAGGAGCTCAGAGAAGAGCTGTTGCTCCTTCACCATCAAAAGATCCGATTATGGTGGTTCAGGTATCTGATCAAGACGTCTGTCTTTGGACATTTTCAGGCATGTTCAGCTGGGAGGAGACCCAGAATGGATTTTATATCCTAGCAGGCATCCTTGGGAATAGCTGGGAAGAAGAACAGGTAATCTGGTGACACGGTGACCCCAGCGTGGCTAGGCGGAGGAAAATGGAATTTAATAAATACAATGTTTGTGATTACATGTAAAGTGTAGAGACCCTGTGGCGCAATGGTAGCGCGTCTGACTCCAGATCAGAAGGTTGCGTGTTCAAATCACGTCAGGGTCATATGTTTGATTGAGTTACTATTAATGACACTATTTTCAGTTCCCTCTCTCCATAGTTGTTTTCCATGCTCTATCTGATCCCTGCAATATGTTTTGGTTCCTTCCAGTGGATCGGCTTCAATCGTTACTACGGTCAGTATACTGTAAAATCATAACCTTTGTTCCAGAGAGAACAAAGTTGTGGACTTGAGTGGGTGAAATGATCTTACTTCATTGGGTGGCTGGGCTAAGCCTTATAGATGAAGGGAAGAGTTTGGACAACCTTTAGTGGTTTTCTTTTTTTTGTTGGGCGACAGTGGTTCAGTGCGTAGAGCGGCTGTCCACTTATCTGAAGGTTAGGGCTTTGATCCCATGCCACTGCGGTTCACGTGTCAAAGTGTCCTTGGGCAAGATACTGAACCCCGAGTTGCTCCCAATGGTTGTTCCATTGGTGTGTGAATGATGGCGTGAATGGTTACTGCTCCTGATGAGCATGTGGGAACTTGCATGGCAGCCTCTATCATCACTGCATGAATGTTAGTGTGAATGGGTGAATGCTGGCTCACTATGTAAAGTGCTTTGAGTGGTTGAGTAGTTTTGAAAAGCGCTCTATAAATTCAGTCAATATACAATTTTTAATATTCCAGGTTTTGGAAACCTGGAATTGGAACCTGAGAAGACCAGGGGAAAACCCCAAATTTGTTGAAGGGATTTTATATCTCATCTGGCCTGGAACACCTCAGGATGAGCTGAAGAGCGTTTCTGGGTGGAGGGACTCTTGGAACGCCTGCTCTGGTGCCACCGCCATTTTCCCCCAGATGAACAGAAGAAATGGATGCATGGTGTTTGATTCTAAACCTTATGAACAGTTCTCGCCTCTGTGTTAGGGAGATAATACCTCATTTCTGTGTTCCTCTGTCCTGTTGGTGCTCAGTATCTCCCCGGCACATAAGAATGAGCAGCACTCTGTTATATTAACAATGAAATCAAAAGCCTCTTCAGAATTTTATAGATCTCTCCCCGCTCTTTACTTCAGCTTCGGCTGTATAAATGAGGCAGTGTCGCACCACCAATCCCATTCACACAGCTTCTCTGCTGTCTCAATAAACGGCCTGATACCATAAAACCTGGCACTTGCATCTTTTTGCAAGAATGTTATCAAACAATCCTCCCAGCAGGCTGACTGGTTCCACTGTCTCCGCTATATATATAGCGGAGACACTATATATATATATATATAGTGGGAAATGTGTTTCTGCAGAGGAGAATGTGGCCGAGTGTGAAACAGGATACAGACCAAATAGAGAGAGTGTTTAGGCGTCTACTTGTGTGGTCGCTGTGTTTGCTGTGTGTGGAGATGTGAAGGAGTTTGAGCGCAACAGCAGATGGAGGATCTGAGATCTTCAGCCTCTCGGTGGAAACCTGTTACAATTGTAAAGAGATACCTGTAACCATGGATACCCTGTTTCTCCAGCTTTCAACATTTCTGCACCGTTTTCAGCAAACGCTCATATTTGGAAATGATGTCAATGTAATACATTATTAGTCTATTTGCCTTCCAAAGGGCCAAATACAGAACCTGGAACCGTTAGATACTCCAAAGTTTTATGTCATAAATATCCAGTATTGGTTCCCCAACATTTAAACCAGACTGGAATTCAAAGTCCATATAGTTGACAGATGGAATAATTAGTTTTAATTAGCATATACATCTAGACAGATGGTACAAAAGGAAGATTAGAACAATATTAGAGTAGCTTCAATCTGGTTTTAGGGCCACGGTTGGGGAGGGGGAGTAATGGGACTTTTTTGCTTTCCTTCTTATCACTTACAAACTTCCAACTACTGGGTCAGGAGTTTGTTGAGGTCCCTCGGGCATCTGACCCTTCAAAGACGTCTCCCCTTGTTGATGTTCCAGGCATGTCCGACTGGAAGGAGAAACTTTGGTAAACCCAGAACTTGCTTAAGAGACTATGTAGCTCATTTGGACTGGGAACGGTTTTGGATCTAAAAGTAAAGCTACATCTATTACTGATATTTAATTCCTTGCATTGACTCCATTTTTTCCCAGCACAGCTTTTTTTAGTACAGCTTTAACGGTTGTCCTTTCTGCGTATCTGCTGTGTGTCCATGTGTGCTAAATCCATGCACCTCTCAGGTCTTCACTGAACCCAGATGTTGCGTGGGCAAACTGATACATTTATGATAATTCATTTTTTTCATGTCCTCACTGTGATCCATGGAGAACAGGAAGTTCTCCAGCGTCCTTGAACCAAACTTATCAAACTGCAGAATGTAACGGGACAAAATCTCAAACACTGGTTTGGATCAGAGTCTCATGGACAAACACATTTGATCGGTGACAGGAAGTTAATCTAGAGCTTCTCCAGCGTGTGATGTTGGAAATGATAGACCGTTAGATTAATGTGATTGGTTTCACACGATGAACCGTGACAGAGTGTGACTTATGGCCACTGTGACGGATAGCATTTTTGTAGAAAAAGCACGACAGCTCTTGGTTCTGTCGGCCTCAGCCTGGACAGCTTTGATCAGCCGGCAGGAATGAGCTAATAAAACCGGTGACAGAAAGGTTACAGATGGTTGAGTTTCATTCCAGCGTCTCTGTGAAAGGTCATGACCCCTGAGAGGAGCCAATTTTAGCCTTCAGATAATTTTGTGATCAAAGATGATCCGAAAAGTGTAACTTTGTCATAATGTTTTCTATTCAAGGACAGGAAGAGGGTTATAACCCAGAGGGTAGAGATTATAAAGGCAATACGCAGTAATTATGTCTCTCTGTGAAAATGCAAATATTCCTATCTGTATTGGAAGTTCCATCCATATATCCGTTATCCGTTACTCTGAGGAGAACTTATTACTTATTATCAGGAATAAAGAGTAAGATCGAGAATAAAAGGGGCCGAGGGGAGCTGAGAGGATGAAGACATTGGCGGAATGTCTGCCAGCTGCCTCGCATTATTAAATATTTCCGTTACAGAAACGCTGTAAAATCAACCTTTGAGGCTAATTTGTTTTGATGTGTCTTTTCCTCTGCAGGTATGTGCCTGTATGGCTAAATGTACAATTATCTTTGGGCGTACATTACCAGCAGAATATATGTAGTGACTGAAGAGGGTTGTAATGAGTTCACGGAGGATGTTTATGGGGATTGGAGTCACATAAAGCATTTTTCATCTCATATTTTTCTCATTCCAGCGAGGGGAGGAAACTTAATTTATGCATTAATTCAGATTCCTCCACTCGACCATATTTTTCATTGTCGGGGCAAGTCAAATCCTTGGAGACGCACCAGCAAATAAGCACAGAACGTCTAATAAATAATATATGAAAACAAATCAATTGCACCCAATTATGTATTAATGTTTTTATATGTCTGGAGGTGGTCCTTTATCTCCTTCAGAGGAATAAACAGTTAGTAATTTATGTCTGGTTATTGGGTTTTTTTTATGTCTGGTTAGACTTGCAGAAGTCTTCAAAAGATTAAATTGACTATTTCAGAAATAGACAATTTGTAGGTCTCATCAGTTTGTCAAAATCAACAGAAATTCAAGACGGAGTAATTGAAGCCCCTCAGAGTGAAACAGATCCTTTACAAATGGAGAAGACCTGGAACAATAGTGAACCATCACAGAAGTGGATCGCCTTCTAAAAATTCCACCAATTTAGGGAAGGCAGTCAAAAATTTGACTCATTCACCTCTCACCTCAGATAAGGTCAGGGGTCATGGCTCCACTGTTCCATAGACACTGGGCAAAAGCTATTTTCAGCAGAAAGAGATTAAATGGAACGTGACAGTAGGAGGGGAAAGAAACAACAAATATTGAAGCAATAATGTATAATAATATAAATATATATATATAAATAGTTGTGTATGTGTGTGTGTATATATATAAATCTTACAAATCTACAAGATGTCTGATTATAGAGTATGTATCTATCTATCTATCTATCTATCTATCTATCTATCTATCTATCTATCTATCTATCTATCTGTCTGTCTGTCTGTCTGTCTGTCTGTCTGTCTGTCTGTCTGTCTGCCTGCCTGCCTGTCTGTCTGTCTGTCTGTCTATCTATCTATCTATCTATCTGTGTATCTGTCTATCTATCTATCTATCTATCTATCTATCTATCTGTGTATCTGTCTATCTATCTATCTATCTATCTATCTATCTATCTATCTATCTATCTATCTATCTATCTATCTATCTATCTATCTGTGTATCTGTCTATCTATCTATCTATCTATCTGTCTAAATAAAAACAAGATATTTTATATTTAATTCACTCTGTTTACTCTAAAGTAGCGGTCGATTAAAAAAACTATAGGATTATTAGAATTGTCCTTCTGCTGAACTTCAATAATCTTGGAACAAACTTGGATTTTGCTACTGAGGCTGTTTTTGTCCTTCAATCATTAAACCAGCAGGTAAAAGAGAATGTTAAAAGTAGTAATAATAAAATGAAATTGATAAAAGTTAGATAAAACTGTATCGTGGGTTTTTTATTTAGCGCTGGTTGAGTAAATAAACCGTTTAAGAAGCTTGCTGTTAGTCCAGCGATCCATTGACTTGGTGAGCTCCAACTGGACTTCGTGGGACTGTGAGGGGAGGACGTGGGGCCTTATAGGGGATTTCATTTAAAGTCAAATGGTCAGTCTGGTGTATTTTGGTACCATACAACAGGATTCAGCTGAGGTTTGCATGGCTAAGAAGACGTTTACGCGACACAGTTTTGCCAAAAACTGAACGATTCTTCGTTCGAGTTTAAAAAGTTCCAAGTTCATAAGACAGAGTTCTGATGTCTCCGTTCACAGAGATCTGCAAAACCGATTAGAAACGCTGTAATATCCATACCAGTCCACTACACTGGAAAAAATTCCCCTTCAAATATAAGTTAAGAAAAATAATGAATACAAGTTTTTAACTTGTAATAAGAATAACAAAATCTGTCAATAGAACAAGGGGAAATTTGCCTGGTAAGAATTCATAAATAAGACATGATATTTAGACTAAGGGCATTTTAAAATGAGCTGGTAAACACATTTTTAACTATATTGTAATGATATTAGGAAGTTCTGTGTCTCAGAATCAGCCAGCGATACTATTATGCAGTTTCCCAATGTTCTTTTGCAAGATTGCATCATATCACTTTATTGTTTGGTTTGCATTGTAATATGTGGATTTTTGCATGTTTTTATTTAGTTTTTCTTCTCCTTAATCACCTCATAAAATTCCCTGTGGGGATTCAAAAGTGTCTCTGTCAATTTACTAATGACATCATTCCAGATTTAAGACCATTACGACTTTGAATTAAGATAAGAGAGTAATATTTGAGCATTTAAGATGACATTTCTCCCTAAGTTTGCTGAAAATACGGATTAATGGACATTTTAACAACAGCTTAAAAACAAGCCCCTATAGAAGAGAACATGATCGTCCCCAACAATCAGAGTGATGATGCAGCAGCGTTACAGTTTTCTGGAGGAGCCTTAATAAACTCAGTAGTAGCGATCAGCCTGGAAGCTCGAGTCGAATATTGTCTGTGTGAGAGAGAGTGTAAAGATAGTTGGCTCATGTTATGGTTCAACACTCATGTGAAGAGATATATGATAATCATCTATGATGAGAAAAAACTCTGGACGGTCACTTTTGCACGACACACTTCTTATGTCAGCATGTCGGCGAGGAGGAGGAGCTCTGAGTGAGGTGAAAAACGAGTCTCACAACGCCAGACCTATTTCCATACTTTGTTTCATCACTGAACCAGTGCTGAATAAACATTACCAGCTGAAAATAGATCTATGTGAACCAGAAACAGCTCATTCATTATGATAATCATCCAGAAATTATGAGCCCCACTTTCCACTCAACATCTTTTTGTGAAGACACAGAAGGCGCCGAGTGGAAGCTGAACAAAGACAGGAGACAGTTCGACTGAAAGTTGATGTAGGATACCTGTAGCTCCTCAACAGGAATGTGTGGTTGGGTGAGAAAGAGAGTAAACACTTGACACTTGAATGCAAAGCAGAAGATAAGATTAGCAATTGAATAATCAGTTTGACAATAAGTATATAGTTAAGGCTCCAGCATGTCGGTAATAAAAGCTGCCGCCTTTAAACACTGAGACGACTCCAACCAGTTGTTATCAAAAGGCTGAAAATGTGTAAAAGTTTATCATCAACGCCCTCAACAAAAGCAAACATCAACCCCCGTAACCTCTTAACTATGGTCTGGAGGCCTGGCAGGGAAAATTATACGTCTTTTATACAAAGATCAGTTCGGCAATGAAGAGCCATGAATACGGCTCGCTTTATGGCTATGCTGAAAAAATAGCAGCCGGTTGTTGTTAAACATCAAGCCCATTCCGACTTCTGCCAGCTGGAGGTGAAGTTGGTCAGGGTCTCCATTCAAGTCAAGTGTACATTCATATTTGATAGGTTGTTGAATGACATGCATTCATTAGCAGAGAGTAGCCTGAACCGAACAGTGCACTAGGGTCGGTCGGGTCAACAACGGCCGACGCTGATGCTGTTTGCCAGCAGGTTGCAGGCAAAACATATGCTATGGGCCCTGGAAAAGAGGTGAAGAGTGTGAGTGCAGGCAGGGTGGAGTGGGTTGAGAAGAGCGTCAGGAGTTATCTGTGTATCAGCAGGAGTGAAAGGAAAGGTTTCCAAGATGGTGGTGAGAAAAGTTCTGCTGGTTGGTTTACAGACGATGGCTATAAAGAAAAAGAAGAAGAAGGAAGTAGTGAGTAGTTGGTCTCACAGCAATAAAGTTTCAGGTTCAGGACTGGAGGAGGATCTGGTCTGTGGATCCTTCCCACCACAGTCCAAAACATGCTGTTTAGGTGAAATGGTGACTCTAAATGTCCTGCAGGAGTGGATGTGATCATGAATAACTGCCCTTTCATGAACTACTGACTCATCCGGGTTGCACCCCGCCTGTTGGCTGGGACTTAACCCATCGCTCACATCGCTGCTGACACCCCTGAGTACAAATAAACACATTCACCCATGGGCGCCACAGAACTTTGGATCGATCTATTGTTTGCTTTATTTTTGGGGTATTTTTGGGGTGGACAAGTTTTATCAAAACTACGGAGAGTGCTCAGCTCAGGGGTTAGAGGAGTGAGTTTGAATCCCGCTGGAGCCTCCACACCCAGACATGTATGTTTCTGGTTCAAAGCCCGGATAAACAGCTTTGCAACAGGATGGTTATATGCCAGTTCAACAAAGCTGATTGGACTCTGCTGTGGTAAACCTTAAACAGGAGCCGCCCAAAGGTCTCTATAATCCTAAGAGTTGCAGGGCTATGAATGTTGGTGTGTGTAGCAATGAAGATATCCCCAAGATGTAGATGTTTGCGGAGTCGCATTGATGAGAAAGGAAGGGACGCTGTAAACTGATTAAGCTGAAATGTACCAATCCGCAGCGGTAAATGGTTTGCTGTACATCCAATCAATTAGGCCTAAATTTACCGTCTGACTTCGACAAAGGAGAGAAATGACTGTTGGTTAGCATAAATAAAAAAGTCATCATTGTGCATCGCCAAAGCTCTCTAATCCTGTCAGTCGGACCCAAGTGAGCAGAGATTAGTATGTATGAGGAGAATGTCCGTTGCTTTGGTCACCATATCCTGCCGCATTTGCATCGGCTCCGGCGGTCTATTCAATCTGGCGACCCCCTGCACACCTACGGCGACATCAGCCCCTCCACATCCGCCAGTAACAACAGCAGATATTATTTTCGACCCCATCCGTTAGAAACTCCTCCGCTCACATTCCGTTTTGTCTTTAATAAATCAGCCCGGCGGCGCTCATATATTCCGGCGGCCCTCAGAAAGAGAATTTATCATTCAGCTGTTGACCAAATGTGGCACACCCCAAGCTGTGCTGGCAACAGCCGGGGAGGTTACGCACACACTGCTGATTTATTGGCATGATATACTGGACAAAGTAAAATAAAATATGTTCCGCGGGACGTGAGTCATCTGTCTTGTAGCTGTCACAAACCAATCTTCAGCACAAGGACAGGCATGAATTGAAGACAGCGGGAACGCAGGAGCAGGTTGACCGAGCGAGCGGAGATCTCAAAGAGATACCTTCAGGTCAAAAGGCTCAGATTTAACCTTTCCAAAGAAATGTCAGAATGAGGAACCAAAGGTGAGAACAATAAGTAAATAGCTCAGGGATTCGCAAAGTGGGGGCCATGCTCCCTGGAGGTGGAGAGGAAAACTACATTTTTTGACTAACTGAGGATCTTAGATCTCTTTCACACCTGCACAGCCTGAGATTCCTCTCCTGCATCGTCTCACTCTACCTCCTGCCTCCCTGACCATCATGAGGTTCAGAGCCTTCAAATATATTGGTCCTTGTTGTCATGGTAGTCTTTGTACCCACCCTCTCTCCAGGGTTTTTATTGTGTTTGTGATTCTATCTCGGCGTAGCTTCCAGCCCGTCTCCTGCCTGATCCACCTGCAGAGCTGCAATCTATCTGCAATCAAGCACTCAGCAGCATCTCTACCCAGCTTAACTCTCCAGACTCTGTTCGCCGGAGTGGATCACCGTCCGGCAGCTGCCATCTCCTCACCTCATTCGGCTCAGTCTACTGGAAACCACAACTGAACTCTGTGTTTGTCGGCTCTGTTGCCCTGGATCCCCGGGTCTCCTGCAGTCCACCACCCGCAATGCTACCATATTAGCACAGTAAATCTAATTATGGAGATGAGTCAGTATCCTGCCTCATTGCATATAATACCCTGAAACTCCTCCCACAAGTCATCTGTAATTGGGATTCCCTGCACACATTGACATCCCAACTCAAATGTCAGTGCGTAACATTTAGGTGGTTCTTCGTTGACTTTTCTAGTGTTTAGCGTAATATCAATTGTAAAAGAAATATTTTATTAGTTAACAATATAATATCCACAGAGGGGGCGGGTCTTCTTCCATGGCGACCACCATGCTGTGTTGCCATGTTTGCACAGTCTGAATAAACAAACTAGAGAGGACTTTCCATGATTTTAGGTTGAAGTGGCAGTGAAACAACGAAGAAGTGCTTCCTATCTGAAAATCCGAACAAACAAAGTTGATTTGGGCAAATTATTTATTTGTTGGGGCAAGAACGATCCCCCAGCGGTACCTCTCCATGGAACTGTGTAGGCCCGTCCGGTTACACTTCATCCACGAAGCTAGATCACAACTAAGCTATTGGTCGGCTTTGAAGGGTTTGGGGTGAAGGTCCGCCCTGACATTGGTGCTTGCCAATGCCTTGAGCTGGGTCCTTTTTTTGCTCTCTCCTCTCCTCCCTGGGTGAGGAGGGTCCGACAGTAATAATAATAATAATAATAATAATACGTTTAATTTATAATGCACTCTACATTTGGATCAAATCTCAAAGTGCGACAAAGCGAAAGCAGATAAAAGCATCAATAAAAAAAATAAAATAATAACTATATAAAAGCCTGACCAAAAAGCATTAATGTTAATTAAAGTTATATGTTCTGCTAAAAAGGAAAGTTTTAAGTCCTTTTATTAAATGTGTCAGTCGTCTGTGGAGCCCTGAGATGGTCAGGGAGGGCATTCCACAGACGAGGGGCAGCAGAACAGAAGGCCCGATCACCCATGGTGCTGAGCTTAGTCCGGGGAAGGAGGAGGCGGTATGAGTGGGTAGAACGGAGGGATCGTGTCAAGGTCAGTACAGGTCAGTCCCAACATGTGAAATGATGGAGAGGTAAACTGCTGGGGTTAGCACAACACAGCGGGTGGAGGATCCTCTCGTAGGAATCTTTCTGCCGATCACTGACGGGTTCATTTCCATGCAGCATGAAGCTGCGACTGGCCTTGGATCCGCTCGGGGTTGAATCTGTATGACCTGTAGTTTTTCAGAATAAAGGACAAACTTTTCTAAATATATCTAGAGGAACCTCATCACTTGAGCGGGTACCCCGTGAGGTCGTCGACAGCGTCATCATTTGAACATTGGTACATTCCAGGATGGGAGAGGCTGAGCTGAACGCACCTTCAAATGTACCTGCTTCAAACTGGCCTATTCAGTCAGATCTTAACCCTGTCATTTATATTTCACCCCTAGAATTTTGTTTTACTGTGGATTGAATTAACTGTATCTTTGTGTTTTTAAGGGCGTCCTTGAGTGCTTTGAAGGCGTCCATAAATAAAATACTTTACTTAGATGTTTGAAAGTTTGCTCGAACCAGTTGGACAGAATGATTTCTGGGTTTGGATGCTTGTTCTGCTGGGAGACGAGCCGTCTGCTCCGGAGCTCGTTTTCCATCCTCATTGCAGATCAAGAGGCTCGAGCCGACGCCCAGAGACGGAACAGATTTCCCTCAGCATATGGAAACTCAATGGGGGCCCAATAAAGCTGCTCGCTGGTATCGCCCTGTGTACTTGTAGAAACAATTAATCCTCTTTCCTTCCGGCCTTCCTGAGCTTGTTTGGACCTGTGTCAGCAGCACAGAGAAATGGAGAATTAGGTTGAGAAATCGTATACAGCTGGACTCTTTGGCCACTTCTCATATCTGGGCATATATCCCTCCTGTGGCCCAGCTGAATAAGCGCCACCATCTATTCTAGCTGCACGAAAAGCCCTCTCACTGGACTCTCAGGCTCTGTAGGGCCGGTGCTCTGTCCTCTCCCATCACGTCAAACTGCCTCAGCTTTTAAGAAGTACAGAAGTGGATCACAGCCTTGTTCACATTCATCTTTCATCCTGGGCTCAGCTACTCTCAGTGGCCGGAACTCTCTGCAGCCAAGAGTACAGGAAGACAAGCGAAGGAAAACAGACATCCTGTAGCACATTACTCACTCGTTCTCAGTGTCAATTAATGCACTTTGGTTTAAGAGGTTTTTGTAAATGATCCTCGTTGCGGACAGGAAGTCAGAGGTTTAATAAGGTTTAAAAGCATGTATCATCCTTGTTCACGATACAGGGCTTAGTCCTTAGTCAGGGTAGTAGGGTAGAGCAGTGACGCATTCCTCACCGGTGGTTCCTGCCCGGTAAACGCTCTGCAAAACGGAAGACATGAATTCTGATACTCCGACGGTGCTTTCAACTGCGCCAGTTCCTCAACCGCTGACATACTGCCCAGATGGGCCTGAAATATCAGCAATAACGCCCAGTGTCACTGCCAAACCTAACTAGTTTGTGAATCCAATTAGCCGCCTTTCCGTAACGGTTGTGTCATGATGTAAGGCAGCTGTGCCGGCATCTGGTCAAGGTTCAGCTACCACTGACAAACATTAGAAAAACCTTGAAGATATAAGTAAATCTAAGAAATGGATGGCGCGTGGGGCCGAGCATCAAAACCCTGAACCGAATCCAAAACGTGAAGAACCAGGTTGCAGTGAACAACAGTTTTGGTTCCGCTTATCGGTTTGTAAATGTGATTAACGTTCATTATTGGAAAACGGAGGGCATGTATTTTCAAGGACATACATATCTATCCTCCTGGACATGTTCCTAAACTATAGAACGCATCAACTCCCTCTTTTACACTTATTTCAAGGTCAAATCAAGTCAAGTCAAAACAACCAAAATGGGTCAATAGCACAAAGTGCTGAACAGACTGACAGAGAACGAACGATGGACAAAAATAATAGCATAAATTACAAGAATAGAAGACGTTTCAGATAAAATGCTAAAAATATGCAAGATAAAATGTTAAAAATAAACATTTGAATATACATTTAAAATCACCAGATTTTAATAGAAGTGTCAAAGTTCAACCAGAGAAAAAAGCTGCGTTTTCAAAAGATTTAACACATTTCAAAGACACCCAACCAGTTTGGCCTGGTGCTCCTTTATTCTACCCTTCATTCTGTTTAAGAACAGTGGAGGTTATTCTGTCTCTGAGATGGAACAGGAGGTAGTAACAGAAGTGGGACGGACATCTGTCGGAAGGCCCCCTGTTCTGCAGTAAGTATGATTTGAAAGAGATACTGAACGCTGTTACTACCTCCGCTGTCGTCTGAGAGGTGGAAAAAAGAGTTATTCCGCCTCTGAGAGACAGTGGAGATAATAACAGCGCTCAGTTACAGATGTTGGTTTGAACAGGATGCGCGGCGTAACGGGTGTAACGTTTAGCCAGTATATCATGTATGCTGCTCACAACAATATTTTTAAAAGCAGAAAAATGCTAGAAAGAGGAAAAAGAAAATCAACCAAAAATTTTTCTTCATATTGAGGAGACAGCAGGAAACTATGGAGATGCTTACCCTCTGAGATCAACCGCCATGTAAAAGTGAAAGTAAATGATAGCTTTTTATTTCATGCTTTTACAGTTTTAATGCTGCTCTTGTGTACGTCACACCGACAGGGATTTTGGTAAATGACTAAATCATAACTGGATATCAAGTAAATTTGAACATCAAATCCTCATTCATGTCATCAGCATCTAGATTTCTGGAAGGACAAACATCTCGCATCAGCCTGGACCTCTCACAAGACACTTCAAAAGTCTTTTCAGAGTCCGCTATGCTTGCCTTAATGCCGCCCCGCCATTATGTGTGTCGTAGTAATTATTAGTTAGTAGAGGCTAGCAGCCAACTCTGTCTGTAGGTATTGTATTATGTATATATATATATGATGACTGACTAAACTTAAAATTAACGTTTTTGTCCAAAAAACAGTGTTATTCGTAAAAAAAAGAAAGAAAAAAAAGCTTCCCATACTGACTGAGAAATATTAACGGCTAAAGTAAACTAAACCTACGCTGTCGTCCCCCACCAATTAAATGTGAAGTTATTTCCAAAGTATTTTTAGTAAAAAACGTTTTTTTATATAATCCCCAAATTAAATAAAAACATGAACTATAAGATTCAAATACTGATAAAATATGATGTGCACAAAACAGATCTTCAAAAGTTGACAAAATATGCATCAAACTTTGGACTAAATCAGACAAACGTTTGGTTTATGCATTATGAGGATGAGGATAAAAAAGTTTTGAAAACGATCCATAGCTTTGACAGTGTGTTTCGTTAAAAGGCTCCTCCTAGTGAGTAAAATATGAACTAATAAGAGTAAAATTTGATATTTACTATCTCCTCAATGCGAGTCACGTCTACCAAATTTGGACTAAATCGATCCAAAAGTAAGGATGTTATGTCCAAAAAACTGTTTTTTTTTCTACAAAGCCCCCCTTAGTGAGTAAAATACGAAGTGTGAAAATTAAACCCAATGCATAGTGTAGATAAATCTCCTTAGGTCGATTAATATGCCCCAAATTTGGACTAAACCTGTTGGAAAATTATGGCCTGAAAACTATTGAGAACAATGCTGCCCCTAGTGTCAGAAATATTCAAGCGACCTTTCCCCAACTCACTCCAGTTCTTCCTCGCACAAAGGTCTATGTTGGCATTAAATCTGAAAATGATTAATGAATGTTTTGTGTTATCACATTAATTCAAAGGTTATTTGATGGGTGTCTTGGCAACAATAACAATTCCATTATTTCCTATTTATTGGGGTTTAGTCCGGGTTGGAATAAATCTTCAGCTGCTTTAATTTATTCAAAACGGCAAACTGAACCCAGTTTTTGTTATGAAATCTATTTATGGTGGATTGTTGTCTTTTATTGTTTTATTATCAAGATGATATATATTCTTCATAAATTGAAGAACATTGCAGTAAAGATGAAGAGTCGCACCTTCCCGCCTTTCCTGAGCAGCACACCGAGGATTCACCGAGGAACGCCGTGAGTTTGGTCTGTGTTGCGATGCTAAATTCAGGAGCAGAAGTAAGAGTGCGTTGACTGGAGATGACAGCGCTGTGGGTGTGCAGAGCGAGGGTTCACAACAGTTGGCATCGGTTGACATCTGGGAAAGACACAGGCTGCTGACAGGCAGATTATCTGTACCGGAGCTGCAGCACAGTCGGAGCTGTCCACCACAGCTGCGATGTTCCTCAGGGATAGAGAACCCAAAGGTCTGAGGAGATAGAGCTCCTGCCTGGAAATGGAAGGAGGGAAGTGTATTTCAGTATTCCACATCATGAGAAAAAGGAATATTAGACATTTTTAGGGGGAGATACATAGACAAATAGAACCCCCCCACTGGCATGTCAGTGGTGGGAATAACTTGAACCCACAAGTATGCCGCAACTAAATAAAAAACATCGTATTCAGAAGATTAATTTGAATGAATGAAAATAGCACCAAAGTAGCAAAGTTTTGCAGTTGGGGAAGAGCTGGAGATAATTGTATAATTTCTCAACTTGATGTCAAGACGAGTTCAGCAAACCGCAAACTACTATGCTGCTGGATCTGATGGATGAGGCCAATCTCCTGAAATGTACAAACTGGGGACAGATCTAGGTCTCACTGGAGGTCCCTCTGGGACAAAGTACAAAGAGGAGGGGGAAGTCTGGACCGCACTTCTCAGCCTGTTGACAAAGGGACCCGATCCGGGATAAAAGGAGAGAAATTACTGAATTGACTGTTAACTGCTAACTAAAGTTATGCTGGTGCTACAGTTTGAAGTAAATGGACAAGGCGCCCTGACAGAGGTGCAGCAAACTCCTGCCATACTGGTCCTCAAACTCCTGCCATACTGGTCCTCAAACTCCTGCCATACTGGTCCTCAAACTCCTGCCATAGTCCGGTTTGTTCATCATAAACACCAGACTGAGCTACTGAGGCAGGCAAAGAACCAAAAAGGGGCAGGAGTATATGTGAAGGAAAGCACAGAACGGAGGGGTGGAATAAGGTCGCATGAGGCCAGCCTTGAAAATTGACTGCAGAGAGGTGGAGAGCACATCCTCCGAAGGACTGGTGTAATATTCAGGACTGCTTGATGAGAGATGAAAGTTTTTTTGAAGAAAGTTTGATAAAAAGACAAAAGTAGGAACCAAATAAGGACAGTCCTAATGTGCCTGGGCGTTTATCATTTACTCAAATCTAGAACCAACATCGAGGAACAGCAGTCTTTCTATCATGTCCTATTAGTAAAAGCATCACACTTGCAACTTGAAGACTTGATTTCTCCATCGTACTTCCTGCTGGGCTTGTGAAGATCTTGCCAAAAGGCCGAGTTGCACTGAGGAAAGTACTGACACATATCTCCGACTTCGGTAAAATAGCAATTTTATATCATCACACTGTTTTTTATTTCCTCAGGCTGAGAGAATAATCAGGCGCGGCAGATGAACAGTTTGGAGACCCGCTGCCTTAAGAAGGATCCAGATTGGGCGAACCCAGGTGGAGGTCTCCTCGGCTCACAGGAGAGGCCAAATCAATGAGGGATGCAGAGAAATGTAGACAGTGACGCGGAGGAGAGGTCTGAACGTAGCTGAGGATCCACATGACAAGAAGCCTGTAAGGCAGACGTCAGCATGAGAGATGAGTAAATGAGGCCTGACAGGAATCCGAGGAGCTTCGCTGGATTCTTCTCGCTTCCAACCTTGTGACCAATTTTTTTTGGTTGTCTAAGGTTGGGCCAGTACTGCGTGTTTGAACAGTGTTGTACGACATTAACTGTTTGTTTGCACACTGAATTGATGATTTAGATCATATATTCTTAATTCTTTAGGTTCTAAATAAAGGGAGTAAAACACAATGAAGACCAAACTGCATTCATTCCAGGTTCCAGCTGGACAAGACCGACCCAGACCTGATCACCACCAGCCCGGATCACCACACCATCACTTCAGTAGAACATCTTAAGAGGTAGGGAGTTGGCTCCTAGGTCTCACCAGTAGCACACTATGCCAAAATCAAAAGAAATTCCGGAAATCCATCAGATAGTGAAGGGTTCCAAAGCTGTTTTTGAGGTTCTAGGACTCTACAGATCCACAGTCAGACACATTATCTACACATGAAGAAGACCTGGGACAATAGTGAACCTTCACAGAATTGGACCACCTTCAAAAATCCCTTCAAGAGCAGGGTGAAGTTGCATTCTTCATCCAGAAGATACAAAGGAAACATTAAAGGAACTACAGGCCTCTCTCATCTCAATAAAGGTCAGAGGTCATGGCTCCACTTTTCCAAAGAGACTGGGCAAAAATGACATAATGGGAGAGTGGCAAGGAGGGTGGTCTGACAATTGCCAAAACACACCTTGATGACCCACAGACCTTTGGGAGAATGTTCTCTGGACTGAAGAGTGGAAAGTTGAACTGTTTGAAGGCAGAGGTCCTGTTCCATCTGGTGGAAACCAAACACTGCATTCCACTAGAAGATCATCAGACCTACGGTCAAACATGGAAGTGGAAGTGGAATGTTGTCGAGATGATCTGCTGCTTCAGGACCAGGACGACTCACCATCATTGAGGCTAAAAAGAATTCTACTAAAGGAGAATGTCAGATCATCAGTCTTCGAACTGAACTGAGCCCCGCTGAGATGCTGTAGTAGAACCTGAGATGATCAGTTTATGCTCACAAACTGTCCAATGTGACTGAAGCAGTTCTGTAAAGAAGGGTGGACCAAGTTACTAATCTCCAGGAATCATAAACGTTTGGTTGCAAACGTTGCCTCTGAATCTGGAATATATAGATATTCAATTTTGTGTCCATTCAGGTTGGATTTAAGATAAATCAATTTTAGTTTGAAGATCAGGCACAGTTCTGGGTGTGGAATAAATAGAGAGACAGAAGAAACCAGGAGGGGGTCCAGTACTTTTTCATAGCACTGCATGTCCCAGATCGAGAAAATAGCAAGTGACTGAAAAGCAAGTCCATATTTCCTGATGATTTAACACGAGAGCAAACAAAATAGAGGACGCAAGAAACGTCACAGTGACGGTTGAAAGCAAAACAGGAACACCTCAAATGAAAGGGGCTCTCCCGTTGACCTTAGATGTTCTACCAGTGATGTATCGCCTCATTGTAAACCCTAATCATGATCCATTCCACAAGAGGACCTCAAAAGAGAAAACAAACACATTTCGGTCAGCAACGGACAAAAATCCCAAAAGTTCTGCAAAGAGCAGGCGTCTGGTACCGGCCGCTGGTAAACACGACGGGACAGAACCTCTTTGAGCTCACACAGAGAATCCTTCATTGCGGCGCTATAAGACATATTAGATAGAGCTTCATCTGTGCTCACGGAAGGGGTCTGCACAGTGGGCGTCTGTCAGAGCTGGAGCGCAAAAATTCCAATCTATGAATCCCAGAAAAAGAACCTGAAGTAACTGGAAAATTACAACTCTGCCACAACTTCCTCCACATTTCAGCAAACGCAGCTTCGAATGTGGAGCTCCGGCTCCACAAACATCCCCTCAACGGTGATTTTAGAGTTCAGAGAAATAAAATCCTCTTCCTACTCAGTGAACCGTGTGGAGATGTTCTCCATTAGAACCGGAGTGAAAGTGTTTGCTTTAAAACTTTGTTTCCTCTCCTTCCCCAACATTACGGCGTGTTTTTCTTAATGCCGGAGCTATTTTTTTACTCATGGTCATCCTCAGGCTGCCATCAGCACCCCCAGAGGAATGCTGGGTGTTTTTAATGTTGGAGACATGGCTGCTTTTCAGACAGAAACTCTCAGTGGAGGCTGCTGGATCCTGGGCCAAACCACTGAATCAGAACCCCAGAGATTCTGCCCGAAAACGTTCACAGCACATCAATGTTTTCAGGAAAAAGCACCTTTTGATGAAGTCTATCAAAAAGAGTTGAGAAGTGATGTCTACCTTCCTGGTCAATAGTATATTTCCATACGGTTCTGATTATTGGAATAAGTGGTAGGAGTAATATTGACAACCTGAACATGTTTTTTTGAGATTTTTAGAATATATTCGTTCTTATGAATAGCAAAATATTATGAGAATAAAGTTGTGATATAAAATGATTTGGGGTTGAAGAACCAAAAGATTCACTATTTCTTTATTTGTCACACCTTTACTGGATTACATTATTTCCCATTTTGGAGCTGGTAACACTGATATTTGCCCTCCAATGTCAAATTACCACTTTATCCTCGTCAAATTACAACTTTTTTCTTGGAAATTAAAACTGTAACCACATAAAATTCTGACTTTATTGCCGTAAATTAAGAATTTTATTCCCCTAAATCACAACTTAAAAGAAGGACTTTATTCTAGTAAATGTATTCTTTTAAAGTTATAACTTATTTCTCATGAACCAAAACTTTATTCTCCTTAAAATAAGACTTTGTTCTCAAAAAAACCTACAACCTACGTTTACCTGAGTTTGACCTTATTCTTGGAAAATTACAATTGTATTCTTGTAAACTCCTTTTTTTTCTAAATCTTTGTCAATGTTGCATTTATACTCTGTCGCCGGTCAAGTGAGAGAATAGCAGTAGGCAAAGAATGTAGACCGGTCACAGTTTGGGGTTTTGTCCAACTGGAACCACTCCCCAACGGCAATCAAACTTACAACAAATAAATCCATCAATCCATTTTTATCCTTTTATCCAAAGTCAAGACGCTGTGACAGCAGGTACAGAGGTATATTCCAAACCTCCCTCTCCCCAGCAATATCCTCCAGCTCGATCCGAAGCATTTGCGGTCATCATGTAAATCCTCCACTATATTCTGGGTCCTTCCCCGGGTCTCCTTCCAGTTAGAGGCGTCTGGATAACCTCATAAGGGAGGCGACCTGAAATCATCCTGATCCAATGCCACAAACTTCTTCAACTGGCTCGTTCTGATGCGAAGGAGCAGCAGATCTACGCTAAACTCCCTCCAGATGTCCAAGAGGCTTAAAGCCCTTAAAGCTAACCAGGGTGGATCATAGTAGTGGGAATGGACCTGGAATTTCACTGACGAGGACTGGAAGTCATTAGGGGAGGCGTTGTTATTGGCTGACCGCAGACGACCTGAGGGTCGGAACACTCCGTGAGGGTTTGGTTCCTCTGGATGACCTCTTTCTCCAGGACAGGGCTGCATTCTTTTTGAAATGGTCTCTTATGTATTCAAAGACACACTCAGCCTCGAAACGACTGCTGGAAGTGGATCTGACGTATCAGAGCGAGGACTTCTTCTCTAGACGGAGAACAGAAAATCTTTTTAATCATACTGTAATCCAACTTTTTCAATCTCCTCCTGTCCATCGTTCTCCTTTTTTTTTTACACTTTTCCTCCACTATATATTCTCTCTTTATAACCTAACTCCAGAATATTCTCCCCGTCATGAATCTTATCTCCCTGTTTCCAGTCAGACACCTTCAAACAGAGCGGATCGTTTGCATACAAAACGTTCTGGACGGGCGGTCCTTCCACATATTGATTCACCACACAGGCTGAACTGGTACCAGCATCAGTTAATGGACTTATCTGCTGAATTAGATGAGTCCCCAACATAATACTGATTGTTCAGCTTTGTGAACGTCGAAGAGATCACAAAGCTGATCAATCTGACGGGTCAAACTAAAGTCTCTGGCGAGCCCAGGCAGCTGGCAGCATTAGAGCAACCCGACAAAAGCAACGGTACAGGGAGAAACAGCAACGTTACGGCCCAAATCTCCTGCACCTGCAGCCTCTCCATCAACCAGCAGACTTCATTGTGAGTTACTTTATCTGTGAAGAAGGAATGTGATGAGGAACAAACAGTTCTATTGGAAGGGTGACAGAGCCCTGGAGTGCCAGCGCTGATCCAGAAACATTTCTCAGCTGTCAAGCTGTTAGGATTCTGCTGACACTCAGAGTTCCACCATACAGGAGCTGAATTTAACAGATTCTGGCACTTGTAAAAGAAAGAAAATCCACAAATCTGCCGGATGTATCACCAGGAAGACAACACCATTGAAGAAGAACATCTATGATGGGTCAAAAGAGAGAAGAAAATCTACCACAGAACCAGAAATGGATCATGCTTCAGGTTCCACTAAAGAGATTTGTCAGCATCGCTGCACCGCGAGGATCACAAATGTCGGCAACCGCACTCGTCCTTTTCATGAGGGAAATGTGTTAAAGTGAGAGGAAAGAAAACATCTCACTCTGAACCACAGGAGCAGACAAAACTGTCAATTCCTTTTGGATCATTTGTGCTGCTTCACTGACGCAACCGTGAATTCTGACCGGCCGGGAGACGAACCTGGAAATCATTCAACTGTTATCAACTGTATTATCGAGTTAGTCACGGGTCCTTGTCCTTCACTTGGTCACAAACGGGCAACTTGTCCAGGGTGTGACCCACCTCTCGCCCTTTGTTGGTGTAAAGGAGTGTCGTTGCCATAAGTTGGGCCGTTATCGTATAGTGTTGTCATGGAAATAAAGAATGGTTTTGTTGTTCCTGTAAGTGTGGTTCTGTTTCCATACAAAGGTTTTATTGCTGCAATTGGGTGTCATTGCTCTACGGTTGTCTTGTTGCCACCATGTTTTATAGCTGATGCAAAGTAGTTTTTGCTGCCTTTAATTGGTGCCGCTGCCATAGTGTCGTATCATTGCCCTGGATTGGTTTTATTGACGTAAATTTGTATGTTGTTATTTTACGTGACTGCTGCCATTGAGTGACATCATGGTTGTAAAGATCTGGGAGGCTCAGTTTGAGGACATTGAGAGGGAGTGAGTGACGCATGCACTTGCTCACGGCAAGCATGATCTACCACGGCGCCAAACATCTCACAAGTAAACAAGAAAACACACGAAGGTCGCGATTTATAACAGAAGTAATGACAGAATAAGCTGTTAAGGAACAACAAACAAAAACTATTGCACAACAAACTTAATCACTCACTTCAAATGTAATCACTACGAGGAACACAGAAAGTGAGGAAGCTAACGTTGGCAGGGCGGCTAAAGCTAGCGGCTGCTCAGAGCCAGCCACGAGCCCTGAAGTCCTTAAACAAAGCCGACATATAACATGAGATGGACTGAACGAGGCTTACAAAGTTTTATTTTTCACTTCATACTATTGATTTAAGAAACGCACAGCGGGTAGATTCATTTCAACAGGTCAGAATACATACACAATGCTGACCAGCCTTACTTCCACTGTAATCCTTCAAAATAAGATAGAAAATACAGTACTCATTTTGATTTTAAAACTTTAAAGAATCGTGGGGAAATCGCTATCGGCCCAGAAAATTGCAATCAGTCCACCTCCAATAATAAAGTGTCTTTGGCCTAAAGTTGTATCATCGACGTATAGTCGCACTCTTGCCGTGAAGTGTTGTTACTGTAAAGGGTGTCACTGACATTAAGTGGTGTCATTGCTGTAAACTGAAGTTGTTTTACATAAAGTCGTGTGGTTGCCATAAAGCTGAATTATGCTGTAAAATGTTGCAGTTGACATAAAGTCTTAAACCTAAAGTCCTAAAGTTTCGGTTTTTGATTGGATTTTCACCTTAACTAGAGCTGCCAAGCGGTTTTTCGTGGTTTCTAAAACAATGACCATAAAGATATTCTATTCTATTGTATTCTATTCTATTCTAAAGAAGTATCAGGCTCATTGTAATGGGAGGAGCCTGATTCTGGCATCAGTGTCTGCTACAACACATTCAGAATGGATTATCCCATCGACAGATTAATTTATGTGTCATTATCTTTCATGATTTGAGATAAAATAAAGAGCAGTTGTTTCACTTTACAGCTCCTCGGAGCGATCCATCTAAATACCTTCACTGGCTTTCATAATTTGCTCTTAATTATTCAACGGTGTGATGAATTACTTCCGCACCACAACAGAAGACGAGTCAGATTTCTGGGGAGCCGAAGAAAAATCCCCATTTTTGCAAATAAAAACTATACTACCATTCATTAAAGCTCTAAACGACGGTTAAATCCCACTTTGGAACATTCTGCTGGGTAATAAATTAGCTCTCCTCGCTGCAGCGTCTCCATATTTGCATCTAATTTACACTAAGAATGACAATCGCTTAGATATGAGTGTGTTATTGATAGAAATAATATGATTACGGCCTCCAACTGCACTCAGCCGGGGTCGCATAAAGCAACAAACGGTTTCTCTCAAAAGCTCAATATTCCCTCTTTCTTTTCTCTCTTTCATTTCTTCTTACTAAGGAGCCAAAATGACAAAAAGTATCCACTTGGACCTCTTGATGATATATTCTGTTGTAGCATATCATTCTAAACGGAGTCAAATCTTTGAAACAAATTTACATGAAACAACTTCATGAAATAAAGAATGCAAGACATAGTGGTGATTTTAAGTTACTAAGGTCATTAATGTGAAAAAATATTCACTCCCCTGAACTTAATAGCTAGATGTTCCAACATCAGCACTAACATCTGCATCTGAATCCCCCTCTGAACCTGGAGATCAGTCTGGAACATCACTGAGGTGGAATTCTGGCCCACTCTTCTCTGAAGAACTGCTTTAGTGGAGGGTTTGTGAGCTTGAACCGATCTTTTCAGGTCCCACCACAATGTCTCATAGATTTTCAGGTTCAGACTTCGACCAGACTGCCACAGGACTTTAATTTAATCCTTCTGAACTATGCAGATGTGGACCTGCCCTTCTTACTCTTCACAAATGGCCTAACTTGCGTCATTCATGTCAGCCAGATCGTGTCACGCAGAAGCCTATCAGCGTTGACACCAAACGTCTCGTGCCAGAACGTTACCAGGACGTTTTGAAGTAGATGGAGGTGGAGGAAGCGGATCAGAGCTTTTTGTGTCCGTCTCGTGATAAATGTGGAGTCAGGAAGGGCAGCGTTTGATTTTCAGACATATTGATGACTTCACAACCAAATACTATTATCATAGTCGTTGTGTTTATTTAAGTCACGTGGGACATATGTCGGACACGAGGAATCAAGGATCAGTTTGTCTTCTACCAGATCCGTTGGGGCTCGGGTTAGCATATACCGTCACCTGTAGCGTTAGCCAGCAGGGTAGCAACGGCAATTATGCATGGAGGCAAATAATGAGCTGTGGCGGCCCCGAAAAGGAACAGCCGATAGTCAGAGAAGAGGAAGTATGCAGGTTCTCAAAAGAGTCACTCAAATGATTCCAGGTGAATTTCCAGAAGTAAAAAAGTGAAATACGTGTGTCACTGCTAGTCTGAACGCCGCATTAACCTTCTGCTTTGGATTATTGTTTCAGCCCATGAACTTCTACTCACGGACTGATGAGCTGACATTCCCCGTCAGAAGAAAGGAGAAGGAGACTTGGTGCTGGAATGAGGTTCAGGAGAGTGGACGGTAGTAAAGGCTGGGAAAGCAGAAGTTGGACAGCGGGAGAGAGGAAGACAGAAGTCAGGAATGCAAGGACACTTTCCGTCTAACACATCTGGGATCTTGAAACCTTCAACATCGATTTATGTAGTGAATAAGAATTTGTTAAATTATACTTATCAAATTGTAATACTAGAGATTTAATAAGAAATGTTTGTCTAATTTTGAAGGCGTTAGATGAGTGTTTTTTTAAAACAAACTATTTCAAGCACTTTTCACATCAGCAGTTAATTAAAAACAATCATAAACCTATAATTAATATAAAAACATATATTTTTGGTGTATTTACATCGATACTCTAATGGGTTTAGATTCTATTTATAGATGCATAAATGAAGTTTTATCCTTCCTCCCCTCCTCGTCAGGGAAGGAAGGATAGTGGAATAGCGTTAAGTTAAACAAGCAGGAGGCCTCCCGTCTTTTCCATCCTTGAAGCCGGTGCTGAATGACCCATAACCAGAAATCTCCTGACTTTTAGTAGCGAACCCCTCCTGATTCCCACATTACCGGAATGTTCTCCATCTCGGACTCATATTGTTACATTTTATTACCTCGTAGCCCTTGTTACGAGGTCGCAAACGCTGAATTGACGGTAAAATTGTCTGTTTCCTCATTCCAAAAAAGCTGACAATTCTATTCACGTTCTAAAGTGACTCACTCCTCGCTCAGTTTAGCGCCGCCGTCCTGGAGCGACGGTAAACTCTGAAGGGGACCCAACAATGTCCAGCTCATTGATCAGAGAGGGGAGCGGGAGCAGTGTGGAGGTAAATGGCTGTCACAGGGGATCATAGACCTTAACTCAACCATGACTGCGCCAGAGGCCACTCAGCCGCCGCTTACAGTGATGGATGCAATGATGTCACCCGTCACTCTCTGGGAGTGTGGAAGACTTTTGTTCACTCGCCGGAGGAGTCAGAGGGAATATTAACATTAGACGTCGGCTCTTGGCAATCACTCCATCTCCTGTTCTGACCTGATGACAGCGTGGTTTGAAGTTCAATCAAATTTAGCTTTAATGCAGGCGGCGTTTACATCAGCTCTGAATGCCGAGTCATTCATCCTGGAGTCCATCTGCTGAAAATAAACAGGCCATGGTTTTAACGAGTTATTCAGCATTTTGAAGATTATTCAAGAAAATACACACAAATCTAAATAAAGTGACGTAATATTGCAAGAATCGAGAATCTAAACGTCCATTTTATTTTATTTTAACATTTTTAGATCATGCTTGAATTTTCGTGACTGTATGCTTTGCACGAAGATACCAGGTCAAACTCCTTGTAAGAGTGACTTACTTTAAATTTTACCGTTTTCTGATTCTTATTCTGATCTAAAACAGGTCGCAGCCTTTTCACGTAGAGGAGATCCTAGGGGGGGGGGGGGACGCAACTGTCTCCCCCCCCCGGGAATGTTTCAACCCCTATGTTGGCGAGTTTTCGGTGTCCTTATTCTCCAGGCTTCTATCTGATGTCCTGTCACTGGTGGCGAATGTGATATCAGGTCCTACTATATGACAAAATATGTTTACAATACACTTTGATATCTTACTTTCTGCGGACTGCCTTTGATGTCATTGTCCTCAAAAGGCTTAGTCTAGACAGGCATTTTTAGAACTGCAGAAAGCATGTAAGGTGGTAAAAAAGAGTACTTTAACTGGTGGTAAAGGCTTGGGAACTAATCCAAGACACAAAAGGCGAACACATATTCAAGTCAATTTTATTTGTATACCCCAAAATCACAAATCACAAAACGCCTCAATGGGCTTTAGAATCTGTACACGATGAAACGTCCTCTGTCCTTGGACCCACGGCTCGGGTCAGGATGAACTCCTCAAAAAAAACCTTTTAGCAGGGAATAAAGGGAAGGAACCTCAGGAAGGGACACAGAGGGGGGTCCCTCTTTCAGGACGGGCAGACTTGCAGTATATGTTGGTGTACAGAGCAGATCTACAAAAATAAACACATTGTTTACAGTTATAGCTATGATGAGTGTATGTGGTGATGTATTACAGTATATTCAGTAGTAGTACTACAATATACATATACAATAGTAGTAGTGGCACTTAGTATTGGATATATGATTATTAGTGATAGCAGTAGAAGATGGCGTCCAGCAGGGCTTCGGGAGTAGATGCGGCGAAGATCCAGGGTTCGGTCCAGCCAGGGAACCAGGACCCAGAACTACAAACATTCCTGGGAGCCTGCAGGGCGATAGAACATACAGACTCCAAGGAGGGAGTAGAGTCAGTGGTGCATTTATGGGGCATGAATTTAGCAATAAATGACATGGAAATAGAGGTAGTCTCAGCCTGTGGCAGAAAAAGTAAGAGCTGGTCCACAACCAGCCTGAGCCAGCACTAACAATAAGCTTTGTAAGAAGTCAGTACCATAAAACACGAGGGATAATTCCAGGAACGGTTGACACAAAGGAACAACACAATCTGGCACATGACGAGAGGCTGGCACAGATTAAATACACCGAGATGCAGGAGATAGAAAGACACAGATGTTCACAATGAGACGGGTCGGGACAATAACCGGGCCGGGAAACCACAGGAGGAACGGGGAGCCTGAAAGGAGAAGATTGTTGGTCAAAAAACCTGCCAACTTCTTTTTTAACGCCCACAACCAACTCCTCAAGTTAAGGTCTTTTCATTGGGGTGGGGGGTTTAGAGAGGGCGTCTGGGAGATCAGTGACCAGATAAGATTAATAAAGTGCTACGGTTGGTTGGATAAAGGCAATAAGGATATTCATTTAAAAATAAACTGTGTTTTTGATTAATACATCAGAAAAGTGCCGTTACAATCCTTTATTAATAAAATGATAATACTATAATACACTATTCATCGTCTCTCAATGCAGTCCACCGTTGTGGAACAGTTCTCTGCCTTTGACCCATTTCTGAGGAGCGGGAAAATAAGAAGGAGGTAGTCTTGGTATATAGGTCACCCAACACCCACTACCTAACTGTCAGTGTGAGACATAAGAGGCAGGAAGTAAACATTTTGACTGGAAGTTCTGTTCTGGAATCTCCAGAACAGTCGGTCTTGTTGGGTGTTTTTGCTCTGTAGCGGAGAGTAAGGAAAGTTGGCCCACGATGTCTGATCCCACAACAGATCTAAAGCAGCAATCATTGCCGGTATAGTTAGTGCTGGTTCTGATGGAGAGCTGTCAGGTGTCATAAGGCTAAAGGTTATAAATTAACATTAATTTGTCGTTTTAAATCAATTCAGGTTGCGGTGATTTTGCCAAACATTCCAGCTAAAGTGTCGAGTTCAACTATGGATTATTCGAAAATCTAAAATCTAACATCAGGTAGATGTTAGATTTTGTGACAAACTACAATTCGTTGTAGTTGGTCACTAGAAATTAAAGGAGAGAATTAAAACAGCAGATGTTGAGGAATACAGAATTTTAGTCCCTAAAGTGATCAAAAATTTGAAAAAACGTGAATGGGCACGATATCGTGCTTCGTCTAACTGTGCGGAATTAATTCACCCCTCTTCTAAACATTTGCTTCAAAAAGAAATAAAAAGAAAAGTTCAATATATTTCAATATATGCATATTCAAACCTCTTGAATTTTTCACTAAAATCAAGACGAATGGCTGAAAGCGTACAGATGCATCCTCCCTCAATATTTGAGTGCCTCTGTGAGAGAAAAAAGACATTCTATAGCCGAGGATGTCTGCCATCAGAAGGAACCATTCCCCCGGCGCTGCACGCCTATAAGATATGTGGCAGGAGAATCTGATAAAGTTAACTTTTTCATCTCTTCTCAAGCCAAATAAATGATTTTTCAACAGTTAGTCCACAATTCCCCAGGTTTGTTCCCCATCGCTCACAGGAGGAGGAAAAGGATCAACGACATTAGAAAGTCAAATGAGCACGGATGAATTTCATTAGGAGTAGAGGAACAGCAGCGTCATAATAAAGTTTTATACGCCTGGAAACGTGGCCGTCACCAGAGAGGACTGTCAGAGGAGATGTCAGCCTTCATCAAAACAGCTGGAAAACTATTATGGGATGGTCCAGTCGCCCTGATGTCCGTCATTGGACAGAATCCTGACTTACAATAACCTTCAAATGAATTCTGTTCAATCAGAACAGTAATATTAATATTATGGGGTTTATTTTGTCTAATATTGGTGTACAGAGGCACTACAGCCATATCATTACATCACAGAGGCACTACAGCCATATCATTATATCACAGAGGCACTACAGCCATATCATTACATCGCATAGGCACTGCATCCATATCATTACATCACAGAGGCACTACAGCCATGTCATTACATCACAGATGCACTAGAGCCATGTCATTACATCACAGAGGCACTAAAGCCACGTCATTGTGTCATGGAGGCACTGCAGCCATATCATTACATCACAGAGGCACTACAGCCATATCATTACATCACAGAGGCACTACAGCCATATCATTATATCACAGAGGCACTACAGCCATATCATTACATCGCATAGGCACTGCATCCATATCATTACATCACAGAGGCACTACAGCCATATCATTATATCACAGAGGCGCTACAGCCATGTCATTACATCACAGATGCACTAGAGCCATGACAGTACATCACAGAGGCACTACAGCCATGTCATTACATCACAGATGCACTAGAGCCATGACAGTACATCACAGAGGCACTACAGCCATGTCATTACATCACAGAGGCACTAAAGCCACGTCATTGTGTCATGGAGGCACTCAAGCCATATCATTACATCACAGAGGCACTACAGCCATATCATTATATCACAGAGGCGCTACAGCCATGTCATTACATCACAGATGCACTAGAGCCATGACAGTACATCACAGAGGCACTACAGCCATGTCATTACATCACAGATGCACTAGAGCCATGACAGTACATCACAGATGCACTAGAGCCATGACAGTACATCACAGAGGCACTACAGCCATGTCATTGTGTCATGGAGGCACTCAAGCCATATCATTACATCACAGAGGCACTAGAACCCCATCTACAGATAGAAGTGAACAATCAAAAGCTTAAGATTTGATCATCCACATGAAAATGTAAATGTGAAGCAGCACAAACGTCACGTTTCCATGTAAGAGCACATTAAATACGTCACAAATGAATGTTCTTAACTTTTCACTTTTACAGTATATGTCTGTAGAAATGTTTTATCTCCTGCTTGAATCCTGGCCTCACCACCTCACTGTGATTTACAGTAGTTCGGCTCCATTTCCTCTCTTTCCATAAGCTTTCCAGTGTCATAGACGTTGTTTACGATACTCTGTGACCAAGCAGCATCTGATGTAACCAGTTCTTGTTTCTAGACATGCAGGGTTCTGGTTCTACCCTGGCACCAGCTTTCCTGGTCAGGAGCTCGTGCTTTGGATGTGGAAAAATGAAAAACCAGTTCCTGATAGGCTCTGACTCGGCCCTAGAACTTCCTCGGTGGAAATATTTGCCCAATGAAGCCGATCCTTTAATCAACTCTCATCAGTTCATTTCATACTGGACGGGTCGTCGTATGAAACGTGTGGGCCATAGATACTGAACTCTCATCAGTAAGTATGTGTCATTCATGCAAGAACAGAACTTCATCCAAGATTTGAATAATTGTGCTTCTTGGAGAGAAATACATCATTTTTATTTTGCATGATTAACAACCTGTTTGATCCTTCAAAAAAGTCAGAGGTTCCCCTCCATTCTCTGAGCTTCAGCGCCGGCGTCTGGTTGGCCCGTTGCCTAATATCGCTGAGCTGTTCTCCGTTTCTCTCTGCACCTGAGCAGCACGTTAGCCAAATGTTTCATCTTCTGCTGACTGACTTTAACATCGTCCGCCCTCGACGGCCTGTTCTTGTTCTGCAAACCACCAGAGATGCAACAAACACATCGAAAAGTCCAAACACAAAATACTGCTGTGAATCAGATTTTAGGCATTAAGCAGCTGCGGAGATGGTCTTGCAGGTCCTCATCATAGATTGCAGTGGCCAATCAGGTATCTCTTGGTGGTGGGAGGCTATTAATTCTGATGCATGCTGGGAGGTTTATGTCACTCAAGGCGACCATTATCCGACCACGAGTAGCTAATTGAAATGCAGATGGGAGACAGTGAGGATGTGCTGAAGCTCTGGTACCTGCAGAAAACAGAAGGCTGGGCGTTTAGCGAATGTCTACTACAAGAATGAGAGTGAAGTCGACAAAATAGATTTCTGAGTCTTTTTTTTCTGCCTAAAAACTACAACCTAGACCTAGACCAAAAAAATCAGCTTTGACATTTCATTTTTACTATTTCCCGTCAGATTAAACTATTAGACATCGCGTCTCCTGTACCTCTTGGGCAGTGTTGCCAGACGTACGATAATTATCGTATTTGTACGGCAATGATCGTATTTGTAATTGAATCGAGCTAGCAGCTGTTTAGCGGCTGTGGTTGATACTCCTCTAGCGATGTCCCCCGCGGGCCTTGAGTTTGACAGGTTGATGCTCCATGACTCGATCCAGGAAGGTTTCTGGGATGGTTTGAGGGCCACGACAACCAGTTCAAGGTTTTGACTCGTCCTCCAGATCCAGCATCCGTAGGTCTGGTGCAACCAGCACTTAATGGATCTACTGCTAACATCTTGATACCACAAAAGACCTTCGAAGGTCCACTGGAGTCCAAGCCTCAACGGGTCAGAGTTTCAACAGTTTCAATAATAGGTGGTTATAATGTTATGGCTACATACATTTTAAATGAACGGCACAAATACCTGAGCGCCAGTTTTGTCCCAGGAGAAGCTGTGGTGGATTCCTCCGTCTCCTGATTCTGACATATGTCTCGATTTCAAGTAGTATCGGTGACCATGAAGGCTCGGCCCACAGAACCGTCAGCGAGAGATGGAGGCCATTTTCCCCCGGCAGGCATTCTTCTGTCACAGACCTGCTGGCGGGGGTGATTGTTATATCTGTGAAGGTAGAGCTGAGGCTTCAGTGGATGATATTGTGCCAAATTACACAGACACTGCAGGACGGTTTAAGCGATCGCTCTGTCAGACATCGGATGGATGGTGCAGGAAACTGTTGACCCACCGTTTTCTTTTTCACCCGGCATGAAATGAATGTTTTCTATTATGTTGAGGTGAAACCAATGCCTCCTTGAATAATTTTGAATCTCTTCAGCCTGGTGTGAAAAAAAGTTCCCTGTTCTGGAATTACAGAAATGAATGTTGGTGGAGAGTGTGATGCTGGTTTCTCTGTTTCTGCAGATTCTGAGAAGCAACGCCACATGTGAGATACATTAAAGTCAAATTTAATTTAAAAAAAGCAACCGCACTCAGATGCATGAAAGAACGTTCTTTAACTTCGTTTATAATGGAAACTTGAAGTCATTCAAAATCTGCTTTTGTGCAGACTGGTTGGAAATAGATGAAAGCTTTCAGTGAGTCACATACAGTGAAAGGAAATAACGGAACCTAATGTAACACTTTCTCTTATTCCCTTCACATAAAAATGGCGGCAAAGGAGGGTATAGTTGTCTGCATTAAGTTCGTATGATGGATCAGCTATGGTGGGTAGCTGTTTCCATGGAAACAGGAAGTGTGAGTGCATATCTCACAAACTATACATTCTAGATTATTGGTACATCAATGAACCATAGTTACAGCCGCTGATAAGAACCGGAGGAGGTCATGTGATCAGTCCGATTGTAAGCAAAGTTATTTGAGTATTTTTCTTAGTGAAGGAGGTCCCTGACGAGAGGAGTGGGTGACTTGGTTTTTAGGTTTCTCTGGAAAATGGTAATGCTGCGTTCAAACTCAATATGAGGGTGATTTTCACAGAACTCCACTCACGCAAACGTCACATGGGGTTTTTTGGTGTTATTGACACAAATAACACAAACCTGGGCGCGTGAGCCCTTCTTTTTTCTTTCGGGGTATGATGAAATTAACAGCTTTGTATTTGCTGTGTAAGATATAGAAAAACAAAACACTATCGGTGATAAACGGGTAGAAGGTGTAGTGTACAGCGAAGAGGAGGAAGACTAAAGAGTACGGTAGAGCGTGTAGAGATGAAGGTGGAGAGGTACGGAGGTGGAAGGTTATGGAGAGACTTGAGGGTGAGAAGGAGAATCTTGTAGTCGTTTTGGTGTTTGACAGGGAACCAGTGAAGTTGATGAAGGTCGCGGGGTTATCGGTTCTAAAGAAGGAGTTCTGGAGCAACTGAGGTTCATGGAGGAGCTGGAGCGGACCTTGGCCTTGAAGAGGATGGCGGTAAAGAAGATGGCGGTGCTGCTAGGTGTGAGAGACAGACGGAGAAGGTTGATGTCGCATAGGTTGAACAGAGTGATGTCATCGATGAGAGCTTCAAATGATCCTGTGTTGTCCAGGAGGACACCCAGACTCTTGACCCGTGAGGAACAGATAGAGCCGGTTGTCATCAGCCCAGCAGTGAAAGTGAATACAAAGCTTTTAGAAAAACAAGACTGAGTGGTAGGATGATAAAGAGGACAGGACCCAAAACAGAGCCCAGAGGAACACCGGTGTCGACTTGGGAGTGCTGAGATCTGACGGTGGTGAGTTGTTCAAACTGAGTGCGGGCGGAGATTTGTGACTTGAACCAGGAGAGAGGGATGCCCCAGAAACCACTGGGATCTAATATATCTCGGAGGATAGTGTTGGAGATGGTGTCAAAGGCTGCACTGAGACCAGAGAGGATGAGGATGATTAATGGTCCAGAGTCCGCTGCCATCATCACGTATCAAAGCTCCATCAACCCTTTATGTTATAGCAACCATTCTTCTCAACCACTTCAGCCGCCATTCATCAGTTCATACGCTGGAGGCGGACGCCACCATGTTCCACCTGCTCGTCAGCCATTGAGACCAAATTATAGGTAATTATCCCACTTAAGCACGGCTAATAACATAGACCGCACAGACGGGAATAAAACCAACAACCTTCCTATTAGTGGGCAACCCCCTGAGCCAAAGCCCCACCAGAGCTGGAGCTCCTCACCGCCAACATGCCTCTCTGGAATTTTATGCAAACACTCCTCGCTGCTTTGGACTGCATGAACATTTCTGCATGAAGGGCGGCATGAATGCGTGTCACAGATTTCAATCCGCCCTATCTTTGCGTTGTTTTCCCAGCATCCTTTGCTGACTTGATGTGGCAGCCAAAGGTTTTTAGTGCTTTCCTGATCTGAGTTTGCTCCGTCTCTCCCCTCTCTGTTTTTTGCGGGGTTACTGTCGCCCCGGTTCGTGTAGAGGTTCTAATTTCCAAATGTAAAGTGTTGTATGAATAAAATGTAATGTATGTATGATTATTATTATCAATAACTCCCAGCTTGTGTTCCAGTGAGTGGTGGGGATCAAACAGAAGGATCCGTACTGAAGCTTCCATCGGTGGTTCTGATGTTACTGTCCACTGATTCGGATCCAAACATGCCTAATCAGCCCGCGTCCCTAATGAGGCGGGAATCTTCTCTTGTGGTTTAGGTGGTTTTGTGGTCTCACCGTCAAAGTGGAAGTGTTTAGAATTTTGGGGAATCTCTTTGAATGAATGGAATATAATATTCATAACTTTTGTTTCTTTGCTTTGCATATTTTAAGTTTAAGTTGTCTAAATAATGGCAATTTGCAAATGGACAATGAAAAATGTTGTGTATTATGAAAAATGGATCTTACTTTATTATTACTGACTATTTAGCGCAAGAAAAAGAAACAGAGGGTGTAACCTTGTGAAAAAAGACGGGAATAATGAAAGCCTTACTCAAAGAACCGTTTAGGGGTATACGGTTTACCCCAGCACCATCCCGCTATCTATTTTGGAACGGCTAAGTGTTTTGGTGGGGAATTTTGTTGAAACAACGTAAAATCCTTAAGTCTGTTTTTAAAAGAAAAACAGTTCCTCATTAGATATTTAGTACAAACATCTCCCCTCTGAAAGTGAAAGTTCGATCACCCAGAAATCAGATGAAAAAACTAGGCCTACTCTGTCGTCCCTGACAACGATGGTTTATTCCCCATAAGCCTCCAATCCCCTGCATTGTACAAACAATCCACCTGTTTGAACTCCTCAAATTAAATGTGATCTGAAAAAATTGTGCTTTTCCTGAAAAAGCTCCCACTACAAAGTAAAATAAGACCCACTATGACATATACAAGATAGATCTCCTTGAATCGGGTCATAAGCAGCAAATCTGGACTAAATTGGACCAAAAGTAGAGAAATTATGGGTCCAGGAAACTCCTGTAGTTAGAGCTCCACCTAGTGTCCTAAACATACAACTGCCCCTTTCCAAAATAGTTTCAGTTCTTCCTTGCACTAAAGGCAATGTGGGTATAAAAGTTGAAAGTGATCAATGAAGTAGTTGAGTAGTTAACTTAAGTTATTGCAGTAGAAGACTATTCCAGAATATCCCTGACTTTTCGGGGATAAAAATAAAAACTGAAATGATACATTCCATAATTTTTTAGGCTTTCATTGATTCATTTTCTAAATAATTATTTGTGCGGTTTTATAACTGTAATGTTATGGCAGGTTCAGGGGACAGAATTGTTCTCTAAGGAGGTGAAGAGGAGTTCAATATAAAAATGGATTGAAATCAGTTTCCCACTCTGAGCATTTATTAAAATATTAAATCATCAAAATAACACTTTTTTTGAAAAAGGGTTGTTAGGAGTTTTATGTACACAAAGTTGTATTTAAAGCGTTTAAAACCCTGAAAATGAATCCGTGTTTGTAGCTATGATCAGGAATGATATTTGAGTAAATCTATGAAAATCAAACACGACTGTTTTAAGTCACATGTTACATTTGATGGCAGTTTAAAGAAGCGTCCTGTGAGCAAAGCCTCAGGGATTTTTTTTTATTTGATGATGTCACTGAGCAACCAGGTGGGATTTGAGTGACAGGAATGCAGAGCTTTTTATATATGACACGTTCAAGCTTAAGAAACTCTTTTTTATTTCACAATAAAAGAAGGAAAAAAAATACTTTTTTTTTTAATCCCCTACTGGCTGTGAAGCAGACATGTGCCCTTCATCCCTGGGCTGCATTGGCTTTTAGCCATCCTGCAGAAACATAGGATCAAATAGAAGTCCTTTTCATGGTTGATGGTTCCTTTGAAGGAAGGCGGTCATAAATAAATGGAATGGTCTCCAGACTGAACTCAATTACCTCTGACACCCAGCAGAAATAAATAAAAGCTTTATTATTCTATCTGCATGTCCCCGCGGGATGATGTTTGCCTTTCTTCAGTTTTCAGACTCCATGTGCCTCTCTTCCTCGCGCTCAGTCAGCGACTTCGCTTCATCAAAGGCTAATTTGATGCGATGCTTCAGAGACGCCGGAGATCTTCCATCTTTGCTTTTATTGATGCGCACAAAAACAAACAAAAAGGAAAGAAAATTGTGATTAAATGATTTCATGTTTGTGAGATAAAGGTGATGACCTTATCATGTAAGACCTGCGTGGAATTATTTTACAATCGGTTGACTCCCACGAACTGATCAGATCGTATTGAATAAAGTTAGACCTACTTCAAGTAAGTAAGTTTAGTTAACAGTAATAAAATAAGCCTGAATTTGGTTAGATGTTATTATGGCAGAATAATCTTTTTAAATTTGGGTTACAGACTTTAATTCTACATGTTAAAATATATTATATTAACGTATTTCAAAACTTTATTCGATCATTCAGTCATTCGTTCAATTCTGATAAAATCAGCTGGAACTAATCCGATTAAGTTCAACCAACTAATGAAAATAAGTTAAAGCTGATTTCAATAATCAAGTTCAATCATCTGTAATAAAAATCAGCTGGAATTAATCCAAGTAACTGGAAGTTGAACCGGTCCCAATAAGTTATATTAAACAAAGACCAACATTTTTGCTTCGTACTGAAATAAAAAAAAAGGCCTTAAATCATGTGTACTTTCCACGATTTTTTAAAAAGTCATTCAAAGAGTCGTTTTTGGAGAGCAGCGCTGCACATTAATGGGATGATGATGAAGATGTTGGCTGGAGAGTGTGAGGGCGAAATGAATCAAAGTAATTCCTGTCTGAGCGTTTCCACCTCCTTCAGAAATAAGGAAAAGAAAACTTCACTAATAATTTTCCGTTTCTTCAGCGGAGGAGGCCTGAGCGTGACCTTCCTCCTCTCGAACCTGAGGCCGATGTTTAGAAGTGAGATGGTTCCTGGGAGCCATCTCTGAGCCCCGTTTCAAATTCTAACATTGAAGCCCCCCCACCCCCGCTGTTCAACGCCGACACCCTTATCTTAAATAAAACCTCAGTGTGCTCCCCCCACTTTCAAAACACTTCACCACCGAGGCTGACCTGGAAATATGAAATATATGTGGATGCGTAGACGTTCCCTCTGAAAGCTGCACTGATCATGTAATGCCGCGCTGCCTCCCTTTCCCGGAAATCTCCACAGCCTCCTCTTCTGAGAACCCACTCAGGATTCGGCTCCGCGGCATGTGCTTCTGCATTAAGCAGAAAATGGGTGGAGCGGGATCGGAAGATAAAATAGCCTCAAAGTGAAGGAGAGCATTTTAATCATTTTAAAAACATCCATCAGGTTTTTTTTTCACATAAAGTGCCAAAGAAAGCTGATTGAAATTCATCATTTTATGGGTATCACACCGAAACTATCCATTAAATTGATTTGCCGTATATTTAAGTAAGTTACCTTTATTGTTATATTCACCCATTAGCCATAACATTATAACTGCCAGAATAACATGGATTTTCTGGTTACCATGGTTACCTGTCTTACCTGATAGGGAGGAAAGGTTTGCCCACGATCTCCAACTCCAAAATCAGATAATTTTAAGTTCTCTGTAAATTCTGTTTGTTTGTAGTTTCAGTTTGCTAACAGGTTCTGTTTTGTTATAGTTTAAGTTTCTCTGTACTTTGAGCTCCCCCGTAGTGTTATTTGAGTGTAGTTTGATTTAATCTGTAGTTTTTCTCTGCAGTGTTGGCTATTTTGATAGCTTCAAATTCTCAGTAGTATCAGTTTCTCTACAGTTTCAGTTTCTTTACAGTTTCAGTTTTACCATAGCTTGAGATTCTTTACAGTTATAGCTTCCTAATAGTTTAAGGTTCACTATAGTGTGTGTTTCTTTACAGTTTCAGTTCCACTATAGTTTGAGGTTCAGTACAGTGATAGTTTCTCTATAGTTTAAGTTCCACTGTAGTTTTAGACTCTTCATATTTTCAGGTTCTCTATAGTTTCAGTTCCATTGTAGTTTGAGATTTTTACAGTTATAGTTTATCTATAGTTTCAGTTCAACTGTAGTTTGAGATCTCTACAGTTATAGTTTATCTATAGTTTCAGTTCAACTGTAGTTTCAGATCTTTACAGTTATAGTTTCTCTATAGTTTCAAGTTCCACTGTAGTTTTAGTTTCAGAAAATTCTCAGACTGTTTTTTCAACTCTGTTTGTTTAAATGTTGGTTGTTGATCCTTTTTTAAATTCTGTATTGGTTTACTTGCCAGGGACATTGTACATTAATAAACATTTCTGTAAATGTACCAGTGTTATCCAAAAAGCAATTTTTCATCCGCAGACCATGTTTTTGTAGGAGAAGGGTTTGGTGAACACGTTGGACATGCTTCACCTGTTAGCCGATAACACCCACCTGATTCCAACTGACGTCCGTCCTCCGGGACAAATCCTTGTTGTTTGTTGGGATATCCAAAATCATCTGGTTCTCCTAGAAGCAGTATTAAGTAAATGTACCGGGAATAATAACCATCAGACTTTACACAGTCAAACCAGTAACTGCTGGAACGCTGCAAACATCTCCCATCAGCCTCTATGGAGCTCGTTAATGAACACATTTGTTTGTTTTACAAGAAATAAAGTGTGAAAGCAACACAACACAATTAGTGGATTTATGAGGTGGTACCTCTGGACGAAGCCGGGCGGACTTTTTCCAGGCTTCATGCCAGGTGGACTTCACCGACTCCTGGCTGCAACAAACGCGTCTGCCATCCAGACATGAGATGGTTTCTCTTCTAGCTCAGCAGGAGGAGCCAATTTGGTCCAAAATATCTAATTATTGTTTTGTAAACCTGCAGGAGTGTTGGTATCCTCAATTTTGAAATCAATGAACCGACTCTTTGTAGCTCAGCCAGGAACCACAAATGTCACCACAGATGGTTGATGATGTTTCATTAACTCTGCTGGTCGGCTGAGCAGAAGACGGCGAGCACATTGTTGTGAGCTCCGCACTCTTTCTGGCTTCTCATCTCACTCCAATCTCCGAGGTGCGCTCTCTCTCTCCCTCTCTCTCTCTCTCTCTCCACAACTCTTTCGCCCACTCTCTTTTATCTACCCCATCTCGCCGTCCTTCACGCTATATTATCATTAATCCTCATTATTTCCCATTATCTGTCCTCGGACGCCTCTCCATACCTTTTCATTCGTAAGCGATTAGCATTTGATCGTTTGGAGGTTTGTGGCGACTCCAGCCCATCGGATCCAAACGTCACTAATCCAGCGCCACATTAAATGGCTGAATGTGCCGCCGCTCTCCACTTTGAATGATGTAATGTACTTTAGGGAGGAAGTGAATGAAGTCATAACAAGAAAGAGAAATTGTTGGTATGGTGTTTTATGTTGCGAGAACCTTGCTTTGAGGTCACCTGTCTCCTCGGAGGGGGAGGGAATAGATTGGCCTTTTCTCTGTGGCGGCTTCAGTAAATTAGATTAAATCCGCACGGAGGCCGACCCATCTCCTGAGGGTCTCCTGCTAGCTTGAATATTGATGCAAGGTTTAATTCTAGACACATAATAACAACTCTTAACCTCCCTCTGTCGCCGAATCCCTGTCAACAGCAAGTGCCGCAAACCATAACTCAGAGTCTGGAGGTCACCCCAACAGAAAACTTCATCACCATAGGAACGAGGGCGGGACAAGTGAATTCTTCCTCATCACAAGGGAGTCAAAGTTCCCGTTGGACAACAGGTCATGGACAGGGCATGGGTACTGGAAGGCATTGTGGCAGCTGTGTCATGCTCTCCTAGGTCTCACTAGTATCACACTATGCCAAAATGAAAAGATATTCCAGAAGATTAATGAAGGCCAACAGTCTGGGAATGGTTTCAAAGCTGTTTGTCGAGTTTGACTAGACCAACCCAGACCTGATCAAAAACAGCCCTGTTCAATCACATCGTCCCTTCAAAAGACCTTTTTTAGAAGCAGGAAGTCGTTTGCTAGGTCTGGGCAGTAGCACACTATGCCAAAATCAAAAGATATTCCATACCAGCTAAGGGAGGGAAGGGTTCAAAAGCTGTTTAGGAAGTTCTGGGACCTCACAGATCCATAGTGAGAGACATTATCTCCAGATGAAGACAATAGATGAAGGAATATTTAGGATATCCAATGAAAACATCCAAGGACCAGCAGGCCTCTCTCACACCTAAATACAGGTCAGAGTTCATGGCTCCACTATTCCAAAAACATTGAGTTAAATGAGAAAGCCACTGACCTAGAATAACATTGGGTTGGTCTGAATTTAGCCACAAGACACATTGATGACCCTCAGAGTTTCTGGGAAAATCTTCTCTGGACGGATGAGTGGAAAGTTGAACTGTTTGAAGACAGGTGTAACGTTCCATCCGGTGGAAACCAAACACAGCGTTCCACTAGAAGAAAACCAGACCTACTGTCAAACAAGAAGGTGGCAGTGGAATGTTGTGGAGATTATTTGCTGCTTCCGGACCAGGACGACTCGCCATCATTGAGGGAACCATGAATGTTGGGTCATCAGTCAGTAAGTCCACCTCTGAATGTCTGAGGTGCTATGGTGGGACCTGAGAAGATCCGTTCATGCTCACAAACCCTCCAATCTGGCTTCACTGAAGCAGTTCGGGTAAATGGAGTGGTCCAAAATTCCCCCACAGTGAAGTCAAGACGGATCTCCAGGAATCAGAAGAGTTTGCATCGAGTTGATGCTGCAACTAGATATTTCAGACACGGGGATGAATACTTCTTCATGCTGGTGATTCAAATATTGGATAAGCGGTTTGTCTTATAAAATAATATCACTGGATATTTGCATTTTGTGTTTATCCAGGTTGTTTTATGTTAAACTTAGCTTTAAGATACGACAGAGTTCAGTATGAGATGGACTCGGAAATAGAAGAAATCCCGAGGAGGTCCTAAACTTCTTCAACATCAAGGTGTGTACAACACTGATAATCTGCATGTAGGTTCTGATCTTATAACCCTCCCACAACGGAAAAATCTATGTCTGCAGGGTCGCAGGGGGACGTGACGGTCAGTACCAGAGGTAGGGGCTACGGGGGGGGAGATGGGGGATGTTTTTGAAACGCTGTAAGTGACCAGCAGCAGCAGAAGATGATGACGGCGTAGCTTCCAGGTGAGTGAAGACCGGCCAGAGCTCTGACAGCCGAACTCTACCTCCTTAATGAAAGGCATCACTGTGGGTCATCCTGATGGCGGAGTAGAAAACCGAAGTGTCTGACCACAGATTCGTGATGCACATCATTCGCCGTCTGTCATCCGGAGCGGCGGTCGATGGAGGCTGCAGTGACACCAGTATTGCATGTGGGTGTCTGACGGTATTTGACATTAACGATTTTAGGGGAAATTCAGGAGGGATTCAGAGGATATCAGCATCGGTGGATGATATATACAGATATATACTCTTCTAAATGTCCTATGATGGTAACTGGGGTGGCAGTTTGGGAAGAAAAGCATCTTCTCGGGTTTATAATCAAGATCCACCCCTGAATATCATAGACTTTGAGGTAGAAATGTGTCATATGGAGGATTTCGACAGCCCATTACTCCAGAGTAAAGTTCGACGGTGGAAAGTGTGTTACTGAACTTTAGGGGGTTCTTGCTTTGGGTTTTACCTCCTCCTGATGTGGTTTGGACCATCTGTTGCTGGGTTAACTGCATTTCTGATAGGACACGTCAGGGGCGCCTCCCTTTGGAGGTTTTCCAGGCACATCAAACCCCAGGGAGGACCGGGAACTCTCTGGAGGGATTACATATCTTATCTGGCCTGGAAACACATGAGGATATTTTTTATTTAGTTGTTATTATTACATTTTTCTATTATTTAGTCCCATCTTATTCATATTCTGTGTATTACTGTATTTTCTTTACATTATGCTCATTTTACTTCATGTTGTTGTTTGTATGGCTTTAATAAACCAACCTTTTTTTGTTTGTTTTCCTCTTCCTGCTCTGTGCACTAGTAATAGTCTTTGATCATATTTGTTTCTGTGTATTTTAATTTGTAACTTGTAAAACCCTACGGTCGAGGCATTGTTGCTCTAAAATTTCCCCGAAAATCAATCCATTACTTCCTCGCACTGAGATCCATGGAGGTACAAGATTTGAAAGTGATCGATGAAAAAGTTCTTGATTGGTTGGGAAAACTGCTTTCCGTTAAAGAAAAATAATCTCCCTCTAGGGGGTAAAATACGAGCTACAGGTTTACAAATAATATTAATGTTATAGATCTACTCAATTTGATCATATGGACCAAATATGGACTTAATCGGCACTTAAGTTATGGCTCGAAAATTTTAATGTTGGAAATTTACAACCAACCCTAAACCAATCCAGTTCTTCCTCACAGTAAGCTGTCAGAAAAAAAAAGAGTAATTTTATTGATGATAATGTTTCCATTCCGACTTCTCGATACTTTGCTGATTATAGCACCAATAATATCTTTTACGATATCAATGGAATATTTCCGACAGCGGATGAAAACCTTATGCTTTAGGTTGGAGGCAGGAAACCTGGTGAAGCATGACGACCTCAGAGACTTTGACAAATACTGACAGCTAGACAACTGCAGGTAGTCTGTGGTAGTCTGTACCAACCAAAGCGATATAACGCAAGGACCAGTATTGAACCAGCGCCAGGGTTATGGGTGCTCCAGGCTGATGGAAGCACACGGGGAGGGAAGGCTAGCCAAGATTGTCCGGCCTGAAAGTGAAGCACCAAATCTCCCGATGTCCACCCTCCCTCTCACCCCTCTCCTGATGTTTTCACATCTTTTGGGTAAATGGGGCCTTATTTTGTGTCTGTTGTTGTTGCTACAATCATTATTAGGGATGAGCTTCCTGACTAGGTGAAATTACTCCTTTCTCCAGCGGAGTCTGGTCTATGTGATAACAAAAAGGTCCGTCATCATGGATACATCCCATAATGTTCAGCCCATCAGTGGCAGTAAACAAATAATTTCGCTGGACACACTCAGAGGATGATTGCGTTGTAATTATCACACAAAGCGCTGGATATATTGAGCATGCTAACCATTTACACAATAGATTAGCAAAGCTCTCCCTCTAGGTCTCTATTCAGTGGTAAAATATAAAAAAAAGTGCTAATTACATCTGCGAAGGAGGGTTAGCGTTACATTCCAGCTCAGGCTTGTCAAGGACCATCCTTGAGGACCATCAAGGGGATTAAATGACCGTGACCTTGATGGCTTTAATGTCGTTGTTACATGAAATAAAATAATAAGAAAACTGCTCTGGTGCAGTTTTGAGCTACCTTTTTTTTTAGAACTGGAAACCACACACATGTCACGTGACTCTTCACAGTTTTAGATGAGGATGTGATGACGAAGCTGCACTCTCCTCAAAAACTCCAGGCAAACATGACCAAGTGGTTTGTCTGATATCCAGTCAAAATTAATTTCTTTTTATACTTGTTTATTTAAGTTTTTAGGCCATGGCCCAAATACAAAAGGAAAAGAAAAAGACATGAAGGACGTGTCCAAACATCCACAGAAATTCAAACATAACATATGTCCATAATTCAACATGGCGAGATAATACAAATACACGAAATAAATGAAGGTGAAGCATAGACTAGGACAAAGTAAAATAAAAATAACTTTTAGTTTTTTTTGAGTGTAGAGAGATTTTTACTGTTTGCAGTTTGTGGTATTTTCTAAAGGGTGATATTTTGTTGTTATAGTCAGATAAATATCTTTGTTCTGATTGAATTGTATGCAGGACAGAAGAAGAGAAAGTGTGTGTAGTAGCGGCTCATCTTCCTGTTCACCGCTGCTACAAACTTTACCAACTCTGCTGATATCTGCATCTTGTATTATGTAATAATGGTAGTTGGTACGATCCCAGAAGAATCAGCATCTTTCCTGTGTACACGTAGTATTCAACATCGGATTTTATTTCTCTATGATGCTTCAAAATATGAGAGAGCTGTGAGATTTTACTGAAGGTACTCTGTTTATCAAGGTCAACAAGTCGAAATTTTGGCTCAATGTAGGCTGCAAAGCCAAGAACAATCTTTCCATGGAGATGATGAGGTTCTCCATCTTCGTTGTTGTGCTTGAGAATGGCGCCAGCGTCGCCGGGTGAACAGACAGTGACGCACTGACGTTACACAGTGATGCAATGGCGTGGAACTGACAGGTTCTGAGGAGGTACGCAAGTTGCACCAACTAAGCACTGGCACTAGCACCAGCATCGAACTAGCACCAGGTGCTTTTTGGTGGAAAGGGGTATGAGTGATATTACCAACTTTTGACCAAACCATACAATTCCAAATCTATTGGAATATAAAATAGACTTAATGTCCGTTACCAGTTTGGATGGTCCTGCAGAGTCCAAACCACAGATGAAGATGTGTCACTGCTTAGAGTACCTGCAGTGACATCTGCAGTAACTTGCCCCAGTATGATAGTCACAAAACAAAATGATTGACAGAGATGCTACACCCACCACAATCCCCCAAAGCTGCTTTCCTGGAAACTTGTTTACCAACATTTAGAATGAATTTACAAAACTTTGCATGAGATTTGTTGATAACGGGTCTCACATGGAATCTCACTCGAATCAATTATTACATGTCAGTTCAGTGAGATACAGGGACCTGCTTTGAGAAAAATGCATCTTGGATATATTGGTAAATCACAGCATCTTATAAGATAATATAAATTGGCCCCAAGACTGATTCCCAAGGTGAGTATACATAATATATAGAATAATAATAATGAATGACTGGATAATATTTACTGTGCTACTTGTTTGTGCTTTAAAAGTGAAAGTGAAGTGTAAGTAAGTGAACTCCTTGACCGGGATCTGTAGCTCCCCCACTTCAGTACAAGTGTGTATTGTCAATCAAGCACAAGGCGAAGCAGGAAAAACAAAGGACTTGGTACGAAGACTGACCCCTGAGGCAGACCAAACCTAACGGAAGTTATACTATATAGTTACAATGCATAACTATATAGAGAGACATAGACATTCCTGTTTTTACCCAAACACCAACCCTGAGTGCCGGCCATAACCCATCAGCACTCGGTCACATGCTCAGGGGGACAATGATGTCATCATCTCATGCCTGAGGAAAAAAATGCCCCTGCAAAGATTTACAAAAAGTTTGTGCTTTAAAATCTGGACATTCCACCTGATGCAGTCAGTAAGTTAATTCAGCGTAGCAGGATCTTTGGATCTTACAGGGAGGTGCGACTGGTTATCATCGGCATATTCATTTAAGGATACAACACGTCTTTCCATGATATACCCGAAAGAGAAGCATGAATAAAATGAATAGAACTGGTCCAAAGACGGGTCCTTGGGGCACACCATACCCTTACAGAACTAACTAACAATATATAACTATTGAAAGAGACAGAAAATGTCCTGATATACCCCGACACCAACACTGAGGGCCCGCCACACCCCATCAGCTTTTAATGTCTCTAAATAAAGTATCGACAAATACTTATAATAATAGAGAAACAGCATATGCCGTGATGTTCTGAGACAATACTGACGGATTGAAGATCTCACACAGCTGATCATAAAGATGATGTGGGAAAAGTAGAATTATTCTTAAATCTACACAAATACCAGAATCTGATTGAAACCCACCTCGTGTCTGTGCTTACGGTTCAGCGTGGTAATTATTCATCAGACACACTCCAGGGTTCATTACCATCACTTCCCTCCTGCCAGTCAGTAAGCGCCGATGAAGAAAAACCACCAACACATCCCATTCTGACAAAACCCCCGCGCCCTGACCTCCACCTCTCCCCCCGCACCAATTAACAGGGTGTGGCGACCAACCCTGAACCCGACACTTCCTGTGTCTCCGCTTTAATTAGGCCCGAGTCTCTGAAGGCCGCACAGAGGACCGGTTCCAATTATACGGCGGAGACGGATGAAGCTGCATGACATCATGCTGGAATTCATCAGAAGGAGCCCAAAGGTGCAGCTGAGCGTTCTGTGGCGAATGAATAAGATGTTCTAAACAAAGATGGGGCATAGAGGCATGAGAAGAAGAATGAAGATCCTCATCATGGGCACATGCTTTGAAGGATTCTCCTTTAATCCAGCCATGTTTTTATCACCACTTCCCATTTGATCCGTATTACAACCCCCTCCTTCCCTTCCACATGCTCATCCTCTTTATCCCTCCTTGCCTTTTTTTTTTTTGTTTTTATCTCTCCTCATCCTCCCACCCTCGCAATCTCTCTAAATCTCTTTACTCTGCCCACGCAGGAGAATCTGCTATACATCCACAACCTTCCATACGTTAACACCCACTAGTTTATATTCTGGGGCGGTAAAATAAAGATCTGCGGTCTACTAGCTTTGAACTAAAGACTAGATTTGTTGCTATCTGAGATGTTCTTTCCTGCGGTGCGACAGTGTGGCACACGTTAATTAACCCACATCATGAGCAGAAAAAACAATTTAATGGTCTCCTTCACCAAAGCTGCTAATTCCAGGTTGGTGCTGGAGTCAGACCAAAGTTGTTTCAGCCGGTGAACTTTCTAAGCGTAGCCCCTCCCATACGCTGCTGGACTCCCACTGGGCAGATCAACCCTTACTCTAGAAACTCAGGACCTTCATCTAGGTCGCAAGCTTTCTCCTGCTCCCCTCTCCTTCATACATAGACCCGGAAAAAACAATTTATCTACAATCCACAGGTTTATGATCACTATGGTCAAAATCTGTGGTCTGATGTTGATCACAGTGACTCAATGGAAGTACTACGTCTCTGATGTCATGACCTGATACTACAGCCCCTGTGACGTAATGCCACTATTTTGGTGTCCTTGCAATGTAATGACACGGCTCCACTGTGTCTGTGACATCATGGCGCGACTGCAGTGCCTATGTGATGCAAAGCCTCGACACCAGAGCGTCTCTGATATAATGATGTGGACCCAGTTTGCCTTTGGCCAAGTATGTTCATGCCAAGCAGCTCGGCTGGAGTCTGTGGTGAAACTCTTGATTCCTGGTAGTACTTCTTACATTTATGGTATGTTTTGTTGTGTTCTCAGTAAATGTTCTGGTTGTTGAGAGTTTTTACTAACTTTGGTGTCCCCGACAGCAATGGTGTATCCCCGAAAAATCCCTTATCGCTTGTGTTGTAAAAGAGAAGTTATGTATAAAAAACTATCTATCCATTTATCTATCTATGTATCTATATCTGTGTGTCGGTCTGTTTGTCTTTCTGTCTTTCTGTCTTTCTGTCGTCAACACAAAATTAGATTTTCATTATTATTATTATTTAAAATAAACAGGACGATTTTTGTGGATTGTCATCTTCTTTAATAATATTACTCATTTATATATTATATATGGATACTTTTATTTCATTAATAGTATAACCCATAAGATGATGTTTTGTATAATGTTGGTTGCATTCTCTGAAACACTTTGTCCTTCTGGCTGGCCTAATTCCCTGCATCAGTATAAACACGTTACTGTTAATAGTTAACAATGCATCAAGTTCATTCATTGGCATGTTCGGAACTTCATTCTCTGGAACTCTTTCTAGAAATAGGACTGGGCCCCGTAGGCTGTCAGCACTGGGCTCCATGTCAGTGGAAAAGGATCTTCTAGTGGAGCTGAAAGGCAGCGCTGTCCCAAACCTCTTGAGCTCTATTTAAAGAAAGAAAGGAGGATGGACTTTCTTCATCTTCCGATGATGAACACCTCAGATGACTCGGATGGATTCTGATTCTTGATTATTGCTGGCTTTAGATGGTCGCTCTGAATCAGGTCCAGATTCAGTGGTCTGGTGCTTATATCATTACAGCCACATCATGACATCACGCCACCACTTCAAGGACATGGAGGAGTAAGCGCTTAACAAGGGTTATTTTTTCTGTATTTCATCCACTGAGCCACCAGGAAGAACCTTCTTGGCGAGCGACGTAGAAGCCAGTATCCTCAAGAGACGGATCCATGGCCCGGGAAGGACCCTGTGACTTTATAATTAGCAATCAATACGGAAAAAGTGACAAGAAGAAATGCAAATGTAGGTTTAAAAAAAAGCCTAGCAGGGGTAGATAAAGAGGAACGATGAGGAGCCCTGAGGGCCTCCTGCTCATGACTTTATTTCAGACAGTTCTCATCTGCATCATTAATTCCCTGCTAACATATTCCAGCAGCTCACCAGGAGAGACGATTCCTCCGCTAACCTCACAACATAAATCTTCATCTCCTCCCTCTCTGCGGATCCAGCAGACCGAGAAGACCGGCGCCTCATCCGTGGAGCTTTTTGGTTTCCAGTAAAGTTTAGTGTGCAGAGAGATGTTTCCCATCAATCATAAACCTCAGTGGAGACGGCGGCGAAGTTTGATTGATGAAAGTGACATTTTTTCTTTCTCCTTAATTCCATTCATGGAACGATGTAGGAATGTAAAAATTCCAAGACTTACTGGGATCTCGTTTTTGTAACTGTTAGATGACTAACTAACAATAATTCAATTTACGGCACAACATCAAAGATTAAAAACACAATGAAAGATTTTTTTTTTAATTATTGAAATCTACACAATTAATGAAAAATAAATAAAACAAAAAATTGAGAAATAACATAATGTGATAAATATATAACATAATCATCAAAGATAATAAAACACATGAGCAAATGTATAAGAATTTAATTGATCAAAGTTAAAAAATGATCATAATAAATCAATTCAAAATAACAGCATTTTTAACACTTACATTATAAATTCTATTGTTGTTAATAAAACTGTATTACTTAACTTATTTTTCCATTTTCAAATCAATGTAACAAAGTACTTTATTGGACAAATAATGTAAAAGTTAAGAGAACAAAGCATAAAAATGAATAAATAAAATTAAATACTATATATGTGTCTTTACATGTCACAATAATATATTATATTTTATAGCATGAGTAATAATAATACACTTTCTTTTTATTTTATACCTTTGGAAACAAGTTTCAAATTACCGTACAATACAAAATAATAGAGTAAATTATAATATATCACATAGCAAAAGATTTTTCTTAAAATGACTAATAAATCCTAGAAAAATAAACAAATAAAACACATAATGAAATACATTTCAAAATAACAAAAACGTAAAGAAATGGAAACAATAAAACATGGCAAAGATAATGTTATAAGACAGTTTATGAACTTTAAACATAAATACTGCATTAGGAAAGAAAGCTGTCAGAAAACTAGTAAAGTCAAAATATGATTTTCCACTCTCATGTCTTTCATGAATATCTCAGTTGAGAGTCAGAGGATTGGCGGCCCCTCCCCTTCCGAGCGTTACATCAGAAACACTTTCTCTGACAGATATCTGTCGGCACATTTCTCACTCTTTCTCACTCGGCCTCTCATCCAGGCGGCCTCGTCCTCTGACCGTCTTTATGTGAATCAGGTGACACAATCACATCTTGTGAAAGTGTTTTGACCTTCAGAACATCATGTATCCCTTGGCTGCCGGAACAAACTCTTTGCACTGATGCGGACCGACCACAACCTCCATCATTACCCACATTAACTATTTAGCAACCGTTTTCAGAGGGCAGAGCACAGGCCGTCCCCTCTACGACTAAAAACTGAAAAACGTGTCTCCAAATGTCGCCAAAAATGGCAAACTGAAGCAATGGATGAGGGGAAGCTAATATTTAAAAGGAGCATGAGAAAACTTTTAAATGTATGAGATTTCTGTCCATCCAGAAAATCGAACAACGATTCCCGAACTTTGGGAAACGTTGTCTGGTGGACAAAAAAGGTACTGCAGGTGGGCCTTGAAAGATCTCTCAGGTCCCGTTTACTCTTAAACTCTTTTACCTTTGCATTTTAAAAAGTTTCACGTTCATATGATAATGTTCTTAAACTGAAATGAAAGACTGACAAAACTCTGCCATACACACACCAAGCCAGTAGATGGTGCTATGAGTGACATATATCACCACCACCGAAGAAGACCGACAAAGACATGTAGTTATTCTCCACTGTTGAAATCATGACGAGGAACTCGCTAGTTTGTCATCGTTTGAATTAAGTACAAAAAATTTGAAAACAGAAGGATGTTTCCCGTACGGCTTCCTTAAATACCTGGGTATCTAATATACCATGCTTATGCTTTTATCTCTTGCCATCTTTTGCCACACACTTTTTTGCAAAGGCCAAATCTCCAGAAGCATGATTATTAATAATAATCCTAATAATAATAAATTGAACTTATATAGTGCCTTTCTATGAACTCAAGGACTTCATAGCGTCTTCCTTATAAGGAAAGTGGCAGGGCAGACCATCCATATACACTCATTTAGCTTTTACCAGCTTGTTTTTTCTCTTTTAATGTGAAGACTGAACCCTTTATATCATCAGGAAGTATTTACAATTAGATAGTTACATTTTAAAATGAATCAAAACTAATTAGACAAAAAAATGACATTTAAATTGTGAGAAATTCTTCATATGTCCGACTTTAAGGGTTTTTAATTGTGCATAAAACATACATAGAAGGTGTTTTATTTTCATTTCATTCTTATTATGGAGATACAGTGTGATTACTTTGAAGTCTGTTATTTTATTCATATTTCATTTTCTATTGAACTTATCTTACTTACTAATCTTTCTTTTCTTCTAAAATTATCACTATGAAGATGACATCCGTTCATTCCATACATCAAAAGCTTCTCATTGGTTGAACTGCAGGTGATGTAATGTTGATATAAGAAGTCGGCGGGCGATCTGGTAGACCGGAGTAAATCATGTAAATAACAACCCTTTGTTCTGCGAAGTTAAACGCCTCAGATATCACACAGTCATGATGTAGCTGTGATGTTGAAGGATGTGGCCGCGTTGGCCTGGATCAACCTTCAAATTACATCTTCTGCTTCTTTTTTCTCCATGTTGATATCGGGCCGGATCTGTTGCAATTTCAAATATGAGCGTTTAATCTATCAATCTAGTGTCAAACAGCTGAGACACAGATTTAACATTTCGTTATTTATGCCTATTTCTTGCTTTCGGAAACACTGAATCAGATGCTGCAGCTCCTTAAAGCTGATTTTCTCTGCCAGAAAATATGATCCTGTCCAGTTTTGGCAGAGCTTCTGTCTGAAGTTAAAGAGTTGATGTATCTCGAGGCGTTGTTCTGGAGTGATGTGGTCTGGTAGACGGACCTACGGTTTAGGGCATCATCAGCAGTATTGATGGTGTTGTATCGGTCCGTGGCGGTGAGGAAAGAGATTAGCCGTAAGGACAAGCTCACAATCTACCAGAGCATCTACGTTCCAACCCTCACCTTCGATCAGGAGCTCTGGATAGAGACCCAAAGAATGAGGTCAAGGATACACGCGGCTGATATGAGCGTCCTTTGTAGGGGGGCTGGACGCAGCAATGGAGAAAGGAGCCAGTTTGGGTGGTTTTCCAGATATGCCCAAGTGGGAGCATTCCCACTTCCCACTCCCACTGCCTGCTTTCACCGCAACCCACTGCCAGATAGAAAACCGATAAGTGCGGAAAAACAATAATTTACTGTCACATGGTCAAGGACGTTTTCAGTCGATCTTCTTTGTCTTCCCTAACAACGACCAGAAGCACTTACTGTGTTTGGTTTATGAGCCAAGGTTGAGATGAAGCTCAAGCAAAAGTTCCGTAGGGAAGAACGTCCTCCTGTGCACCCGGGCCAAAGTCTTTTTAATTTGATTCTCTCCATTCATCTAGTTTCTGTAATCATGCTGCTGGTTCGTGAACCGAACACCTCCCAATCTCCAACCCGCCCTCTCAGATCCATCACCTTCATCCTTCATCAGTCTCAGCAGAGTCATCAGCCACCACCACCAGTATCCACACTGCCTGGGTGGATGCAGCTGCTGCCGCCATTCAGTCGCATTCTCCCAGAGGAGTCTGAGCACCAAAGACTTTCTGATGGATTCATTATTGCGTCTCTTAGAACAAACATTCATCTTTACATCAATCTTTTTGTCTCTGTTAATACGTTCACCGCCAACCTTGAAAACATAGTTTCTCCTACACATTTGGTCAGGGAGGGGTGAGTTGAGGAGTGAGCTATTCTATCGGTTACAATTAATCCGAAACTCCTATAAACTAGACCTTTACATTTGTGAAAGTAATCAACCCTCCGCTTATGCCGACCAGCACACCTGTCCGTTCTTATCCATCATTCCATCCTAGTTCCCTGCCGGTCTTGGATTCCTGACCATGCTGTGTCCCTCATACCAGAAACCAAGCCCGAGCTCTAATGGTTCTGGAAGGCTGATCAATAACCTATCTTTGTGTCAAATTAGGACAGACCTGTACCTCCAGCTTCTACATCGGGCCCGGGTTGTTCATTATATGCCGCGTGGTTGTCAGAGTGAATAATGGCAAACAGGACGGGGAAATAAGCAGCGTTGTAAAGGTCGCGTTGAACACGCTTCTTAGAGTAAAGAGATGGAGGTAGAAAGTGTGAGACGGATATGTCCTTAAGGCCAGAGGTCTCAGGAGGAAAAACATCAAAATCTTCCTACTGTCTGAGGAACATAATGTGCCAGAGCCAGTTTAGTTTAAGGGAATGAAATTGCAAAACAATACGATCACCGTGGGAGGAATTTAAAGATTTTCTCTCCATTAAGAGAAGAGGATGCTGGAGCTTTACTTTATAATGTAGAAAATGTAAACCACTTCCCCTGATAGCAGAAATCGTTAAGCTTCCGAGGTCTGACTTCCTGTGCGATGCTTTGTGTTCAGCCGATCTATTAGCTCCCTAATTCTGATGATAAAAGTCACCTTTTAGTGCCTGTAACTAACTAGGCAGGGACTGCGGATGCTAACTAGCCTCATAAGTGCTAATAAAGGCTAATGCAAAGGTCAGGCGCTGCACATCAGCCCAATAATGGACCGATTATGGAGGAGCTCTGCTTTATAATACAGTTTTTGTACATCATCTGAACTCATTTGGTGAATCCTACAGGGTTTCCTGTGATGTTGGTCCAAATGTGGGAAACTATGAACCACATTAGGATTAATTTGCAACAGTGCTGCAGGTACAAAAGCCTGCACTTATTTCTAAAAGGATGGAAACAGAAAAGTAATATGTGAGCCTGATAACAGAGGAATGATGAGACGTTTCAGGTCAACTTTCATGCATAACATCATCGTTATAGTCACTAAAGTCTAGTAACTATGATCCAAGACCAGACTGTTTCACTTTATGAACCTGGACTGTTTCACTGTATGAACCTGGACTGTTTAACTGTATGAACCTGGACTGTTTCACTGTATGAACCTGGACTGTTTCACTGTATGAACCTGGACTGTTTCACTGTATGAACCCGGACTGTTTCACTGTATGCACCTGGACTGTTTCACTGTATGAACCTGGTCTGTTTCACTGTATGAACCCGGTCTGTTTCACTGTATGAACCTGGACTGTTTCACTGTATGAACCTGGTCTGTTTCACTGTATGAACCTGGACTGTTTCACTGTATGAACCTGGTCTGTTTCACTGTATGAACCTGGACTGTTTCACTGTATGAACCTGGACTGTTTCACAGCATGAACCCGGACTGTTTCACTGTATGAACCCGGACTGTTTCACCGTATGAACCTGGACCATTTCACTGTATGAACCTGGACTGTTTCACTGTATGAACCCGGAATGTTTCATTGTATGAACCCCGATTTTTTCACAGTGTGAACCCGGACTGCTTCACTATGGGAACCCGGATTGTTTCACTGTATGAACCCGGAATGTTTAACTGTATGAACGTGGACTGTTTCACCGTATGAACCTGGACTTTTTCACTGTGTGAGCATGGTTGTACGAGCCAACTATTAGGTGATCATGCAGGTGAAAAGATAAAAAGATTCTTTGCTGGCGTGGTTTCAAGAGAACTCTGAAGACCTGAATATAACACCTGGATGAAGTGTAATATTCTCTGAAACTAGAGTGACGATGAGTCGAGGTAGTCAAACCAACATTAGGCTCTCTGGCAGCCGCTCTGATGAACACTCCTGCAGAACATGCAACATCTGTGGAATAAAACTGGGATGAAACTGCTGATTTTAAGGGGGGCCTTGTTATTGTGTGTGATCCAGAGCACACCTGTGCAATTATTATGTTGTTAAATCAGAATATTCATGCACAGCACCTGTCCGGGGGACGGAGGAATCTGAACAGGAAGTACCCACTGACTAATCTGTGCTTAAATCTGAGATAGTTTCCATACAAATGTGATTATTTGACTTCAAAAATGCGATGAGAAGCAGAAGAAATAGAATATTCAGTCCTATTATGTAAAAAGAAAGTGGAGCACACACACAAAATTAGAGAGGAAAAACTTCTCATACACACCGACAAACATACTCAACTTGTCAGGGTCTCAGTTAGTTCCAAATGTACTGATGAAATTGAACGCACGCCTATGAACATTCAGTTCTATTATCAATTCAATCACGGCGGCAAGTAGAATTGTTTTTTTTCTCTGTTGTGTGGTGTTCCATCATCTGCAGTGCTACCCAGTTTATCAGTATTAGCATGTAGCATTTACATGCTAAGTCAGCATTAGCTAACCACCATCTCTGTCTTTTTGCCCCAGCTATGCCTGCCACAACTTTACAGCACCAATTAAAAGGAATGATAGTGTGGAACAGGTCAACTTTATGTGTATTCCTGGGCTTCCTGGTCCACCGGTCAACTAGAAGTCCGCTCAGAAGGTTGCTGTGGCAATCTTCCCTCCTGTGATGTCATGTTAAAAAGATTGTTACCATATGATGGAGAAAAACTTCTGACTGCTGCTCTAATTAGGGAAGGGAAAATCACATCTGGGATGTGATAAGATGCATCAAGCGCGCCTCCCTTTGGAGGTTTAACAGGCAGGTCCATCTGGGAGGAGAACCTTGGGTACATCCAGACCTCACTGGGAGGGAGTTTATATATAATGTGGCCCCGGAGCTCCTTGGGAGCCCTCATAAGGAGCTTGAGAGCATTGCTGGTGAGAGGAATGCCTTGACTAGCCTACTTGATTTGATGCTTCCATGACCCAGAATAAAAAAATACCTCTGTAAAGGCAGTGCTGAATGATGTCCTTCAGATGCCTCCTACCTCCTCGCCTGCCTCCAGGAACAATAATCATAACTGATGGTGAGGGATGAAGGAGGAGAACATCTGAGAGCTGTAATCTGTCTCTGGCTCCAGAGAGCATGCTCGTACTTCAGCGAAGACATGAAAGTGGGCCACTGCCGCTCCGTGAAGATCCTTCAACAGTTTTCAGGAGCCTATGTTCCATTAAACATGGAAATGAAGCGTGAGAGGAGGATGTAGGACGTCCTTCTTCGAATGTAAAGATATTACTGGAAAATGAAACAGCATTAAAGAGCCGCAGGAGACGGGAAAATGAACATCGGGTGTTTTTAAAGGGACACCGCACGCCCGCAAAAGCTTTTAGTTTTACAGCACTAAGTACGACAAGAGAGGGAAATCACATAGACCTGTAAGCCATAACATTATAACCACTGACATGTGAACCTAGAATAACATTGAGTATCTTGTTGCCATGGTTGCCTGTCAGTAGGCGGGATATTAGGCAGGAAGTGAATGTTTCATCCCTAAATTTGATGTCGAAAACAGGAAAAAATGGGCAACAGTCAAGAATCTGTGAAACTTCAAATAGCAAGACGATTGGGTCAGAACATCCCCAGTATGGCTGGTTTATGTTGGGGCTTGCTGGATGAGAAGGAGTTTCATTACAGCCATTAAGGATGTGATGAAGACGTGGCTCAGTGTTTCAGCAGCAGAGAAGGAGAGGGAAGGATGCAGATGGGATGTGATGTTGAGGTGGAAAAAGGCAGATCTGGTGGTTTGTGTGATGTGGTTTTCTAAAGAGAGGTTTTTCTCAAACGGTACTCCCTAATGGCAGTGGCATCTTTCAAGAGGATGATGATGAATGCTCCTTGACACTCTGCAGGAATGCTTGAGGAATTGTTTTAGGAAGACAACATCAAGCTGAAGGTGCCGACTTGGGCTCCAGACTTCCCAGAACTCAGTCCACTCCAGCATCTGTGGGATGTTCAGGACAAACAAATCCAATCCATGGAGTATAACCTCGCAACTTCCAGGACTTATAATATCTTCTGCTAATGCCTGGGTACCAAATACCACCGCACACATTCAGAGATCTGTCGGGGTCCAGGCCTCGAAGGGAAAATGTTTTGGCCACACAATATTAGGCAGGTGGTTATAATGTTATGGCTAATGAATATGAGATACATCATGCACAAGACTACATTTTCTGCAGGTAGTGTTTTTTTTAAATCACTACCTGCAAACAGAAGAATGTCAAATTAATCCTGAAGCCTGAAATCAGCTTCAAGCACTGAAAAGAGAAACCCCACCCCCCCCACTGACCACCGAAAACATGAAAATCGCAGATGAGAGCCACACACCGTAATGGAAAAGGTGGCTTCACCTCCTCTGAGTTCATTCATCATGGCTGGTTGAACAGCAGGAAAACCAGCGAGGCACACAGCAGCAGCTCCGCAGCCTCGGATTAATCACAGCAACTTTACCAGAAATAATCCAGGGCTCACACGCGAGGCACCGACCCTCCGCCGCCGCTCAGTCTGCATTCTTATCTGAGTGATGGACTACCTCCTCCCCTCCACCATGAAGCCCGAGGGAACTGTTCTTTACTTCCTGCTGAGGGCACAAGATTTATAGAGGTGGTTAAATCCATCTGTAGACAAACTGTTCATCTCTGAGTCGACTGTCCTCAACGAGTTATTTCACATCAATTCACCGTATGAACCCGGACTGTTTCACTGTATGAACCTGGTCTGTTTCACTATATGAACCCGGACTGTTTCACTGTATGAACCTGGACTGTTTCACTGTATGAACCTGGACTGTTTCACTGTATGAACCCGGTCTGTTTCACTGTATGAACCACGTCTGTTTCAATGTATGAACCTGGACTGTTTCACTGTATGAACCCGGTCTGTTTCACTGTATGAACCCGGACTGTTTCACTGTATGAACCTGGTCTGTTTCACTGTATGAACCTGGTCTGTTTCAATGTATGAACCTGGACTGTTTCACTGTATGAACCCGGTCTGTTTCACTGTATGAACCCGGACTGTTTCACTGTATGAACCTGATCTGTTTCAGTGTATTAACCTGGACTGTTTCACTGTATGAACCTGGACTGTTTCAGTGTATGAACCCGGACTGTTTCACTGTATGAACCACGTCTGTTTCAATGTATGAACCTGGACTGTTTCACTGTATGAACCCGGTCTGTTTCACTGTATGAACCCGGACTGTTTCACTGTATGAACCTGGTCTGTTTCACTGTATGAACCTGGTCTGTTTCAATGTATGAAGCTGGACTGTTTCACTGTATGAACCCGGTCTGTTTCACTGTATGAACCCGGACTGTTTCACTGTATGAACCTGATCTGTTTCAGTGTATTAACCTGGACTGTTTCACTGTATGAACCTGGACTGTTTCAGTGTATGAACCCGGACTGTTTCACTGTATGAACCCGGAATGTTTCACTGTATGAACCTGGTCTGTTTCAATGTATGAGCCTGGACTGTTTCACTGTATGAACCCGGAATGTTTCACTGTATGAATCTGGACTGATTCACTGTATGAACCTGGACTGTTTCAATGTATGAACCTGGACTGTTTCACTGTATGAACCCGGACTGTTTCACTGTATGAACCTGGTCTGTTTCACTGTATGAACCTGGTCTGTTTCACTGTATGAACCTGGACTGTTTCAATGTATGAACCTGGACTGTTTCACTGTATGAACCCGGACTGTTTCACTGTATGAACCTGGTCTGTTTCACTGTATGAACCTGGTCTGTTTCACTGTATGAACCTGGACTGTTTCACTGTATGAACCTGGACTGTTTCACTGTATGAACCTGGACTGTTTCACTGTATGAACCTGGACTGTTTCAGTGTATGAACCTGATCTGTTTCACTGTATGAACCTGGACTGTTTCACTGTATGAACCTGGTCTGTTTCAGTGTATGAACCTGGACTGTTTCACTGTATGAACCTGATCTGTTTCACTGTATGAACCTGGACTGTTTCAGTGTATGAACCTGGTCTGTTTCAGTGTATGAACCTGGACTGTTTCACTGCATGAACCTGGACTGTTTTCACTATAAGAACTGAACCTGGTATGTTTCCCTGTGTGAAACCTTTTTATTTTCTCTGTAAAATTAGGTTTTCAACATATTATGACTATACTTATTAAGTTGAAAATAAAATTAGGCACTGTTTTGAATTTTATTGTCTCTTACCGTTGCCATTTAACAGTTTAACCGTAATTTTAACCTACAATTTTTCTGGCAACCACGGCTATTTTACAGTGTGTGACGGAAGCCTTCGCAGACTCATTGATTTCAGTCACCTTCTGGAATTTCCTTTGATTTTGGCATAGTGTGCTACTGGTGTGCCTACTGCCGCTGAAGATGGTCTACTGCAGTCATGATGTGATACTAAGACCATGATGGTGGTCTCCTCACTCTGAGCTGAGCTAGAAACGAGAAGGTTATTTTCAGCCTTTGTGCCTAGGGACCAGTTGGTCGTTTGTTTACGTCCCTCTTGCTCTCTCACTGGGGCTCAGTGGACTGCGGGGCGGCGGCACAGATTTGTTTAGTTAATGAGTCCCTGCTGACACGTTTAAGACATGACGGGCGCTGTCAGGCTTTCATTCGCTGGAGGAAACAACAAACCGGTGCCAGAAGCAGGCGTCTGCTGGAGAGCTGGCAGACGCTCCGCGATGCAGAGCAGATGCCCAGACGTGACAAACGGATCCCATCAAAAATAACAAAGGAGATAGCGGACTGAGGAATAAAGTCACAATTTGGAAACAGTTCAAGCGGTTCCAGTATTTAACAGGCAGGGGGTCCGGAAGAATGAGGAGCACTGGAAATGTGCAAAAATTGATCTCAAACTGAAACTAATTTTTAATTAACAGGTCGGGGAACAAAATTTATTTAAGTGGTTTTAGAAGCTGCACTGTACGGTTATTGTTTCTGCAACAAACAGTCGGAACTGATGTAATGTGTTGGTCGTATAAGAACAGCAGCCTCCAGTCCAAATCAAATAATAAAAAAATAAATAGCCGAGGTTACATGATGGAAATAATTTCATCGACTGCAGATCCGGTTGAAAATCAGTCATGTGGAGTGAGTCATGTAAATAATTAGATTGTTGGTCAATGGTCAGGTTGCGAGCTGGAGGTCTTTGCTCTGGCTGAGGAGTCAAACCAAAGCAGAACCCGAGCCTCCATCTTATTTATGAGGGTTCTCCTAGTTTATCAGCCTGCAGCTGCACATTTTTTTCACTTCCACTCAGTCGGATAAAAAAAAGCTTTTCTGTCATTCCAGCTTTTGTCAGAAAGCTTCAGAGGAAGACCTGCCTGGAAAAAATACATTTCAATCAAAGAAGACGCGCTTAGATTCAGACTCTTGGAGATTTTGATTGAAGTGTTTCTTCCCTGGGCAGCAGCATGGAAACAAGGAGAGTTGTTATGTTGTTCAAACATTGAATCCACAAAAAGGATCACTTAAGTACGCTACTGCTGCTCCAGAATGGTCTGACTCTCAGAGAGCCGATCCCTGAGGACGTGGTTGAAGCCACTATAGATGGCTTAAATGCAGGAACATCTCGCGATGTGTTTAGATGGACTCCCTGATCAGCCGATCTTTTTATGCAACCCTCATCCCTAACAGGGAATAGATTTTCCACATCTCCTCAAAACCCGCTGGACAGAATTCAAACAAAATTTCCTTCATGCTTTCCCAGGGCTCTGAAGGTGAGCATCTATTAATTGGTTTCGCCAATTAGCCCATTTTCACAGCGGTAGAGGTTCTGGTCAACCCGCATGAAAGTAGCTCCGTGTCCTTATTTCCGGTTTGTGATTTATTCAATTTTGTTTGTTATTTCTATGTCTACAATCGTTGCTGCTTCCTGCCATACCAGGACGCTGTCTTTCTGTGACTAGACTCAAAAAGGTGTAACGTAAAAGTTCTGCAGTGGTCTAGTCAAAGTCTTGACCTGAACCCAACTGAGATGCTGTGGTGAGACCTGAGAAGATCAGTTCATGCTCACAAATCCTCCAATGTTGCTGCTTTAAAGAAGAATGGGCCAAAATTCCACCACAGTGATGTCAGGGATGGACCTCCAGCTATCAGGGGGGCTTTGAATGAAGTTGTTTCTGTTGAAGGTGGAACAACTAGATTCCGTATAAAACTAAATCAACATTAAAACCTGTATTTTTATGTTTACCTACGTTGTTTTATGTTATAGTTAAAACATCCGACACAGTTTAGTCTGAGATAAACACAGAAAGCAGGAGGGGTTCAATACTTTTTTAAAGCTGTGTTTAATCCCTGTTGTTTCCTTAACAACAACATTAAAATGAAAAACCTCCCCCAGCCAGAGGGAAAATACACCATCCATCAGGACCCCCTGAGCTCTGCTAACAGCCCCCTGATGAGAGCCCAGAGACCCCTTTAGCCTCACTTTGATTCAAAAGTAATGTAAGAGTATCGGTGCGCCGGCTTTTAGGCTGCTTGGGCTTAAATAGCAATTTACAGGTCACGGTGCTTTTAAATTGAAGCTGTATATTTGTAGGAACATGTATATTAAATAAATGAAACACATCAATATTTCATCAGAAGACAGGATGTGATGGGGGACTGGAATTAGATTTTTTGTATTAGGTTTTCTATAAATTGCTCTTTTTTGTCACGTGGTTCTTCTATGTGACTCGCCACAAAAAGGGGCCGGACTTTTTTCCGTTAGAGATCCTTCTTCCTCTTTTATAGTTTCTATAATCCTCCGTTATTACTTTAATGTTTCTGTTATTCTCTCTGTTCCATAAAAGGAAAATATGATTGGGATGACACAAGGAAAACATTTTCAGACGTTTTCAAAAATATTCTAAATCTTTGTTGTGTTTTATAAACAAATCTCCCCAAAACACTTTTGGAATGTCCAGAAAAGTAATTTTTGAGGATTGTACAACTTCATGGCCTTTTGTGTCTCCTTTGCCAACCTGCTTCAAACATTATTACCGCCAGACTAATGTTCCAAAACAGCTCCGACCCTTCGAGGCCTGGACTCCAGGAGACTTCTGAAGGTGTCTGCTGGAAGCTGGTACCAAGATGTTAACAGAAGATCCTTTCAGTCGTGGAGGATGGGATCGGACTTGTTTGTGTCAGGGAGTATTTTCCTGCTGTCTTTAGGATTTACTATTTTCATGAAGTCTTGGTCTTCATCCCATTTTAAGATCATTCATGTTCACCTCGCCCTATCATCTTCTCCAGCCCCTCGTTGTCCTACAGCAAATACTTTCTTTGGTGAATAAGAGAAAAGGGATCAAAGTTAATGGACCCTGTGGCGCGATGGTATCATCTCTGACTCCAGATCAGAAAGTTACGTGTTTAAATTACATCTGTTTTCATGATACATCTATTTGATGGAGTAATTAATCCGAGTGAAGCTGTTTTAAAAATGATATAGTAGTTCTACCTTGTTCAGTAGTAATTCAACCAATAAATAAAGGTAATGGTGGGGTTTTTTTCTAGATTGGTCCCTGTGATTCATTCTAATGGGATACCAGAACCAACTTCAATGATACATGTGAGGCCTTTGAAGGTGTTTCATTAAAGTTAGTTAGTAAATACTTGGTAGAAATGTATATACTCTGTGGTGAGATGGTAGGCCTTCTAGATCAGAAGTTCGCATCTTCAAATCACGTCAGGGTCATGTGTTTGTTTTATTTTTCCCAAATAATTCTGGTACCAACATCCCTTTCCAGCTCATCCAGCTTTAAGTCAGTTCTGGGTCCTTCCTGAGGTATCGTACCAACTGGACTGCGAGCTGAACCTCAAAAGATGAAGAATTGTCTGAATTACTGTCTTCCTCACTTTATCTCTCATGCTTAGTTCAAACAGCATGTCAGAGAGGCTCATTTCCGTTGCTTCAGTGTTTATTTGTGGTTAGAGGCACTCTACTCTCATGTCTTTACCTGATCCTCAAATCACGTCAGGGTCAAGGGATCGATCAAGGTAAAAAATCCCAAAGGCACTGTTTTTCAAATGATTCTCTCAACCGCAACAGTTTCTAGTTCCCTCTCCTCATCATCACTTTCCAGATTCTCTTGCTGTTTACTGATGATCCCCTCGCTAGAAGAGATATCTGATCACTCCATCATGTTTTGGTTCTTGCCAGTGGTTCAGTCTAATGAGATACCAAAACACCCCTCAACGGTACTTTGATTGCCCCAGAAGGTGGTTCCTTTGACCTGGTTATGAGTCAATACCAATGGAGAATTTATGGACTCTTTGACTCAACGGTAGCACCTCTGATTCCAGATCAGAAGGTTCCGTGTTCATATCACATCAGGGTCAATGGCCCACAGTGTCATTGGTCAGGGTCAGGGTCATGGGATTCATTCAAAGTACAAATCCTACAGAAGCTCCTTTTGTGCTTATTCTCTCACCAGCAACAGTTTCTCCTCTCATCATCACCTTCCGGATTCTTAGTCTTTACTGAAAATACCTGTTTGCTCTAAGCCAAAGGTTGATTGCCAGTGGTTCATTCTAAAGAGAGACCAGAACCACCATGAATGGTACTTTGATTGCCCTATAAGGTGTGTCCTTTGAGTTGCTGCTAAGTCAATTCCCAGGGCTTTTAAAGACCCTGTAGTGCAACAGGAGCACAACTGAACCTAGATTCAAAAAATTACGTGTTCAAATCATATCAGCGTCATGGGATCGATCAAGGTCAAAAATCCCAAAGGCTCTAATATTCAAATGATTCTCTCAACAGCAACGGTTTCTAGTTCCCTCTCCTCATCATCATGGTCCAGATTCTTTTGGTCTTTACTGAAGATTTCCCTTGCTAGATATTATATCTGATCCCCCATGGAGGGGTTTGAATGAAGCTACTGACAGAGTGTTGATATACACCTTAAAAATAACATAACGCTACATGGACCCTGTGGCGCAATGGTAGCGCGTCTGACTCCAGATCAGAAGGTTGCGTGTTCAAATCATGTCAGGCTCATGGGATTCATTCAAAGTACAAATCCTACAGAAGCTGCTTTTGTGCTTATTCTCTCACCAGCAACAATTTCTCTCCTCATCATCACTTTCCAGATTCTAAGTCTTTACTGAAAATACCCGTTTGCTCATAGCCGAAGGTTGATTTCCAGTGGTTCATTCTAATGAGAGACCTGAACCACGATGAATGGTACTTTGATTGTCTTATAAGTTGTGTCCTTTGAGTTGCTGCTGACTAAATACCTGGGGCCCTTTATAGATCATGTGGTGCAACAGGAGCACAATTGAACCTAGATTCAAAAAATTACGTGTTCAAATCATATCAGCGTCATGGGATCGCTCAAGGTCAAAAATCCCAATGGCTCTACTTTTCAAATGATTCTCTCAACAGCAACGGTTTCTAGTTCCGTCTCCTCATCATCATGGTCCAGATTCTTTTGGTCTTTACTGAAGATTTCCCTTGCTAGATATTATATCTGATCCCCCATCTTGTTTTGGTTCTTCCCAGTTGTTCATTGTAATGAGATACCAATACCACCCTCAATGGTACAATGAGTGCCCTAGAAGGTGGTTCCTTGGAGCTGGTGCCTATCAATACCTGTGGGCCATTTATCGACTCTGTGACTCAATGGTCGCGCCTCTGATTCCAGATCAGAAGGTTTGATGTTCACATCACGTCAGGTTCCTATGTTTGCTTTACTTTTCAGAAAGTAGACGTTGTCTGGGAGAGGTTTGAATGAATCTACTGACAGTGTTGACGTACACTTTTGAAATAACATGGCGTTACATGGACCCTGTGGCGCAATGGTAGCGCGTCTGACTCCAGATCAGAAGGTTTCGTGTTCAAATCACGTCAGGGTCATGGGATTTATTCAAGGTACAAATCTTACAGAAGAGCCTTTTGTGCTTATTCTTTCACCAGCAACAATTTCTCCTCTCATCATCACTTTCCAGATTCTTAGTCTTTACTGAAAATACCCGTTTGCTCTAAGCCAAAGGTTGATTGCCAGTGGTTCATTCTAATGAGAGACCTGAACCACCATGAATGGTACTTTGATTACCCTATAAGATGTGTCCCTTTGAGTTGCTGCTGACTAAATACCTGGGGCCCTTTATAGATCATGTGGTGCAACAGGAGCACAATTGAACCTAGATTCAAAAAATTACGTGTTTAAATCATATCAGCGTCATGGGATCGATCAAGGTCAAAAATCCCAATGGCTCTACTTTTCACATGATTCTCTCAACAGCAACGGTTTCTCGTTCCGTCTCCTCATCATCATGGTCCAGATTATTTTGGTCTTTACTGAAGATTTCCCTTGCTAGATATTATATCTGATCCCCCATCTTGTTTCGGTTCTTCCCAGTGGTTCAAACTAATGAGATACCAATTCTACCCTCAATGGTACAATGAGTGCCCTAGAAGGTGGTTCCTTTGAGCTGGTGCCGATTAATACCTGTGGGCCATTTATCGACTCTGTGACTCAATGGACGCGCCTCTGATTACAGATCAGAAGTTCGCATCTTCAAATCACGTCAGGGTCATGTGTTTGTTTTATTTTTCCCAAATAATTCTGGTACCAACATCCCTTTCCAGCTCATCCAGCTTTAAGTCAGTTCTGGGTCCTTCCTGAGGTATCGTACCAACTGGACTGCGAGCTGAACCTCAAAAGATGAAGAATTGTCTGAATTACTGTCTTCCTCACTTTATCTCTCATGCTTAGTTCAAACAGCATGTCAGAGAGGCTCATTTCCGTTGCTTCAGTGTTTATTTGTGGTTAGAGGCACTCTACTCTCATGTCTTTACCTGATCCTCAAATCACGTCAGGGTCAAGGGATCGATCAAGGTAAAAAATCCCAAAGGCACTGTTTTTCAAATGATTCTCTCAACCGCAACAGTTTCTAGTTCCCTCTCCTCATCATCACTTTCCAGATTCTCTTGCTGTTTACTGATGATCCCCTCGCTAGAAGAGATATCTGATCACTCCATCATGTTTTGGTTCTTGCCAGTGGTTCAGTCTAATGAGATACCAAAACACCCCTCAACGGTACTTTGATTGCCCCAGAAGGTGGTTCCTTTGACCTGGTTATGAGTCAATACCAATGGAGAATTTATGGACTCTTTGACTCAACGGTAGCACCTCTGATTCCAGATCAGAAGGTTCCGTGTTCATATCACATCAGGGTCAATGGCCCACAGTGTCATTGGTCAGGGTCAGGGTCATGGGATTCATTCAAAGTACAAATCCTACAGAAGCTCCTTTTGTGCTTATTCTCTCACCAGCAACAGTTTCTCCTCTCATCATCACCTTCCGGATTCTTAGTCTTTACTGAAAATACCTGTTTGCTCTAAGCCAAAGGTTGATTGCCAGTGGTTCATTCTAAAGAGAGACCAGAACCACCATGAATGGTACTTTGATTGCCCTATAAGGTGTGTCCTTTGAGTTGCTGCTAAGTCAATTCCCAGGGCTTTTAAAGACCCTGTAGTGCAACAGGAGCACAACTGAACCTAGATTCAAAAAATTACGTGTTCAAATCATATCAGCGTCATGGGATCGATCAAGGTCAAAAATCCCAAAGGCTCTAATATTCAAATGATTCTCTCAACAGCAACGGTTTCTAGTTCCCTCTCCTCATCATCATGGTCCAGATTCTTTTGGTCTTTACTGAAGATTTCCCTTGCTAGATATTATATCTGATCCCCCATGGAGGGGTTTGAATGAAGCTACTGACAGAGTGTTGATATACACCTTAAAAATAACATAACGCTACATGGACCCTGTGGCGCAATGGTAGCGCGTCTGACTCCAGATCAGAAGGTTGCGTGTTCAAATCATGTCAGGCTCATGGGATTCATTCAAAGTACAAATCCTACAGAAGCTGCTTTTGTGCTTATTCTCTCACCAGCAACAATTTCTCTCCTCATCATCACTTTCCAGATTCTAAGTCTTTACTGAAAATACCCGTTTGCTCATAGCCGAAGGTTGATTTCCAGTGGTTCATTCTAATGAGAGACCTGAACCACGATGAATGGTACTTTGATTGTCTTATAAGTTGTGTCCTTTGAGTTGCTGCTGACTAAATACCTGGGGCCCTTTATAGATCATGTGGTGCAACAGGAGCACAATTGAACCTAGATTCAAAAAATTACGTGTTCAAATCATATCAGCGTCATGGGATCGCTCAAGGTCAAAAATCCCAATGGCTCTACTTTTCAAATGATTCTCTCAACAGCAACGGTTTCTAGTTCCGTCTCCTCATCATCATGGTCCAGATTCTTTTGGTCTTTACTGAAGATTTCCCTTGCTAGATATTATATCTGATCCCCCATCTTGTTTTGGTTCTTCCCAGTTGTTCATTGTAATGAGATACCAATACCACCCTCAATGGTACAATGAGTGCCCTAGAAGGTGGTTCCTTGGAGCTGGTGCCTATCAATACCTGTGGGCCATTTATCGACTCTGTGACTCAATGGTCGCGCCTCTGATTCCAGATCAGAAGGTTTGATGTTCACATCACGTCAGGTTCCTATGTTTGCTTTACTTTTCAGAAAGTAGACGTTGTCTGGGAGAGGTTTGAATGAATCTACTGACAGTGTTGACGTACACTTTTGAAATAACATGGCGTTACATGGACCCTGTGGCGCAATGGTAGCGCGTCTGACTCCAGATCAGAAGGTTTCGTGTTCAAATCACGTCAGGGTCATGGGATTTATTCAAGGTACAAATCTTACAGAAGAGCCTTTTGTGCTTATTCTTTCACCAGCAACAATTTCTCCTCTCATCATCACTTTCCAGATTCTTAGTCTTTACTGAAAATACCCGTTTGCTCTAAGCCAAAGGTTGATTGCCAGTGGTTCATTCTAATGAGAGACCTGAACCACCATGAATGGTACTTTGATTACCCTATAAGATGTGTCCCTTTGAGTTGCTGCTGACTAAATACCTGGGGCCCTTTATAGATCATGTGGTGCAACAGGAGCACAATTGAACCTAGATTCAAAAAATTACGTGTTTAAATCATATCAGCGTCATGGGATCGATCAAGGTCAAAAATCCCAATGGCTCTACTTTTCACATGATTCTCTCAACAGCAACGGTTTCTCGTTCCGTCTCCTCATCATCATGGTCCAGATTATTTTGGTCTTTACTGAAGATTTCCCTTGCTAGATATTATATCTGATCCCCCATCTTGTTTCGGTTCTTCCCAGTGGTTCAAACAAATGAGATACCAATTCTACCCTCAATGGTACAATGAGTGCCCTAGAAGGTGGTTCCTTTGAGCTGGTGCCGATTAATACCTGTGGGCCATTTATCGACTCTGTGACTCAATGGACGCGCCTCTGATTACAGATCAGAAGGTTTGATGTTCACATCACGTCAGGTTCTTATGTTTGCTTTACATTTCAGAAAGTAGACGTTGTCTGGGAGAGGTTTGAATGAAGCTACTGACAGAGTGTTGACGTACACTTTTGAAATAATATGATGCTACATGGACCCTGTGGCGCAATGGTAGCGCGTCTGACTCCAGATCAGAAGGTTGCGTGTTCAAATCACGTCAGGGTCATGGGATTTATTCAAGGCACAAATCTTACAGAAGAGCCTTTTGTGCTTATTCTCTCACCAGCAACAATTTCTCCTCTCATCATCACTTTCCAGATTCTTAGTCTTTACTGAAAATACCCGTTTGCTCTAAGCCAAAGGTTGATTGCCAGTGGTTCATTCTAATGAGAGACCTGAACCACCATGAATGGTACTTTGATTACCCTATAAGATGTGTCCCTTTGAGTTGCTGCTGACTAAATACCTGGGGCCCTTTATAGATCATGCGGTGCAACAGGAGCACAATTGAACCTAGATTCAAAAAATTACGTGTTCAAATCATATCAGCGTCATGGGATCGATCAAGGTCAAAAATCCCAAAGGCTCTACTTTTCAAATGATTCTCTCAACAGCAACGGTTTCTAGTTCCCTCTCCTCATCATCATGGTCCAGATTCTTTTGGTCTTTACTGAAGATTTCCCTTGCTAGATATTATATCTGATCCCCCATCTTGTTTTGGTTCTTCCCAGTTGTTCATTGTAATGAGATACCAGAACCACCCTCAATGGTACAATGAGTGCCCTAGAAGGTGGTTCCTTTGAGCTGGTGCCGATCAATACCTGTGGGCCATTTATCGACTCCGTGACTCAATGGAAGCCCCTCTGATTCCAGATCAGAAGGTTTGATGTTCACATCACGTCAGGTTCCTATGTTTGCTTTATTTTTCAGAAAGTAGACGTTGTCTGGGAGAGGTTTGAATGAATCTACTGACAGAGTGTTGACGTACACTTTTGAAATAACATGAGGCTACATGGACCCTGTGGCGCAATGGTAGCGCGTCTGACTCCAGATCAGAAGGTGCGTGTTCAAATCACGTCAGGGTCATGGGATTTATTCAAAGTACAAATCCTACAGAAGTGCCTTTTGTGCTTATTCTCTCACCAGCAACAATTTCTCCTCTCATCATCACTTTCCAGATTCTTAGTCTTTAATGAAAATGCTTGTTTGCTCATAGCCTACGAACGATTTCCAGTGGTTCATTCTAATGAGAGACCTTAACCATCATGATTGGTACTTTGATTGTCCTCTAAGCTGTGTCCGTTGAGTTGCTGCTAAGTCAGTTCCCAGGGCTTTTAAAGACCCTGTGGTGCAACAGGAGCACAACTGAACCTAGATTCAGAAAATTACGTGTTCAAATCATATCAGCGTCATGGGATTTATTCAAAGTACAAATCCTACAGAAGTGCCTTTTGTGCTTATTCTCTCACCAGCAACAATTTCTCCTCTCATCATCACTTTCCAGATTCTTAGTCTTTACTGAAAATGCTTGTTTGCTCATAGCCTACGAACGATTTCCAGTGGTTCATTCTAATGAGAGACCTTAACCATCATGATTGGTACTTTGATTGTCCTCTAAGGTGTGTCCTTTCAGTTGCTGCTAAATCAATTCCCAGGGCTTTTCAACAACCTGTAGTGCAACAGGAGCACAACTGAACCTAGATTCAGAAAATTACGTGTTCAAATCATATCAGCGTCATGGGATCGATCAAGGTCAAAAATCCCAATGGCTCTACTTTTCAAATGATTCTCTCAACAGCAACGGTTTCTAGTTCCCTCTCCTCATCATCACTTTCCAGATTCTTAGTCTTTACTGAAAATACCCGTTTGCTCTAAGCCAAAGGTTGATTGCCAGTGGTTCATTCTAATGAGAGACCTGAACCACCATGAATGGTACTTTGATTACCCTATAAGATGTTTCCCTTTGAGTTGCTGCTGACTAACTACCTGGGGCCCTTTATAGATCATGCGGTGCAACAGGAGCACAATTGAACCTAGATTCAAAAAATTACGTGTTCAAATCATATCAGCGTCATGGGATCGATCAAGGTCAAAAATCCCAATGGCTCTACTTTTCAAATGATTCTCTCAACAGCAACGGTTTCTAGTTCCCTCTCCTCATCATCATGGTCCAGATTCTTTTGGTCTTTACTGAAGATTTCCCTTGCTAGATATTATATCTGATCCCCCATCTTGTTTTGGTTCTTCCCAGTTGTTCATTGTAATGAGATACCAATACCACCCTCAATGGTACAATGAGTGCCCTAGAAGGTGGTTCCTTGGAGCTGGTGCCTATCAATACCTGTGGGCCATTTATCGACTCTGTGACTCAATGGTCGCGCCTCTGATTCCAGATCAGAAGGTTTGATGTTCACATCACGTCAGGTTCCTATGTTTGCTTTACTTTTCAGAAAGTAGACGTTGTCTGGGAGAGGTTTGAATGAATCTACTGACAGAGTGTTGACGTACACTTTTGAAATAACATGGCGTTACATGGACCCTGTGGCGCAATGGTAGCGCGCCTGACTCCAGATCAGAAGGTTGCGTGTTCAAATCACCTCAGGGTCATGGGATTCATTCAAAGTACAAATTCTACAGAAGCGCCTTTTGTGCTTATTCTCTCACCAGCAACAATTTCTCCTCTCATCATCACTTTCCAGATTCTTAGTCTTTACTGAAAATGCTTGTTTGCTCATAGCCTACGAACGATTTCCAGTGGTTCATTCTAATGAGAGACCTGAACCACCATGATTGGTACTTTGATTGTCCTCTAAGGTGTGTCCTTTGAGTTGCTGCTAAATCAATTCCCAGGGCTTTTAAAGACCCTGTAGTGCAACAGGAGCACAACTGAACCTAGATTCAGAAAATTACGTGTTCAAATCATATCAGCGTCATGGGATCGATCAAGGTCAAAAATCCCAAAGGCTCTACTTTTCAAATGATTCTCTCAACAGCAACGGTTTCTAGTTCCCTCTCCTCATCATCATGGTCCAGATTCTTTTGGTCTTTACTGAAGATTTCCCTTGCTAGATATTATATCTGATGCCCCATCTTGTATCGGTTCTTCCCAGTTGTTCATTGTAATGAGATACCAATACTACCTTCAATGGTACAATGAGTGCCCTAGAAGGTGGTTCCTTTGAGCTGGTGCCGATCAATACCTGTGGGCCATTTATCGACTCTGTGACTCAATGGACGCACCTCTGATTCCAGATCAGAAGGTTTGATGTTCACATCACGTCAGGTTCTTATGTTTGCTTTACATTTCAGAAAGTAGACGTTGTCTGAGAGAGGTTTGAATGAATCCACTGACAGAGTGTTGACGTACACTTTTGAAATAACATGGCGTTACATGGACCCTGTGGCGCAATGGTAGCGCGTCTGACTCCAGATCAGAAGGTTGCGTGTTCAAATCACGTCAGGGTCATGGGATTTATTCAAGGTACAAATCTGACAGAAGAGCCTTTTGTGCTTATTCTCTCACCAGCAACAATTTCTCCTCTCATCATCACTTTCCAGATTCTTAGTCTTTACTGAAAATGCTTGTTTGCTCATAGCCTACGAACGATTTCCAGTGGTTCATTCTAATGAGAGACCTTAACCATCATGATTGGTACTTTGATTGTCCTCTAAGCTGTGTCCTTTGAGTTGCTGCTAAGTCAGTTCCCAGGGCTTTTAAAGACCCTGTGGTGCAACAGGAGCACAACTGAACCTAGATTCAGAAAATTACGTGTTCAAATCATATCAGCGTCATGGGATCAATCAAGGTCAAAAATCCCAATGGCTCTACTTTTCAAATGATTCTCTCAAAAGCAACGGTTTCTAGTTCCCTCTCCTCATCATCATGGTCCAGATTCTTTCGGTCTTTACTGAAGATTTCCCTTGCTAGATATTATATCTGATCCCCCATCTTGTTTTGGTTCTTCCCAGTTGTTCATTGTAATGAGATACCAATACTACCCTCAATGGTACAATGAGTGCCCTAGAAGGTGGTTCCTTTGAGCTGGTGCCTATCAATACCTGTGGGCCATTTATCGACTCTGTGACTCAATGGACGCGCCTCTGATTACAGATCAGAAGGTTTGATGTTCACATCACGTCAGGTTCTTATGTTTGCTTTACATTTCAGAAAGTAGACGTTGTCTGGGAGAGGTTTGAATGAATCTACTGACAGTGTTGACGTACACTTTTGAAATAACATTAGGCTACATGGACCCTGTGGCGCAATGGTAGCGCGTCTGACTCCAGATCAGAAGGTTGCGTGATCAAATCACGTCAGGGTCACGGGATTCATTCAAAGTACAAATCCTACAGAAGCGCCTTTTGTGCTTATTCTCTCACCAGCAAAAATTTCTCCTCTCATCATCACTTTCCAGATTCTTAGTCTTTACTGAAAATACCCGTTTGCTCTAAGCCAAAGGTTGATTGCCAGTGGTTCATTCTAATGGGAGACCTGAACCACCATGAATGGTACTTTGATTACCCTATAAGATGTGTCCCTTTGAGTTGCTGCTGACTAAATACCTGGGGCCCTTTATAGATCATGCGGTGCAACAGGAGCGCAATTGAACCAGGATTCAAAAAATTACGTGTTCAAATCATATCAGCATCATGGGATCGATCAAGGTCAGAAATCCCAATGGCTCTACTTTTCAAATGATTCTCTCAACAGCAACGGTTTCTAGTTCCCTCTCCTCATCATCATGGTCCAGATTCTTTTGGTCTTTACTGAAGATTTCCCTTGCTAGATATTATATCTGATCCCCCATCTTGTTTCGGTTCTTCCCAGTTGTTCATTGTAATGAGATACCAATACCACCCTCAATGGTACAATGAGTGCCCTAGAAGGTGGTTCCTTTGAGCTGGTGCCGATCAATACCTGTGGGCCATTTATCGACTCCGTGACTCAATGGAAGCACCTCTGATTCCAGATCAGAAGGTTGGATGTTCACATCACGTCAGGTTCTTATGTTTGCTTTATTTTTCAGAAAGTAGACGTTGTCTGGGAGAGGTTTGAATGAATCTACTGACAGAGTGTTGACGTACACTTTTGAAATAACATGAGGCTACATGGACCCTGTGGCGCAATGGTAGCGCGTCTGACTCCAGATCAGAAGGTTGCGTGTTCAAATCACGTCAGGGTCATGGGATTTATTCAAAGAACAAATCCTACAGAAGCGCCTTTTGTGCTTATTCTCTCACCAGCAACATTTTCTCCTCTCATCATCACCTTCCAGATTCTTAGTCTTTACTGAAAATACCTGTTTGCTCTAATCCAAAGGTTGATTGCCAGTGGTTCATTCTAATGAGAGACCTGAACCACCATGAATGGTACTTTGATTACCCTATAAGATGTGTCCCTTTGAGTTGCTGCTGACTAAATACCTGGGGCCCTTTATAGATCATGTGGTGCAACAGGAGCACAATTGAACCTAGATTCAAAAAATTACGTGTTCAAATCATATCAGCGTCATGGGATCGATCAAGGTCAAAAATCCCAATGGCTCTACTTTTCAAATGATTCTCTCAACAGCAACGGTTTCTAGTTCCGTCTCCTCATCATCATGGTCCAGATTCTTTTGGTCTTTACTGAAGATTTCCCTTGCTAGATATTATATCTGATCCCCCATCTTGTTTTGGTTCTTCCCAGTTGTTCATTGTAATGAGATACCAGAACTACCCTCAATGGTACAATGAGTGCCCTAGAAGGTGGTTCCTTTGAGCTGGTGCCGATCAATACCTGTGGGCCATTTATCGACTCTGTGACTCAATGGACGCGCCTCTGATTCCAGATCAGAAGGTTTGATGTTCACATCACGTCAGGTTCCTATGTTTGCTTTATTTTTCAGAAAGTAGACGTTGTCTGGGAGAGGTTTGAATGAATCTACTGACAGAGTGTTGACGTACACTTTTGAAATAACATGAGGCTACATGGACCCTGTGGCGCAATGGTAGCGCATCTGACTCCAGATCAGAAGGTTGCGTGTTCAAATCATGTCAGGGTCATGGGATTTGTTCAACGTACAAATTTTACAGAAGAGCCTTTTGTGCTTATTCTCTCACCAGCAACAATTTCTCCTCTCATCATCACTTTCCAGATTCTTAGTCTTTACTGAAAATGCTTGTTTGCTCATAGCCTACAAACGATTTCCAGTGGTTCATTCTAATGAGAGACCTTAACCATCATGATTGGTACTTTGATTGTCCTCTAAGCTGTGTCCTTTGAGTTGCTGCTAAGTCAATTCCCAGGGCTTTTAAAGACCCTGTGGTGCAATAGGAGCACAACTGAACCTAGATTCAGAAAATTACGTGTTCAAATCATATCAGCGTCATGGGATCGATCAAGGTCAAAAATCCCAATGGCTCTACTTTTCAAATGATTCTCTCAACAGCAACGGTTTCTAGTTCCCTTTCCTCATCATCATGGTCCAGATTATTTTGGTCTTTACTGAAGATTCCCCTTGCTAGATAAGATATCTGATCTCTCCATCATGTTTTGGTTCTTCCCAGTGGTTCAATCTAATGAGATACCAGAACAACCCTCAATGGTACATGAGTGCCCTAGAAGGTGGTTCCTTTCAGCTGGTACCGATCAATACCTGTCGGCCATTTATAGACTCTCTGACTCAATGGCTGCGACTCTGATTTCACATCAAGGGTCTTATCTTTGCTTTTTTTTTCACAGAAATTATTCACTTACCAAAATAACTTTCCAGCTCATCGAGCTTTCAAATGAGTCCTTCCTGAGGTATCGTACCAACTGGACTGCGAGCCGAACCTCTAAAGATGAAGAATCCTCTGATGTACTTTCTTCTTCATTTGATCTCTGAGGCTGAGTACAGCCACCATGTCAGAGAGGTTAATTTCCGTTGCTTTAGTGGTATGTTGTGGTTAAAGGCACATCTCCTCTACTCTCAGGTCTCTACCTTTGTTTCTTTTAGAAAAGCCCATTTCCACTGCTAATGTTTGAAATCAAATTCTTTTGGTTTCTCTCAGACTGCTGGATCGTATGTGAGTAACAGAGAGTAGACGGAGGCTGGGGGATGTTTGAATGAATCTACTGACAGAGTCTTGAAGTACAATTTGAAAAATTCACAGGCTGTTTTGACTGTGTGACGCAATGGTAGACACTGTGTTCAGATTTTTTTCTGTCACCAGCAAAACTTTTCAGTCATAGTTCTACATGGTTAAGTAGTAATTAATCCTATAAATATTGGCAATGACTGTTTTCTTTTAAACTGTTCACTCTATCATGTTTTGGTTCTTCCCAGTCGTTCAATCTAATGAGATACCACAACCACCATCAATGGTACTCTGAGTCCCCCAAGAAGGTGGTCCTATTGAGCTGTTGGTGAGTCTACACATCTGGGACTTACGTGGGCTCAGTGGCTCAGAGGCATAATGGTAGCGTGGCAGAATTATGTGAGTTCAAATAATTTCAAGGTCATGAATTTGTTAGAATTATTAATCCGAGTGACATTATTTTCCAAATGATTCTCTCAACACCAACACTTTGAAATCATAGTTTTACCTTGTTCAGTAGGAATGAATCCAATAAATAAAGGCATGATGATGTCTTTGGTGCAGACTCTGTGGCACAATGGTAGCGCATCTGACTCCATACCAGAACATGTTCAGATGTTCTCTGGGAGTGAAGAGGATGGTCAGGATTAGAAAAGGAGGACATCAAAGGGACAGACCAGGTTAGACATTTTGGAGACAAAGTTAGAGATGTCGGATTGAGATGGTTTGGACCCGTGAAGAGGAAGGAGGTTTAGTCTCATGTTTCTATGTTTCTATGTATGGCACCTTTTAGATTTTGACTATGTAATTCTCTGAATCTATTTGTTAAACACTTTGTAACTGTTTTTTGAAAAGTTCTATAGAAATTAAGTTTATAATTTTAATCATAATTAATATTATCTTTACTATTATTACTATTTTTACCATTATGTCCCGACGCAGATCCTTCATGTGAATGCAATGACTTTTCATGGATTAATTAACACATCCATAGAAGTTTGTGTGAGGAAGAACTGGCTTTATATTGGTAATGGTCTGCTGTATATTTCTGACAGTAAGTGGAGTTTTATCTCCAAAGGTTTTGGTACCATAATTTCTCAATCTTTGGTCCGATTCAGTCCAAATTTGGTATGAATGGACTCGAGGAGATTTATTTCTTATTTATCATATTGTACTCAAATAGTTCATATTTAACTTACTAGTGAGAGCTTTTTATCTTTTTTTACAAAAATACTGTCAAATTTAATTTGAGGAGTTCAATCAGGGGGATTTCTTGTACAATAGGGATTGGGGGACTTTTTAAGGATATGCCCCTTGGATTCGGGGACGACAGAATAGGCCAAGTCATTATCATAATTAGTATTATAATTATTGCTATTATTATTAATAAATAGAAAAAGAAAAGTCTAAAGACTATAAACCAGTTTAACCACGCATGAGCAGACAGTGGTGAATGTGAGCTACCTTGAATTTACTGCATTCTTTTTCTCTAACTGCTTGTCCTGTTCAGGGGCTGGAACCTACCCCAGCTGAAACTAGGCAATAGATGGGGTATATCCTGGAGAAACTGTTGGTTCACCACAGGGCCAAGCACAAAATGTCCGTGCAAGGCGATGTCAGAGGAAACTGTGGAAGGCCCGTAGCGTCCGACATGGGTACAGTGGTGAAACGCTAATGGAACCATCTAGTAGTTGTTTGCCCTCAGGATTGAAGCCTAAATTATCTCCACCTTTTTTCAAATCATGGGTAAGAAAGCCCGGCATACAGGTTTGGGGCGGAGCCTGGAATTTGATTCACCCAGTGAGCCATTTCTGGTCAGCATAAAACACTCATGATGAAATATTTCCATTTTATAAAGCAATCAAAGATGTAAAAAAAATAAATAAAATCTTTATAGTTCTGGCAGCAAGTGGTGATCATGTTCTTGCCCACTGCAATGTGACCGAGGAGAGAATAGTGGGAAATCATGATGAATCAAGGGAAAATACAGTCTTATTATAACATATCCCCAGGAGCAGAATAAGCCTTTATAGTTTTTGGCAACGTGGGCGACTTCTATATTTTCTCAAAGAGATCTATTGAATTTTTAAAGGGACTCTGAAAGGCGTGAGAATCCATACGACTTACTGACGTTCCGTAAGAGATGCATGTGCGCGAAGCCATGGGTGAGGATTTCACGTTTGAGTTCATACAGTGTAAGCCTCTCTTTCACCGTCCTCTCTGCCTTCATTCTTCCAACCAGCAGCTCCCAGCAACAATAAATTATTCATTGATTGAAATGGACGCAAGGAATTTCAGCTCAATCATCTCGTCCGGCGCCATCACCAGGGCTTATTGTCCGACGAAGGCGATTAATGTTATTGGTGGAGAATTGTGGGGCGATGTGAAGCAGCCGATCTGGGCTCTTAAGACCGATGATGGCCAGAAACCGGCAGGAACACACTCTTGTGTTAATGGTACTGGACGGGTTACGTGATGAATCAATCGCAGCAGATTCAATTTCTGTCCGGCTGCCTGCTGACGGGCGAACCGGACATATCACTGAAGCGTGCTAAGAAATGATTTGCTGATGTTTACATTTCTAAACTGCAGAATCTGAGCCGGCAGTGAATTTGAGATTGGTACTGGAACCAGCACACAAGTTGACTCTGCTTTGTACGAGGCCGGACACGACCCGAGTCACGCTTGATTCTGTGCCTTGCAAACCCAAACAACCTAAATCCAATATTCTCCGTTGTCTCCTCTCGGTTATTGGTCTCCATTAACTCCCGGGGGAAATATATGACTATCTCAGGGCACAATGTTAACAAACAAGTCAGGAAACAAAGACAGTCACCAGTAACAGGAGATTGTTGTTTGTAGGATTCGGTTTCAGAAGAACTCAACAGAACATGTATAACTTAAAGGTCCCGCATTAAATATATTATTCAGAACTTTGTCTTTATTAGTTTCTAAGAATGAAAATAAGAATCATGCTAGCCTAGAATGTCATGTTGGTACGGTAGCCCAGAACAGATGAACCGGACTCTGGCACTAGATAGAAAATATCATGGTTTTTAGGCTGAAGTGGAAGAGAGACAATGAAGAAATGTTTCTGATGTACCAGAAGCCTCTGTAAGGCAGAACTGTTGTCTATATTTCTTCATTCCAGCCTCCTTTCTGACCAAACACAACTGTCACACTGCTAAAACGGACACCTGTATGAACAGAATGCAGCAGCTAGTAGCTATCAGTAGCTATGATAGATGGTAGCAATGGCTAGCTAGCAGTAGCTAGAAGTAGTAGCTAGCTAGCAGCAGCTGAAAATGTCTTCAAATTGAGAACTAAAATTGAAACAAAAATTCAAACATACTGCAGTCTTTGAAGACTTTTATCAGGGATCCCGATGAGAAGTGAGTTACAGTAATCCAGTCGGGAGGAGACGAACGCGTGGACCAGCTTTTCAGCATCACTCAAGGTGAGTGAAGAACGGAGTTTGGAAATATTTCTGAGATGGTGAAAGGAGATCTTGCAGATGTGTTTGATGTGGGATTCAAAAGTGAGTTGAGGGTCGAATCTCACGCCGAGGTTGGTGACTGATGAAGAGAGGGGAATGTCGTGACCAGAGAAGGTAATACTGGTTATGGAGGAAGACTGGGTCTGATGAGGGGTGCCAATTAAAATAGCTTCGGTTTTGGAGCTGTTCAACTGGAGAAAGTTGTTTTTCATCCACACCTTTATCTCCTCCAGACAAGCGCGGAGAGTTGACAGGGGAGATGATGATGACGATGAGGATGGAGAGGCTGAGGAGGAACATGTGTCAGTTTTTATGTAGATTTGCGTGTCATCAGTGTAATAATGGAATGAGAGTCCATATCGACTGATGACACGGCCAAGGCGGAGCATGTACAGTATGAAGAGAATGGGGCCAAGGACTGATCCCTGGGGGACTCCACAGGTGACGGTGTGTGTCCGGGACTTTGAACTTCCAAGGGAAACGTATTCTGTTCTGTCAGTGAAGTAGGACTGAAACCAGTTTAGGGCAGTGGCAGTGAGTCCAGTGGTGTGATGTAGGCGGTGCAGGAGTATTCCATGGTCAACTGTGTCGAAGGCAGCAGACAAATCAAGGAGAATCAGGAGGGAAGGCGAACCAGCATCTGCTGCCATCCGTAGGTCGTTTGTGATTCTAAGCAGAGCTGTTTCTGTGCTGTGGGCGGAGCGGAAACCAGACTGAAAGGTTTCAAAGAGGTTGTTGTATTTGAGGTGGTCCTGGAGGTGGGTAGTAACTACTTTTTCCAGAACTTTGGAGAGGAATGAGAGTTTGGAAATGGGCCTGTAATTGGCAAAAACTTCTGGATCAAGAGTAGGTTTTTTGAGGAGTGGTCTGATTCTGGCGGCTTTTAGGGCAGATGGAACAAAGCCGGCCTGGAGGGATTGATTTATTACAGCGGTGATCAGGGGACTGATGGAAGAGATGTTAGTTTTCACTAGGGCTGAAGGAAAGGGGTTGAGGGCACAGGTGGAGGATTTCATTGTCCTGATGATAACCTCAACCTCCTGCTGTGAGATTTCTGGGAAACACCTTAGAGGCTGGGAGATCTCAAACTGTAAGTAAGCAGACTGGATAGGTAGAGAGGAGGAACCAGAAAGGACAGAACGGATTGAGTCAATTTTTGATTTGAAGAAAGCCATGAAATTATTACAGTGCTCTTCTGTAATTTCTGTAAGTGGGGGAGTTTGTGGTTTAAGAAGATGATTGATAGTGGAAAACAGCTGCTTAGAATTTCCAGGACTGGTTTTGATGATGTTGGAGTAGAACAGTGACCGAGCCTCTCTAAGCGACTTTGAGTAGACCTTTTGGTGTTCCTGAACGGCTAGCTTGTGGACAGTGAGACCTGAAGCCTTGTAACGCCTTTCAAAGACACGCCCAGCTGCCTTCATTTCCCGTAGCTCGCTGGTGAACCAGGGGGCTGAGCGGGAGAAGGTGACTGTTCTAGTTTTTACAGGGGTGTGACGATCCAGGATGCTACTCAGGGATTTATTGTAGAAATCTACTGAGTCATTGACTGATACAAAGTTTGCAGAAAGAAGATGCTGGAGGTCGACTTTCATGGTTTCTGGGTTGATGTTTTTCAAATTCCTGAAGTAGATTTGACGTTTGAGCTTGGTGAAGTGGGACAAAAGCGACAATTCCATGGAGACGGCAGTGTGGTCGGACACACCCAGATCGTACACAAGAAGATTGCTGAGAGGAGCAGAGTCAGTGATGACAATATCCAGAGTGTGTCACATGGTGTGGGTGGGGAGATCGACAAGTTGCCTGAGATTAAAACAATCCAGTAGTTGGAGAAATTCGGAAGCAAAACGACATGCAGGGGAGTCGACATGAATGTTCATATCTCCAAGTACTAAAATATTGGCAGAGGATGTGTAAAATGTCGACAAAAGGTTGTACATCTCAGAGATGAAGGCTGGGTTTTGTTTGGGTGGCCGGTAGATTAGAAGTATGGTCATGGAGAAAGGGGGTTTACAATTAAATGCCAGGCATTCAAAAGAAGAGATCTCTGGCAACGGCAGTGGAGACAAGTCCAAATCACTGCGGTAGATAACAGACAGACCACCACGACCAGTGCTGCGGGCTTTCTGGAGGTAAGAGTAACCGGCGGGACAGGTCTCATTCAGGACAGAAAAATCATCTGGTTGTTGCCAGGTTTCTGTAAGGCACATAACGTCCAGACATTTCTCCAGGATGTGGTCATGTATGGGGCATGACTTGTTTGTGAGAGATTGTGAATTAAAGAGTTTGATTTTAATACTAGATGGAGCAGGGAGTCTCTGTATTGGCCGAAGAAGACTGAAATCCACTCCACGTTTTCTAACCCGCACAGTGGATAACTTTATCGAGGAAACTCCGATGACACTAATGTGAAGAGGGACAGCGTTCTGATGACGCGTCTGAGACGCGACAGTGCACACGTCAGACCAAAACTGAATGGAGTTATCGGAGCGGGAGCGGGAGTAAACAAACTTAGAACTGCAACTTCTGTGAATGTAACGGGGCCGGCGAAGGAGTCCAAGTTGTTTAATAACCGATATGCACAACGGAGTGTTGTAGTTGTTGAATTTCATCTGTTGTGTGACGGAATAATTCATCATCATGCCAGTCGTGGCGACTAGCCCGTTATTAGCCGTTAGCCATGGACGAGACGCACAGAGGATGTTAGTAGCCGTTATTTTCATAGAAATGATGCCGAGAAAAAAAAGCTATCAAACACAGAAAGTGATATACAACGACTATTGTCACGGGGGCAGAGATGAACAGGATGATGAACAAACAGATTGCCTAAACGATCGCCTAAACAATGAAACAAACAGATACAGAAGTCTCCGGGTGATGGTACACCTGCAGCAACAGGTAGGTTGACCGTCACCACACTCGGTAGGATTCTTACAAATACAAATACAAATACAGAACAACATATACAAGTACGGATATATATCCCAAGGGTTTCCACTTAGCAACAATAAAAGGTATACTTGTCAGTTAATAGTACTGCAGGCTGTAGAACTCTGATGGAAAAGCGGCGAACAGACAACATCAGCGTCCTCTCCCTTCAGCGTCCAGACTGAACAATGTATGACATTGTACATTGTTCAGTTGTAACAATGTACAATGTTCTATTGCACATTGTACATTGAACAATGACAATACATGACAACAATGTATTGTCATACATTGACATAACAACAATGTATTTTCATACATTGACATAACAACAATGTATGACAACGTATGACATGTATGACATTGATCCCAAAAAGCTGCTTCTTCCCTGCAATAAATCAAACCTCCTTCGCTCAAAGCCTAGATCGCTCTTTACAAAAACATATCTGTAGTGTAACCATAAAAAAGCATCTTAGTAAAAGATCTTTGATGTGGATCTTCTGCGTAATCTCTGTAAAAAAAAAAGGCCTCACATTCATGGCATCAAAATGATGTCATCGACCACGACTGCGACGACCACACTGGGGACACAACGCAACTACCGGGGGTTCCTAACCGTGCAGCGACAACAACAGCCGCAAGACAAACAAAAAGTAAAACAAAGAAGAAAAAGGTAAAAAATAAATAAAGATTAAGGAGTAGACAAAGGTCACATCATCGTTTGACCTGCTGCTAAACCCACAACCTGAATTCCACCTGAACCATCGGGGTCTCAGTGGAGTTAGAAACAAAAATCATGTCAATGCAAGTTTCCTCCTTTAATTTTAGCTCCAAAACATTTACTCTACTCAAAAGCAAAAGAAGTTAAGGAAGAAAAAATGTCCGTATGACATCTCCTCTACGTTAGTACTTAAGATAAAACCATGATACTACAAACCCTGCTGTGACATTTCACTGGATTGCGTCTCCAGACAAACGCCTCCCTGCAGAAACATAAACAGCAGATATTTTGACAACTGTGTGACTCTGAGAGCCAAATAAACAATTTTCTTTTATAGAACTTAATTGAAGAGTGGGCGCGAGCGGAAAAGATTCACGACTCAGAAAACACAAAATGACACACAGTCCTCTCTCTTCACAAGGACTTTGAAGTTCCCCTTCGGTTGACTCACGATAAATTCTAAAAACTTCCAGAAGCCTGCGAGTAAATTGTCTTTTTACAAGAAAAAGCCTGAATTATTACCGATTCCTGTCGGTGCAGAGAAGCACAGCCGTGTGTTAAGTCTTCCACGTCTGAAACTTGTTTTGACCGTACCAAGGGTCTATAAATATCCATGTCTCCAAATAGAATAATACAAGGATTTTGATTTTAATTGAAAGTATTCACATGTGTCGTTACCTGTCTCTGCTGTTGAATGGATTTTAGTCTATATGGCTGAACCACGGAGAAAATCTGTCTATTAATAAGGTTTCTATCAAAAACTCATGCATTATTGTGACATGTGGGGAAATGCCGTCTCAGTTTGTGATCGTAACTTAAGAAGCCGTTTGTGTCTTGCATTAACCTTAAAGGCGTAGATTTATTGGGGAAGTTCCAGATTGAAACCAATCAAATGAAACCTCAGCTCAGCCCTCACTGTCCAAGAATCTAAGACGGCCCTCAGCTGTCAAAAGGAAAGAAAGGTTCAAGTTTCCTGTCAAATTATGCGGTTCCTCTAGATGGATTGTATTTTGAAGTCATCTTATATTATTTATTCTGTAAAACTGTATGTCAAAGCTGAGATGTCAGAAATCAAATATTACTATTTGCTCTATGTTGTGGTAGTGCTTTATTGCTAACCTTGGTAGCTAAGGGCTAGCAAACATAATTTTAATTACTATCCTTTATAATGGATAATGGTGAAACTTTTTCATTCTAGATATTTATAATATTCCTGAAAAGTCGCAAATATCAAGGAATCACGATCGCTGCAGCAGATCCTTCTTGTTAATGCAATAGCTCAAAAAGTAATTCATCTGTCATTTTTGAATTTTATACCCACTTGGACCTTGGTGTGAGGAAGAACTGGATTTATTTGGGGTAAGGCAGGTTGTATATTTTGATAAAAATGTATATTTCATTTAAATTTAGGGTCTCTAAAAAGGTTCGGCCATCATTCCTCAACCATTTTTATAGTTTATTCCATTATTGGTGTACATGGATCGGCTCACAGAGATCTATCTTTGAGACATCGTGTTTTATTTTTATAGTTCATTTTTTACCCTCACGGGTGCTTCTTGTATAAAAAACACTGTTTTTAGGGCACAACCTCTTAACCTTTGGTCCAATTTAGTCCAACTGTGGTGTATATGAATGGACTCAAGGAGATATATCATGCATCATATTTTAACACAAAAATCCCTCCCGTGCTTAGTTGGTCCGTTTGAGGCTACCTAACAAAACACGGCAGTACGAAATGGTTGATTTTGCACTGAGAAAAACTTAGTTATGAATATTGTATTCAGCGAGATACCTCCGCATTCTACAGACTGCACCTTTAGTCATGGACCTTTATTCCCTATAGTGTCGTTTTCGCTGTCCTGCTTGTGTGTTTCATCTCTATCCTGACAAGATGCTAACCTGAAGTCGACACGATGTGCTGCTCAGACATTATTCAACCTCAGCAGGAGGCAACGGATCCCGCTCTCCTTCCTGAAACTAGAACCACTTCAGACATCAGAACAAAAACCCACGGTGACAGGAAGAGACTCTCCAACACCGTCAGCAGAGAGGACAGCGAGCTGGGTTGGTGCCGCGGGTCAAAACATCATGCGATGTTTTAGGCTACTCTCAAAAGAAATTAGCATAGACAGACTTTTAGTTAGAGCTCCACTGATGGTTCAGTGGTACCTACCAAAGCAATCTAGGGAAGGACAACTGGGTGGTGGCTCATTCCAATCCCACAGGTGAGATGTTCTGGACCACAGGACAATGGGAGAAGGTGGTCTAGTCTGATAAAGCACGTTTTCATTCATATTATGGGGAGGCGTTGCTGATGCTCTGGTCAATGTTCTGCTGGGAAACATTGGGTCCTACCATTCATGTTGATGTTCCTTTGACAGAAAACATCTACCTCAACATTGCTGCTGATCAAGTCCCCCCCTTCATGGAAACGGTATTCCCTGATGGCCTCTTCCAGCAGGATGACGCTCCCTGACACTCTGCAGGGATTCTTCAGGAATGTGTTGGAGAACACAACAACCAGTTCAAGGCCTTGGCTTGGCCTCCAGATTCCACAGATCTCAGTCCAATGCAGCATCTGTTCGGCTGCAGACCTCTGAAGGTGTTCATGCATGTAGTGTCTGATTGGTGATATATCCCCCACTTATATGTATAACACAGAACTTAGAACATAGAACTTACTGCGGGAAAGGATTTAATTCGGGTAGTCAAAAACTCACACAAAATGAAGCAGGTGACATTTTATTCCAGGCATTCATTTCTCCACACACTTTTATTTCCTATAGCAGCGGGTGGAGCTAAAATCAGAAGGACAAGTAGTCAATTATTCAGCTGATGGTTGGGTGGATGCTCTGCGCCGCTCCCTCCAATTTGCTCATAGGAAAGTATTAACAGCTTGTCATGGGTGGAGGTCATTTAAGATGTCAATAAACTCCTAAACAGACACCTCACCGTGTCGCCCCGCTCCAGTTATTTCACCCATTTTTCCAGATGAACACTTTCCTCTCACCCGTTGAAGAAGGAGGGATAAGCAGAAGAGAGAGACAGAGGAAAGGAAGAAAATATAGATTCATCTTTGACATTCTTTTAATGGTTCAGTAATGGCTCGGGGACGAAGGCTCAGAACTTCAATTTTGGCTCGAGGGAAGCTTCAAAGTGTCCGAATACACCAGAACCTTAGATATTCTCACTGGAAGGTCAGGTGTCGCCACAGAACATGTGGAGACTTGAAGACGTGACGGTGAGAGGAGGCTTCATGCTTCCTCTAATCCTGTACTTCTTCAACAGGTGAGTCTAGTTTCCTCCACACCCAAGTCCCAAACCCCCAAACTGACCCCCACATATTTTTCTTTTGCTCATGGGGGTCAGGTCAGGGCCACGAGTCTGATATGAGACGCAGTCTCAAAGTTAATGTTAACAGCGACATGACAAAAAAGGCAGAATTACTCATGAGTCTCCATGATGAACTTGAATTATTTTTTTTAGTGGCAGGGTGAGCGTCGCTTTTTTTTCATGATGTTTTAGTAAAGCACTGAGAGGTGTTTACTTTGCATTTTAAAGACAGGTTCAGATGACAAACAATCCTCTGTGTCACATGTTACCGCAGAAGCAAAACTGACAGGTCAGTAGGTGGCAGTGTCAATGTTCGAAATCAAGGTCACATCCATAGAATATGAAGAGTGATGATGAGGAGAGGAAACCCAAAAGGGTTGCTGGGAGATCATTTCATAAGAGTGTGTCATTAGGATTAGCCCTTTGAGCAAACACAGTTTGACCCTGACGTGATTTGAACACGCAACCTTCTGATCTGGAGTCAGACACGCTACCATTGCACCACAGGGTCTGTGAAAACCCACGTATGGTTGATTTAATCTGCGTATTCTTCACGAGTAGGTGACCATCTAATAAGGATTCCTGCCAGACTCCCTTAGGAGATTTAGAATTGATTAGAAGGATCTCTGGATGGATCACAAATCTAATCAGGCCAAATGAATTTTTCAAATGACACCGATGATTATGATGATGATTGAGAGAATAATTAACTAAAAGAAATAGTGGTATTGGCTTTATGTAGATGACCCTGATGTGATTTGAACACGCAACCTTCTGATCTTGAGTCAATCGGGCTACCATCGCGTCACAGAGCCCATACAGTTTCAAAAAAGATCTCAATTAGTGTTTTTGGACGAATCCCTTTACTTTCCCTTTTCTTTCTTTTCTTTTTTTTGTATATATTTATTAAGAAATTATATATAATATACCAATATTCAAACAAAACATTAATATACGTACAGACAGAGTTGGGAAAAAAAAGAAATAAAAAAAATTTTCCTTGCATATTTCTTTTTAAGTCATTTAATATCTTAGATCTTCTAGATTTACCGGCAAATGAGAAATATTCCGGTCAAAAAACTTCAGAAATTATTACATGAAGAAATTTTGTATTACACGGATAATAATACATTTCCTTGATATAGATTATTTTAACCTTTTTGTTAAAAAAGGCTTTTAGAAAAATATTTTGTGGTTGTAGCAAATTTTATAATTCGGTTTAGTAAATCCTCTCATGATTTCATATAACAAAAATAAAATCCTACCTATTGCATAGAAATTTGTCAGGTTGCCATGGTTAGCGCCTCCTCCTCAGTGTTGTCTTTGAGCTGTGGTGTTCTACAGGGCTCTATGTTCGCTCCCTTACTCTTTAGCATTTACATGCTAATACTGGGTACTATTATAACCAGGTTCAATCACCTTTTTTCAGGAAGAAATATAGACTCAAAACGTTATAATAAACATCTTCTGTGTGATAATTTTGAGTAGATTCACGACTTATTATTCATTTCCATCTAAGCTAACACCTTTGTTCTTTTGTTATCTTGTGTTAAAATAAAACGTCAATGCACCGGTCTTGTAACTTTTTGACAATTCAATTGTGATGCATGATAAAATATTCTGAATATTAAATACATGATGCATTTCTTACATTTTTTGTGGGGTATGTTATGTCAAAACAGGAATTTAGAAATATATAGAGTTTTTGTATATTTATTTTATGTTGTACCTCGGTCATCGGGTTAAAATCACAGCAGCCGTCAGAAGCATCAGTGTGACATCACTGCTCCAAGGACATGGAACCGGTTGCCTTTTTTAAAAGATGGCAATCCAGCACCCGTTTTTAAATTTTGGGTTTCCAGGCCTCTTTCATGAAATTGCTCTACTTTTGGTTCTGCCTCCTGATCTCCCTCGCTACCCGGTCAGCCCATCAGTCACGCTCTCAGGCTGCCAACCTGAGTTCCCTGCCTTCCATTCTCTGCATTTATTCGAAAGTGAATCTCAGATCTGGTGTGGTTTATGCTGCATGCACAGACTCTGTGGCCCGTGAGCTAATCTTTAAGGAGACATTCGGATTCTCTAACGATCATGATGAGGACCGGTGTATTGTTTCCTCAGCGCCTCGCTGTCAAGCTTAGCAGGCGTCTCATCTCAGTCTGGCCCCGTCGACTGATGGATTTCCAAGCTCAGCACCAGCCAAAGCCATTAAATGGTCTGCTGGAGCAAAAGGGCTTTTTAGCGTTTGCTGAGGTGCTTCAGTTGGCTCGGGGAAATTCTTGCCTGCTATTGTCTCAGACCTTTGTGACTAAGTTCATTCATTGCCAGACAAGCATAAACAAGTTAATGCTGACACACACACACACACATACACACACAACAAATAGCAATAAAGGAAAATACAGTAAATCCTGTCCTTACAACGTTTTTCGTTCCCCCTCAGTATTGAATCCAGAATCCAGAAGGAAGAGGTGGCTCAAGTCGAATTAATTCCCTCACAGACTTTTCTTCTCCGCAGCTGTGTTTCATTAAAAGCTTCCTTTTAAGCTCTTTAATCGGCTACAGGCCGCATCCATCACTGGTTTGAAATCTCCCGGCTCAGGATGCCATTTGTTGATATTTGATTATTGCCTTCCTCTCTCACGTGAGGAAGAGAGCAGGAAATAAGGTTTGATGATTCGGCGATGTTGAGCAGATGACGTGATGTCAAACAGGGGTGGAGAACCTTCAACTCTTGCTCCCCCTGCACCTGCATTATTCATGCTCCTATGTAAGCCCTGGGAGATAAATCCTGTCTGTACACTCATGGTGACGGGCAGCAGTGACGCCGAGGATTTCAGACCCTCTGTGGTTTAAGTGCCTGACATGCTTGGGCAAACACAGAACTGGATTTCCCAGTACACAACACATTGAAAGCAGTTATTTCCCAGGAGGCCGAGCTCACACACACACAGGAGCTGCGGCGGTGGCGGCGGCGGTGGCGGCGGTGGCGGCGGCGGTGGCGGCGGCGGCGGCGGCGACACAAATGAGAAAACCAGCAGAGAAAAGACGACTCTCTCCTCATCTGTGAAAGAATGTTCAACAATGAGCCTTTAGAAAGACAATACGGCGACATTCAACGGAACGCAATGCAGATGAGACCGAAACAATGAGCTGATCAGCCATAACATTATAACCACTGACTGCTGAGGTCAGGAAAGCATTGATTGATCTCGTTGCCATGGTTACCTGTCGGATGGGATATATTTGGCAGGAAGTGAATATTTTGTCCTGAAATTGTTGGACGCAGGTCAAAATTTATTTTCCATAAATGGTGTTATTGGGGTAATTAACGAGTAGAAATTAAATTGACACATGGAGGGATGACCTACCTCACCACGCCTTAACATTTCCTCAGTATTCACAAGAGATTCAAGGGACCTGGAAAGTCATGCAAGGGGGGGAAGAATTTCAAAAAGCAGCTTCAACAAATTGCTAACTTAATCAAAGACATGACCCTGACGTGATTTGAACACGCAACCTTCTGATCTGGAGTCAGACGCGCTACCATTGTGCCACAGGGTCTATATGTTCATGCTCTTCTGTTTCCAACTTGACCTCTCCTCTGCATCACCAATGGACTGAATGTCCTCTTTCATAACATCCAGAAACCTCGTCTTTGGTCTTCCCCTTCTTCTTCTGCCTGGAAGCTCCATCTCCAGCATCCTCCTACCAGTAGACCCACTATCCCTCCTGTAGGAGTCCAAACCATCTAAATCCGGCCTCTTTGACTTTATCTCAAGACGTCTAACCCGGGCTGTCCCTCTGATCAGGTCCCTCTAATCCCCTCCATCCTCAGTCTCAGAATATCTGAACATCTTCAGCTCTACCTCCTGTCTTCTGGTCAGAGCCACCATCTCTAAATCATCCAGCAGAACTGCTCTTGGAAAGCCATGCTAGGGGGGGAAGAATTTCAAAAAAGCAGCTTCAACAAATTACTAACTTGATCAAAACATTGACCCTGACGTGATTTGAACACGCAACCTTCTGATCTGGAGTCAGACGCGCTACCATTGCGCCACAGGGTCTATGAAAACAGCACTGGTATTTATTCACTGACCAACTTCAGGGAACCAGCTTCAATGACACTCACAGTACCACTGAAGGTGGTTCTGGTATCTCATTAGATGAAAACATGAGGGAGAGATAAGATATATCTGATCTAGCAAAAAGGAAATTTCAGTAAAGACCATGGGAATCAGGAAGGTGATGATGAGGAGAGGGATGTAAGAGGTGTTGCTGGTGAAGGAAGAATGCATTAAAACTTTGACCAAACGTATGACCCACAGGTGATTTTGAAAAGCAACATTCTGATCTGGAGTCAGATCGATAACATTGCCCCACAGGGTCTAAATGCCCACGAACATTTTTTTGAATGCATTCATCCAATCCTAGAATTATGAAACAAGTTGATTGCAAAGTTAATCGATTGTCCAAAGTTCATCTCTGATCAAACAGTCAGTCAGTCAATCCGTGGTTTTGGTATCTGGTTAGGGATGGATCAAACATCTCACTTAGCTGAGGACATTGTTTGTACCAGTTATCCCTAGAGAAGATATTTTTTTACTTGATAAAAACTTTGACCCTGACGTGATTTGAACACGCAACCTTCTGATCTGGAGTCAGACGCGCTACCGTTGCGCCACAGAGTCTATAAATGCAGCACTGGTGTTGATTGACTCACCAACTTCAGGGAACCACTTTCAATGACACTCACAGTACCACTGAAGGTGGTTCTGGTATCTCATTATATTGAACCATTGGGAAGAACAAAAACATGACGGAGGGATCAGATATATCACCTCTAGCAAAAAAGGTAATTTCAGTAATGACTAATAGACTCTGGAGAGTGATGAAGAGGAGACAGTTGTTATTCCTTTATTTTTTATTGGTACGATGAGAAAACATGACCATTGCGTGATTACGTGCTACTACTGCACCACAGTCTGTTTTTTTAATCATTGTCACAGGAAGTGAACCTGATGAAGGCCTTCATTGACTGGAGCAACAAGATCTGCCTCCTTCTGATTGCCTGCAAGACTAAAGAGATGGTCATCGACTTCTGCAGGACCGGACCCATCCATCAGTCAAGATCCAAGTGGAGCACATTGAGATGTTCCGCACTTAATAAACTGATGTCATCCATGAAGGGCAGAGCCGACTCTCTTTCCTCTGGAGGTTAAGGTCATAAGAAGTATGCAGTGAAATGGTCCACATGTTCTACCAGTCAGTGATGGAGAGTGTCCTGTTGTATTCTGTGGTCTGCTGGGGAGGCAGCATGACAGACAAGAACACACAGAGACTGGACATGCTGGTCAGAAAGGCTGGCTCAGTTCTTGGCTTGAGGCTGGACTCACTCAGGACTGTAGTGGAGAGACGCACCAGCAGTAAGATGCATTATGGACCATAAACATCAACCTCCCTCTCCACAGCATCCTGTCAGACCAGAGAAGAAGTGTCTCATGGATGTTCAGGAGGTTTCTGTCACACTGGCATCAGTCTGTAGAATCCCTCGGCACTGTCTCCTGATATGAACCACATCTGTGGAATATTGAGAGACTTACTTGACTTGTGACAACACATTATAAATTATTGGTTTTTACTTACCTTTAATTTATTGATGATTTTAATAGCCTGTGACATTGAAGGTGGTTCTGGTATCTCATCAGACAGAACCACTATGAGGAACCAAAACATGATGGAGGAATCAGTTATCTCCTCCAGCAAAAGGTGATTTTCAGTAGAGACTAAGAGAATCAGGAACGTGATGATGAGGAGAGGGATGTAAGAAGTACTACTGTTGGAGGAAGATGCATTATTACTTTCACCAAATATATGACCCCGACGTGATTTGAACACGCAACCTTCTGATCTGGAGTCAGACGCGCTACCATTGCGCCACAGAGTCTATGAAAATAGCACTGGTATTTATTGTCTCACCAACTTCAGGGAACCACCTTCAATGACACTCACAGTACCACTGAAGGTGGTTCTGGTATCTCATTAGATGAAAACATGAGGGAGGGTTCAGATATATCTCATCTAGCAAACGGGGAAATTTCAGTAAAGACTAAAGGAATCAGGAAAGTGATGATGAGGAAGAATGCATTATGACTTTGACCAAACGTATGACCCACAGCTGATTTGAAAAGCAACATTCTGATCTGGAGTCAGACTGGAGTCAGACGCGCTACCGTTGCCCAGTCTTTAAATGCAGTTCTGGTATTGATTGACTCACCAACTTCAGGGAACAACCTTCAATGACAATCCCTCACTCTGGTATCTCATTATATTGAAACACTGGAAAGAACCAAAACATGAGGGAGTGATCAGATATATCTCATCTAGCAAACGGGGAAATTTCAGTAAAGACTAAAGGAATCAGGAAAGTGATGATGAGGAAGAATGCATTATGACTTTGACCAAACGTATGACCCACAGCTGATTTGAAAAGCAACATTCTGATCTGGAGTCAGATCGATAACATTGCCCCACAGGGTCTAAATGCCCACGAACATTTTTTTGAATGCATTCATCAAATCGTGGAATTACAAAACCTTTTGATTGCAAAGTTCTTCGATTGTCCAAAGTTCATCTCTGATCAAGCAGACAGTCTGTCAACCCATGGTTTGGGTATCTGGTTAGTGATGGATCAAACATCTCACTTTGCTGAGGACATTTCCTGTACCAGTTATTCCGCGAGGTGTAATATTTTTATGTGATCAAAACTTTGACCCTGACGTGATTTGAACACGCAACCTTCTGATCTGGAGTCAGACGCGCTACCATTGCGCCACAGAGTCTATAAATGCAGCACTGGTGTTGATTGACTCAACAACTTCAGGGAACCACCTTCCATGACACTCACAGTACCACTGAAGGTGGTTCCGGTATCTCATTATATTGAACCACTGGGAAGAACCAAAACAGGATGGAGCCGACTCTGTTTCTTCTGGAGGTTCAGGTCTTTAGAAGTATGCAGTGACATGGTCCACATGTTCTACCAGTCAGTGATGGAGGGCGTCCTGTTGTATTCTGTGGTCTGCTGGGGAGGCAGCATGACAGACAAGAACACACAGAGACTGGACATGCTGGTCAGAAAGGCTGGCTCAGTTCTTGGATTGAGGCTGGACTCACTCAGGACTGTAGTGGAGAGACGGACCAGCAGTAAGATGCATTATGGACCATAAACCTCAACCTCCCTCTCCACAGCATCCTGTCAGACCACAGAAGAAGTGTCTCATGGATGTTCAGGAGGTTTCTCTCCTACTGGCATCAGTCTGTAGAACCCCTCGGCACTGTCTCCTGATATGAACAACATCTGTGGAATATTGAGAGACTTACTTGACTTGTAATAACTCATTACACTTTATGGGTTTTTACTTGCCTTTAATTTATTGATGATTTGAATATCCTGTGACATTGATGGTGGTTCTGGTATCTCATCAGACAGAACCACTATGAGGAACCAAAACATGATGGAGGAATCAGATGTCTCCTCCAGCAAAAGGCGATTTTCAGTAGAGACCAAGATAATCAGGAAAGTGATGATGAGGAGAGGGATGTAAGAAGTACTACTGTTGGAGGAAGATGCATTATTACTTTCACCAAATACATGACCCTGACGTGATTTGAACACACAACCTTCTGATCTGGAGTCAGACGCGCTACCATTGCGCCACAGAGTCTATGAAAATAGCACTGGTATTTATTGTCTCACCAACTTCAGGGAACCACCTTCAATGACACTCACAGTACCACTGAAGGTGGTTCTGGTATCTCATTAGATGAAAACATGAGGGAGGGTTCAGATATATCTGATCTAGCAAAAAGGAAATTTCAGTAAAGACCATGGGAATCAGGAAGGTGATGATGAGGAGAGGGATGTAAGAGGTGTTGCTGGTGAAGGAAGAATGCATTAAAACTTTGACCAAACGTATGACCCACAGCTGATTTAAAAAGCAACATTCTGATCTGGAGTCAGATCGATAACATTGCCCCACAGGGTCTAAATGCCCACGAACATTTTTTTTGGAAGCATTCATCAAATCGTGGAATTACAAAACCTTTTGATTGCAAAGTTCTTCGATTGTCCAAAGCTCATCTCTGATCAAGCAGACAGTTTGTTAATCCGTGGTTTGGATATCTGGTTAGGGATGGATCAAACATCTCACTTTGCTGAGGACATTTCCTGTACCAGTTATTCCTCGAGGCGTAATTTTTTTACTTGATCAAAACTTTGACCCTGACGTGATTTGAACACGCAACCTTCTGATCTGGAGTCAGTCGCGCTACCGTTGCGCCACAGAGTCTATAAATGCAGCACTGGTGTTGATTGACTCACCAACTTCAGGGAACCACCTTCCATGACACTCACAGTACCACTGAAGGTGGTTCTGGTATCTCATTATATTGAACCACTGGGAAGAACCAAAACAGGATGGAGCCGACTCTGTTTCTTCTGGAGGTTCAGGTCTTTAGAAGTATGCAGTGAAATGGTCCACATGTTCTACCAGTCAGTGATGGAGTGCGTCCTGTTGTATTCTGTGGTCTGCTGGGGAGACAGCATGACAGACAAGAACATGTTGGTCAGAAAGGCTGGCTTAGTTCTTGGATTGAGGCTGGACTCACTCAGGACTGTAGTGGAGAGACGCACCAGCAGTAAGATGCATTATGGACCATAAACCTCAACCTCCCTCTCCACAGCATCCTGTCAGACCACAGAAGAAGTGTCTCATGGATGTTCAGGAGGTTTCTCTCCTACTGGCATCAGTCTGTAGAATCCCTCGGCACTGTCTCCTGATATGAACAACATCTGTGGAATATTGAGAGACTTACTTTTCTTGTGACAACACATTATAAATTATGGGTTTTTACTTACCTTTAATTTATTGATGATTTGAATAGCCTGTGACATTGATGGTGGTTCTGGTATCTCATCAGACAGAACCACTATGAGGAACCAAAACATGATGGAGGAATCAGATGTTTCCTCCAGCAAAAGGCGATTTTCAGTAGAGACTAAGAGAATCAGGAAAGTGATGATGAGGAGAGGGATGTAAGAAGTACTACTGTTGGAGGAAGACGCATTATTACTTTCACCAAATATATGACCCTGACGTGATTTGAACACACAACCTTCTGATCTGGAGTCAGACGCGCTACCATTGCGCCACAGAGTCTATGAAAATAGCACTGGTATTTATTGTCTCACCAACTTCAGGGAACCACCTTCAATGACACTCACAGTACCACTGAAGGTGGTTCTGGTATCTCATTAGATGAAAACATGAGGGAGGGTTCAGATATATCTGATCTAGCAAAAAGGAAATTTCAGTAAAGACCAAGGGAATCAGAAAGATGATGATGAGGAGAGGGAAGTAAGAGGTATTGGTGGTGAAGGAAGAATGCATTAAAACTTTGACCAAACGTATGACCCACAGCTCATTTGAAAAGCAACATTCTGATCTGGAGTCAGATCGATAACATTGCCCCACAGGGTCTAAATGCCCACGAACATTTTTTTTTAAAGCATTCATCAAATCGTGGAATTACAAAACCTTTTGATTGCAAAGTTCTTCTCTGATCAAACAGACAGTCTGTCAACCCGTGGTTTGGATATCTGGTTAGGGATGGATCAAACATCTCACTTTGCTGAGGACATTTCCTGGACCAGTTATTCCTCGAGGTGTAATATTTTTACTTGATCAAAACTTTGACACTGACGTGATTTGAACACGCAACCTTCTGATCTGGAGTCAGACGCGCTACCGTTGTGCCACAGGGTCTATATCTTCTTACTCTTCTGTTTCCAACTTGACCTCTCCTCTGCATCACCAATGAACTGCATGTCCTCTTTGACAACATCCAGAAATCTCGTCTTTGGTCTTCCCCTTCTTCTTCTGCCTCAAAGCTCCATCTCCAGCATCCTCCTACCAGTAGACCCACTATCCTTCCTGTAGGAGTCCAAACCATCTAAACCCGGCCTCTTCGACTTCATCTCAAGACGTCTAACCTGGGCTGTCCCTCTGATCAGGTCCCTCTAATCCCCTCCATCCTCAGTCTCAGAGAATATCTGAACATCTTCAGCTCTACCTCCTGTCTTCTGGTCAGAGCCACCATCTCTAAATCATCCAGCAGAACTGCTCTCACCACCATCTTGGAAAATTTTCCCTTCACTCCTGCTGCTACTCGTCTGTCACAGATAACTCCTGACACTTTTCTCCACCCACTTTACCCTGCCTGCACTCGCTATTTCACCTCCTTACAATACTCCCCATTACTCTGAAGAGTTGAACATTTAAAGAACTTAAACTCCACTGCACCTTCTCTGCTCCTGTGTCAAATCTCATTCAGTGGATTCATGCAAACCTCTTGAGTTACAGGTCTACTTTCCAGTGCTCCTGTAAGTTCAGGCAGTCTGGGTAGACAACTTGAACCACTGTGAAGAATAAAAACGTGAAGGGATCACATATCTCGCCAAGGAAGGGGAATCTTTAGTAAAGTAGAAAGTGTTTCTGGTGAAAGCTCAATTTGCAAAATGTGTGCCATGAGTAAATATGTCCCTGATGTGACTTGAACACACAACCTTTTCGGGAGTCAGACGCGCTACCGTTGCCCAGTCTTTAAATGCAGTTCTGGTATTGATTGACTCACCAACTTCAGGGAACAACCTTCAATGACACTCCCTCACTCTGGTATCTCATTATATTGAACCACTGGAAAGAACCAAAACATGAGGGAGTGATCAGATATATCTCAACTAGCAAACGGGGAAATTTCAGTAAAGACTAAAGGAATCAGGAAAGTGATGATGAGGAAGAATGCATTATGACTTTGACCAAACATATGACCCACAGCTGATTTGAAAAGCAACATTCTGATCTGGAGTCAGATCGATAACATTGCCCCACAGGGTCTAAATGCCCACGAACATTTTTTTTTAAAGCATTCATCAAATCGTGGAATTACAAAACCTTTTGATTGCAAAGTTCTTCGATTGTCCAAAGTTCATCTCTGATCAAGCAGACAGTTTGTTAATCCGTGGTTTGGATATCTGGTTAGGGATGGATCAAACATCTCACTTTGCTGAGGACATTTCCTGTACCAGTTATTCCTCGAGGTGTAATATTTTTACGTGATCAAAACTTTGACCCTGACGTGATTTGAACACGCAACCTTCTGATCTGGAGTCAGACGCGCTACCGTTGCGCCACAGAGTCTATAAATGCAGCACTGGTGTTGATTGACTCAACAACTTCAGGGAACCACCTTCCATGACACTCACAGTACCACTGAAGGTGGTTCCGGTATCTCATTATATTGAACCACTGGGAAGAACCAAAACAGGATGGAGCCGACTCTGTTTCTTCTGGAGGTTCAGGTCTTTAGAAGTATGCAGTGACATGGTCCACATGTTCTACCAGTCGGTGATGGAGGGCGTCCTGTTGTATTCTGTGGTCTGCTGGGGAGGCAGCATGACAGACAAGAACACACAGAGACTGGACATGCTGGTCAGAAAGGCGGGCTCAGTTCTTGGATTGAGGCTGGACTCACTCAGGACTGTAGTGGAGAGACGCACCAGCAGTAAGATGCATTATGGACCATAAACCTCAACCTCCCTCTCCACAGCATCCTGTCAGACCAGAGAAGAAGTGTCTCATGGAGGTTCAGGAGGTTTCTCTCCTACTGGCATCAGTCTGTAGAACCCCTCGGCACTGTCTCCTGATATGAACAACAACTGTGGAATATTGAGAGACTTACTTGACTTGTGACAACACATTACAAATTATTGGTTTTTACTTACCTTTAATTTATTGATGATTTGAATAGCCTGTGACATTGATGGTGGTTCTGGTATCTCATCAGACAGAACCACTATGAGGAACCAAAACATGATGGAGGACTCAGTTATCTCCTCCAGCAAAAGGTGATTTTCAGTAGAGACCAAGAGAATCAGGAAAGTGATGATGAGGAGAGGGATGTAAGAAGTACTACTGTTGGAGGAAGACTCATTATTACTTTCACCAAATATATGACCCTGCCGTGATTTGAACACGCAACCTTCTGATCTGGAGTCAGTCGCGCTACCATTGTGCCACAGGGTCTATATCTTCATACTCTTCTGTTTCCAACTTGACCTCTCCTCTGCATCACCAATGAACTGCATGTCCTCTTTGACAACATCCAGAAATCTCGTCTTTGGTCTTCCCCTTCTTCTTCTGCCTCAAAGCTCCATCTCCAGCATCCTCCTACCAGTAGACCCACTATCCTTCCTGTAGGAGTCCAAACCATCTAAACCCGGCCTCTTCGACTTCATCTCAAGACGTCTAACCTGGGCTGTCCCTCTGATCAGGTCCCTCCCATCCCCTCCATCCTCAGTCTCAGAGAATATCTGAACATCTTCAGCTCTACCTCCTGTCTTCTGGTCAGAGCCACCATCTCTAAATCATCCAGCAGAACTGCTGTCACCACCATCTTGGAAAATTTTCCCTTCACTCCTGCTGCTACTCGTCTGTCACAGATAACTCCTGACACTTTTCTCCACCCACTTTACCCTGCCTGCACTCGCTATTTCACCTCCTTACAATAGTCCCCATTACTCTGAAGAGTTGAACATTTAAAGAACTTAAACTCCACTGCACCTTCTCTGCTCCTGTGTCAAATCTCATTCAGTGGATTCATGCAAACCTCTGGAGTTACAGGTCTACTTTCCAGTGCTCCTGTAAGTTCAGGCAGTCTGGGTAGACAACTTGAACCACTATGAAGAATAAAAACGTGAAGGGATCTGATATCTCGCCAAGGAAGGGGAATCTTTAGTAAAGTAGAAAGTGTTTCTGGTGAAAGCTCAATTTGAAAAATGTGTGCCATGAGTAAATATGTCCCTGATGTGACTTGAACACACAACCTTCTCTGGAGTCAGACGCGCTACCGTTGCCCAGTCTTTAAATGCAGTTCTGGTATTGATTGACTCACCAACTTCAGGGAACCACCTTCAATGACAATCCCTCACTCTGGTATCTCATTATATTGAAACACTGGAAAGAACCAAAACATGAGGGAGTGATCAGATATATCTCATCTAGCAAACGGGGAAATTTCAGTAAAGACTAAAGGAATCAGGAAAGTGATGATGAGGAAGAATGCATTATGACTTTGACCAAACGTATGACTCACAGCTGATTTGAAAAGCAACATTCTGATCTGGAGTCAGATCGATAACATTGCCCCACAGGGTCTAAATGCCCACGAACATTTTTTTTGAAAGCATTCATCAAATCGTGGAATTACAAAACCTTTTGATTGCAAAGTTCTTCGATTGTCCAAAGTTCATCTCTGATCAAGCAGACAGTCTGTCAACCCATGGTTTGGGTATCTGGTTAGGGATGGATCAAACATCTCACTTTGCTGAGGACATTTCCTGTACCAGTTATTCCTCGAGGTGTAATATTTTTACTTGATCAAAACTTTGACCCTGACGTGATTTGAACACGCAACCTTCTGATCTGGAGTCAGACGCGCTACCGTTGTGCCACAGGGTCTATATCTTCATTCTCTTCTGTTTCCAACTTGACCTCTCCTCTGCATCACCAATGAACTGCATGTCCTCTTTCACAACATCCAGAAATCTCGTCTTTGGTCTTCCCCTTCTTCTTCTGCCTCAAAGCTCCATCTCCAGCATCCTCCTACCAGTAGACCCACTATCCCTCCTATAAGAGTCCAAACCATCTAAATCCGGCCTCTTTGACTTTATCTCAAAACGTCTAACCTGGGCTGTCCCTCTGATCAGGTCCCAAAGTAGAAAGTGTTTCTGGTGAAAGCTCAATTTGAAAAATGTGTGCCATGAGTAAATATGACCCTGACGTGATTTGAACACACAACCTTCTGATCTGGAGTCAGACGCGCTACCATTGCGCCACAGAGTCTAAGAAACTAGCACTGGTATTTATTGTCTCACCAACTTCAGGGAACCACCTTCAATGACACTCACAGTACCACTGAAGGTGGTTCTGGTATCTCATTAGATGAAAACATGAGGGAGGGTTCAGATATATCTCATCTAACAAAAAGGAAATTTCAGAAAAGACCAAGGGAATCAGGAAGGTGATGATGAGGAGAGGGATGTAAGAGGTGTTGCTGGTGAAGGAAGAATGCATTAAAACTTTGACCAAACGTATGACCCACAGCTGATTTTGAAAAGCAACATTCTGATCTGGAGTCAGATCGATAACATTGCCCCACAGGGTCTAAATGCCCACGAACATTTTTTTGAATTCATTCATCAAATCATGGAATTATGAAACCTTTTGATTGCAAAGTTAATCGATTGTCCAAAGTTCATCTCTGATCAAGCAGACAGTTTGTTAATCCGTGGTTTGGGTATCTGGTTAGGGATGGATCAAACATCTCACTTAGCTGAGGACATTTCCTATACCAGTTATTCCTCGAGGTGTAATATTTTTACTTGATCAAAACTTTGACCCTGACGTGATTTGAACACGCAACCTTCTGATCTGGAGTCAGACGCGCTACCGTTGCGCCACAGAGTCTATAAATGCAGCACTGGTGTTGATTGACTCACCAACTTCAGGGAACCACCTTCCATGACACTCACAGTACCACTGAAGGTGGTTCTGGTATCTCATTATATTGAACCACTGGGAAGAACCAAAACAGGATGGAGCCGACTCTGTTTCTTCTGGAGGTTCAGGTCTTTAGAAGTATGCAGTGAAATGGTCCACATGTTCTACCAGTCGGTGATGGAGAGCGTCCTGTTGTATTCTGTGGTCTGCTGGGGAGGCAGCATGACAGACAAGAACACACAGAGACTGGACATGCTGGTCAGAAAGGCTGGCTCAGTTCTAGGCTTGAGGCTGGACTCACTCAGGACTGTAGTGGAGAGACGGACCAGCAGTAAGATGCATTATGGACCATAAACATCAACCTCCCTCTCCACAGCATCCTGTCAGACCAGAGAAGAAGTGTCTCATGGAGGTTCAGGAGGTTTCTGTCACACTGGCATCAGTCTGTAGAATCCCTCGGCACTGTCTCCTGATATGAACAACATCTGTGAAATATTGAGAGACTTACTTGACTTGTGACAACACATTATAAATTATTGGTTTTTACTTACCTTTAATTTATTGATGATTTGAATAGCCTGTGACATTGATGGTGGTTCTGGTATCTCATCAGACAGAACCACTATGAGGAACCAAAACATGATGGAGGACTCAGTTATCTCCTCCAGCAAAAGGTGATTTTCAGTAGAGACCAAGAGAATCAGGAACGTGATGATGAGGAGAGGGATGTAAGAAGTACTACTGTTGGAGGAAGACGCATTATTACTTTCACCAAATATATGACCCTGACGTGATTTGAACACGCAACCTTCTGATCTGGAGTCAGTCGCGCTACCATTGTGCCACAGGGTCTATATCGTCATACTCTTCTGTTTCCAACTTGACCTCTCCTCTGCATCACCAATGAACTGCATGTCCTCTTTGACAACATCCAGAAATCTCGTCTTTGGTCTTCCCCTTCTTCTTCTGCCTCAAAGCTCCATCTCCAGCATCCTCCTACCAGTAGACCCACTATCCTTCCTGTAGGAGTCCAAACCATCTAAACCCGGCCTCTTCGACTTTATCTCAAGACGTCTAACCTGGGCTGTCCCTCTGATCAGGTCCCTCCCATCCCCTCCATCCTCAGTCTCAGAGAATATCTGAACATCTTCAGCTCTACCTCCTGTCTTCTGGTCAGAGCCACCATCTCTAAATCATCCAGCAGAACTGCTCTCACCACCATCTTGGAAAATTTTCCCTTCACTCCTGCTGCTACTCGTCTGTCACAGATAACTCCTGACACTTTTCTCCACCCACTTTACCCTGCCTGCACTCGCTATTTCACCTCCTTACAATACTCCCCATTACTCTGAAGAGTTGAACATTTAAAGAACTTAAACTCCACTGCACCTTCTCTGCTCCTGTGTCAAATCTCATTCAGTGGATTCATGCAAACCTCTTGAGTTACAGGTCTACTTTCCAGTGCTCCTGTAAGTTCAGGCAGTCTGGGTAGACAACTTGAACCACTATGAAGAATAAAAACGTGAAGGGATCTGATATCTCGCCAAGGAAGGGGAATCTTTAGTAAAGTAGAAAGTGTTTCTGGTGAAAGCTCAATTTGAAAAATGTGTGCCATGAGTAAATATGTCCCTGATGTGACTTGAACACACAACCTTCTCTGGATTCAGACGCGCTACCGTTGCCCAGTCTTTAAATGCAGTTCTGGTATTGATTGACTCACCAACTTCAGGGAACCACCTTCAATGACAATCCCTCACTCTGGTATCTCATTATATTGAAACACTGGAAAGAACCAAAACATGAGGGAGGGTTCAGATATATCTCAACTAGCAAACGGGGAAATTTCAGTAAAGACTAAAGGAATCAGGAAAGTGATGATGAGGAAGAATGCATTATGACTTTGACCAAACGTATGACCCACAGCTGATTTGAAAAGCAACATTCTGATCTGGAGTCAGATCGATAACATTGCCCCACAGGGTCTAAATGCCCACGAACATTTTTTTGAATGCATTCATCAAATCATGGAATTATGAAACAAGTTGATTGCAAAGTTCTTCGATTGTCCAAAGTTCATCTCTGATCAAGCAGACAGTTTGTTAATCCGTGGTTTGGGTATCTGGTTAGGGATGGATCAAACATCTCACTTAGCTGAGGACATTTCCTGTACCAGTTATTCCTCGAGGTGTAATATTTTTACGTGATCAAAACTTTGACCCTGACGTGATTTGAACACGCAACCTTCTGATCTGGAGTCAGACGCGCTACCATTGCGCCACAGAGTCTATAAATGCAGCGCTGGTGTTGATTGACTCACCAACTTCAGGGAACCACCTTCCATGACACTCACAGTACCACTGAAGGTGGTTCTGGTATCTCATTATATTGAACCACTGGGAAGAACCAAAACATGAGGGAGCCGACTCTGTTTCTTCTGGAGGTTCAGGTCTTTAGAAGTATGCAGTGAAATGGTCCACATGTTCTACCAGTCGGTGATGGAGGGCGTCCTGTTGTATTCTGTGGTCTGCTGGGGAGGCAGCATGACAGACAAGAACACACAGAGACTGGACATGCTGGTCAGAAAGGCTGGCTCAGTTCTAGGCTTGAGGCTGGACTCACTCAGGACTGTAGTGGAGAGACTCACCAGCAGTAAGATGCATTATGGACCATAAACATCAACACATTCCTCCAACACAGCATCCTGTCTTGGAGGAATCAGATGTCTCCTCCAGCAAAAGGCGATTTTCAGTAGCGACCAAGAGAATCAGGAAAGTGATGATGAGGAGAGGGATGTAAGAAGTACTACTGCTGGAGGATAATGCATTATTACTTTCCCTAAATATATGCCCCTGACATGATTTGAACACACAACCTTCTGATCCGGAGTCAGACGCGCTACCATTGCGCCACAGAGTCTATGAAAATAGCACTGGTATTTATTGTCTCACCAACTTCAGGGAACCACCTTCAATGACACTCACAGTACCACTGAAGGTGGTTCAGGTATATCAAAAGATTGAACCACTGGGAAAAACCAAAACATGATGGAGGGTTCAGATATATCTCATCTAGCACAGGGGTAATTTCAGTAAAGACCAACAGAATCTGGAGAGTGATGATGAGGAGAAATTAGTATTTTATTATGTTATTAGTAAAATGAGCAAACATGACCATGACATGAAAATGACATTATTACGGGCTACCATTGAACCACTGTCTGTTTTTTCACTTTTCATTTTGTGGGTTTATCCAAACCACTTGATTTACAGGCCCATTTACTTTCCAGCGCTCATGTTTGACCAACAAGAGAATCAGACTTTCAATAGAAGGAGGAACAGCCGATAAAGTTGGGGCCCCACAGCGGGCGGTTTCCTGTTCACTTTGACTCACTCAGGACCGTAGTGGAGTGACGCTCCAATAGTTACTCCATTTCGGAGTAAAATATTTCCGGAACATTTGGCCCTGACATTCATTTGGATATTTTTTTTTTAAATTGCTGTAGACCTTTTAGCCCCCTTAATGACAATTGTAAATCCTAAAGACAGCAGGAAAATAATCCATGACATGAAAGAAACTTCTGTTTTCCCTTTGGTACCAGCGTCCATCAGACGCCTTCGCTGGGGTCCAAGCCTCGACGGGTCAGAGCTGTTTTAGAAAATTAGTCGGTAATAATGTTATGGCTGAACAGTGTTTTAAAGCAGGTCAGTCCAGGAGACACCAAAGATGAAGGTTTGCATTCTGTCATTGCACCTTTTTTAGAATTCAGTTTGCATGCACTGAAGAAGGGAGGGTGGTGGAGTTGTTGTTCTGGTACCGTATCTGGCCGGTCCCGTCCATTGAGTCTGGTTCCTCTGCTCTCCTGCTGTCTGGAGGTTTTATCTGGCTGTGGAGCACCGGGCTCGTCTCTATTGGCGCGGTGATAGTAGGAAGGCCTGCCTTCCCAGATAAACCCTCTCTCTGTTCTGCCTGCAGCCCGTCGGGCCTCCTGTTTGCTGTGAGCACAGTGGAAAATTCTGCCATAACCACACATAAACACATCTGCTGTTGACAAGTAGACCCGCATAATTGGAGAAGATAAATGATGGGGAGCAAGGAGAAAGAGAAGGAACTAGGTAAACAGTAAAGAGGAAATGGAAATTGATGGTGGCCCAAGGGAAACCAAACAATTCGCAAAGTAATTTAGTCGACCGCCATTTGGTCGAACCCAAAACTTCCTGAAAACTTCTCTGTTCATATCAGATCAAGATGGAAGAGTTATCTTAATATTAAGGTATTTACAATGTTTTAAGGTTTCACAAACAAGTGAAAAGTTTATTTCTCACAAACATTTCAAAATTTGTTCACCTGGAATATTTCATTAATTTTTTATAATTCACAGTTTCTTTTATACCATTTCCATTTTATGGAACATAAACTTTTCAATGCGGGCCAATTGGGCTTTTAATTCCCGCACCTCTGTGCTTTATAGATGTAGTAGTGTCACGATGGGGGGGTCCAGATTGTTTTGCTACTATTTAATGCGAGGCGAAAAGCGTGTGTGGCTCACAAATGAAAGCGTTAAAAAATGTTTGTAGGAGTTTGAGGCTAGAAGAAGAAGAAGAAGAAAATCAACAGAAGTCTTCAGATTGAGAAGACAGTGTGACGTCCAGGAGATCCTCACCCATCAGCCACTGCGGGACAGTGACTGTAAACAATTGTTGTTTTTCTAAGTTCATTAATGAGTCGGAAAGCGCTGATATGGACATCGCACTAAAGTTTGTTGTAGCTCTGCAGAACATAACTTTTTTTGCCATTCCCCGGCAGTAGAATTTTGTAAAACGTTTTAGCTCATTTGCTCTTGACATCAAAGACACAGACTTTTCTTTCACTTCTATGTACATCTCAATTGTATTCTTGGAAATAATGTCACAACAGAGACACAAACCTTGGTTCCTGGTCTTGATCAGATGAATATAGCGATCTTTAAGAAATCAAATTATAATCATCAGGTCATAACCGGATAGATCATTTTGCCGGCTTTACGTGATCATTTTCATGTAAAAACGTGAAAACTATGACGTAAAACATGAAACTAATCACGCTATAACCTGAATATTGTCTATCAAATTAAAACGTGAAACTTATCGAGTTGTAACATTGAAATTATCACATAAAAACTGATTTTTTTTTTTTTTTTTCCTGGCTCAACGTTTCCGTACTGGAACACCATCTATTGGATTCCAGAATCGTTGTCACACTGAAAAGATTATTAATCCATATAATAAAATAGGGATACTTGATTCCACGACATTACCATGTCGTCACACAAAATATCACAATCTTATGCTCGCTCAAGTTTTTTTTTTCCAGATCCCTCTACTTTTGTAGATGTGAATGTAAAAAAGTTTTTAATGGAAAATGGTATTAAGTGGAAATGAGTGCAAATCTTTTGGTAATGTTTCTTTTCTTCTGTTGCAAAAGACACATTTCTGAGGAGAAATTCATTATTTCAGAAGAAAGGCACGGATCAAAGCGCTGCCTCCTTACCGTTTGCCAGAGAACTGTACCATCTGTGGGCAATCGGCTCTGCAAGACTGTCAGTTTATTCATATCAGGAGAATAATAATGCACCAAGACTGCTCAGATACACTGAGGAGGAGGAGGAGGAGGAGGAGGAGGAGGAGGAGAACCGTAGGGGGCGGACTGTGAAGGAAAAACTGATCTAATATAGATACAAATGACCTGCAGTGGTTTCCGAAAAGACAGCATCTAACCGACGCCGGCTGTCACCTTCCTACCAGAGCCAGAGGAGCGACGTTAATGACGTAACACATGATTACTTTCACAAAGGAGGTCATGTTCCTGCCAGTTTGTCTGTCTGGTGGCTGACAGGAAGTTTTGAATTGATTAAAACATTGTTTTTTTGTTCACACCAATTAATAAGAGAGAAAAGTTTATTTTCTGCAGCGGTTAAGGAGTATGTGGAGCGTGGCTTTAGTCATCAGACGCTGCAGAACTTACTGCTAAAATGAGAACTTGCTGATTAGTCACTTCCTCCTGATCCACTCCACTCCCCTTCACTCTCCTCATCGAGTGTAAATATGGACTTTCAGCTCCTGCTAACATTACTAATACCCTCAAACAAAGGCTGCTTGTTGTGATTCAAGGCTGCATCTGTCATAAAATGCCATAAAATGTCAGAAATGACTCTGCACTCACTGAACCCAGCCTGGAAGGATGCTAACAATAGCTTTTATAGCAGGCCTCTCTAATCATTATTATGCATGACTCATTTTATTTAAACAGAAGATTTCCATTTTAAAATGTCTTCATGGCTGTGGTTTCATAAAATCTAATGGAAAACCTCAGAAGCCTCGTTCAACGCCTTCAGAAGAGGCTTAAAGTGTGCGAGAGATTTACCGTTGGTGAAAGCTGTACGATGTGACGTGATCTCCTGGGACGGCTTTTAAACATCACAACACTTTAAAGGACAGGTAATATCACGAATATGAAGCTTTTTGGGTTTCCTTCAACTCCGTTACCATTTTAAACATTTGGGACTAGCAGGAGAGGAAGGGGTAAGGGTACTTTGAGACCCTGCTCTAGGAGGAATTTTGGAAGTAGGCCCACTTCCGTGAAGCTTCATAATTGTTCCAGGTCTTCTCCATGTCTCCATAACGTGTCCCGCTGTGGATATACGGAGTCCCAGAACCTTAGAAACAGCTTTGGAACCCCTCCCAGACTGATGAATTTCAAGCACCATCTGGAATTTCTTTTCGTGCTACTGGTGAGACCTTGGAGCCAACTTCCTGCTTCTGAAGACGGTCTAGTGGAGTGATGATGTGGTTGAAGACGGCTGGTAGTGATCAGCTCTGGGTGGGTCTAGTCCAGCTGGAGCTAGTTCTCAATGCGCTTTGGTAGATTCTTGTGTCAGACCCAGTTGGTATTACGGAACATTGTTGGTCCAATAAACTAATCCATCATTATGAACTTTGAGTTTGTGTTCACTTACATAAAGGTGACTGTGGAGGTGCTGGAGTGTTTTCTGAATCCTCATTAAGCCTCATAGATTAGTTCTGCATTAGTCTTCAAGACTTTTGTCTGATGATTTGGTCACAAGATTTGCCATAACCTTAAATCTGTGCATTTAAAATGAATCCAGAAAAGAGGAAGTTGTCTTGTGGCTATTAGTTGAACTTTTTCTTTTACTTTCTTCCACCAGCCTCTAATCAGTCTATATGGGAAACCAAACCCCGGCTGAAGCCCGACACAGTCTCACACCTCATATAAACAGTACAAGGATCTTTATCTACACGGGTGTTTGAGCAAGTTATGTTCCTAGAACTGATTTAGGAAAACATGTCAAGATGCAGGAGAAAGGAAACTCCTACCAGCGGGAAGATTGAGGACCTTGAGAACAGGCTTGTTATAATAGGCTAAGATTTAACTGAACTTGTCATAGTTTAGTATGTTATGCGGCAGCCAATGGAACCAATAACCAATGCAGAGTTTTTAATAGCTGCAAGCTGTCATTTGTTTTCTGACTGAAGCAGTAATATACTTAGAAAATACAAAATATATACCACAAAAAAAATCACTTACAAAAATTCACAAATCGCACGCAATGATACAAAACACATGTAAATAAACATGACCCCGAGCTATGAATATATACAACCCACCTTTCCCAAACTCAATCCAGGAACAAAAACACGGACTGCATTGCGTTGCATCGGGCAAATGAGCTGTTGTATGCACTATTCATGTTCTGGGGCGAATATATCTGAACGCCTGCAGCAGAATGATCATAAACAAGCGGTTTAATGTATGAGATAGACAAAAGACGGACAGACAGACAGTCAGACAGATAGAGGGACAAGACGGACAGACAGATAGATAGACAGACAGACAGACAGACAGACAGACAGACAGAGAGCCAAGACAGACAGACAGACGGATAGATGGACAACTTTATTATTCCCTGTGGGGAAATTAAAGTGTCATAGTAGCATGAACAAAAGTAAGTGCAAAATACAATATACAAAGACAAAACAGCAGTAATATATAAATACATTTGTTGACCAAGGTGCGTTCGTTGTCAGAAAGGTGCGAGAAGAAGGAGAAGAGGAAGAGTTGGTAAAATGCTTTCTACATCTTGTTGCATAAGTTACGTACGTTTTTTTTGTTTCATGGCACGTGGTTGAGTAACATTTTACAATGAGAGAGTGAAGAGGGGACCGTTTGCAAGAACTTTAAAGAGTCAGAGTTTTAATCAAGCGACATCTTGTCCTCTGTGTCTTCTTTAAAAAGAGGAAGGGCAGCAGGAAGAGAAGAGGCAGCATAAAGACGTTGTAATTAGTTATCGAGTGGGGGCGCCGGTTCGGGTGGACCATGTCAGCGAGTGGAACAGGAGACATTCACTGGGTGGGTGACATCGGACTATTTGCTTCCTGTCAGCTCTGAACGCACTCGTGACCGTTTCATTTCGTCTACCATCGACCTCCTCCAGTCAGAGGCTCAAGCTTAAACTCAATAAAGCCTTCGTGATGAAAAGTTCACTTCTCCTGTGAATCAAACCAGGGTGAATCCCAATTAAAAAAGTTCTGAACGCGTCCTACTGAACATGGATCCAGTCCAGCAGCAGAGCACGTTCCCTTCGTCGTAATACCTTCAATATTGCACCAGAACATTTCTGCAGGAACGTCTCGTATGCAAAGAGACGGCGAGGAGCTGGGTGTTAATGAGTGGCTGGAACAGGTGGGAGGCTGGTATCTGTGTGTGCACAGGTGAGACGGAACGATAGGATGGTGTGTGTGGATGTTTGCTCCGGCGGTGTATAAATAAATATTCGATGCCGGCCGGAAGGATGAGAGTAATGCCTGAGTGCCTCATCTTCCTCGTTGGCTCAGTGCTGCTGAAGGATCAACGGAGCCTCGGAGATGTTTCTGATACATCTGAAGCAGGATCCATGATGGACAGTATTTCAGCCTGGTGTCATTATGAAGGCTCATTAAGTTTGTCACATCCCTCAGCATCTCATTCAGACGCATCAGGATCCAGTCTATGTAAAATCAACCAGTTCTTCCCACCGGACCCCCCGGCCAATTACTTTTCGCACAATAACGTTTTGCATATTTAATTAGACGATTCAAAATTCTACCTTTATGCTACGCATGTTAAAAGTTAGAAAAACCGCCATAGTACTGATGTACTGACTTAACTTCTTACTTCAGCCCTCAAGACCTCGTGAAAACAGGCTGTTCAAACGAGGATGAAAGACAGATTTCAGCTCTACGTATTAAAAAGGAAAGGAAAGTCAAAAGCCAAGTTCTTGTGTTTGACCAGAAGAAGGAGAAGTTAGAATAAAGGCTTTCTGTTTCTCAAATGGAACAGTGTGACTTAGATTTACCAATAAACGCTCCACAAATTATGCTGACCCTTGAATGTTTGATGTTTGAACCGACTCACTTTTTCTGAGTGATAAATATGACTGACCTTGTTTATAATAGACCCAGTAACAGCATCAGGTGCTGAAGAGTAGGGGTCCAAGGATGGATCTCTGGGGGACACCGCGGATCAAAGGGGCCACAGAAGGGGAGGCATTAACCATTGCTATTCCATAAGTAGGATTTTTCCTGTGAGGACATACTAAACAGAATTATGTAGTTTCATACAACCAAAAACAAGTTTAATAAGAAGCAAATCCTTTTCTGAAAACACGCTTTACCAAAAGGTTGAACTAATCTAATTAAAACTGACTATTCTCAATGACAGAAAAAAATAAATAATCTTAGAAGTCAGATTTTATTTACTGTTTCTGACATGCTTGACCAAAAAAATGTGTCGTTTTAAGGTCAATTAATGGCGTTTAAGATAACAAATCATTTTTCTATAGTAATTTTTTTTTAATGGTGAGGACATTAAATGGTTAAAACTTTAGCCGAGTGAGTTTTACGTCCACTGCAGGTGTCTTCATCTACAGCCGGGTTCTTAAATTTGTCCAGAACCAGGACCAGGACCAGGGATGCGCTGCATTTGGACACCCTGATTATTTAGTGATCCAGTAACCGTGGTAGAATAAAGGCTTTTTACTTTTCAAATGAAGCAGTGTGTCATGGATTATCTTCACGTTCTGTGATGAACACTCAACACTCAAAATGAACCTGAAAATATGCTCCAAGGATGGACTTCTTAAGCCGACGAGCTGGAACAAATCAATCAAATACATCCCATTATATTTACGTGGCGCCAATTCACAACGACTGTTGTCTCATGGTGCTCGCCAAAAAGAGACGGTCTAGACCATAGTTTTTGTTCTTTATGCTGCAGAGATCCAACAAATCTCTGCATGGGCAAGAAGGTGGAGAAGGTGGTTCGATAAAAAACAGTCTATAACAGGCGGAAACCTCGAGCAGATCCAAGACCTTCTGCCACGACCGGTTGGGTTTGATAAGAGAGAGAGATGGAGAGAGAGAAAAAAAACGATAGACACGGAGTGTAGGAGAAAATCATGAGAGAGAAGAGTGAGGGAGGAGGCAAGAGAGAGAGGCAGTGAGGGAGACAGAGAGAGAGAATGAGTAAAAAGAGGGGGGAGTTTGGGAGGGGACACACATGCAAAGAAGTATCGATGATATCAGCTGAGGTGATCCACTTTCTTCCTCCTCTCCTATAATACTATAATATAATTATGATAATAATTACAGTCATCATCTTCATCATCATATTGTGATCAGTGGACAGTTTTGTAATCCAGTTACCCTGCAGGGTGAAAAAGCACAAAGACCCCAGGGAAGAAGTCAAGTCAGTAACATGCATGAATATCTGGGGACGTATTAAGAGGGAGAGTGAGAGGAAGAGAGAGAAGCTCAGTGCATCATGGGAGATCCCCTAGCAGTCTAAACCTAGAGCGGCATAGCTTAGAGCTAGCTTAGGACATTAACTATAAGATGCATCATAAAGGACGGTTTTAAGCCTTCTCTTAAATGTAGAGAGGGTTTCTGTCCCCTGAACCGAGAGTCGGAGATGGTTCCACAGGAGAGGAGCTCGATATTCGAACGCTCTGACTCCCATTCTACTTCAGGAGATTCTAGGGGTTTACAAGTAACCCTACAACCGGGTGGTGCAGGGCTCCGGATGGACAATATGGGACTAGGAGCTCTTTCAGATACGTCGGTGCCTGACAGTTAAAGGATTCATACGTGAGCAGAAGGATTGTGAAATCGATTCTAGATTCAACCCAGAGCCAATGTGGAGAATTTAATACTGGAGAGATATTTTCCCAGGAGGAGGATCTCCTCTCCCCCGGCACCGACTGGCCCACGCTGAGCGCATTTCCTCCACAGCTCTGAGTCAGATCGACAGATTGGAAAGTTTTGGTAGTGACTGTGGTGTTACAGCATCCCACGTTCAGACCTCACTGTTTCCCAGGGAAGTGGACCACATGCTCGCTGTTTCCCAGGAAAGTTGATCCTCCTTCCTCGTGGGAGGAGGGACGCGTCCCCAAGCATGACGCTCAAAGTGCGGATCAACTAATAATGGTTGTCCTACATGATTATCTTCAACCTTTAGTCACAAGTTGCTGTAAAAATAAGGGGACCTTTTGCAGTAACCTCCCATTTTGTGTTTAGTTTTTTTTGTAAATACAGTATAAGGTAAATGTGGATTACTTTGAGGACACCATGTATTAACAGCAAGCTTGTTAAATTTAACAGTTTGATTCTTTTACGTTACTCTGATTCCCCCTTTTTCCCAACCAGGGCAGATTCGTGCTGCATCCAGATTTATCGCTCATTTAGTTAACTTAAGATTTTAAAAAACAGGCTTCAAATAAAAAAAATTGTCTTTGAATTGATCTTTTACAAACTGTTACTTGAAATTGCTTAGTGACTGAATTAATTTGATGTAGTATGTTTTATAAATGTTGAGTGAGATGGCCATCTGTCATAGTTTTAAGGAATTATGCTTTAATGGATTTCATTCTATACTGAATTTGGTAAAAAAAATGTAATACTTTTCGGTAATTTCTTCTTTGAGCCATTTCTACAAAGTTTCACGGGTAATTTTAGATCGTATCGTTATTGTCATTTCACGTAGATTACGTAGTTTAACTTTTACAGTATTTTTGCATAAAACCGATATTATAATACAGTATATTATAGATTACAGTAGGAGCACTAAAATAACTTCTAACTAATACTTTACCATAATTAAGAAGGGAATTTTAACAGTATTTTACCATAAAACCTATATTTTAATACAGTACATTACTGCAATAGTTTTACTTTAATATACTGTTGTTATAGATCACAGTATGAAAACTAAAATAAAATATTACCAGCATTATTTTCACAGTTTCTTTTACCGTAAAATCTTTAGTATATACAGAACAGCGCTGTTATATTTTAACATTGATATACTGTTGTTATATCAATGATTGTAATTTATCAGGCTAATTTTTCAGTATTTTACCATAAAACCTTTATTACATACAATACAGCGCTGTAATATTTTTCAGTAACATACTGTGGTTTTTGATTACAGTAGAAACACTGAAATAAAGTATTTTATTCTAATTTATCAGGCTAATTTTTCAGTATTTTACCATAAAACCTTTATTACATACAGTACAGCCGTGGAATATCTTTTACAGTAATATACTGTTGTTTAAGTAGGCAGGTATAGGTATAGTAGGTACAATGTAACATAGAGTATTTCACTGTAATCTTATGGTAACACTTGTTATAGTGTAGGGAGGACTGAGCTGAGGTGTAATAGAAGCTGCAATCTAGAACTTCACCACTAGGGGCCCTTAAAATTTACAAACTGCACCTTTTATAAAAACACATTTGTGTAATAAAAAAGAAAATAAGTGTTTCAGAGAAATGTCTTCGTGGCGGCGTTGTTGAGTGAACTCTGTATAAAATTAGATTGTTATAACGACGACGTCTCCCACGTTAAAGAAATCCTTTCATGTTAATGAAACCAGGATCAGCCCCAAAACATCAAGAACCTGATTTAAAAACCAGACGGACCCGACTAATTCCTGACTCAGAGGTCTGCTCACCAGCAGCTCCTCAGACGCTCCATTGCTCACAGACTGCGGTTAATTATTATTTTTTTCATACGGTCTAAAAAGAGAGTCCACCTCAAAGATTTTGTCTAAAGTGACTCAACGGCTTATTTCCACAGCCCATAAGGAGATCTGTCAGCTGATTTAACGGAGAGAGGGATTTGGAGAGAAGGATGTGAGGATAACCAGGAGAGCCTGCTGTGAAGTGAGGAGATGATTTTGGACAGACTCTCCTGCTTCTGACAGAAGTTGAAGAAACTCCTCTGACCTTGTGACTTCGTGACTCTTTGATTTTGAGGCCGTGAAGCAGCAGAGGTCGCCGCTAATCTCCGTCGACAAACCCCCGGCCCGCCATGAAAGGCTCGAGGAGAGGAATGGATCCTTTTCAGATCTAAGATCAGCACGAGGGGCTCTAATTGAAACAGACCGGGTGAGGAAGAGAAGCCGTGTTATTAACTGATCAGGAGATAGACCTATTGTGTGGTAAATTGAGAATGGAAGGCGGAGACCTGAGGCCGGATGATTCGTCCTTCCTCCTGGTCAGAAGACGAGCAGCAAAGCCCGCAAGTCTGGAGTCACTGCTGAATCGGAGCAGGTGGAAATAAGCTGCTCCCACGGGCAGGTCTGAGAATTCAAGACTAATAACATGACAGCTGTAATGGATTACAAAGCTAACAGAGTCTTTTACTGGATCCTGAGGGATTACAATGTTATATAAATGATATTTAGTCTGTTATAATCAGAGGAGGCTTAAGTTCACACATTTACTCAAGTAAAGTCTGGTAAAAGTAGAAGCTGAGAGTTTTGAAAAAGATGTAAAAGCGAATAGGATAAAGGAAAGAATTAAGAGCTATAGTGTTAATTAATAATAAGTAAGTAAGTAAAATGGGTTTTAGAAAAATTATAATAGGACTAGGCCCACACTGTCGTTCCCGGCGGCAGGTGTAAACCGCTAAAATCCCCTGATCCCCTCATTGTCCCAGCAACCCGCCCTGATTGAACTCAAATTAAATGTGAAGATATGTCTGAAAAGAAGAAAAGTAGAAGAAATATGATTTATACTAGATTGATGTCCTCGTCTCGATTCATGTGCACCAGAGTTGGACCAAATCTTACCAACAAAAGTATGGGCCAAAAACTTTTGAAGCTGAACTCCCCTGGTGTCAGAAAACTTACTTTTCCCTAAATCAGTCCAGTTCTTCCTCAAACTAAGGTTATGAGCGTATAAATTTGGACAACATACATTGACCTTACCTTTCTCAGTTATTACAGGAAAACCGTGTTTTTCTGGTAGAACGCTCCCATTAGTGAGTTAAATATGGACTACTACAATAAGTTAGATACATTCAAGATACACCTCCTTGAGTTCATTCATATGCAACAAATTTGGATTAAACCAAACCGACGGTAAGCAAGGTATGTCCGAAAAACAGTGTTTTGTGAAAAGCCTCTTACTAGTGAGGGAAATATGAACAATTAGAGTAAAACAATATGCATACAAGATAGATCTCCATGACTCCATTCATTTGCAACAATTTTGGACTCAAAGGGAGTAATGGTTTTGTAAATTATGGCCCGAAAACTTTCAGAGATAAAGCTCCATCTAGTGTCAGAACTATGAACCTGACGTTTCCCAAAATCAATGGTCAGTGTAGGTATAAAATAAAAACAAATTATCCATGAAATCATTTCTGATTTATGAAAACCGTGTTATTCAGTAAAAGCTCCCCCTAGTGAGTAAAATTTGAACTATTAGAGTAAATCATGATGTACGCAAGTAGAGAAATTTGGACTAAATCGGTTTAGACGTTATGGCCTGACAATTTTGGAAATAAAGCAACCCTTACATTCCGAAATATACAACCGAACTTTCCCAAAAATACTCCAGTTCTTCCTGACACTACGGTCTGTGGGCGTATACAATTTGAAAATGATTCATTATATAGGTTTTTTTTGTGAGTTATCAAACATATCAAACTTGGTTGTTTAGTCTGAAAGTGAGTGACGGCGGCGATGACGACTTTATATTATCCCCAACTTTCGGGGATGTTTAACCTGACGTCTTAGAAACGACAGAGACTTTTAGTGGATTGAGAAGAAACTGGATGAAGAGACAAAATAGGATGAAAAAAGAACAATACGATCATGAAGTGGGACTGAATTAAAAACGGAAGCTTATTAAATCAACAGTAGCTCCTTCTGCAGCAGAAAGTTTGACGCTGTTCACCGTAATGTCAATAATAATAATACTGAAATGCATCCAGGGTAAAATTAGAGTGAAATGAATCAGGTAGAAGTCAATATGTGGCTCACTGGTTCCGTTGTCTCACCGTAAATCACTGTGAGACAGCGCCTTCATCAAAGGCTCAGCGAGCTCCAGGTAATAACTCTGAGAGGTTCTGGTCTCCACATGAGGTCCTCTGGCTTCAGCAGAGAGAGGCGGGCCGGATCGGACAGAGATATAAGGAGAGAGAGAGAGATGGATGACCGGTTGCTGAGTGACGCAGACTCCTTCGTCTTCCTCTATCCTGTGATAGTGAGCGAGGGAGCAGGGGACCCGCCGTGATCACACTCAGACCTGACTCATCCTAAATAATGAGCACTTCAAACTCCTGCCTGTCATCATCTCTCTCTCCTCTCTCTCTCTCTCTCTCTCTCTCTCTCTCTCTCTCTCTGGGTGTGATATCAAACACTTCTTATGGATCTGGTTCTGCAGTCTCCCTCCATCCACAGACTGAGGAGAACAGGAGAACCGGCTGAGAACCTCCATGAATTCTTCATGGTAACTGCACCGCTTGTTGTGGAAACTTCATCAGCTCAGCTCAGAGACGCTAAAATGTTCTTAAGTGTTCTTTTTTTTAAATGTGGGGCTTCTTTCATGTAGCTCCTGTACTGGAGGAAACAACGCTTCGATAACGGGGGTTCAGAGTTCTTAAACTTCAGACCAGAGAGCAAATCACATTCAAATAAATACAGAAAGAGAAGAAAACAGACGGCAATAAGAAAGATGGTATTTTTCATCACAAAGTTCCGGTAAAGGCAATAAAAAACAGAAGTGGAGGGGGAAATAACAACAAATGGAAATAAAAGGCAAATATAAGAAAATATAACAGACAGCATGACAGAAAAATAAAAGGGTGTGACACCAAATAAATGGCAACGAAATGGGAAAAAATGGCAGAAATAAAAGACAGAATCAAAACAGAATAAAAAAAACACATATGAGGGATGGAAGTTAGAGGATATTTGATGATAAAACTGGAAGTGATAAAAACACATTCATCGCTCATCTTTCTCATCTCAGAGCTACCGTTCTTTTCTTTTGTTCTTTAAACCCATAAAAAGGCACAGTTTGACCAAGATAGAAGAAGACCACACCCACTCCTTCAAAACCTGTGACTGGCCAGTGAGGCGGGGTCTTCATGTTCATCAATAGGCGGGACACAAGGACTGCCTAATTCCGAATACACTCGGAAAGACGTCTAATGGGAAAGAAGATGCTGCATGTAAACACCCCTTTCCGAAGGGAAAGAACCTTTCCGAATTAGATTTCATTCCTTTGCAAGGAGGTAGTCTAAATCCTTTTGGAAAGGATTTCCAATAGCCAGTCGCTGCATGTAAACGCTGTATCGGAAAGCTTTCTGTTTGAGATGTATCTGCGCTTGTCCAGCGTCGTGACAGAGTATGGATCCTCTGCACATGGGTGAAAGCATTTCCCATTAGGTGAGTCGATGCATGTAAAAATCAGGTCGGCAAAGATCGCAGGTCCTGTAAACAGGGGACCCACATTGCAGTTCAGAAAGGTTTAATTCAGAAAGGAGAAAAGTGCCTCATGTAAACCCGCCTACTGTGGTGACGTGTGATTGTGAACAGAATGATTGTGTGATTCTTTCAAAGCTGTTAAGTTTTGTTGAATCAGTCTGCTTTTGTGGGTTTTAAAATTGTTAAGTTGACTTAAACTCTATTTATCTACGTATATAGCAATTTTCAAAACACTGCTTCAAAGTGTTTTACAATAAAATGTGAAAGAAATAAAGCCATGATACAAAAAAAAAATTAAACTAGGGCATAAAACAGAAAAACACATAGATATATTAAGATATAACAGGAGATATTAAAACATAGATTGAAAGTTTATTTGTATTTAGAACCAGGGAGCTGGGTAGGTTGATGTCTTCTGTGACTCAAGCACGTCAAAAAGTGTGGTTGTGGCAGTCTCCACCGTCGGAGTTGGGATGATGGACACTACATTCTCTCCCAGTAGAACTAGTTCAGACGACTGGGCCAGCCACTCAACAGGCCCTAGAGCGTAATGTAAAGGCTGATCAAGGTAGACAACAGTTTGCCAGTCTACAACGGTACCTAGGTCTTCTTCTAGGCAGTGGAGCTTTGTGATAACTGCCCCCGATCGCACCCAACCACCTGCTCCTCTGTGTTGGCAGTCCATAGGCAAGTGTTATTCACTACCAGATGACAAGCACCGTCGCAAGTTGTCCTTTCAGATGCTAAGAGGCCGTCTGCCCAGTCACCTCCCCTTCCAGAGAACCTGGGGAAAGTAGGGGTGGGACCTGAACCTAAAGGGCTGACCGTCAAACTCTTTCCTTAGCAACGCCACAGCTACTGGGTAGAGCAGAAAACTGACCCTTGGGTGTTGTCCACGCTATCCACGCTATACACTCTCAATTCCATTGCAGGCCCCCAACTTTCAGTTGGATCAAACATACTGTGGCCGAAGATCCCAAACAATCCATCTTCCTGACAGAAAGTCACATCCCTCCTCAGGACGTATGCCACTGACAGTATCGACCCACAAGCACAGTTCACTGGGTTCTACTCTACTTATTTTATTGTACCAAAGAAGGGTGGCCGATTTTGAACTACCCTGTACTTAAGAGGGATGAGACGTTCCCAAAGGTTCTTCCCCTTTTCGCATGCTAGGCATGGCAGATGTCCTCCAGGCCGTAGCATAGGGAGACTGGCTTGTATCAATACACGCATATTTTCATGTCCCCCTTATTCATGCTCCCGGGCGGCTACTCCGGTTTGCCCTTATGGGAAAAGTGTATCAGTTCAAGGTTCTTCCATTTTTGTCCCTAGCCCCAAAAATATTTACAAGGTGCGTGGTTGGAGCACTGTCACCATTAAATCCTGAAAGGACAACTTGTGCCGGTGCTGGTCATTTTGATGACTAAATGATCGTCTCCCCAACTCATGAGCTGACTGAGAGGAACACAGCTGTTCTCCTCAGCCTGTGAACCGTCCCGGACTTACTGTCAATTATACCAAGAGCAATTTTAGTAAGGGCTGGAGTAACCATTAGTTCTATTCTCCTTGTGCCCTCTTCAGATTTGGGTAAATGGTCTCAACTTGGACCCCAAGTGGCACAGATACACAATGGTCAAAGTGTTTAGGCAGTGTCTTCTGACCCTCACCCCTCCCGTGTGTGACCTCCCTGGGAGGTGGTAGAGAGAGACTCCTCCCTTTCAGGTTGGTGCGCAGCATGGCAGTGCAGAACTGTCAGAGCCCAGTGGGTTGCTCAGCAGAGGCTGGCCCATTTAAATGTGCTGGAACTCAGTATGGTGTTCTCAGTACTCAATCCAGTCCTGAGGAACAGGCATATTCTCGTCCGGACAAACAACGCCTCTACAGTGTACCACATCAACCATCAGGGGGGCACCAGATCAAGGGAGTCCCGGCTTGTGACACGATGGCTCCCCAAATGGGCGTTCCCCAATTTACTGAATGTCAGGGCTGTATATGTTCCTGGTGTGTGGAACGTACAGCAGACCTTTCTCCCATCAGAAAACCACCCTTGTGGGAGTGGAGACTCCACCCAGAGGTGATTGAGATGATGTGGGTCAGGTATGGTAGGGCAGTGGCGTGTTTCTCTGCCTCAGAAGCTACGACCCACTGCCTCCTTTGGTTCTCCTTGATGGAAAGGACCAGCCCCCTTGGGTAGGATGCTCTTGCTCATGTTTGGCCAGATAGCCTACTCTATGCATTCCCTCCACTTCCCCTTATACTTATTCTAGTAGTTCCACATTGGCCGGGGAGACCGTGTTTCCCAGCGTTATTAAGGCTCCTCAACAGAGAGCCATTTTGTCTCCCGGACAGGCCAGACCTTCAGTCTCAGGTTTAAGGGCGCATATGGCAACCAAATCAGATCTCCTGCAACTTTGCGTGTGGCCCCTGTAAGCCAGGCACCACTTTTAGCTTAAGCTTCCTGTGACAAATCCATACAATCGTCCCTACAATATTGAGTTCAAGAGCATCCTCCACTAGGTTATTGTAAGCTAAAAGCTGAAAGCTCTCAGCTGAACATGTGAGAGTGGATAAGCAGACTGTAGGATCTCACTATCTGGTGAAGCAGTTCCTGAAGGGAGCCCAAAGGCTTCAAGCACAACAGGCTATAAAATGCCATCATGGGATTTACAAATCGTGCTAAGTCTCTGTGTCTACCCCCATTTGAGCCACTGGTGCAGACGGAATGGAAGTGGCTGTCTGTGAAGAGTGTTTTCCTTCTTGCCGTTAAAATGGCAAGCTCCACGCTTTGTCGGTGAGCCAGGCATGTAATGCGCTGGCATGCAGATGGGTTTGGAGTCACTCTCTGGCAAAATCCGTCTTTCCTACCCAAGCGATTGTCTCCAAATCATGTGCACCAATCCAATGAGTTGGCTGCTAGCAAACCCCCGGCTCACCAAGGGGGCCAGAGAGAACACCTGTTGTGCCCGGTGCAGTCACTTAGGGCATATGTGGAAGCAACAGACAACTTGCACGAGACAGATATCCTCTTCATCAGCCCCCTATAGCTGCAGGAAGCTGCAGGAAGGGGGCTGAGCTGTTGAAAGAGAGACTCTCTCACTGGGTTGTGGATGTTGTTGTACATGCTTATGAAGAACAAGGTCTGCCTTTGTGCCTCAGTGCCACCCTACCAGGATTACATCATGGGCTGCCTTGAGGGATGTTCCTCTATCTGTAGGACAGTTGCAATGCCGCTGTCTGGTCCTCATCATGTACCTTTGCCCAGTGCTATAGGGTAGATGTTGCTGCTCGTCAGCCTGTGGCGACTGCCTCTCTTGTCAACGGCATCAAGCCCTTAATTTGGTAATGATTCAAAGAACCGTAGTTACATATATAACTCTGGATTTCAGCCCGAAGCTACAAAGTATATTTTTTCTTTTCTTTGGAAAGTTCAGTTGCTGAACATTTTTCACAATATTTTTTTAATGTAATAAATGTAAACCACATAGGCTTCTGCGGCCACGAAAGAGTTGACTCGCTGCACCGGCAGGTAAGATGTTCTACTGCAGTGGTTCCCAAACTTTTCACAGTGTCGTACCCCTTCAGACATTTGACCCCCAGCCATGTAACCCCTACTCCCCCAGACTTAAAAAAAAAAATCAGTGTTTGTAAGCCCCCACCCCCACCCAACACACACACCACACACACACACAGCACACATCAAATAAAATCTCTTACGCTGAATTTATTAATTAATAAATTACTAGCATTTTCAGTGAGCAACACCAGTTCTCCTTTAAAAAAAGAAATCTACCAAACAGTTCTAGAATCAACATAGTCATATAACATTTTCAGTAATTAATCCACTTGAAACTGTGAAATACAAACTCACCACAGCTTTAATGAGATGGGTGTGCTTGAGAGGATGCACATAACTCTGCAATGTTTGGCTGAATTTGAGAAAGTCTGAGTCTTAAATCCTTCTCCGCATAAAGTCTTGCTCTGTATTCTGTTTTCATAATTGTCAGAGCTGAGAATCCACCTTCACACAAGTACGTGGTACGCCTGCGTGTCTGGCCAGCGCAGACTGTTCTGTACGCAGTCCGATCAAGAAATCTGGCAGTGGCTTCTGATTAAACTCCATTTTCAGGGATCCATCTGTTGCAATCTCAATGAGAATCTCCTGCTCAGATGTCGATAAAGCAGCAGACACAGCTGTAAATGGATGACGTATGCAACTGTCTGAGCCGTCAGTTTCGGGGAAATACCTGCGCAACTGTGCAGCCATCTCACCGAGGTGCGAGGTTAAGTCTTGTTTCTCACTGTTTGTCAAACAGAATTCATTTGCTCACAAAAAGTCATGTGATGACGGAAAGACCTCTGTTTTGCTGTTGTCTAACCAGAAGTTCAACTTCTGTATCATGGCCTCAACTTTATCTAGCACATAGAATATGGTTTTGGAAACCCCCCGTAAGCCGAGATTAAGTTTGTTAAGGCGAGAAAGAATATCACAGAGATAAGCCAGGCATGTAGGAAACTCCTCATCATGCAAATGCTCGGAAAGTTGAAAATGATGGTCACTGAAGAAAATCTTAAATTCATCTTTCAGTTCAAAGAAACCTGTCCGTACTTTACCTCTTGATAGCAAGCGTACGTCTGTGTGAAGTAATAACGTCTCATGATCACTGCCCATTTCACCGCATAACACAGTAAATATGGGAGAGTTCAGGGGTTGGGCTTTCACAAAGTTCACCATTTTCACTGTAATGTCCAAAACAGTCTTCAGGCCGGCCGACATTCCGTTGGCAGCAAGAGCCTCTCGGTGAGAGCCAACCGATTACACGCGTGTTACCACTCCGCCGTGTCTCCACGGATAGATACCAGGAAATGAGCCAGGCCGGCTACATCCGTTGAATCATCCAGCTGTAGTGTGTAAAATTCACTGGCTCGTATGCGATTTAGTAGCTGTTTTAAAACGTCCTCAGCCATGTCACTGATGCGCAGAGAAACGATGTTGTTTGTCGAAGGCATGGTCATGGCTGGCTGGTTTTAGCCACTCGGTAACTCAGCATGTAAGATGCTTTTAGGCCGCTCCTATTAAAGGTAACTGTCTCACGTATGCAAATCTTACTGGTAGAAAGTCCGCTAAATAGTTGCTAAAAAAAAAACTCCCATGGCCTATTTTTCAGATGACTTTGTTTTGTTTCTAAATGTCTGCCCAACAGTGAAGGTTTCATTGAGTTCTGAGACAGTATTTTTGCACATATAACACACTGTGGCCAAGTAAATCCACAAGTACTTTTAGAAGTGAACCCCAAACAAATGTACCTCTCATCGTATTTGCGGCTTTTTGATGAGGATGTTTCTCTGTCTGCGGCTACATGCTTTCCGGCATCAGGACGCTCTTCATCCGACTCTTGTCCATGGCTATGCTAGCAGCTTGGCCAGCCAAAAGTGCTAGCATTCCGGTACAAGATAACCCTTAAGGTTGAAGAATCCCCTGGTGTGTTGTCGCTGGCAGGTGCTTCTTCAAATGTTGGCTGACTGGTGGTAGCAGTCCATGTCTCTCTGGAAGGGCATTTCTTTTTTTAACCACTTATACATTTCCGGGGGTTAGCCAGGCAACGGAATGAGCGACGCCAACTCTACACAGACACAGCCACAGGTGTCAATCAATCAGCAAGAGTCTCTCGCATCTATTTTGACGGTGCCATTAATTTGCTGAACACTAGAGGGTAACCTTTAAATAATTGTTGTTGTGGGAATTGCGAGAAAGCATCTCAGGCTGTATGTCTATATTGTCCAGTATCGAAATGTAATCAGGGAGTTTGCGAATCATATTTTAAATTTCTTTTCACATACCCCCTATGTCAATTTGCGTAGGTACGCCTACCCCAGTTTGGGAATAACTGATCTAGAGGAATTGGTAATCTCAAATGAGAATAAAAGACAAACCAGTGCAAAAAAGTTCTACATCGGTGCGTTTATGGAATGTCTGATGCCATGCTGGAGCTGTTTGAACAGCAGATCCAAACTGGGTGACAGGCATGTACCTTTGGAACAAATCCATAATCCTGTTTGTCTTCGTTGTGCATCTCGATTGGAGCTCTTCTTCTTTTTTAATCAAATTTCTTTCTCGCCCTAAATCCTATTTCCTGTTCTCCAGTTTCCAGAGTCTTTCACTCCTCGTTGTGCCGGAATGACGTTAATTCAGAGATGAAACATACATACATACAAACAATGTGACCTGTTCTTTAACGTGTTGTGATGAAGACGTCACCGGAATCTGATGCCCCAACTTAATGTTTCTTAACAGTTCACCACAGCTCCATATAGGCCAACCCTTCTGGAACCTGGAGCCTCTGCCGGCCCACTCCCACTCAGACGCGGTTCAGGGTTCGCCCACAGTGAGGCACAAATGACAGCCTTCACTCAGATGCTGTGTTACTAATTGTTCGTGTTTTTGTTTTTTGTTTTCTTCCATTTCGGATCATGTGTTTCCATCCATAATTAAATGGAGTTGTTACCTGTTCCATTTATTGGTTTGGCACAGATTTTACGCCGGATGCCCTTCCTCACGCAAACATCGTTTTCATTCATCAGGGTTCGGGACCGGCTTCACAGGGACACTGGACTATAACCTTTTTTTGTAGCTGGGTTCAAATGCAAATTCTTACTAGACAAATGAAAATACACTGCATAAAAAAAGGGAAAATTTAAATGACAAAAATCAAATATACTTAATTACAGTTGACATCATGGGGAAAAAAATTCCGTGTTCTATGATAGAAATTTAGTCTGGAATCATGGCTTCAGAACTGTTTATATATTTTTTTTAAAGAAAGACGCCATTTCACATTGTTTGGACGACACAATCCTACAAATAAATCCCTAAAAATAAAGCTTTATTATAGTAATTATCAAGAGTGATGTTGGCTCAAAGCATGAAGTCTGAAAAAGTGTAAACTTATATCAATTTTTTATATTTCATAGCAGGAAGGGGACATTTGTTCTTAAATTGGTGAAAGTTATTTTAAATACTGAAGAAAATGAAACAAAAACATCTAAATCAGTATTAATACTAACACTCTGTTACTTACAAAAGAATAATCCACTTATTATTTAATCTGTGCTTTTATGTCATTTAAAATAAAATGAGGGCATGTTGCACACAGAGTGATATTTAAATGGTTAAAATAAATAAATATTTGATAGTTAATTCAAAGAAAAAGTATTAAATGACTTCAAAATTAAATATTTTAAGACCCATTAAAGAAGTGGAGATTATTATCCTCATAGGGGATGATGAAAGAGAACAATCTCCTTCCTCAGCTGGAATATTATGCAAATTATTTTGTCACACTAATGGATCAATTACTTTTCTAATGCAAAACATGCTTGATGAGAAAAATAAGACTTATTTCCGAGAAGCAAGACATTTTTTTATATGCCTTTATTTTTTCAGTGTTTAGGTAAACTCCTGTGGTTTATTTCTAACCTCCGGTTCCATGGAAATGATACTGAATGTGAGCCGAGTACTTTCACGTCTCATGCATGACAATTAACATACATCAGAACTCATCAGAACTCCTTTAGCGTTCAGTTAAACGCCAAAAAATACAATTCCAAGGCAATTTCAAATCCATTGCTCCCTCATCAAAAAAACATCCAGCCTTGCTGAGTTAATATCTCATCACCCTTAACTGAAACATCACAAGGTTACTCCAAGGAGCTGCTACAGGATGTGACACCTATTATAGCAGAGCTGTTAGCAGAACCGGTTGTGGACATCTGATAAACGTTTTTTATTTCTAAATGACATTTATGAAGTCAGTAGGTTCCGTTCTCATACCTCCTCTTTTTTCTTCTTATCGGCAGTGAACCGTCAGCAGGTCGTAGATTTAGTTTAGTCTTCTCAAGGTGAAGTCATCCTGAAAACTAAGCACCATAGGAATCCCCTGAAGGCTGAAGGAGATTTATTAGAGCCACATGATCACAGAAATGGATCTGTCCATTTTCTATTGCTAATCCAGCGACGGGTCGGATCATTTCTAGACCTCCCTCTCTTCAGCATCAGCTGTTTGTCAAGGTATCCTGAAGGATTAGCAGGTAAATTAATGAAATCCCTCCAGAGAGTTCTCGTTCTACTGCCGGGTCTTCTCCAACCTGGATGAACCTGGAAAACACTCCGCTTATCAGAATGCCTCCCTTTAGATGATAAACAAAAGAGCAGCTCCCTCCAGATGTCTGAGCTCCTCCCCTAATCTCTAAGACTTAGCCCAGCCCCCCTACGAAGGAAGCCCATTTCAGCTGCTTGTATCCTTGATCTCGTTCTTCAGGTCTCTCTCAGAGTTCATGACCATAGGTGAGGGCTGGAGCGTAGATGCACTGTTGAAGTGAGAGCTTTGCCTTACTCAGTCCTCTTTTGACCACCAAGGACCAGTACCACACCATCATTACTGCTGATGCTGAATCAAACCTCCTCTCCACGCTACCTTCTCCATCACTTAAACATGTTCGCTCGAAGTAGCAACTCACCCCAAGCCCAGATGAGGCAGTCCACCATTTTCCAGCGGTGAACAATGGCCTCAGATTCGGCGTTGCTGACTCATGCCAATTGCTTCATACTAAACCTCAAGCCCAGCTCCATCACAACAGAAGCCAACAGAATCACATCATCTGCAAATAGTAAAAATGCAGTCCTTGAGGCAACTAGATGCTCGATTGTCCCTGCAGTCTAAACCGCTACACCGCACATCATCAGGACTGCTGCAGGCGTTCACCAGAGTCATCCCGCCAGAGTTCAACATCACTAGATTCTCGTGCAGGCGCTCCATACTCCACCTCGCTGAGGAAGCAGATGAGACCGACTGGTGGAGCACCATTGGATCAAAGCACAAGAATATTTGGTAAAAGTTAATCGTCTCATCTTTTCTGTCAACAGTATGAGATGTTAACACAGTCTCTGTTAGTGTTTGGTGGCGTTCCCTCAGAATAAACTTTTGTAAAGCATTTGTGATGATATTTTTTGTTATCACAAATGAACACTAAAGCCGAGCTTGTCAATGTTCTTATGGTAGCTCAACATCATTCTCAGTGTGTCCACTATGTACTCCTCCCTTATATATATCTCTCTGGCTCTTTCTTTCTCTCTTGGTCTCTCTCTATCTGGTTGTGGCTACCTTCAGCTCTCCTGATGCCACCTCACCTGCACACCTGGAACCCATCCACCAATCTGGTTCCTGCTAAATATAAACTCTGACCCTGCTCTCCCTTCTCCGGGTTGTGGTAGTATCAGTGGATTGCATATTTCCAAATGTTAACTCAGAACCAGATTCTATCCCTGTCTCTCCGGATCGACCTTCCATCCTCGCCCAGCCTTGATTCCAGCCTCTAGTCAACAAAACTGTCTCTTCTACTCCTGTCACTGTAACTCTGTAAACTCTGGTTCATCCTCCTAACCAATATTCAGTACAATAAACTGGTGCGGACTTAGACTGAGTTCGGCTTCTGGGTCTTAAGAAATGTATTTATTACCATGAACCTAATCTAGCAAGTGGCTTCTGGTATCAGAAAGCAAACTATGCCTATGCTGTCGTTCCAGACAGCAAAGGTCTATCCCCGAAAAAAACTCCAATCCTCTGCATTGTACAAGTAATCCCCTTAACTCCTTGATATAAATGTGGTTTTCCACAGTATTTTTGATCAAAAGTGCTCCGTGAAATGAGTGAAATATGATCTATGACCGTAAAATATGATATATTAATAATAGATCTCCTCACGTCGATTCATTTGCACCAAATTTGGACTACATTGGGCAAACTGTTGAAAAATGATGGCCCGAAAACTTTTGGAGATAAAGCTCTTCCTAATGTTGGAAAGGGCTGTAGTTTAGTATAATCCCGGTCGTACTCTGTGGTTTTATACACTCCTTCCTGACGCGAGCCGCTCTCCCCGGTTCCTTTGAGCCCCCATTTATCGATTTACTGAATCAAGCATCTTATTTTTACTTTATGGTGGAGTTTTTATTTAAATGTACATTCTGGAATGTATTATCCTCTACCATGAAGCTAATGCCATAAATGACAATCTTGGGAGAAGTTTTGAACACAACAGGAAGCTTTTTGTCACATTTGATCACTTTTTTAATTACTAACCCCTCGATAAATGAATCACACTGTGTGTGTGAAAGATTCATTTTTACAAAGCGCATACACTGTATGCCAATTAAGCAGATTTATAATTTTACAATCAATCATTCAATGAATTTATTCGTCACCTTCAATTTTCTGCTTACGGATGTCTGACAACACTAAATTGTTTTGTTGTTGTCGACCGCTGAGGGTTCATTCAGCTCTGGCGGCTGCTGGGAGATCGACTCACAAACGATCACAGCGTGTCAGCAGAGCTTCTGCAGCAGTAATGAAAACGGCGTCAGGAACTTTTTTCCCCCTGCTGCGGCTGCTACTGGCCTTTCTGTACCCTCTAATCACAGAGAGGCCTCCTCGGCTCTGATACCTCAGCAGCTTCAGTGAGATGCTTAAGAGGATGACAACAACAGCAGCCGCACGAAGGACACGCTGCTCTGACGTTTTTCACCTTCTTTTGTGTGAATTCTTACCTTGTTGCACTGACCTGAAGAATCTTCAACATCACGGTTCAATAGAGGTTTTTTTTACGTTTCTGTTTTTGGTTCCAGCTGGACTAAACTCCACCCTGGAACGGATCACTACCAGTTCTTCAAGGTCAATTGAAGGATATTACCACTTAAGTTTACCAACTTCAGAAGCAGGAAGTTGGCTCCTTGGTCTCAACGGTAGCATACTATGCCCAAATCAACAGTAAATCCAGAAGGTGATTCACAGTGAGACACATTATCCATACATGGAGAAGACTTGGAACAATAGTCAACCTTTACAGAAGTGGACAACCTTCCAAAATTGCTCTGAGAGCACGGTGAAGGACACTTTAGGAAGTCACAGAAGAGCCAAAGAAAACATTCAAGGAATTACCGGCCTCTCTCGCCTCCATAAAGGTCAGAAGTCATGGATCCACAATTCAAAAAATCACTGGGTTAAAATGGCATCATGGGACAGTGGTGACGTGAAAGCCACTGCTGACGCAGAAGAACATTAAGGCTGGTCTGAATTCAACCACAACACGCTTGTAGCAGAATCTTCTCTGGACTGCTGAGTGGAAAGTAGAACTGTTCAAAGACAGGGGGGTCCCGTTCCATCAAATGGAAACCAAACACAGCATTCCACTAGAAGTACCTCAGACCTACGGTCAAACATGGAAGTGACAGTGGAATGTTGTGGAAATGATTCGCTGCTTCAGGACCAGGACGACTCGCCATCATTGATGAAAAACAGGAATTCTACTGAAGGAGAGAGTCAGGTCATCCGTCTGGGAGTTGAAGCTCTTGCAGAAAAGCAATGATCCCAACTAGACAAATAACTCAAACCATTGAATGACGCAGAAGAAATAAAATCTTGTTGCAAATATTCCGCGCATAAGCCTTGTATTCCATCTCGGTTCGGTTAGAGTCCCAAGCCAGTAAGTCTGTTAAGCTCCATCTTTTACATCCTCTAAGTGAAGCAAGGTTTAATTTGTGGCCATTTAGAGAAGCTATATATCAACAACCCCTATGGGGATCATTACTATTCCAGATCTCTAATCAGAGAACCTGGGTCACACGTACAACATTCTGATGTCCAACAGACAGCAAATACTCAACAGCCTTAAACAGGAAATGATTTTGATTGCAGTGATAATTGATCACACTCAAGGTTGTACATATTCCTGTCTGTTTACAATTAGATGAATGAATACATTACCGATTTTCAATAGGTTACTCCGGAGGAAAGGCGCTTAGTACGGACATCAGCACCCATGAAGGACGGGGGTTGAATTAGCGTATTGATGAGGCATGGGTGTAATGAGGACAGGTCACTGTGAAAGACTGAGCAGAAACAACCTGCATCTGCAGGGATACGAAGGGATTATGAGTTTGAAATAAGGAACGGGGCCCCAACAGTGAGGGAATGAAATGCAACAGGAACACAGTTAGTATGAAATCTATTAACATCGGGAAAAATGATTATATACAAAAAAAAGAGGCTTTTTGTGCAGTAGATGAAAAGGTGATGCAGAGTTTAACAACACTGTTCAGCTCTGCTGGCGCTGCCGCTGCCGCGTGGTTCACAGTTACGAGGGAAATTAGTGCAGATAGTGCTGCCAGACTGCCACCTGCATCAATGAGAAAATACATTCCAGTTACAGCGGCCTGAGCGGTAATCGCTTTGACTCCCTGATATCCTGCCAGGTTTGCTGCAGTCACATTTTGGGATGCTGCCTCGCTCTAAAGTAGCAGAACACACAGCGAGCCTTGAATTCAGCTACAGTAGTAATCTGTGACATTTGATCTGCCCTGCAAGATTTTCCTCTTTGTTTCCTTTTATTTGGCAGTTTTAAATATTAAGAAGCTGCAATGATAACACACATTCTGTTGCAACTACTGCCCAATTATATCGAAATGCAGATGCAGGCACGGGCAGAAACTGAGCAAAAATGAATGTTTATACCGCTGCAGGGCTCATACACAACCAGGGATGAGTCTCTGGCTTGGGTTTAGATGAACCCTAGCATGAAAGTCTGGCTTCCATATAAACACCTCATTTGAAATAAAAAATAGCCAAGAAAATAACATCTTGGTTGCAAATGGGCATCACAACCCTTTTCATAAACCAGCCCGATCCAAAGAAAAAATATACCGTGTGAACAATGGAAATCAGTCTTTGTAGTGTTCTTTTGTGCATGACCACTGTCTTGATGATGAGTGGTTCTGAACCACAGCAGACAGTAGAGGCTCAAACATTGCAAAGTCACCTTTTGGTTAGCTCTGTTGCCTCATTGTAAGAAAGGTTCTGGGTTTAAATCCACTTGGTGCTTTTTTTTGTGGAGCTGTAATTTTCTCCCATGTCTGCATGGGTTCCAACTGGGTTCTCCAGCTTCCATCCTCAGGCATTGGTGTCCATTGAATGGCTGTTTTTCTCTATAGACCTGTTTCACACAACCTCTTCCACGTGGTCCAGGTGTTCCTTTATTCCATTCCCTCCATTCTGTATAAATACAGTGCAGACGTAATGGAGGGTCGGCGTTGTTTGGCATCTGACGCGACAGAAAGGATCGTCACAGACATCTGTAGAAATGGGATGCGCCAACATGGCGGTACCACTGTGACGGTAAGAAGACGTATTATGTGTGCGGCTCGTGAAGGGAACCCTTGACGTCAGATAGTGGTGCAACCTCTGTGTGAGATGGGCGGATGTATCGGCACCGTGATGCACTGATGACTAGCCAAGGATGGGCTTCGGCTCTCGGTGCGGTACCAGAAGGACTAATGGCATTTTTTCAGTCTGATGTGGCGAAGAAAAAGCTGAGTCGTGAGGCAAAGCTTTCAATTTACCAGACCAATAAGGTTCCGACCCTCTCCTCTGGTCCTGAGCTCTGGGTAGTGACCGTAAGAATGTGGTCTAGGATACAAGCGGCTGTAATAAGTTTCTTATGTAGGGGGGGATGGACTCGGCCTCAAAGATAAGGATGTGGAGCTCAGACATCTGGAGGGAACTCTAAGGAGAGCCGTAGCTCTTTTGTCTTGAAACAAGCCAGTGAGGTGGTTCGGATATCTCTTCAGGATGCCTCCAGAACGCTTCCTTTAGCAGGTTTATCCGGCGCGTCCAACCTGGAAAGAGACCGCGAGGCAGACCCAGAACTCTCTGGAAAAGAAAATATCCCACTGGTATTAGCTTGACAAGTTCTAACAGAGTAGTAGAAACGATTCCAGCAGAGACAGAGAGGTCCTGGTGTTTGGTCCCTCGTGTCCATCAAACTTAAGAAACACTGGATCCTGTACCTTTTATAAAAAAAACATCCTAATACCATCTGGTTTTTTTCCTGATAAGTGCCCACATCATTCAAACCCAGAGCTCCAGTTAGTCACACACTTTGCTAAACAATCGTTGTCTTCTGATATAACCCTGATGGCATCATCAGGATCACGTCTCAGAGTTTAGACAGCTCCCTACAGAACCACAAAACAAATTGGGCAGTACCGGAGATGACAAGTTGATAGTGAGAAAACATTTTGTGTTGCTCCCTCAGGTTTAATGATGACAGGAGCGGCTCTCTCTTTAGAAGCGGTATAATACATTTTCAAACAGCAGATGTAAATTAGGACTAAAGTAAATTCTTATATCAGTCACATGACAAGCCTGACAGAAACACATTGGCTAAATAATCAATTGGAGTAAACAACAATTCAGTGAAGAACTTTCCAGCTCGATTACTTTAGCCCAGTAATTATATCCCCCCATGTGACACATTTTATTTTCCAATACGTCTTAGAGAAAGTTTAATAAATTAGCGCAAAAAAATAAACAAGGCAACTTCCAGAATATAAAAACTGGAAAGATGCTCCACCTTAAGCAGCAGCAACTGCAATCAAACCCGTCTGATACTTGGAGATCAGTCTCTGACATCACTGTGGTGGAATTTTGTCCCACTCTTCTCAGCAGGGCTGCTTCAGTGCAGACACATTGGAGGGTTTGTGAGCATGAACTAATCTTCTACGGTCCCATCACAGCATCTGAGCGAGGTCCAGGTCCGGACTTTAACTAGGAGACATTGGACTTCCTGCATGAGCTTCAGCTCACAGACTGATGACCTGACATTCTCCTGCTAGAGAGCAGAATTCATGTTTCCTTCATTGATGGTGAGTCGTCCTATTCCTGAAGCAGCAGATCATCTCCCAAACATTCCATTGCCACCTCCATGTTTGACCGTAGGTCTGATGTCCTTCTAGTGGAATGATGTGTTTGGAATCCACCAGACGGAACGGGACCCCTGTCTTCACAAAGTTTCACTTTCCACTCATCAATCCCGAGAAAATTTTCCTGGAAGCTCTGAAGTTCTTTTCTCCTTGCCACTTTCCCCTGATGCAATTTAGTCCAGGGTCTTTAGAATAGTGGATCCATGACCTCTGACCTTTACCGATGTGAGAGATGCCTGAAGGTCCTTGGATGTTCTCCTTGGATCTTTTGTGACTTCCTGAATTAACATTCATCATGCCCTTTGTTGAATTTTGCAAGGTGGTCCACTTCTGTGGAGGTTCACTATTCTTCCAGGTCTTCCCCATGTGTAGATAATGTGTCTCACTGTGGATCTGTCCAGAACCTTTGAAAAAACTTTGGAACCCTTTCCAGATTTCAGTCACCTTCTGGACTTTCAATTGATTTTGGCATATTGTGCAACTGGTGAGACCTGGGGGCCAACATCCTGCTTCTGAAGATGGTCTACTGAAGTGATGGTGTGGTTGAACTGGGCTGGTAGTGATCGGTCTTGGGTGGGTTTACTCCAGCTGGAACAAGTTCTTAATCCAGTTTTCAGGAATTTGTTTCTGAGTGGGTGGAGCCTCTTCCACACAGGCCCAAGTGGACTTTTTGGTTAAATAAAAAATGAATTATAACTTAAAACTTGTATTTTGTGTTTACTCAGGTTGTTTGATATTGAATGTAGGTCCAGATGCAGGAACAGAAGGAGCTTCTGCAATGATAACGGTCCAGCTGTGTCTCACTGAGGATTGACTATTAATTATACATAAGATCCCAGAATAAAGAAGAGCAGCCCAGTAATGATCCTTCATGCGACTGTGAAACCTAAAACCAGCAGCACAAGAACAACATGCCCCCAATCTAGTGTGGTGCACTCTCAGCTAGTCACTAATTACAACCAAGGGGGGTTGGGGGGGGTCTCGGTGTGAGTCCAGTGGAATATGCTAGACTATTCATTACAGTAACAGAGAGAGAGAGAGAGAGAGAGAAATGGCATTGTGGAAATCACTGTAGGGGAGAATAATTTCAGCTGCTCATTTTCCTTTTCACTTTCGATAGCATATCATATTAGGGTGGTGAGGGATTTGTTTGGATAATCCTAGAAATATGCAAATATCCAGGCTGCCTCTTCATTACGGTGAGCATGGTAGCCGCTGGCACATACTTGGCTTCCCTTCCGAGAAAACCCTGAGAGAATGTTGCATTATTAAGTTTTTATAGGTGCAAGCCAAGAGAGGGGCAGTTTTTACGGGTCCGTTTGTCCGCCTGCCAACCCAAGCTGCATCAAAGCTCTCTTAGAGCCAGAACGACCGGCAGTGAGGTGAATTAATGTGTGTGCGTGTAAAAAAGCATAATAGCAGATATTCCAAGCCCCCGAAGCCTGATCTTCAGTTTGCTAGCTCCAAATAGCATTGATCAGAGGGTCAGACCCCCCACCTAGATTGTTCTTCTCATTCTCATGCACTTCATCACTCTGTGTTCTTTCTCCAGCAATCTCCCCTCTAGTAACCAAAGAGCCTTCACGGCAGACCGCTGCTAAGTTACGGTTTAGATAACACACGGAGGACATAGGAGCTATCGGAGTATGGTGGCCACTTTCATCACATCAAAGAGGAGAATGCTTTGCAGGATTTAGCAAATAACGGCTGGCAGTAATTCAAGATTCAAGAGTTTTATTGTCATACACACAGTAGGAACGTAGTTCACACTGAGCATGAAATCCTTATTTTGCAGTTTCCCTTCACACAATTACAAAGTAAGATTGAAAAGAAAAAAAATATATACTAAAACTAAGGGTATAAACGTATAAAATATATGAATATGTTCAAAATAACAAAGTGTATCAAATGCAGGTACAGAAGGATATTAAGGGCAAAATCCAATCAAACATCATTTTTGACCAAATACCTCGATATTGTGATGATATTGTGGCAAAAACAAGCAGTTGAGAAATTATTGCATGACAACATTGGATATGAAACTCCCGCTGGTGTTGGGACCCACTTTTCCCCAAATCACTCCAGTTCTTCCTCCTCCGAAAGTCTATGGGGGTAGAAAATTTGAAAATGACCCATGAAACAGTTTTTTCGTGGGTCATTTTTTTTTCCTCGGGGGTATACTTATTCCTTAATCCCTGAAGAGCAGAGATTCGCCCCGGGGAAGCACACAGATCCAGTTGGTAGTAGAGAATCTTTTTGGTGTGGCGGTCCAACGATCAAACCGTTGACCTTAAGATCGGGGTAAGACAAGACTACAACAGCCTAAAAAGCTACTGGCCCCGGCATCTCTGGTTGCACAAAGCAGTTGTCTGTTGGGCCAGGACATGATCTGGTCCATCAGTGACCAGAATTACTTGATGAATGACTTGGAGAAAAGACGTACTGCCGGACAAACCTCTGAACGTAAACAGAGGAATAAAGTTAGATACAAAAATATTTAAGTATATCAACAAAAGTTACTTCCAAAGTGATCTCACAATGAACTGAATTCTTTATCCAGCAGAGACCTGACATTCTCCACATGAGCAAAAACACGGAGACAGTTTCAAGAATAGAAACCCAGAAAAGATCCCCGCCGCTCAACGCGACTGGCGTCTGCCTATGACATGTACAGCAACGACAATGTCAGCAGCTGCAATCATAGAGAGACTGCAATTAGTATTACAATGTCTTATTATTAATGTTATGACTTCTTAGAACTAACTTTGTTTTAGTGAAAATGTTATTCAAGAGAGAACAACATAGGATTCTTATTATTTAAAATAACCAGTAGAACTTTCAGAGTTTGCCTTCAAATCCCTCTGATGCGTAAACACCTGAATATTTACGATGCATTAGAGGAGCAGACCTGCACTTGAAAATAAACCAATTCAAAGTTAGGAGAGAGATCAATTTAAGTAAAGCCAGACCATAACATCATCCTGATATTTTTAAAGATTTTCAGACCAGCGGGGCTTCCTGTGCAATATCACTCTGCCCTCCCTGGTGACGCCGCCGAGCTGAAAGAGAGGAAATAAACTTGCATGTGTGATCCGATTCCTCATAAATAACAGTCAACATTCCGACTCATGCTGCCATCCAAACATATTATGATAGCTAATGTCCAAAGCCAAAGTCCTAATGTTGACCTGCAGGTAGAGACAAGAGCAAACAGACATCCAGGCTGATATTCTTCCTGACACTTGCCTTTACCCAGAAGTTTGTAGAAAGCTTTTAACAAAGCCGTCCTGACAACGGCACCAGCGGCATGGACCTCAATCTGTTGTTTTCTTCTGCTTGCTAGGGGTTTGGTATCCATCAACATGGAGCGAAATAACTCCCCAACAAAGGTGTATTTTTCATACGTAAGTCGTGAGCGGATGCTTTGAGCAGACTCAAACTGACTTTAGAGATCCATTCAGGCCCTTCACTCCCTGTTTCCAAATAACCTGTGGAAAACTGCTGACTCATCCAACACCTCTTCAAAAAGACATTAAATCTGTCTTTCCGTGGAGCTCAGTTAATGTCATTATTACTACCATCAGCCAAGTACGTGTCAGTTTGCCCGCGGTGGTGGGATCCCACCAAACCGCATTACTGGGATATGGAAATGATGTGGAGCCGCCCTTCAGAGAGGACAGTCAGTGTAATTAAAGACATGCTCACTGGGACGGATTCAATTTTTGACTGGCCTCAAGGTCAAGAACACAAAATGTGCTGTTCTGTTTTGTCATGGGAGCTGAAACGGAGGGAACGACCAGAATTGTTGAAAAACTAATATAACCTGTTCCCATAGCAGCAAGAATCATGCCAACACACAGGTGGCTTAAGAAGAACAACCTACCGGACTTTCTGTAGAATCTTCTCTGGACTGATGAGTGGAAAGTTGAACTGTTTGAAGACAGGGGTCCCGTTCCATCTGGAGGAAACCAAACACAGCATTCATCCCACCATCATGGAGGGAAACATGGATTCTGCTCTCTAGCAGAAGATTCTGAGGGAGAATGTCTGGTCATCAGTTTGTAGTTTGCAGTTTATAGTTTGTAGTTAAAAATAATAATAATTAAACCTCTGAATGACCCAGAAGAAATCAAATCTTGCAGCAAATACTCCAATCACAAGCCCGGAACTCCATCTTGGTCTGGTTCAAGTCCCAAGTCAGTAAGACCACAGTCCCCAAGGGGATCATTGTTCTTCCGGGTCCCCACTAAGGGAACATGGGTCACATGTACAACATTCTGAACATAAATTCTGCTCTCTATTAGAAAATTCTTAAGAAGAACGTCAGGTCAGCAGTCTGTGAGTAACCCCCCAATGTGGCCGCACTAAAGCGGTTCTGCAAATAAAAGTGGGTCAGAATTCCACCACAGTGATGTCAGAGACTGATCTCCAGTCATCAGAAGGGTTTGGTTGCAGATGTTGCTTCTGAAGGTGATGAGTTGTTGTTTTGACTTGAGCCGGCATTCATGCAAACACGAAGAAATAAAGACTGGAAGAGAAAACAGTACAAATACTTGGACTTCTGTTCTCATTCAGGCATTTCTGTTTTTGTTCCTCTTCTCTGTTGGCATGCAGGTCCACAAACCTGGGGGACATTCATCCGTCTTCAGTGTTCTCCCACCATGAGTGATTGTTTGAGCTGACAGAGGTGAACATCGAGGGTGTCCCTTTGGTCACAACAGCCAAACACGTTCGCGTTCACAGGACGACGAGAGGCCGATGAAAATCACTGACGTGTCAATCTTTCATGCCTCCGTCTAAGGAAGCATGTCGAGAAAAAAGGGTTGAATCCTTCTGCACATTAATCCGGGTGGCTGGCTACAATTTCAAAAGCCTCATTGTCATTCTCTGACATTTCACAAGCCCCCCCTCTAGGTTCTCTGTTATTTGAGTCAAGCTGACTGAAATTAGGATTTGAGCAATATGGAATTCAGATCCCTCGCCGTCTTCTGACGCAAGCATCGTTTTTCTGCCCTGATTGTCTCTGAATGCTTTGACATTCTGTCAAACGTGAACCAATGAGGGGGATAGGCCAAGGCATTAGCTAACATGAGTTTAGCTCCATTTAACATTCATATATTAGCTAATAGCCTGGATGCTAGCCAGGGTAGATGAATAAATTACCTTTTACTAACTCTTCTCTAAAACTCCAAGGACCTCCGGATTGGATAATTTTATAATATAACCAAAGTCTCACTACTAATTTATATTTTGAGCTAATGGGCCGGATGCTATTCAAGCAGTTCATTGACACTGATCAGTCAAGCAATATAACTACCTGCCTAATATTGTGTAGGCCCACCTTTGCTACCAAAACAGTTGTGACCCATCGAGGCCTGGACTCCAGCAGACCTCTGAAGGTGTGCTGTGGTATCCAGTACCAAGATTTTAGCAGCAGATCCTTTAAATCCTTGAAATTGATTGACCAACCTAAACAGGAGTGAAGGCTAGCGGCTATGTGTTGTCTGATGCCACTGAAGAGTTACCCTAGCCCAGATTAATGAAAACGTCATGAGTTAAACAGTTGCAGGTTCTGAAAGAAAGGTGTCAAACCTACACGATATTAGGAAGGTGGTTTTATTGTTACGGCTGATCGCCGTTTGTATCTCCTATTATCCCTAGCTGGAAGAATACCTTCAAGTTGTACTTTTCACTTTAGCTAGTTAATAAGAGATCTCACAGATTGTCTCAGAACCAGCTGCGCCGGCTCCATCCCAGCAGGATTAACCCAATCAGCACCAACACTGACCCGCTGTCTGACTGAACAATTTGGAGAAACCAGGAAGTTCTAGGGTTAAAGTGAGGACTTAATGATTTAAAGACTGTGCAGCATTCAGCTGATGATTGGCAAAATGAGAACAATGAGATGTTTCCATTCATGAACATCGGTGTTTGAGCGCGTGCAGAACAGCAGCCTCCGCCTTTTGGCGGTGCAGGATTAGCATAGCACATTTACCCACATGTCAACCTCAATCAGAGTGACTGCTCAGTCACAACGGAGTTTTCAGGCTTACTGGAGTATGAAATCCATTTACTTCACACCTCTCCTCAGACTTCATCTTGAATCAGCAGACATTCAGCTCTGATGGGACGACTCCTGGTATGTGGCCGCCTGCAGCGCTTCCAGCCGCCGACTCAGGAAAACGCCGACACAGCTATTTGCAGGCTTTGTAGAATCAGGTGTGTGGCCGGTGCCGTCTCAAAACGGAGACGGATAATGTTCTCCTGAAGCAGAGGATAAAAACCTACCGACATAAAGCTTGTCCGAAAATGTTTTTGCACGGGAAAGCATTTTTTTTTAACCATGTTTCCTACCTGTATATGAACCCTTCTGTCTCTAGTTGCTCTGAAGAGGAAGGAAAATTGACTCGACTGACTGCAGTCCATTATATAAAAGTTGGCTGCAATGAAGACCCTCCAGAGAGTCTCATAAATGCCTTCATTACCTCGTGTCTAGACTGTTGTAACTCCTTATACGTTGGTTTGAGCAGTCATCCCTCCGCCGTCTACAGCTGGTACAAAAATGCTGCTGCTGTGAGTAAAAAACGTGACCACATAACTCCAGCCCTGGGTTCTCTCCCCTGGCTTCCAGTGCGATATCGCCCGAGGTGACCGAGCCTTTGCAGTAACAGGTCCAAACCTCTGGACCAGTTTACCCATTCACATCAGAACGCACCAGAGCCTTGAATTTTTTTCTTAGATCTCCGGTGAAAACGCACCATTTTTCTCTGGCTTTTATTTCGGGTGGAGCTTTGACGTTTCTATTTAATCCGCTCATGCTCGGGTTGATTTTCTTCTTGTTTGAGTTAGCCGCTAACCGCTACTGCCTCGTTATAACGCAGTAGGCCCTAATTTGTGTATATGTCACATCCGGGGCTGTCAGTAGCTGAGGAGCGAGACCCTCGATATGTCTCTACTGTGCTAATAAAGCGCAGACAACACCCAGTCACCCCTTGAATAGGCTGAGTTTAAGGGGCTTCCTCTAACAACTTCCTCTGACACACCCTCCTCAGCTTTTGACTGGTTACTTGGATTAACTCCGCCTAACTCCGCTTATTTCCTTGTCTGTTAGTTACTGCCAGCAGGTGAGCCTGAGCCCGGATGGAACTTGGCAACTGCTCCTCATCGTAATCAAGAAAGTACTCAACCACCTTCAAACTTTCCCGATCGTAGTCGACGCAATAGTTATTGCACCGCAACAATGACTTTCAGAATTCCATGTTTTGTTTTGCCTCCTCACTAATCCTCCACCTCCCTCTCATCACAGATCCAGAAGAAAACTCTTCTGGATCTGCCCACCACCCCTTTGAATTCTTGGCCCTGTTCACGGGCTCAAATCCCCCACCTCCAAATTCCCCTTCGTCAGCTCTATCCATAATAAATCATCTTAAACTCTTTCTGCCTTTTAACCATGACTGCATCTTGGTCCACTTTTAACACGTCCCATATGTTGGAAAACCAAACCCCGTCTCAAGTCTCTCTCAAGTCTGGCTTGAGGTGAAGCTAAGGTTGTCCTCCAACTTGCGTCCGATGCAAAATGTCCTGAGAATCTTAACAGTATCACGTCTCTCCGTTGATCTTGTCTTCTGCTCGGAGGGTTAGTTTCCACTGTCCCCTCAGTTTTCAGGACGTTTTGGTAGATTTTCTTCTTCTTCGATTTGTCTGCTAGCCGCTACTAGCCGCATTCATGGGTCAGAAAAACGTCATAGCCCCGTCCTGCCCTCCACCTTGTGTTTACACAGACGTCCAATCCATCTCTTTTACCATCACTCAGAGGCAGAACATCTCTATCCACATTACCTTTGCTTCTAATGCGTTTGTACAGAACTGACCTTTAGAATAAAGGCACACAAGCCCCTCCCTTTAAAATGATGTGTTAAAAGTCTAATGTTTCAGCAAATACCTGATGATGCCGAGGGGAAGGTGGAAGGTCGGTCCAAAATTTGAGTTGACTACCATCAGTCCATGACAACAACGGTTCTATTTTTCCAACACTAGGAGGAGCTTTATTCCGTCGTAGTGTTGTTTTCGGCTGTAATTTATAAACCTAAATACTTCTAAATTTCTAAATACTAATCAGTTTGAAGAGATCTGTCTTGTAAACATTGTGTTTGACTTTAATAGTTACTTATTTTACTCACTAGGGGGAGTTTTCTTCGTGAAAATCTCAAAAACCATTCCATGGATCATTTTCAAATTGCATACCCACATAGACCTTAGTGTGAGGAAGAACTGGATTGATTTTGGGAAAGATCAGTTGTTTAATTCTGACACTAGGAGGAGCTTTATTTCCAAAAGTTTTATATATTGGAAACTGAGACTTTGGCAAAACTAAAACTACAGAGAAACTGAAACTATGGAAAAAAACAGAAACTATGGGCAACCAGAGACTATGGAGTCACTAAAACTTCAGAGAAACTGAAAACATGGAGAAATGGAGACTACAGAGAATTTGGAACCACGGAGAAACTGAGACTTTGGCAAAACTAAAACTACAGAGAAACTGAAACTAGACAGAAACAGAAGCACAGAGAAACCAAAGTTATGGAGAAACTGAAACAATGGAACTGAAGCTACATTGAAACTGAAACTACAGAGAAGTTGAAGCTTTAGATAAACTGAAGCTAGATTGAACCTGAAACTACAGAGGAACTTAAAATATGGAGAAACTGAGACTACAGAGAATTTGAAAGCACTGAGCAACTGAGACTTTGGAAACACTAAAAGTACAGAGCAACTGAAACTACACAGAAACTGAAACAACAGAGAAACAGAAGCTACATTGAAACTGAAACTACAGAGAAACTTAAGATATTGAGATGCTTAGACTACAGAGAAACCCCAATAGGTCGCCAGTTGTGTCAAAGGACACGCCCACTGCTGCTCAGGAATCTAATCTCATTTCACAATGTTGTTCTTGTATGATGGTGTGATGAATTAAGAATACACTATTTTTACTATTATTATTATTATTATTAGAGGTCAGAGAAACTGAAGCCCCAGGAAACAGAGACAACAGAGCCGACCTGCCTACTCATCAACGTAAGTTTGGACCTGTTGTAACTTGATGTGAAAAAATGGTCAAGCTCAGACTCGTAGTGTTTTTTTTTTTAAACCTGAAGCAGCGAGAATTCACGCCGCTATCATCGTCTGATCCCGCAGGGGAATCTTGAAAGACCATGATGGAATGTGAAAATGTAATTTCATCTGAATAAAGGTATCATTTTGATGAAGTTTTTGTTTTCTTACTGCTTATAATCGATACCACTTAGTCAAATGTTGACATTTTGGTCCAGTTATTATGTCCTTCTGCCGAGTTTGAAGAATATTAACGTTTCAATAGTGATTTTTTTTTTCCTGCTCGATACAAAACAATTAGATTAAAAACCTTACTCCTCCGCTGGGAAAACCTTTGCTGTATGTCAGTATTGGCTCAAAGTTAAGATTTTCTAATACGAATCATGCTTAACAACATTATCTTTCTTCTTCACAACAGAAAGAAACTCATGATCAAATGTTTTTTTACTTTTTTGAAATTGCTTTTTTTGCGGCGTGAGTCTCAAACCTGTCTGGACTATCCTATTAAGAGCGCCTCTATGAGATAGCGGGGATTTTTAGAAGATGAAGGAGATTGCCTTGAGTCCTCATTCCAAAACCCTCTCGCTGAAAAGGCCTGGTCAACAGCAGAACCGCAACAACAGGGACCGGCCGCGGGAAAAATGATTGCACGGCGTCTCATAAGGGATTACCATGTCTGCAGTCGAGCCTGCAGAGGCTCTTAGCCGGGCATCAGAGGTGATAATATCAGTTCTAAAACCAACAGATAACAAAACACATTACTAAACCGCAGGGAACGCCAGCAGATCCAGCAAACAACACCTCCGCACCGCCGAGAGGAGCCTTTTCTTTTTTTTTTGTTGCAGAATTAGAGAAACTGCTACGACTCAAGATGAGAGGGATTAGATACCTTCAGAAACTAAAGCTTGAAAAAAGAAACTGAGTCCATGTTGAGTCTGATTCCATAAGAACACTCATAAATTTGATGATAATAAAAATTAGAAGCTTACACATAACATAAAGGCCAACGCCGTAAATCACAGCCACACTATGAGATACTACATCAGTGTGAAAAAGGAATTTCGCTAACTATTATTATGATTTATGGTTTTGTTTAATTTTGAAAATAAAAGCAATAAATAAGAAAGCCGCACATCTCAAGGACTTTTATTTCTCTCTGGCTCCCAATGAACATAAATGAACACATAAACTATCTTTCTTGATTTGAAATATGAAATTATAAAAGCCGAATGTATTTTCTTGATTTCTGTTCTGGTGTTTTATTAATAAACTGACTGATAAAATGTCTTGTTATATAACATGTTAAGCAGTAGCTTAGCTCCAGTGGTGGAGGAGGAATATCATTCTTTATTATTATTTATGGAGTTTCTCTCTGCGGTTTTGTTTTGTCGGTACTTTCTATTTCCCTGTAGTTTCTCTGTAGTTTCAATTTCTTTCTGTAATTCTCCCTCTATAAAATCCGTTTGTCTGTGTTTTTTGTCTCTTCTCCTCTGTTGGTCCAGTTTCTCTGTAACATCTTTGTAGTGTCTGTGTCTCCTTGTATCTATGTAATCTCCATTCCCCTCTATTTTCTCTTTAGTTTCTGTCTCTTCTTAGCCCACTTTCCTTTGTTTTACCAGTTTCTCTCTACTTTCAGCTTCTTTCTAGTTGGTAGTTCCATTATAATTCGTTTTTCTGTAGTTTCAATCTCAGTCCCTTCCGTCGTACGTCAATTTTTCTCGTTAAATTTTCTCCTGTTTGGGGTTCAAGTCATGAATTGGACACAAGTGGAACAAGATGGGTGGAGCAGTTGGATGAGTTTCCTCCTTTAGCAGACAGGTATAGCCCACATTTCTCACAAACTGGACGTCTATCCTCTGAGATAACTCCTTCTTGATTTTCCCGATTGTTTCCTTCTAATGCTCTCCCTGCTGGATGGCGTGGCACCAACTGCCGATTCTGACAAGGAAGTTGAGGAATAATAGTAGAAAATATTGTACAATACCAGTAACCAAGGCTACCCCACTAACAACTGAAAAAAATCCTACGTTAGCATAGCATTTGCAACATAAATACAATAAATTCTAACGGAAGCGCTAGCATCTATTTTCGGTCCCTAATCTAATTCTTTGCCCTGGGTCTTCACAAGAGTTTGTGGGTGCGTTTTGAGTCACACAGGAAACCAGGAAAACCGTAAAGACACTCGATGATGAATGTTTTTCAATGTTTTCCTGCTACATTTGTTTGATTTATGTGTTTGCTGGCCGTTGACACAACAGTTCCAGCAGGCACTGCATCAAATGAGACGCAGCAGCTGCTCACAGCTGCAGAAAAACAATACAGAAATACAAAGATGGAGCTGAAAACTTGCCACAAATAAAACAAAAACGTAGTTAATCACTGGAAAAACAATACGTTGGACTTTCTCATCAGTCAGGATGTCTTTTGTCAGAGTCTCTTCGTGCATTTTTAGTATCTTTTCTGTCAGAACAAGCACTAATTGCTAAAATAGCAGGCAGACAAGTAGTTTTAGATTTTTGATTCATCCTTTATTCTTTTCTTACCCCTCCAAAGATCACATTTATAGAAAAACATGTGCGATAGCAAATGCATTTAAATAATTCAGTATATTTGTAACACAATGCAGAATACCAGATCAATCATATGGATAAAAGAATAATTAAGAGCTGGCAAAGTCACACACCACACCTTGTTTTTTGAAAGATAAACATATAATGGGGTCTATCCCAGCAAAAGTCCCCAATCCCTTTTGTTGTACAAGCAATTCCCCTGATGGGAACCCTTGAATTAAATGTTGATTTATTTCCACAATATTTCTAAGTAAAAAAAAAAGGAAAGCTCAACGAAAAGAGAGAAATATCAACTACTTGATTCAAATATGTATAAAAGAGAATTTGGACTAAGTCCACTCAATGGATGAGAAATTATGTCCCCAAATAAATCAACATGGACATAATAACTGGACCAAAATGTCAACATTTGACTAAGTGGTATCGATTATAAGCAGTAAGAAAACAAAAACTTCATCAAAATGATACCTTTATTAAGATGAAATTACATTTTCACATTCCATCATGGTCTTTCAAGATTCCCCTGCGGGATCAGACGATGATAGCGGCGTGAATTCTCGCTGCTTCAGGTTTAAAAAAAAAAACACTACGAGTCTGAGCTTGACCGTTTTTTCACATCAAGTTACAACAGGTCCAAACTTACGTTGATGAGTAGGCAGGTCGGCTCTGTTGTCTCTGTTTCCTGGGGCTTCAGTTTCTCTGACCTCTAATAATAATAATAATAATAGTAAAAATAGTGTATACTTAATTCATCACACCATCATACAAGAACAACATTGTGAGATGAGATTAGATTCCTGAGCAGCAGTGGGCGTGTCCTTTGACACAACTGGCGACCTATTGGGGTTTCTCTGTAGTCTAAGCATCTCAATATCTTAAGTTTCTCTGTAGTTTCAGTTTCAATGTAGCTTCTGTTTCTCTGTTGTTTCAGTTTCTATGTAGTTTCAGTTGCTCTGTACTTTTAGTGTTTCCAAAGTCCTTAGATGATGGGTGTCGTGTCCTTTTGTCTTCGTGTTGTCTGTAATCTGACAGCGAACGGTTGATTTTTATCAGATCCTAATGTTTTTTATTGATTTGCTGGGACGAACTGCAGGAATAATTGATGCGTATTTGATGCCGATATGTGAGTTGAGAGGATGAATCTGATTAATGCATGGCGCTCCCCCTCCATCAAACATCAACTGCTCTCACTCAACGGTTGAAAGCTGAGCTCTGATCTCCGGACAAATTAACACACAGTCTTCTGGTCTGCAGTCTCTTCAGCCTCCAGCTGTCGGTGCAGAGCTCAGACTCGTCTTCATCACCGGACATAAGGAGAGGTTTGCTTCAAATGTTTGATTCATTATTAATGATCGCTGCATTGAAAAGATATCAAACGATTCTTGTCGGTGTTATCTGGTGGGGATCGCTCACTAATATTAGTAATTCAACCTCTTGGGAACCATTGTGCAATAATTTAAACATATGAATCTTACAGAAAATAGTGAAAAGCTTAAAAGGTTGGCCATTTTCCTTAATGCCGTTTTAGGCCATTAAAAAAACGTATAATTATAAATGGTGTAGGCTGTGATGAAAATAATGTAATGTGATGGTATATAATTATATTATAAGTATAATTATTCAAATATTTCAAATATAATCTAAAAAAATAATCAGAAATCAAAAAAATAATAATTAATATAAAAGGGTTCAAAATATAATAAAAATTATAATAACATAAGATATATATATAATGCTTTGGTTTTTTTTTAAACGTTTGATTTCTTGCTACCCCAAATTACAGGGCTGTGAAAATATATCTGAATCCATCCTCTTCTGCAGCTTATGAGTAAAACCACATATTAGCCATTTATGAATTCATTTTATTATTTCCTCTATTTTTATTTAGTTTAACTGCTATCTTTAGAGAGAGACACAGAACCTGAATGAGACACGCGGAGTAGGTAGGGGTGTGAATTTATTCTCATTAAAACATCATGTCACATTCAAAACATGTCAACAAGGAAATCTGCTGTAAATAATTCTTCTGATTAAATATTCGTCACGCTTATTGAAATGTTGACGTCAACCTTGTGCTGGATGCCAAGGACTGAAAAAAAAATGAATTATTTATCATCTCCATAGTTATAAATAAAGACATAAAAACATCCACGACAGAAAACGCATCATCCCGATCATCCTGTAGGGTCACTCACAGGTCGGACTTACAAAGAATGTTATCTTCTTCTAAATAGCACTCAGAGTTTCCTCTTCTTCTTCTACTCAAAAAGCTACTGAGAGGAGCTTTTACTCTGGAGCTAAGAGGAAAGGGCGGAGGTTGACCCCGTTGCTACGGGGTCAACCTCCGCCCTTTCAACCTCCGCCCTCATGATCAAGCTGTGATTGGCTGTTTGGTGATTTGGGCTTTTTTGGGTCTTAGTCAGTGAATTCAGTATAAAAACAATGTAAGAGATGAATAATAATAGAAGGCACTTCATATTAAGTAGTTGCAGAGAAAAAAAAACACCAAAACAAATACTTTAACAATTCATTGTCATTTTTTGAACCTAGTGCTGCTAGAGTCACTTTAGAAGGACAAACCAGATCAGCCTTATGTGTGAAACGTTTGTTTGATTACTTCACTCATAAATCTGTCAAGAAAATCTGTATTTGTAAATCTGCAAACCATTGCATTTTGGTCATTCTTAGGCTCAGATCATTATTATGGAAGCCTTTCCCACAGTCTGATGTTTGCAGCAATTCATTGGATGCCATTTGTTGCACAGATGACGTGATGTGTTGACGGCGCTCTAGTCACACAATGATGTGGTTCTACCGCCTCTAGGATGCAATAATGTGGCTCTAGTGACAACATGATGTGGCTCTGGTGACGTAATAAAGTGGCTCTAGTGACCTAATGATGTGGCTCTAGTGACGTAATGAAGTGGCTCTAGTGATGTAATGAAGTGGCTCTAGTGATGTAATGAAGTGGCTCTAGTGATGTAATGATCTGGCTCTAGTGACATAATGAAGTGGCTCTAGTGACCTAATGATGTGGCTTTAGTGATGCAATGAAGTGGCTCTAGTGACGTAATAATGTGGCTCTAGTGACATAATGAAGTGGCTCTAGTGATGTAATGAAGTGGCCCTAGTGATGTAATGATCTGGCTCTAGTGACATAATGAAGTGGCTCTAGTGACCTAATGATGTGGCTCTAGTGATGCAATGAAGTGGCTCTAGTGACGTAATAATGTGGCTCTAGTGACATAATGAACTGGCTCTAGTGATTTAGTGATCTGGCTCTAGTGACATAATGATGTGGCTCTGGTGACATAAGCATGTGGCTCTGGTGACATAATGAAGTGGCTCTAGTGATGTAATGATGTGGCTCTAGTGCTGTAATATTGTGGCTCTGGTGACATAATGAAGTGGCTCCAGTGACCTTATGATGTGGCACTAGTGATGTAATGATGTGGCTCTATGTCTCTTATGATGTCACTAAATGTTCTAGTGTCTCTGGTACGTAATAGCCTTGCTCTAGTGCCTCTCCAGTCAGTGGAAAACTAAATTGCTTGTTCGTATGTTCACTCATTAAACCATATGTGAACTAAATTTAACAAAAGTCCAGAACAGAATCTTGTTCTACCTGAATCCGGGGCGCTGTGGGCCTAGAAGTTGGTTCCACCTTCAACTGCAACACTTGGATCTTGTTTGCTTCGGGATGTTTAGTTGGAGAAACGGAATCTTGTCCCGTGGCTCTGATGACGCATCGCATGCTGAGTCAGTCGCTTCGGTGATGTTCACAACCCTTCAGAAGAATATTGACGGATCAGAGAAGAACGCATCTACATCTCCTCTCATCCAGACGACACCCTGAAGGGTCAACACGGCGTCTCTGGTGATTGGAATGTTTTGAAGGACAAAAACAATTTCAGCAGGACGGGTAATAGATGGGACTAATGTGTGTGCAGCTCGCATCCTGTCTGCGGTTTTGTGTCTGCAGCCCCGCGGCGGTGGAAACGTTGCTGTTCTGAGGTCAGCACTGACAAATCCGTCATCTGGAGGGAAACAGGAAGAAAACAAATGTAGAAACAAATCCTCTGAAAATATCCTTTGTCAGTTACCACTACTCCGACATGACACGACACAAAACATCAACCCAGGAAGTTTACATCAATCCGCCCAGAACATTACAACCAAGTGACCTCAGAAACATATTGATTGTCTTGTAACCATGGTTACATGTCAGTGGGTGGGCTATATTAGACAGGAAGTGACTTTTTTCCTCAACTTTGACGTGTTGGATGCAGGATAAATAAATAAGAATATGGATCTAAATGAGTCTGACAAGAGCCAAATGTTGAGTGATAGACGACTCGGTCTGAGCGTCTCGAAAACCGCCGGTCTTGTTCCTGTTCTGCAGTTTAGAACACTGTAAAATGTAAGACGTTGGCTTTTCTAAAGAAAAATTGAGAATTATCTGAAGGTGCAATGGAATTTAACTGTCTACTTTACTGAGCAACTGTTAGGCCAGAAGGCTTCCTGACTTTGTTCTATATAAAGCCAACTTCGTACATTTTTCACTGTGCCAACAAAACGGGTCAAAGAATTTACGACCGTCAAACTTGCAACAGGTTCGTGGTTGTCAGGTGCGTCTTTGCGGGAGGACGTTTATTTGTACATCTGATCCACCTTAACCGAAATAGAGCCAATATATTTCCGTAGGGTAAAATGTTATTTGTTGGCTTTACAAAGTAAATTGTTCAATTCAAATTCAAAGTAATTGCTTTCATTATGCTACCATATGGCAATCTGCACCAATCACAACAGCCGTGGTTCTAATGTTATGGCTGATGGGTTTACATCAACAGATTCTAATTGATACTTTTGTTTACTTTGAAATTATATAAGAGATAAACATTCAAACAAATAGAAACATATAAACATCCAAGAATTAAAGGTCCATTTTTGATTACTGGTTTTAATGTTGTGGCTGATCTATAAGTATCTCAGTGAGCAGAATCAACCCCATAAGAAATCCATGAACTTCATTTCCGAGCTCCTAATTCTTCTCCTATTAAGGATCGAAGTATCCAAAACGAAAAGAGAAAGTTAAGGCTGGTTCTGGTAGAAAGGACGGAACACACAGAGAGCCGTTTTGGACCAACCAGCATCAGGAAGGTGGTTTTGTTGTCATGGTTGATCGGAGTAATCTCTCACTCAGGGATCTGAGCTTAGGGTCAAAGCCAGACACTTAAAACAAGATATAAAAAGATAAGATGGTATCGAGTGAAAACCAGTGAGACTGTTTTCCTCAGCACCATCTATCAATCTGTTCTGGAGGTTCTTACTACTCCTGTCAGGATTCCAGACCATTCCTTTCTCCTCCGGCCTCCCTCCACTTCACAACCTCTCCTCAGGGAGCCTCAAACAAAGACTTTATCCCTCCAGCATGTCCTGGTGTGCCCCCCGGCGTCCTGCCCGGCTGCTACGATCCCATTAATTTGTTTTTGAAACACATCCTAAGGTAGACGCTCAGGGGACTCCTAACCAGCCTCTGATCCAGTTCTCCTCCGCTCAGAGTCTGATGTAGAGCGGATGTAGAGCGGTTCACCAGTAATACCTTATTTATAGATCAACTTTCATACACAGGCTGTAGATCAAACAACGCGTGAAATGAAATCAAACCGATAAGAGGCAGTAGAATGAAACTGTAGTGTAGAAAAAGACTCGGTTTTTGGAGGAGAGAGAACACGGTTAGTTATGGGTTTGTTCAAAACATGACCCAAATGCAGACAGAACAGGGGACAGAGGGAAATTATGGGAAAAGATAAACTGAGTGCATGAGGAGAGAATAGATTTTAGATCCTGGAGCAGGTGGGGGATAAAAAAAACCCAAGATCATCCAAAACTGAATGCAACAACAGAAAATACAGAAAACAGGCAGAAAAATAAAAGTAAAGAAAAAGCCTGACACAAAACGTGGAGGATGTGGAGCGGGCGGTCTTCGCTTTACACCCAACATTAACAACAAACTGTCAACGAAACAGAGCTGATGTGAAGAAGTGAGGACTGGAGACAGGTGGAAACAGTCACCATTCAGATGGGGCATGAATTCAGTACCACAGGGTTGGATCTATACTCTACAGATGAACGGCAGCTGCCGTGAGAAGTTATTGATAAAACGGCATGTATGGCCGTTTGACCCGTCAAGGAGACCATAGTTCTGAGTTCTGTTCCGTGTGAGAAACCATTTTATTATGTCACTGAAAAGAATCAACCCGAGCAGATCTATCTTTCGAACCTCTTCTTTTGTCTTTACTTAATAGGGGGGGATATTTTTTAATTAATTTTTTTCAAAAAACACTGTTTTGATTTAAGGAGTTCAGTCAGAGTGATGGATTGTAGAACACAGGAGATTTGGGGCGTTTCGGGCATTAACCTTAAGCCTAGTTTTAATGTTTACAATGTACGCTTTGGTATTGGTGTTGTTAAAATATCTGTACTAAAAGTACCAATGTAATAAATAATAATAATAATAATACATTTAATTTATAATGCACTTTGCATTTGGATCAAATCTCAAAGTGCTAAAAACCAAAAGCATCAATAAAAAAATAAAAAAAATAATTATGCATCACCTCTTTTGATACATTCGATTAAAGAGTGCTGCACAAACAACTTTGGGTGGAGGCTTTGCTGCCTCTCCATCCCATCTAAGTAACCCGAGATCGATCCGTCAGAAGAGGAGAGGCTCTATCGACAGCAGTCAGCTGACGCTCTCCTCACAGCCTTCAGAGTGACGATGAGCAGCATATCTACATAGCGCTGAGACGGAATAATGAAGCTATCATGTTGCAGAATTTTGCTTCTTCCACATTTTATTTGCATGTAGCACCAGCGATATCATAGAGAGGAGGTTTATCTGGAACCCAAAGGCAAAGATTCTGAGATTAGCGTGTTTATTGAGTTTTACAGTGCTGCCTTATAATCTGCTTTTGCAGTGAGAGGGAAATCCAGAATTGCTTTGAAAGGAATTTTGTGGGAGAAAGATTAGTTAGGAACAGAATCGTCATCGTTGTCTCAGCATTAAATTGAAATAGCTGTTATTCCTGTGAACAGGACCTACTTCAGAAAGCCTTCATGGAGTGAAACTCATGCCAAATTATTGCCCAACTTGATTATTTGTTATATCCTTAAGCCAGATTTTTAGCTAATTTGAAAAATGTGTCATACTTACTTTCTCATTTATTAAAACGAAACCCGTAAAAAGAGCTTTTTATTCGGATGATTGTCTTATTATATCACACATTGTTCCCTAATAGCGACATACTGTAGGCCATGTCGCTCCTTTCTCTGCTAAAATCACGGATCAGGTGACGCAGGTTCTATACAAGGTCGTAGAAACATATATGCAGGATCAATCGGGCCGATCAATGAACCATAGCCTGCTGAAATTACACATTTGGACACCGCTAATACATCAACATCCTGTGATGACCAACCTCACAAGGGCAACAATTTATAGTATAGATAAATGTTTCATCAACCCAATAACCCACGCCGCTCCGCATCGTGTCGAGTCCTTTAACACGATTATATTTCCAGGTGACAGCACGGATTCCTACAGGGTGACCCATCTTTCATCAAGCACATATAAAAATGACGTGAGCTCCCGCTTGAGTCTGTAGTATCCCGACGTGGATGGTCCGCCTCTACTCTCCACATCCACCTCTAAGTTACTGTTTTGTCTCCCAGGATGTATTCCTCACCGTAGAATAAACAGTTTGACCTGCTCTTTTGTGAAAATGCCTAAACTTTGTTGTTATTTGCCAGTCTAAAAACGACACAGAAAAACAAACTGAATTTTGGAAAAAGGTCATGAATAAACGTCACGGTCCATCCGTGGATATCTTAGAGTCGGTCTCACTAGATGCATTTAAAGCTACTGCCAGGTGCCATGGTAACCAGACAATCAATGTTACCTCACCTGTCAGTGGTTTTAATATTATGGCCGATCTGTGATTCTCATTAACATTCTAGTTGTATCAGGCGTCTTAAACATGGGAATCTTTCCCAAATTACTTAAACGACTCACTGGCCCCGCCCCTCGATCTGCCCACAGCAGATTTCTTATTGATGCATTGTTTCCTCATGCAACATTTGCAAATTATTTTTTGAAGCCAAGTTTACCTGTTAGCAGTTTTCTTCCTCCCTGGAACATTTCTGTAATGGTTGGCTTCTTACTTGTGGTGTGCAATCATGTGGAGAAATAAAACAATGCATGATTGAACCTCTATTGGCCCAAAGGGAATCTTTAAACGAGCTCCACACTCTAACCTCCAGAGACGTGAATTCTCATGCTTCACCTGCCGCAGGCTGATATTGTATCACAAGAGCAGAGATGGCATGAAAACAAATGAAACACGCTATTAGTGGGGAATATGCAGCAGGGAGGAACATCTTGTGACTTGACAGATATCTTCAGTTAGAATAACTTATTTGAATTGCTTTGGTGAATCAATGTCTCTCAGGTCTCTATAAAACTAGTATATCCCCAAGAAATTAGTTTTCCTGCAGAGAAATGCACTAGAGAGAGACAGTCAGCTCTAATCTGTTTGTCCTGTCTGTCAGGAATGATGACACCTCTCACAGGATTTTTTTTTTTTCCCCCAAGAACTCTTAATGTGGAGAAGCATCTTCTACAGCGTTTCTTTCTGCTGGTGATTAACTTTCCACTGACAGTTACTCACTGATGGAGTGTTATTTGCTCACTCCCAGAGCAAAAACGTGGGCGGGCGGTTCAGAACTAAGTGAAAGTGTTAAAAATGAAGTGTGATGTGTGTGGAATTAGAGAAACAGTGATGAATGTTGCACTCCGTGACGAAGGAACACCTGTGTTTTGTGTTACTTCATTATCGTGTGCTTCTGCAGAGCTTAACATAAACCACATGGAAAAACATGAGAACCGAGAAACAAATAATTCTTAAAGAAAATGTGCAAGCGTTATCTGATAATTGTCCTTATTGAACCAAAAAGTTTCTCTAACACCAACTAAAAAGGAGCAAACTGCATTACATTAAGAACTGGTTCCAGCTGGACTAGACCCACGAGACCTGATCTCTACCAGCCCAGTTCAACCACATCATCACTTCTGTAGACCATCTTCAGAGGCAGGAAGTCGACTCCTAGGTCCCACCAGTAGCACACTATGCCAAAATCAACAGAAATTCCAGAATGTGATTAAAATGCATCAGTGTGTGAAGGGTTCTAAAACGGTTTCTGAGGTCCTGGGACTCCACAGATCCACAGTGAGACACCTTATCTGCTTTTCTAGATATCTCCTTTCATTAAATAAGGTTTCATCTTTTCTGAGCTCTTCATTCCCAACAAAAGCCGTCAGGGATCCACACCCTCCGTCATGAAAAGAAACTTTGAAACCTTGTTCCTGCAGAAGTGCATTCAGTTCTATGGATATGTATGACATATTATATATATATATATATATATATATATATATTTGCCATGTACTGTATTCAGACTGTTCCCATGCAGTGTGGCTGGAATTCAGCTCCTAATAAGCCCACTTACAGAAAGATGGAGCGCTGAATATACATAATGATCCGCTGTGGTTCTCTCTGCTTTGGCGTCCCCGTCAAGTCTTCCAGACATTTGGGGAAGCCTCAGTATTAGCATATTACTCACAAGTTGTCACACCGCCAGTATGCCGCTGTGCTCCGGGACTTTTATTGCAGTATACTTCTCTTAGGTGACTCACATTTGCACAGTACACATAAAGCACTTTTACTGCATTGGACTGAATTACGTTTTCCATTTTAGTTGCAGGGGAGGTGTTGGAGGTGATGTGTAACAGAGGCTGAGTTTTATGCAGAGCCCATTGATCTGTGGTCTCTGTGGCTGAAGGTAACAACAAAGGAACATAGTGCACAGCTTTGGAGAGCCAGGACATGATGGTGATGTTGTTTTGTTACCTTCTGAGGAGGGCGGATTGGTAACAGACAGTGAAGAGGACTGTTACCTGGATCAGTCCGAGGGTTCTCGGCTTCTCAGACATCTCCCATATGCCAGATGGGAGTTGATCTCCCATCTGGCAGATCCCACAACACAGAAGGTGGGAGTAATGGGTGCTGGATCAGGTAATACATGAGAGGGTGTTTTGTTTTTGATCATGCGATCGATGGTGCTATGTGTGCGTAAAATTGAATCTACTGAGAATTAGGTTAGGGCCGTGGACTCTCAACCACCAACTGTAGAGTTGGATCCGGATGAGAGAGGAGGAGGAGTTCTTTTAAAATACTAGAACATTTTCCCTCCGGAGAATTATGTGAGAGTGCTGAGCATTTCAATAGAACTTTCTGAAATGTGTGCATTTGAAGATCCTATAGATGTGTCTGACAGAGTCATTTTTTCCTCTCTCTAGGTGCCAAAGTAAACCCTTACTACTGTTGCATCAACAATGCAAACGTTACTATCTCATTTTAACACATTATTTTGGTCTCCTGTAACATAAATCCAAGTACATGATTCAATTTTCTTCTAAAAACAAAGCAAGAAACCAGAAAAAGCGCTCAGAGAGCACAAACCTCTGTCAGGGCACAACAGTACCCAAGGTTTAGGAAAAGATTCTTGAGTTATTGCCAGCTTGAAAATCTACCAACAACTCCAACAGACTCTCAAAGTCTGATTTACTAAGATCCATAGCAAGGGCTAAATTATGTTTTCAGTTTTGCACGTATGGTTTGCGTTTGGTTTGCGCGTGATCTACTAAGAATAATTGCGTGAATAACATCTGAGTGTTTGGCGTGTGTTACTGATTTCCACCTCCGACAGTTTGGACAGAGAGAAAGGAGACCGCAAGCGAAAAAATGAAATTTAATACCAAGGAACTGGAGGCGTTAGTGGAAGAGGCAAATAAAACATATTGTTGAGCTGCAGCAAAGAAATCTCAATATTAATGAAAGAAGAACAACAGATGAAATTAAGAGAAGATAAGATATAAGAAGAGGAACGAAAGAAAAAAAAGTTTATAATAAAACCTGGGCAAATAAAACGGGGGGGGGGGGGGCAGGTGGAAGACGAGTCTTTGAAAGATAAGATTCAAAGATATATTAAATAAAGATGCAATCACGAGCACCGCAATTTTTGTTCAGGCTAAGTAAACATCGCCTCTGTTAAATTTGCCTCACTCCTCCCAGTATGTTTGCGTGATCGGGTAGAAATGCCAGATATCGCATTTTCACCAAGGCAAACATACTAAATGGAAAGCGTGTGAAATTTTGCACATTAGACAGACCCAATCCTCAGTGTGCACTATTAGTTGATCAGCTAGCCTATTTGTTTGCGGGTGCTATCAAGTTTGCACAAACGCAAACCTTTTGTAAAGTCCGTCTGCATGTCTTTCAAATACTCTCTAGCCGCTCGTCAGTTGTGCCTTCCACTTCCGCATCTCTGTTCAGCCCTCGGAATCCCAAACTCCAGCCCAAAAGGAAAATCAAAGGCATCGAAGGCAATCTTGAAACTGAGCTCCCCAGCTACAAACCCAAAAGGAACATCAAAGTATTCAAAGGAACAAACGCAGCAATAGCCACAGCGTAACGTCTCTTCTCCAAACAGTTTATCTTATTTTATTTTAAATGCTGCGAGACACGTAACATCATCAAAATGTAATCGCCTCTAAGATATGCTAAAACCTACTTCTGGGTAAAATTGCATGCAAATCCCTCCTTTCGTTTTCCCGTAATCCTGCTCACAGACAAAGATATGAATATACAAACAAACACAAAGAAGTAAAAACATAAACTCCTTGGCAGAGGTAAATAAGATTGTAATAATATTGGTCCTCGCTGAGCTTCCACTGTATTAGTCAAATAATAATATATGTGCTTTGGCCACTTGATTTTTTTTCCCATCCTTTGGAGCAAATTACCTTCTGTGGTTTCAGATCTTCCACTGGAGCGGAGCGTTTCCTCACAGCGTGTCGATTATTTGGAGCAAAGTTTGCGACCCAGTGTGAGCAGAGTGGGTGAGAGAGGGGGAGGGCTCTCTGGTTATAGAGTTAAATAATTCTCTTTGATAGAGACGGAGCATAACAAAGCGGCTTTACATAGCCTCATGTTTCCTTTTGTTCTTCAAAGACAGAATTCAGATGTAATGTGAAAAATTGCATGCAGTACTATTCTAATGCAATTAAGCCGCATCTGAAATTCTATTGTAGTTGCACTTGATGGGCTCCGACCTTCAAACGGATCTGCCCTGAGAAGACACGCTCCGTTGAACAGTCAAATGACTGCCGCACATTTCGACGTCCTTTTAAGATTCCATGTTTGAGTCAATCAAAATCTACTGACCTTTCAACAGATTGAATAAAAAGGGACAAACTAGGAAATGCAACACTTATAATAAAAATCAGTATAATATCAATCCGCCATAACATTCTAACCAGTAACAGTTGAAGTCAGGATAACACTGATTATTTGGTTGTCATGGGTACCTGTTGGATTTGAAGAGACTTTGATAAAGTAGAAAATAGTGATGGATAGACGACTGGATCAGAACCACCAGCAATTCAGGTCTTGTTCGGTGTTCCTGGCCTGATGGGTTTTGTTTACCAAAGTTGTCCAAGCAAGGACAACCGGTGAACAGTGTCCTGGGCGCTCAAGACTCAATGATGGTCGTGGGGATTGAAGGTTAGTTCATGTACTCTGACGCATCAGAAGAACTACTAGGCTCTTCTGACTACTTCTGAGGTACTTCTGACCAGCTTTTACTGGTTCTGAAACCAGTAGAAGCTGGTTCAAATCATCAAATCATCAAATCATACAATATATTGGCCTGCAGAGCCTGATATCCAGTCTGACTCCTGTCCTGCTGAAAATATCTATAAGGGACCCAATAACATCAGAACTGGACCACACAGCAATGGAAGATGTTGGTCTGGTCTGATGGATCAAGTCAATGGCCAGGTGCGTTTGCCCAATTTTCCTGGTAAAGACATGACACCAGGATGCACTATGGGAAGAAACCAACCTGGGAGGAAACGTAGAGTGTGATGATTTGGACCATGTTCTGCTGGTGAACCTGGTTTCCTGCCATTTATGTGGATGCTCTTTTGACATGTAGTATCGATCTAAGCATTTCTGGAGATGAAGGACCCAACTTCACGGATACAGTATTCCCTAATGCCAGGGGCCCCTCCCAGCAGGATGATGAAAGAGGCCTGACTCACTGCAGGAATAGTTCTGGAATGGTTTGGGGAAGATAATAACGTGTTCAGGGCGTTAACTTGGCCTCCAGATTCCTTAGATCTCAATCCAATCCAGAATCAATGGGATGTGCTGGACCAACAAGTCCGATGCATGGAGGCCCCACCTCAAAACTTCCAGGACTTAAATAATCTGCGAATAACAACGTGGTACCAGATACCACAGCAGAACCTTCGTAGCTCTGCTGGAGTGTGGAACGTTGAGGTTTTGCCACATAACAGGAAGTTGTAAAAACTCCAATGTCCATGGTGTAATGTGTCCCAAATTTTACATGTTGGATAACAATCCAAGCCCGAAGGCAACCATGTGGTTACATTAAGCATTAGCTGTATTGCCACCTAGTGGCAACAGGAATCTTCAGCGACTCATGTGATCAGGGCAGTTTGTCCGCGTTTGTAAGCGGGGTCACTCAAAAATGTTTTCAATTCATTTCACGGACATTTTGCGAAACGGTGAGCCCATCGTGAGAAGAGCATTAGGGAAGATTTTGAGGTTTTTATGGAAGATGACGTGGATCCACTACGGCGAGACAGTCAGCATTTCACATGTAGTCTAAATTCTTCCAGAGAGCAATTATTTATGAATCTCCACCACCATGCCAGGTCAGTCAGGGGGAGAATACGATGACTCATCGCGTGGTAAGGGTACGATGAAAATAATGACGTTTTTTGGAATATTCTGGAATGAGTCTCTTTTACCTTCTTAGGAGTAGTTAATAAATAAAAAAAAGCGTGTTCGCGGAGTTTCCAGTTACATACAGTATTTCAGGGTGATGATGTCACAGGCCAACAGCGTGGGTTTAGGTTAGATGGATCGATACTCTCAATATCATATGAACGGCTCTAGTGTCTGAGAGGCTTTTGAAACGTGGGTTCATATATCTGCTGATGGAGAACGCTTCTGGCAGAAGAAGAATGTCACAATCTGAGGTCACTCACGCTTATTAAAAAACACCAGGGACATTTATACAACAGAAGTTTTGCATCACTGTGGAAAATATTTGGATTTTCTTTCCCTATAATTTATATTAATATAATATTTTCTGTATTTATTGAAATAATTAAACCCGTGCCATGAAGAGTTTATTTTTAATCAGAAAATGTTTTGATTAGAACTTGTGTATTTAAAATGGAGAGCTCTGTCGGATGAAGTATTCAGATCCTTCACTTGAGAAGTAAGAGTACTCATCGTCCAGAATCTAGTACTTAACTGCAAGACGCCACTGACTTTAACATATATCTTTTAATAACTTGTTTAATATCTTTAAAAAGGTCCACTGTATCAAGGAGAAAGTTTCCTAGAATCAGTTTTCAAGGGGATGTCTTTTGAAGACGACCAAATCTTTTGAGTTTAAGCCGGGGTTCTGTGATGGTCAGGAAAGCGTTAGTTCTGAAAGGCAGTTCAAAGCAAATTCTTTCCAAATCCTCTTATAGTGCTTAGAGGCAAAAGAACTAATGGGATAACAACCTCCTCCTCTAGGGAACCGCGGTGATCGCCATCCTTGAAAACTTTCCTCTCCTCCTCCCTGTAGCAGAGGAGGAGAGAGTTACACGCATATTCTACCCACATGTGATGGGATCTCCAGGAGGATGTTGGTTGCTGCCACATACCAAATGTCTGCTTCCAAATCGGGGTTTGAGATCTCCATACAAAGCAGTGAAAGGGGGGGGGGCAGAGAAGTGTGATTTGTCTTCCTTAAAAATATGAACAGAGACCTCAGAGGGAAAGAAGAATATGTATACAAATTAATAGTATGCAGACTTTCTGTAAGGATCTGCAGGAGCAAACATTAGATGAGTTGTACTGATTTATATGCATGTGTTATATGCATGCATCAATAAATCAAATATAATATAGGCTTGATGTAAGATTAATACAAATATAATCACTCGCTGTACGTTTTGCAGCTCCAACAGATAATAAATGTTAAATCTGTTAAAAGGTTGGGATTCAGTTCAGTGTGAAATCTGTAAAGCACATGTTTACTCAGCCAGCTGGTCTGTGAGAGCCTTTTACCAAAGAGTGCCACCAGGACCCACAGTGGGACAGATTTAATTGGCAAGTGAATTGTTTTCATGGTTGCTCAAGTTTAGAGGTGAATACAAAGTAAACCGTTTCTTTCTTTTTTTTTTATTCCTCTTATACAGCTTAAATCAGCAAATTCCCAGTCCTTCCCAGCCGGTCCAACTTGCTCTGCAGCAGTTTGGCTGATGCCCCAGTAAGAACACCATCGTTGCCTTGCCCAGGCAATTCATGTTTGGAAAAAAGCACTCAGAGACTACAAACCTCTGTCAGGGCACAGCAGTACCCAAGGTTTAGGAAAAGATTCTTGAGTTATTGCCAGCCTGTAAATCTACCGACAACTCCAAATGGCTGGATGCAGTGTCGCTATCATCCAAACAATCAGCACTTCCTGCCATTTCATCTCTGTTGTTTTGAAGCTTCACTGCAATCTTGTGGATTTATCTACAGTAACGTAAGGGTGGAAAAACGGTGTTTGAGCTTAAATGTAAGTGTACCGTTGAACATATACTACAACAACATTTTATAACATGGTTTATATTTATCTAGTCTCACATGTTCCGCGGGTATGTTTTCAAATTATACATTAAAATGTGTAGTTTGACGGGGAACATCGGGCGGTTCGTTTTAGTGACAATTCACTAAACAGTTGCCAAAGAGATCACAAAAAAAACTGCGAGAACAAATATCTTATGGAAACAATGGGAAATAACTCAATGAGGTCAATCTGTAACCTCTGCAATGTGCAAATTCTACTATTACTCATATTTCTACTACTACCACTAACTATACATACTGTCCAGGTTCGAACAGAGAAATAGTCCAGGCCAGGATTGCTCTGGGTCAAACTCGAGTTTACTTGAATTCAAGGGCGCTGTGATTACCGGATCTCACAGGGTTAATCTTGAAATACCATCATGAAGACATAAATATGTTGTAGTCCGATGGGGGCATTAGGCAGAAAGCTCAAGTTCTTAGCGTGTCAACAAGACCATCCTCCGACCGGATTCTCGTGTCAGAGGCAACTAGAGCGTTTCACATGCTGGAGCTCACTGCGCCACAGTAACAGTGGGAAGAGGAATCCTCTCAGGCCAAGAGGGAGAAATATGAGTAACGGTTCAAGGATTGCCACATACTGGCTGGAAGGCAAACAGCCGTTTTATGAGGGATTTCACAGCAGAAGGCATCACCAGAGAGACGAGGAGGATGGGTCAACAACCCTGCGGCTGGAGAGTAAGCCTCCAGTTGTCTCTGGGTTGACAGCTGATCCATGGGAGGAGCGCTGCTAGGGCACAAACTTTAGCTGGGTCACCAGAGTGACCTAGAGACCAGAAACACCCAATAACCTCGGGTATCGTCACAGATGAGGGGCCCTGAGGATCAGAAGATGTTCCCCCCAACAAATTTGAAAAAGGCAATGACCCTTGACTTTCCCTTTGACGACACCAACCAGAACTCTGACCATCCCTGATGTTGTACGAGGAGGACTCCCATGGAGGGCCGTATGTCAATGACGACCACAGAGTCTCATCTCCAGGCCTCAACACCTCCCAGTGTGCCCCTGTCACTGGGTGCTCCCAGGGTATTTGGGGAATTTATTGTCTTTATTTGTATTTATTTATTAGGGTAAAGCTGATATTCAAAGAAAGAGAGTTGTTTTGATGGCAACCGACTGGAAGACGTTTGTACATAATATAATTAATCAATTCTGAAGGAAAGTTTTTAGGGGCGTGTCTCGGAAGTTAAATTTGACGCAGCTGGACTTCTAACTTAAAGGAGTTACGCCTGAGCAGGGACTTGAACCCTGGACCCTCAGATTAAAAGTCTGATGCTCTACCAACTGAGTTGTATTTCCATGTGAACGAGACAAAAAAGGAATATTCAGCTGTCAAATATGAACCCTTCAGTATCTCAAACGGAGATATTCTGCAGGGTGTTTCAGTTCCGCCTCAGAGAGTGTGACAAATCCACAACGGACTTGACATTTCCTGCGAAATCATTCTCAGGCTGACCACTTGCAATCAAGCCACAATAGATGCATTGATGACACACAGCCATGGAAGTGCACCTTCAGCGTGAGCGGCGGTCAGATGGTTTAATTCAGCAATCACCGGCTGATTGGGTCCATTTTGGGCCGCATGCATAAAAATCAGGCTCCTCGTCTCTCGTACAAAGTCTGCTTTAAAAATAGTTGTTGAGAGTGATTAAAACAACCTTTGATTGCTTAAAAACACTTCTCACTTCTCAGGGAGATTGCTGTTGATTCTTAACTTCGGATGGCCACGGGCGAATACCAAATCAAAGTCAGCCTTCATTGGCTGTTGCTAGGATACCAAACGTTCCAAATGTGAATCATCCTGGATGTGATGATATTCTTTTTTTTTTTTTTTTTTGCAGGCTTGCCACTTGAATGCATTGCATCATACCTCAGACTATGCACTTCAAAAAAATACTTGGGATGCATAAGGGTGGGAAATCTAATGAGAAAAGTTGTGGAGAGAGCAGAGACAGCGGCTAGGAGAGAGATTGGATGCCTGCAGGAGGGCTGATATTGAATATTACTCTCACAAACACTGTGGATGGGAAACGGCATGTTTTCTCTGGGAAACCAAACTTACATTGAGCAGGTAAACGCTTTTTTTTCTTCCTGTTTTGCCATTAAGGCCCCGTTGCTGACAGATAAATCTCCATGTGAAATATTAGAATGTCTCAATTAAAATCCATTAAAAATCATCAGCATGACAGAATATTCAACCCCTGAATTCAACATCTAGTTCTCCCACCTTCAGGAGCAACAAATCAAAGCAAACCCTTCTGATGGCTGGAGATCAGTCTCTGACATCACTTTGGGGGGATTTGTGGCCACTCTTATTTACAGAACTGCTTTGGGGCAGCATCATTGGATGGTTTCTGTTTGCTTCTGCTTGTGGAACGTCATTGTCTCGCTGCATGAATTTCAACGGCGAGTAGTTCTGGTCTCACTGCATCAGATCATCTCCACAACATTCCACTGCCACCTCCATGTTCTTAGCTCTGATGTTCTTCTAGTGGAATGTTGTCTTTGGTTTCCTCTAGATGGAAACGAACCCCTTTCTTCAAATAATTTAACTTTCCACTCATCAGTCCAGAGAAGATTCTCCCAGAAGCTCCGAAGCACATCAAAGTGTGTTGTGGACAAATATAGATCAGCCCTAAGGTTCCTCTAATTCAGTAGTGGCTTTCTCCTTACCACTCCATCAGTCTTTTTGGAATAGTGGAGCCATGACCTCTGACCTTTATCGAGGTGAGAGAGGCCGGCAGTTCCTTTGATGTTTTCCTGGGACCTACTTAGACTTCCTGGATGAACCTTCATCGTACTCTTGGAGGAATTTTGGAAGGAGGTCCACTTCTGTGAAAGTTCACTATTGTTCCAGGTCTTCTCCATGTGTAGATAGTGTGTCTCACTGTGAATCTGTGGAGTCCCAGAACCTTAGAAACAGCTTTGGATCCCGTCCCAGGCTGATGGATTTCAGTCATCGTCAGGAATTTCTTTTGATTTTGGCATAGTGTGATACTGGTGAGACCCAGGAGCCTTCCTGCTTCTGAAGATGGTCGATCTGCAGTGAGGATCTGGTTGAACTGGGCTGGTAGTGATCAAGGCTTGTGAGTTTTTAGGATTCATGGAGAGAATTTTTTTCATACTGAGGATTTCTGCCCATGTTGGAGGGTCTGACAGTTCCGTAATAGATACTCAAAGAAATAGAAGAAATACGGTTTATTTTTTTTATTCCTCATCTCTGTGTTCCTTCAGGAAAGCAAAATGTGAGGCTGTGTTAGATTGGAGCCTCACAAGGCTCAACCGGGTCCTCAAGGAGCTATCAATGGGAGGTATTCATTTACTGTAAACATGGATCAGTAAGTCACCTGCATGTTCCTCCAGCCATTCACAGCCACAGCTACGTCAAACACGTCTTCACAAGCTGTTACCGAAGCCTCAGGAGGGAAAGACCGCCCTGTGGAGCAACAAGCAAACCATGTTGGAATAAATTACATCATGTTTAATGAGTTTCTCCTATATCTGATGAGACACAAACCCAACACCCAACACATTCTGTGGCTCAGGTGGAAATACTCTACAGTTGAAAAGTCTTCCCAAAATACCCACAAACAAATTGTCACACCGTATGAATTCTAATGACGCATGCAGCTTTCTTCACGTACCGTTGACTTCATTAATAAAACAGAAGCGTTCTGCAATGTGGTCCCTGATGCTCCCATTTTGATAGTTTTGATATTTGCATATATTGCATGGATCCGATTCTTACAGAACAGCCACATCCATGTACATTCACTTAACAGCCATAACATTATAGCCACACCTTCAAAATACAGTGTAGGTCACCTTTTTGCTGCCAAATCAGTTCTGTGATGTCATCTTGCATTCGTATATGTTTCTGCCAAATTATTTATTAACTTCACATTACCTAACTTTAACTTTAACATCCAGGGCCGGTTATAGCCAGATTTAATAGGGTGGGCTGGTAGAAATAGTATGGGGGGCATAGACCAGAGGTTAGAAAAGTGGACTAGTGGTCTAAAGTCTAATCCAGTGAGAAGTTGTCCCGATATTCAATATTGTTAAAAACAGAAAATGGTTTTTACTCACAATCAAAATGAAAAGTTACTAAGAGAACTTGGAAACGGGACGGGTCAACAGTTCCTCATAAGGCCGACACATAGATGAGCACCATGGAGAGTGAATGATACCATTTTATTGGACTGTCTTCAGTTCCATTAGAAGATCATTTTCCACTGACCTGAAGGTCGGTGCTGATATCCTTTGCAGAAAAGTGGAATTTTTCTAGGTAAGTTTTAATTTCATTTTCTGAAAACAACCGCCGGGCAGAGCCGTAGTTTGGATTGAGCGCTTTCCGCATACGAAATACTGACGCAATAGGGACACGGCCAGCACAACAAATTTGGAATCTGATTGGTTAAAAAAACGTGACAATCATGACAAAATATGTAGTTCCAGCTAGTAGTTAATTCCGGTAATGAATTAATTTCTTTCTAGCGTGTCCATGTTAAGGATAAAAAGACACTTTTGCCACAAATCCCTCACTGTAAATATCAAACTTTTTATATGAAAATCAAGTGGAAGAGAAACGGTGGGATCGGAAGCAGTGACATTTCGATCCACCACTGGTTCAGGGGCGGAGCTTGCTACAATACGGGAGCATTGGGTGGAGCCTCTGACGTGTGTCTAGCGTATCAGCATCGCTAAAGGTGGAAGCAGCTTATTTACAGCCTAAAAAAGCGATACATTTAACCAAAGGCGTTGTAAAATAAATGAATGTAGATCCACCGAGGATCTTTCCCTGGTGGCACAGCATTCATAAACTGAGCGAACGAGTTGGCTAGCAAAAGTCACCGGGTGACTGTTTCGCAGCGGAGAGCTGTGACCTGCCCACTATGAGGTGGGTTGGTGGCTTTTTATTAATATGTTAATAAGAGGAAGGAACAAATGCATGTCTTAGGTTATGGGGTCCTTTCAAAGCACTGAAGGATTATTTACAGAACAACCATTAAAAACAATCAGCTTAACTGTAAATCAAAGTACTATACGAACATTAATTAATAATAACTTTTAAATGTGGTCCCAGGGTTAAGGTCAGACTGGACAGGCAACTTTGCAAAACTTTTTTAAAGGTTGTTGGGGGCCGAGCTGTTAGGCACATGGAGTCTCAGGTGGATTTTGAAGGCAAGGGTTTTATTTTACCCCGAAGTAAGGAAACTTTACTACAATTAGCTACATAGTTCTGGGCCCATAAAAGTGGTCGAATAAACACAACTAAACTCAGGATTTTTCAAACAATAAATTTAAGCAATGTAATAAACAATCAAACTCACTAGGAAAAAATTCTCTAACAAGGAAAAACTGACCTGACAAAGAAGGAATGCAGGTGTATTTATGATAGGAAGGAATACAAGATTAAACCAAAGGAGTAAAACAAAACACTTACCCACTCATAAACTACATAAAAAGACATAACTTAGTCTGTTTGATAATCAACAAACAACAAATACGACAAAATAACTAAGCTAAACAAATCCAACCCCCTCTGAGGTCTGAGCCTGATGGCAGAGCCTGATTGGTACTTCCTGTATAAAAGTCTGAGCTCACCAGATCCACCGTCGCCCCAATGTGACAAGTGTTGAACATCTTAAACGTTTAATTTACTTTTATATTTTTTGTCTTCCGAAATTTTAATTTATTCTGCTTTTTGAAAAAGTAGTTCACATCTTATATACTTTTATTGTATGTTCTAATTTTGATGTCTATCATGTAAAGATGCACTTTTGGGTCATTGTACTAGCTGGAGTATATATGACACACAGCAGAAACAAGAGGTTCTGCTGCAGAGCAAATAATGATTACCAGCTAGTCCAAACAAAACCAACGAAGAAGAAAGCGTGCTGAAATGTCAAACATGTCTAACATAATTTTCAGCTTGGTTGGGTGGGAATAAAAATTTGCATTAGCAGCGGCATTGTTGGCAGTAAATGGCCCAAAACACTTCATTATGTGGGAGTGGGTTGCGCATTGGCACATATGATAATCCCCTTGTAATGAGAATTCACTTGATATCAGCGCCTTTGTTCATGCCCCAGCATCTCTGAGACAGCTTAGCCACCACAACATTTACAATATACCGCAGAGTAGCAGATGGCAGGAATGTGAAATAACACCCAGAATGACATAATTTACCAAATAGTGAGGGAAACTGACATTAAAGGTTTCAGATGTCTTATCTTTTTTCTGCTTTTAGAGGATTGAATTAAAACATTTAATTTTCAGCTTTCTACAAGGGTGTGAATAATGCGCAGAGGGAATGAGAAAAGTCAGTTTTGAGCGAGTTAAGACATTCATTTCAAGACAAACTTAATTTGGAATAATAAAGCCAAAGGTGCTACAAGAGCAAAATGAAGAAACGGCAGTTTGGATGAAAATATAATAATAATTACTTTATTTATATAGTACCTTTAAAAACTGTTCATGAAGTGCTTTGACAACGGAGCAAAGGCAGCCAAATACAATACGCAGACAGAATCCCAAAGAATATAGAAGAGTGGAAATTTAATTAAAAGACAAAAGTAAAAAGTATAGAGGAAAATTATATTTCACTTAAAAGTAATGCATTTCCAAAGACTTTTTTCTCGCTCCTTTAATGTTTTATACTAGTTCTAAATAATAATAAAATAATAATACATTTAATTTATTATGCACTTTACATTTGGATCAAATCTCAAAGTGCTACAAAGTAAAAGCAGATAAAAGCATCAATAAAAAATTAAATAATAACTATCTAAAAACATGACCAAAAGCAGCAATGTTAATTAAAGTTATAGGTTCTGCTAAAAAGGAAAGTTTTAAGACCTTTTTTAAATGCCTCAGTCGTCTGTGGAGCCCTCAGAAGTGCATTCCACAAACGAGGGGCAGCAGAACAGATGCCCCGATCACCCATGGTGCTGAGGTTAGTCCGGAGAAGGAGTAAGGTATGAGTGGGTAGAACGGGATCGTGTTGAGGTCAGTGGGGTGAGTAGTTCTTACAGTTCTTTCAGGGGGGTGCATTTCCATGGATGCACTGGTGAGTGAGGAGAGAGATCTTATAATCAATCCTGGTGGAGAATGGAAGCCAATGAAGGGAATGAAGAACAGGGGTGATGTGTTCGTGTTTACGAACTCTCATCAGGATCCTTGCAGCAGTGTTTTGAACATACTATAATTCATACAATACAATACAATATAAATGTATTTATATTGACCCACAATTATTAAAAAAAAAAACCTAAATGTTACAATTTACATTAAAATTAACATCATTATCAGATTTTCTTCATAGGCATGTTTATTTAACTTTTTAAATTTCTATTTTTTTTAAATCGTCTTATTCTAAAAACGTCAACAAACGCACGTGTCTGCCTTGCGCTTGCCGTAGCTACTTCCGCCTTTGTTTGACAGGAGCCGTTGCTAACCAGAGGATTTCCTGGTTACGTCCTAAACAATACAAAACGACTGATTTAAACTTCCAAAGTGTCCCCAGGATTTATATGATGACTTTCAACGACCCTGCGAATATTCAACATGACAGACGTCACAGTCAGGTACGTTTAATACTTCTGGTTAGCTTTCCTGCTCACTTAATATAGAGAGGCTAACTTCAGTAAACAGCTGTTAGCTTTAGCTTCGGACTGTGTGGCTAACACGGCAAGTTTAATATTTGGAGAAACTTAACGCTAGCGTCATGCTAAGCTTCATATTTTAACAACTTTATTGAGCGCTGTGCTAGGGAATACTGACGTTTTCCTTACTTGGTAATGGCTACCTTGTTGAAGATTTTGTTCTAATGGAGCGTTTTCACTAACATTGAAATAGTTCATATTAAATAATAATGTAGTTACTGACTTTTTCTGCTAGTATGATCTGTACGACTTTAAAGGTGAGTGAATTATGGTCATTTTGTGTTCGGAATCAGCTCATAAATTACAGTACTCAAGTATTGGGACTTCATAACCTAAAGATGAATTCAGCGTTGTCCGCGCGCTGGCCGTCGCGAGTCACTCACGACCAAATGCTTTGTAACCCTACAACCAAACAACCAAACAACCTGTCCATCAGGAAAAACGGTCTGAAACGTTGTGGCATATTCAACTCAGCTTATGTATAGCTGCATTAATAGTTTGACACTGTAACAACAAATACATTTTTTCATATTTATTCATTTTTGTTGAGCAGTCTGCACCTTCTATTGAGACATATCTGTCTGCCTCCCTACCTACATAGAGAGATTCTATCTATCTATCTATCTATCTATCTATCTATCTATCTATCTATCTATCTATCTATCTATCTATCTATCGTGCCTGCAAAGTAATCAACAACTGTCACATTCTGGGATAAGACAAATATACAGTATCCTGATCTTTGAATGTAATAATGTCTACAAAAAAATGCATTTTTACGATTTTCCCACGTCGAGGCTTTTGAAGAAAATTAATTTTGCTATTCAGCACACAGAGGAATGTCTCCTTTGTCATTTGCTCTGGGATTACAGGAGGAAATTATGATTGATTGATTTTATTTGACTAATTCCATTAAAAAAAAAACTTGTGTTAATGAGTTAACGATGACAGCCCTGATATTGAGTTAAAGATGATACAAAACAAACGGATGCAGCTCATTTCTACATTTGATTAATTTAGAAAAACATCTTCATGGTAACGTTTAATTTTAATTTTTTTATTTAATTTTTCCTTGCAATCTTATTATTTTTGTTGCTCCTCTTTTTGCATAAAAAAAGTTTTCATTAGAATAAGTTAACTTAAACATGTAAGTCACCCTTCTGGCTTAAATCTGAAGGAAAAATGTTTTAGTTGTTATAAGAGTTAAAATCAATAAGCTCATGTAAATAGAAGCACATGTATTTACACAATTACATTTTCATCACCCCTGAATATTTTGAATTAATTGGCAACCATTTGGTTGAATTCATTTGTCAAGTTAAATTGGCAAGGATTTATTTGTTAAATATTTCCTAAATATCTTCTTAACTAATCTTTGTTCTCCAAGTATTTAGGAGAGGTTTTTAATTTCCCAAATACATCTTTTTGACCCTCTCAGGGTGCTTTCATGCCCGAAACTTTGTGCCAAAGTTCTTGTTTTTGTCCTCTTATTTAATGCTTAACCCTTTGATTCAAGCACTCTATTCAAGTTTTCATAATATATCTATGTCCTGTCGTCATCGTCTAGGAGGGCTGTGTCTCCCTATACTTGACGATTGATTGTCTTTTGTCCCACCTCTGTCTGCTCATGTAATTGCAGAACAAGAATACCAGTATTTTTTTGTGTTTTTTCCGTTGAGTTTTGATTTTTTTTGTAAGACCACATCACTATTAAATACCTAGTTTATCCATCTCTGCATGTGCTACTGCTGCTTATTTCTTCAGTTTGCTTTTCTTTGACTCTTCCTGTAATTGGCACTGGGTGATGAAGTACTCTTATACATTACTTCAGTAAACATGATAATACCACACATTTAAAAAACTCAACTGCAACCAAAAAAAACCAAACATTATAAACCTTAATTAAGCAAAATACTGAAAGTATTATGAGCAAATCTTACTTAAAGTATCAAAGTAAAAGTACTCATTATACGGTAGAAATGTGTCACCCAGTGTTTTACTGTTACACAATGATTATTTTTACCACTACTGCTTACTCGTAGACTTGCGGCACTGCCGTGAATGTTTTAAAGGTTGAGGTAATCGAATTACTTTGTCTGCTGATCAACAGTTTGATTTACAATATTATCATTTCAATCTGTTTTCATTTTAATTTCTTCATTTCGATCCAGACTCAGACCATTGTTTTGGGTCTGATGACCAAAGTGAATAGCAGATCATGCTTTTTGCAAAGCTAGAACCACAAATTGTCTGGAAAATGAATTAAAAGTGAAATCCATCATCGAAATAGTTACGAATGAAGTTTCTGTTAGTCATTTTATAGGATTCTTCAAACTGTCATAGTTTGTAGCTTCTCAAATGCAAAGATTCCCTGCTTTTCTGTGATGAATACTTTACGTAAAAAATCCGCTTTTGGAGAATAGGAGGCGATACAAGATGATTATCACCTCATTACTATGAAGCAGAGACTTCTGAGCATGCATTAAATTGTCTGCAGTCACAGCTGTCGGAATGATGTTTAATTTTGTGTCATTTGTAGCATGAATTATTTTAGGGAGCGTCTTTTAATTATAATTAATCTGGTATTGTACTCTGTTTGTGACGTGATGGATCAGGTTAAAAAGTTTACCTCCCTCCCTCTACTAGGGTCGTGATTTATTTTGCCGGCGTTGAGGACCGTTGGACCGAGATGTAATAGGGGTGTCAATATTCGTCACGTCAGCAGGTTGTGCTTCATTTATCTGTCTGATTGATCAAGTATCCATGTGCTTCCCTGACCTTGCTGTTCACAAACACCAGCCGCACCCACCAGTGTTACCTGATCTATTGCTCTGATGGTGTGTCTGAGCTTGACTTATTGTAGGGAAATGACAGATATATGGACAACAGAGCTATGAGAGCTGAAGGGATTTTAGATGTGGAACAGAGTAGAACACATATTTTTACACATTATGATGCCGTTAAGTCATGATTATAGCCCCAGATTGAAGACGTGGTTCTGTTACATTGTTTAAGGAAGATGGTTAGGCATAAGCTATGGGAAAAGTTGCTTGGGCAGCCAATAAGAATTGTTTTCATTATCAATTAATCCAATAAAACTTCAGAAAAAATATTCTCACCAGATTGTCTCAGGGACCAAAGTCACTTCCTCTAGTTGCTTCTTTCGTACATCGAGCCATCAGTCCGTCTTTCCATCTAGATATCCTGGTGTAGGGCTGTGTCATCGGGTCCAGCAGTGTATTCCAGACATCCCTCCCCCCTTCAGCACTTTCAAGCTCATCCGGGATGATGAAGAGGTATTCCCAGATGAGTTGAGCTATCTTATCCCTCCAGAAAGTTCTGGTTCTTCATCAAATTTTCCTCCCAGTTGGACGTGCCTGGAAAACCTCCAAAGGAAGGTGTCCTGAACCACCTCAAAATGTTTGTTTTCTGACTTAATGGAGCAGCGGCTCTACGTTGAGCTTCCTCTGCATGACTGAGCGGTTTCACCTTATGTCACCTAGGTGTGACAAAAATAAAGAAGAGAGACGTAAGACATTAAATTCATGGTGTCACACATTCTGTACTGCAAGTTCTTCATGATGGATCAACAGTCCAAAATGTCCTGTTTGTGACGCCTCGGAATGGACCCACATTCATTTCTCTTTCTCCTTTTGTCCTCTGAACAGAAGAACGCTATACACAGAGTGTTTCTATAGCCCGGATTGACACGTCTCCTTATCGACGTCTCTATCACTTGATTTGAAGACATGGTCAGGGTCAAACTTGGAGTGTTTTCCTGTCAAGATGCAGCAACAGTATATGGGTGTGGGTTCAGCATCCACAAGTCATTCTACCTTAGAACCTAAGTAATTACCAACCACTGAACACCAGGAACACCCACGTAGACCTATTGGTTGGGACATAATCTGACCCACTCATCATGGGATCACTATTTGGTTCTTGAGAATATCACTTAGATCCTTACTCCCACCCATTTTTCGGCCTCCACCAAATCACGTTTAGTCTGTGAAGTAGAATCTTGAAATTGATATTTCACATGGAGCCATTAAATCTGCTGATGGACAGCAGTTATATTTTCTATGGAAGAGTTTCTACCACTGTTATGGGCAGCTGAATTCTGATGCAGTGGTAGTTTATGGAGAAATCTGTGAGGAAGGGTAGCAGCAATCAGGATTAGAAGTGATCAGAATGTGAACGAGAGAAGCAGTGCTCTCAGATGTCAGGGACGGGCGAGGGTGATTGATGATTGATGTTCCATAGGTGGAAATATGCGGATCCAGTGATGTTACTGATATTTGTTTCAAACCGTTGAGTTTTGTCAAGGATGACACTCCGACTCTAAACCTGAGGGGCTGGGGGAGTTGTTGAAATTCAGAGACAGTACAAGTACAAAATAGTAAGTAGACTGTATCCTGACCAAATTCAACTTTCCTATTCTTTAAGGAATAGTTTACCAGCGGAATTCTTTAAATTTAAAGTTTTTGATTTGCAAAAGTTACGTCATGAATATTTCTCCTCTTAATTATAATGTTATTACATTTCACTGATTTCATGTCCAGTTACATTAAAAATGCATTTATGGACAGGATTCTATGTTTCAGTTCCTTCAGTGTAATTTTGATGTCAAGTAAGGGTAAGAAATCAATCAATCAAAACTCATATCACAAATCAGATTTTATTTCAGATCAGCAAATAAGGCGAAGCAAATTTAACTTTCCTTTCGATTCGTTATTTAACAAACTTATTGAGCCGTTTAAACAACCAACTTTTGCCCATGGTCTTAAATCAAAACAAGTCAGGATGTATACTGTTTACATATAATGTTAAACTAAAAGTACTATTATACTACTCAATACTCAAATATTAACCCCTCCTATCAACCAAGGAGGCAATTTGACTTCATTCAATGTGTATGTTTCAAAAAATAAATGGTTAAAGCTATTTTTAGGCTCCATATTTAATGAATTTTGAAGAATTAATGAGGAAAAATCTGTAAACTGATCCCAAGGATAAACGATGTTAGGGATTTTGAGAAAAATAGGAGGGTTAAATTAAACTCAAAGTCCTGTAGCTATAGGTTGCCCTGGAAGTCAACCTGGCTGGTGAGGCCAACAGAAGATGATTGTGGAAAAATTCCAGAGACATTGCATGTCTCTAAGGATCAGGAAGCATCTTTGTACTGGAGTGGTCTTAGAGTGGATATTGTGCCAGGACTCAAAGACTTTCACCAACCTTTTTCCACTGGAGTATGTTCTCCTGGAGGATGGTCTCCTGAAGTATGGTCTCCTGAAGGATGGTCCCCTGAAGTATGGTCTCTTGAAGGATGGTCTCCTGGAGTATGGTCTCCTGGAGTATGGTCTCCTGAAGGATGTTCTTCTGAAGGATGGTCTCCTGAAGTATGGTCTCCTGTCAATTGCAAAAAACATCTGGATAGATTTGGTAATAGGTTAGCCTGCTCTGATTCAGTTGAAGTACCTCGGAGAGAAAATGTGTGGAAATACTCAACATTTCCATTGTCCTACAGTTTTGGATGTAACGTTTCATCAGTATATTCCATGCCTATTATGATGGACTGTACACATTTATTTATTCCTTAAAGGGACAAGTAATCATGATATTGAAAGATCTTATCGAGACTTTAACAAATCCAAGGAGACATTTCAGTGAAGCAGGATGCAAGAAAAGCCAGCAACAAATACACATGATGACATATTTAAAACAATCCTTCCTTTGAATGTCCATCTTTATAAACAAAAAGGAGAAATCGGTTATTCCATTCTAAAGGCCAGTTTCTGAAAATGCATTAAGATGACACTGTCCACCATATGGTCAATATTTACTTATTTGACGTTAGTGGTGGGCAGGCCATATCCCTGATCTGTTTGCAATATCAGAGTGTTCGAAAGGCTTGTGTAGGAATATTTTGATGCTCATAAAAAAGATCTGCGGTATAATATTATTAAAACGTGCGAACTGTGTAACATGCCATAATGTTCTTACAGCGCACGTCCAAGATGAACTGTAGAGACATTGATGCAGACGTACCGCAGCTCAAGAGTGCTGCTGTTCCACAAATGGCAATTGAATTCCAATATATTGTTCATGCTGAGGAGGAGAGGATGTAAATATTCTGTCCAAACCAGCAGTGACACATTGTCACTCTGCTCTTTGTAGATACTGTACAATATACTTTAGGAAACCAATAACAGAAATCTGTGATACAGGTTATATTTAGTCACTGCAGAACTTTTGAGCTGTCGGACATGGAGTATATTATTCTGTTTTTGAAATAGACGGAACATACTGAGTTCTGTTCTTCATCATATAGTTTGGTTACATCCTTTAAATCTGCAGTGTGTGTTAGTCTCTGGGTAATTGTGCAGAAAATATTCACAGTTTGCATTAATTAGCCATTACATTATAAACCATGACCGATTAAGTCAGAATTACATTTACGGCGTCTCGTTGTCACGGCACATGTCAGTGTTTCAAGCTTCAGTTCTAAGATACTACTGATAAGGATAGAATATTGAGGGCTAGACAGCTGTGTCAGAAAATCTCCAGATCTTGTTGGAAGTTCCTGGTCTTTAATAGTGAGTACCCACCAAAGTGGTCAAACAAAGGACCACCAGTAAACCGGCAACAGGGTCAGCGGCCAAGGCTAGTTGATGCATATGGGGAGTGAAGGCTAGTCTGTGATGTCTGATCCCACGGAAAAACTACTGTAGAAATTAATTCTGGTTCTGAAGGAAAGGTTTCAGAATACATAACGATATAAAAGCTGTGTTGGTGAAAAAAGCGGATACACAATATTTGACAGGCTGTTTTAATGTTATGGCTGATCAGCGTACTTCATGTTAATTGGGCAAATTCAACACAACTAAAAAATAATTTTCAATATTGTCGGAAATAGCTGTGATGGGAGTTATGTGTTCTAATAAGATAGAAATCAAAAATAGAAAGAAAAAGAAAAAGGGGGAAAGAAGCAACCTTTAACCGAGGACCATTGTTCACAAAAACAGCAGCAGCTTAGCCTAGAAACTGGAGAAACAAAATCTAGTCCAGGCGTAATCATTTAAGATACTCAGGGTGGAACATTATTAAACCTATTCCTTTATAGAGAACATATCCATCCCATTCCTTCAGGAATAAAAGTCAAACTACCCGTTCATAACATGAACCTGGCATATAACACAATCTTGAAACATACCTAAAAAATACAAGTTTAGGTATTTAGTGTAACGACTGAGTCCGTCCATAATAAGAAGGATTGGCTTCTGTAGGTGACTGGGATGCCTTAAACAATTTACCAGAATCATGGTGGTATTGACCAAGGTAAGGTTCTATTCATCTGTGTTAAAGTCTTCTGACAGGTGTTAGGTTCTATAGACAAGTGTTAAAGTCTTCTGACAGGTGTTAGGTTCTATAGACCAGTGTTAAAGTCTTCTGACAGGTGTTAGGTTTAACTGATCAGTGATAAAGTCTTCTGACAGGTGTTAGGTTCTATAGACCAGTGTTAAAGTCTTCTGACAGGTGTTAGGTTTAACTGATCAGTGATAAAGTCTTCTGACAGGTGTTAGGTTTTACTGATCAGTGATAAAGTCTTCTGACAGGTGTTAGGTTCTATAGACCAGTGTTAAAGTCTTCTGACAGGTGTTAGGTTCTATAGACCAGTGTTACAGTCTTCTGGCAGGTGTTAAGTTCTACTGATCAGTGTTAAAGTATTCTGACAGGTGTTACGTTCTATTGACCAGTGATAAAGTCTTCTGACAGGTGTTACGTTCTATTGATCAGTGATAAAGTATTCTGACAGGTGTTACGTTCTATAGACCAGTGATAAAGTCTTCTGACAGGTGTTAGGTTCTACTGATCAGTGTTAAAGTATTCTGACAGGTGTTACGTTCTATAGACCAGTGATAAAGTCTTCTGACAGGTGTTAGGTTCTACCGATCAGTGTTAAAGTATTCTGACAGGTGTTAGGTTCTACTGATCAGTGTTAAAGTATTCTGACAGGTGTTACGTTCTATAGACCAGTGATAAAGTCTTCTGACAGGTGTTAGGTTCTACCGATCAGTGATAAAGTCTTCTGACAGGTGTTAGGTTCTACTGATCAGTGTTAAAGTATTCTGACAGGTGTTACGTTCTATAGACCAGTGATAAAGTCTTCTGACAGGTGTTAGGTTCTACCGATCAGTGATAAAGTCTTCTGACAGGTGTTACGTTCTATTGACCAGTGATAAAGTCTTCTGACAGGTGTTAGGTTCTACTGATCAGTGATAAAGTCTTCTGACAGGTGTTACGTTCTATCGACTGGTGTTCATTTTTATTTAATATCGTCAGCTGACGGAGTAGCCTATTGAAAAGTGTGCTACATCCCTCGCCATTGTCTCCCCCACACCCACAACATGTCGGCAGAGGCACAACGTGTGGGGATGCCGGCTTTCCTCCTTGTAGGGAATAGGCATGCTGCTACTAGGATTGATGGAAAGTTGTAGTTGTAAAAAACTTGTTGTTCAACCAATCTGTGACATCATCGGTCCAATTAATGGAACTACTTTGCATAACTTTTTCAGTTGAATAATCTTTGTACATCATCCCAGTTAAGGATATTATTCTTGTTTATTATCGGCGACCACTGATATTTCTCTTAACCATGTTAATGTGATGCTTTTCAGTCAGTGTTATTTTTAAGTGGTTTGTTATAAATCACTATGTCGACTGTTGGGTTTTGTGTTGAAGTGACCCGGCAGTATTCTTCTTTCATCTGACTAGACTTTCCTGCCTGAGGTCACGGTGGATGGAATCATGTTGAGGACATGCTCTGGCAGAAATTGTTTTTTGTCCCACCGCGGCAGAGGAAAGGTGACATTTCTCATTATGGGATGTTCTATTGACCCCCCGAGAGAAATCGGGAAATGGATAAGAAGAGGCAGGCGGTGAGAGGAAGCCATCGGAGGGAATCAATATTTCTGGTGTGCATTTTGGTGGTCAGGGGACAGCACCAGCCGGAGGATTTAAAATAGTTGATGAGCAGAATTTTTTTTTTTCTTGCTAAACTCAACAAAATCTCTATAAATACAGTTGTATCTTTTCTTCGATGAAAAGCGTCCAAAGCTGAGCGACAATATGCTCAGCGGTGATCGATCGGCAAATTACGGCTATGGATGAGAGATTTTTAAAAATCTTCTCTTTTCACTTTTTCTTCTTTGTCATGTCTGTAGACATTCATCCTGTCTTACTTTAATGGCTAGATCCATTAAACGTTTCCAGAATTATCGGCACTGATCCGAATCTGTATGCTGTTACAAAATGTGAACAAAATACATATGAAAGTTTCTGTTTATTTCCATGATTAGCGATGAGCATGAATGAGTCGTAATCTTAATAAAATAGTCTTCATTTACATTATCAATGTTTTTAAAATGTGTAGCATATATTAATAACTTGGATGGTCTTCCATTCTGACACAATCATGGCTAAAATGATATTGCTGATCATATTTGATCATTAATTAAATAACTTGCCGGCTCATGTACGGTTTCATTGTTCTGAGGGACCTTAGGTCAGGGGTCGTAGTAAAGTTCCTGACAGCTGTGAGGTCCCTCGCTATTTCCCTTCCATGTTTTGATGGCAGCTTAGGTTATGCCAATTTGGAGCAGTAATTGCTTGAAGGTATAACATACCCTTAGTCCAGTGTGTTGGATATTTTCCTGATGCTTTCATTGCTTACATTGTTTGTTTGAAACCTTTGACCAAATGGAATGTGATGTCATTGGTGATATCAGTTTGTATTTGTGTGTGTGCGATGACACACTGTACATGGCTGCTGTTATGGGCAATGATGGACAATGGACACAGCAAATTTTATTTATCGGCCTTCTTGCGTTCATCCTGCAGGATTTTATGGCAGGTTTTCAACTGGTTGAACGACTTAGTTACGTTGTTTGCGACCCAGACACAAGCCCTTTAAACATGGTCTTGGTTAAAGTCACTCAAACTAAATCCCAAATATTGCAAACACTGGATGATGATCTGCTTCTAAAGACAAGCTCATTACTTGCTACTCCTCCAGTCATCTAGGTTTTAGTCCAACCGTCTGCTATCTGTTGTAGATCAGATAACGTTAACGTTTAACGTTAATGTTAACCGTCTGGACTTCACTAAGGGACGGGGAACAGTTGTATGATTTGTCAGGTGGTTGTGCTTGGAAAACTTTGTTTGCTTTGCAGCAACACATTCCATTTGTGGAGTTTTAAAGTGTCGGTATCAGTTAATCATTTTGATTATTTGAGGGAAGCTATAATTGTGATCACAATTATATTTTGATTAATTTGACTAAGTTACAGTTTATCCAACAAAATATAATCTACTCTCGTCTCATCAAAGGATTGGAGGATATGTCAGACATGGATGCATTTTGTAAAACCATTTCTTAACGGGATGTTAAGAGGAGGATATCCCATCGCCGTAGGACTTTGGTTAATTGAATCACCCCATTGTTATTAAGTGTCACGAAATGCCTGAACTGTATATTTGTCCAACAAAGCTGCATAATGTCCACATTGCTGCAAGGCAGCCTTTATTTAAAGGAGTTAAGCACTAAAGCCATGTTTAAAAATTTTATAAAAAGAAAAATTACTATACTAATATTTAATACAGTGTCATAGGTCCAAGTCTTTTGCATAATATACTGGGAACCCAGAGTGTTGGTTTACTGCTATGGGGGCAGAGTAGTTCAGACTGCAATTGTGTCACTAATTTGCACAGTGCACGTAAGGTACTTATTAAAGCATTTTACCATTGTATGCTAATTAAATGTATTGTCAGCCAGGACGGGTTTGGATGTTTTTCGGCTACAACACAATAACAACCCTGACAACAGTCCGTGCTCAGCAGAGGTAGAAACTGGGACAATATTAAAGAGCAGATTAAGACATCCAATTGGCATAGTAGCTTAATTTTAATCACTTCCTCCTTGGAGGTCTACTGTTACCTTCTGCTCCACTTCACTCAGACAGCTGTTTATAAAATTTTTATATAAGTTTATAACATTGCCTCCCTTTCCCAGTATAAAAATAAACCAGCTTAGATGACAGTATTGGAGCAAACGGTGTATGCTTCCCAGGAGGCTTAAAAATAGAGCAATGAACCCACTCATACTCACACAGTGCCACATGGGATATGTAGGTCCCCCAATGTGATATACAAAATTAAAGAAATGCCTACTGTGACCAGGCACTCAAACACAAGCTGTTTGTTTTCTTTTGGATGACCGTGTGCTGTTGGACTGACCCAGCCACCTTGCTTTAATAATATTCTTTATCACTCCCTGTGGTCAGTCATTTAGATTATCTGGCTTCCAGCTTTTGGGTAAATCTCCTCATCAGCAGACGTTGATCCCGTGAAATCTCGTAAAGGTGTGAATTAAGTCCGTACCCCTCTAAGTCTGGGAGCTGCAATGATGCCGACAATAGATTTGTGGATGGATTTAGGTTTTAATCCAGTGCTGGAGATTGTGCTGTGCAGGCTGTTGCAATGTGTAATTTTCTCTAACCATGGTGGAACCTCCGGAGAGGAAAACTGTGTCTCATCACAAGATGCTTCAATGTGAGATACACCTGGTGTTCAGAACAACAGGTAACTAAGGGGGATTGATTGGAGGGTAGAAAACGACATCCCCTCATTATAATAGAAGTCAAACGAAACGTTTAAAAAGCTGTGACTTCAGCCCTTTTAACACCACCTTTTCTTTTTCCGCCTTTGGGATGGCAGTAGGCGGAGTCACAAAGGCTGCCGTCATTTAGTTTCAGGCAAAAAAATTTAGAAATTAGAAAACGTGCAGGTACTAGGTATTTGGAACAATATTAAAAAAAAGAAAAATAATGTTATTAATCAATTTTCGACGAATGGATATGATAGAATCGTCATTGTGGCCATTAAGTTTGTCGTCTATCCTTTGTGTTAATGTGATGACTGAAATACCATTTAATGGATAGTTTTCAAATTTTATACCCACATAGACCAACTGATAGAATCAACTCGAGGAGATCTATCTTATATATATATATACATATCATCATTTATTACTGTAATAGTTAATATTTCACTCAGTGAGGAGCTTTCTTACAAGAAGAATAGAGTGTTTCTGACATAACTTCACATTCACTTTGAGGAGTTCAATGAAGCGGATTACCTGGACAACACAGGGGATTGGGGGATTTTCAGGGATACCGTATGTCCTTGCTGTTGGGAATAACAGTGTAGGCCTTGGTCGTTCAAGGACTGTATGAGTAAAACTAAGCCAGTTTTTTTTTACATACTTGTGCTGCAGTCAGAGATGTCAGCGAAGCAAAAATAAGAGTACGGCTTTGTTTGAGCAGTCTGTATATGAACAGTATTATGGTCTGCAGAGATGCACCGATTGCAATTTTATTGGCCGATCACAGATTTTTATAAAGTCTGTCCGGCCGATAACGATTTAATGTCGATTCCAATGTTTTTTCCATTAAAGTTTAAAAATGATTGTGAGTAATGTATTTTTTAAGTGCTCTTATTTTTAAGGATTACAGTAGTAGTGACAAGGCTTCTCGGCCATGTTTAATCTGCATGTATTGTGACCTGTTGAATTAATTTACCCCCCGTTCCTAAACCAATTGTATTTCATTTTGAAGAGAAAATTAAACTTTGTCAACCTTGTTCAGTCCTTTTTATGTTATATATTAGCTTGGTTCAAAGCGACAAAGGCTTGTGGCTGGCTCTGAGCTCCCGCTAACTTTAGCTGGTAACTTAAGCATGTTTCTACTGATGCTATAAACATCAGTAGAAACATGGTACAGCCGATGTAAGTTTGCTGAGCCTGAGTGTTCAGCACCATCTAGAAAACTTAACGTAATACAGCAGAAACGATAAAGCCTGTGAGCTGCAAACTGGGTATGAATAGTAAAATGACATTCAAAACACCAGAGGAATGGGGGATACGTCACAAGCTGAAACATTTGTTGTTTAATAGTTTGGGGTGATTTTTAGGGTATTGCTCAACTGTAGATGATTTATCTGAATAAATTTAATTCTGAGATTACAACTGGAATAACATGCTAAACTCATGTTATAGCAGGTTTGCAGTTAGACATAAAGTATGATTGTACAGATTCAAATCAGGAAAAATCCAGAGCTCCCTGAGACTGAAGAACTGAAACGTAATCTTACCCCACTAGATGCCTTCTAAAGATAGTCTTAGCCACAGCCCGTCGCCGTGGCTTTTTGATGTAAGACAGTGGCTGATTAGCTGCCAATATATTTGAAATGACTACGGCTCTAAATCCAGGATACAATTCTATCCTGGATTTACGGAGACGGAGCTCTAGGCATGAAGCAGCCAGACATCTGGATTAATGTTTGCAGGGATTCAAATGCTTTTTCTCTTTCAGAAGTATAAAATTCTACAATCACAGATGGATAGCCTGACCCGTCATACAAAATTCCTATCCCTCAGTTTCTGCAGGTAACAAGAAAAAACGTTCCTCTTTCTGAATGAATGAAAATGTTGGCCTTGTGAAAGGAAACAGTTTCTCAAGCCAGAACAATACTGAAACTTTTTATAGACACGGAGAGATGTGTTAGTAAATGTTCGGACACAAAAGCAGGACCTATCTGCTATACACTGTCTGGGTCGAAAGTTAATATCCACTGATAACATATTCATCATGGCAGTCTTGAGTTCCAAGGATTCTACAACTCGCCACTAAAAACATTAAGGTTGGATCAAAAGTTAATTGATTATGGGCCTATTATACATGTATATTGGGATCCTGTTCACATTGTATCGGTTCAAAGAGGTGACAAGACAGGTGAATTGTAATGTAACACTTCCAATTTACCATCAATCTACATTCCAACGCTCACCTACGCTCATGAGTTCTGGGGTTTGACTGAAAGAATGAGGTTTAAGATACAAGCGGCTGAAATGAACTTCCTTTAAATTGTGGCGGGCCTCAGCCTCTGATGTAAGGTATGGAGCTTGGGTAACCGGAGGGAGCTTGGAGTGGAGATACTGTTCATCACATAAAAAGGAGCCAGTGGAGGTGGCGCCCTCCCTTTCAAAGTTTTCGGTGATGTCAAATGGGTAAACCCGTAATTTGATGGAGGGATTATATATCTCATCTGACCTGGAAACGCTTCAGGATCTCACAGGATGAACAGGAGAGTATTACTGGCGAGAAAAATGTTTGGAATGCCATGCTTGGCCTGCTGCCACCACGACGTGACCTTCGTTAAGCAGAAGACAATGCAACGATGTATCGATGAAAAATGACCAAATCTGTTTGGTGAAAAAGATACATTAAGCAACTTTAATGACTAATTATTGTGATGTAAAAAGTTGTGTCAGTCAATTTTGCTTTGTGGCATGGCCTCTTAAGTTCTTCTGAGGGATTATGTTTAATAGCAGCTGGTGACTTTTCTGGTCCCATTTAAGTGTGGCTCGTTTGATAAACCCATTAGACTTGGCCACAAACATGAGAAGTGGAAAGTCCAAGCAGCTCGGCATTGATCTGAAAAAGAACATTATTGAATAGAATCAGGCAGGAAAGTCATTTGGAACCATTTCTACGCAGTTAAACATCCCAAGACCAACTGAGACAGTTGTTTGTGAGTTTAAAGTGTCCCTGCCATGATTAGGAAGAAAATGCAAACTATCACCAGCTGCTACTAGGATCAGGATAGTTAGGCGTCAACAAAAAACTACCAAAAAGCAAGTCTGCAATTAGGTGAAAGGGACATTACATCAAATATTAAAATTGTTGTTTGTTTATTCTAGAACCAGCAGATATGGTCACATTCCGCTCAACTTCAACTCCTAACAACGGCTTTATCGTAAATGTCCCAGGTTCACACACTGACCTCAGAAGCCTCCTCACTCTAGTTAGATACATGTGCAATATAATGAATGACGTGCAATAGTGATAGGGTACGGGCATCATCCTATAGTTTTCACACATTTACCAATATATACTATGCTTCATTTTATGTCGAATGTTCCAATACTCCATGGTTCTACACTAGGGCTGCCACTAACGACTATTTTGATAGTTGATCAAAAATCAACCCATTAATCGGATACTTGTTTTCTCCTGGTCAAATAAAGGTTAAATGAAAATAAAAATAAATACAGAATTACTAATCATTCACTAATCATTATTTGGTACTCTCGACGTCATTAACAATTTGAAAAATCCAACCCAACAGAACCATTAAGTACATTCCCTTTAACATTATGCTAGCTAACTAACTTAGCGAGACAAGTCTTCATCGTCTACAGAGCCAGCCTGCCTCCGCTCCAAATGCTCCAGAATTACAGGTCAGCTCTGCAAATTTTCCAGTTTACAACTTTTTTTGGCCGCGCTGAGGGAGAAATGCTCCGACACATTGGATATTTTCTGTTGGGATGTTGTTGCCATGGAGCTAATGTTTACTTCCTTGTCATTAGGCAGTCTCAGAGGCGGTGTCCGATGACGTCACCGACTAATGGATAATTCGTCGACAACTAATTTCACAATCAATTTTGTCGATTACGTCGATTCATGGTTGCAGCCCTATTCTACACATATCTACTGTACTGCATGATAATATGCTGACTGAAATTTTAGCTTTAACAAATGATTTGTAGTATTAATATCCGATATTGAGCTTAGAGGAACTCATGCATCCTATATTATGTAAAACCATTACCTTAGTTTTTGTTCATTTTTACTTATATTTTCTTCTTTATATTTCATGATACTGTACCTATGACCGATGGATTTGCACTGAGCTTTAAGACTACAAAAGTTTATCTTATCTTAACTTATTTGCGGACGGATCATAATGCTGCGATTGCACCAGACATGAGGAGAATTCTTCTGCATTACTATTACACAGCAAAGTCAATGCAAAACTGCAAAAATGTGTGAATTGGTACCAGGTGATGCAAATTTTCATAAATTGAATCCTTTGTCAAATGTTAAACACCAGCGAGAAACTCCTGTGGCGCTGTGACGTAAAAGCTTTTCAGCATTCTCCAAACGTCACATCTCTGGCCGTCTGTAGGCGGATGATGTGGAAGTGGAGCAAGCTTATCAGATCTGTCTATGTCTGCCTTCGGAAAAGGTTGTGAATACCAACACCGCAACATTTGGTTTTCAGACGTATTTATATAGTATAGTATAGTGAGTTTGTGTGAAATATCCGGAGGAAAAACTACAGTTGCCTGGATAGAGCGGCAAGAATAAAGCAAGGATCATGTATTTTTTAATTATATGATTAGAATTCTACAATTCTCTGAAGAAAGGAGAGTATATTTGTGCTTTTGGGTCATTAGCAGTTAATTTTATAATCAGAGGTGACATTTGCGCCACTAGAGCAATAATAAATACAATTTTGCACCAAATTTCATATTTTCTCTGACGGAGTAGTATGTGTTTCTTCCATCACACAGATAATGAGAGTTGTAGCAATCACTGGACTGCCATGATCTACATGTTATTTAAAAGTGTATTTAGATGTTAGGCCATGACTGTGCTTATGTCTTTTTTGTGTTAATGCTTAGGCATGAAAACTGATTCTGGGGTTCACTAGCCTCTACATTATTCACTGTCTGTAAATTTGGCTATTCAGTATAATTTTTAAATATTCTATATGCTAATTTCAGAGAGTGAAGTAGGGCTGGTGTTTAGTTATATTATCTATAAGGATTTACAGTTGTAAGCCATCTGCATTATGCTTAGGAAGGGACATTTTCCGTCAGTTGGTAAATTGATAGGTCTGCTGAATTTGCTGAGAGAAGTTAGAAGAGTCGGGTGTTTGCTTTGCTCTCATAAATGAGTAAGATGCAAAAATCCTCTCTCCGAGGGTTACTTCCACCTCCGCGTTCACCTCCTCCTTTGATAGTAGCCTCGGATTAGTGGGGAGTCGAGTGACAGCAGCTGGAATGAGATCGAGGAATGACAGAGACAATTAAGGGGGTGGGATTCAGCCTGGCCTGACCTTCTGATCAATGCGCTCCTATTTCGAGCTGGCAGCCAAGAGAGCAGCACTCTTTTTTTCCAGACTAATAAAGACTGCGCAGAGAGCAGCTCCTGGGCCTGACTGCCAATACTTTTAAAACCTATATCGATTCTCATTACTTTTAATGGTTTCTTTGCTCGTGTGAGCCGGATCTTCAGGAGCATGTGGGTGGACATGGGTGTAGCGAACAATTTAGCTACAGGGTAGCGGAATGTCTCAGAGTCAGTTTTCAGGATGACCAAGTCCTGGACTGTCATTTGCAAAACCCCCATATCTCTCTTCCAACAAAGTGAACCAGGCTGGTGCTGGGGCCAGATCGGAGTATTTTGAATAAGTGAACGATATAGAGGGAGATTCACTAGAGCCAGACGCACTAGAACCCTTTCATTATAAGTCACTTTGTAGGCATGAGAGCCATGTCGTTACCTCATTAAGGCACTTCAGCTATGTCATTATGTGACCGAGGCTCTAGAGCCACGTCATCACGCCACTGAGGCGCTAATGCCATGTCACTACGTCACTGAGGCGATGCATTCCTGTCATTATGTCACTGAGCACTGAAGCTTGGTCATTATGTTACGGAGACAGAAACATGTTATTGCATCACTGAGACAGTACAGTCACGTCATCATGTCACCAAGGAACCTGAGTCAAGCCATTGCATCGCAGACACCATTGCTGTCTCCTTTTACCCATCCCTTTTTACACAACCTCCTAAGATGTAGTCTGGTTTTTCCACTGGCTGGAGTGACACTAGAGCCATGCTATGTCTTCTTAGAGGCACTACAGCCAAATGATTACATCAACATTGCACTAGCGCCACATCATTATATCAACTACGCCGTAATGCCATGTCAATATGTCATGAATGCACTAGAGTCACATAACCATAGTGAGGTGATGACTTGGTGACTTATTCCTTTGGATTCAATCACAGCACAGGCAGCGCAATGTTGGGAGCCTGCTTTGATTGGTCATGCGTTGGTTTAGGAGCACTTGATTTGCCTTGAAGCGGAGCATTCTATGGACGAACACAGATTCTGACAACAATACCGCTGAATTATTTACATTGAACTGTGGAAAGCCAAATTGTGATCGGAATCGATTAATTGTGCAGCCTTATTATATATCTTTGTGCGTGTGTGTGTGTGTGCGTGTATATATGTGTGTATGTGTTTGTCAAGGAGAGGGATTTTACAAAACTCCACAAACCACCACTCTTTATGATGTAGCAGCTGTAATGGGGCACCAAGGAGGGCAGATGAAAAATGCATCGCACCGAGCCACACCAGGGCCATTGTTCTCCAGCTCTGCAGCAGTAAATTAGAGGTCTCAGCTTTATTCATTCTTTGTCTCTAATTAGTGAACAGTCTGAATGGTTATGTTTCTTGAGGGATATCTCATTTTTATTCTGCTTATCCCAGTAAAATTCTCCATACAGTAGTCTGTTGTGGTAAGTTTTTTTCACCTCATTCAAATGTTCTGGGATTCCTGAAACACTACTTATCATTTCACCGCTCACTACTGCATCAGAGACCCTCGCATCTAACAATAGTCCCATGGAAAATCTATGAAAAGAGTTGTGTAGGTGCATTTTTCAACATGGACGTATAAACATAAGGAAATATGAAAATATATTGCTTTGAATATTGCTTTGTTGGTTGATTTCTCCTCTCTGGGCACTGGGCACTAGAAACATGGTCACTTAATATATGGCAGAGTTTTTGGAAGAGGTTCTCCTGCATCTCTAAATAAGAAGGGCTCATTCTTAGGTCACAAAAGCAACCACTCTCAGTTCAAATATATTAAATATGTAAGTAATATATTAAATTTAAGCAAAACTCTCCAATTCTGTCTCTGAATCTGAGACACTTTGCTCTTGGCAATAAGATCTCCCACTGAGCCAAGGCAGTGGACATATTGAAATCTGAAGAAGCTTGAACCCTTTTTGCGGAGCTATTGTCTGTGTGAAAGCTGCCTCAGGCTGCACTTAAGCATCGAAAACTCAAATGTGCTGTAGCAAAATGGACTTAATGGTGAGTGCCCAAGTGCCATAAGCTCTCTCACTGACTAGGAAGCATGAAGGTAGAGAGGTTGTATTCAATCTTTTTTTTTGCAGTGTGGGATTTAGTTTCCACATTTATGTTCTGTTCTTCAAAAGCTGAGGGAAGAAGCCGGGTGCTTAAGAGAAACTGTTCTATGACTGCAACCGCACAGGTTCCGACTTCCATGATCCGCAATGCGTGCCTTTTTCAAATTTGACAGAGAAGATCATCTTCCACCTGGGGTATATTTTTCCTTTATCATTTGAGATTTTTTCAACATGTCACTTAGGAATTAGTCTTTAGTAAATAATTAAAATGTTCAGTTGAACTACAAATTCACCAAAGACCTGAGAGCGTGTAAAGTCTACATAGGAGACACTTGGGTCTCGAGGTCAAGATGAGATCTGTCTCACTTCAGGACCCCATCCTTTGGTCTGATTTCATCTGGAATTTCACCATCTCTTCCTGTTTTTAACATTGCGTCATGATGACTTTTGCCTGTTGCCTAGCAACATTGACAGCCTACGAATATTAGTTGATGATTAGTTGTTGTTAAAGTGATGAAAGCCTTGTGTAGTAGACATAGCAGTCAATCCATCCTTTCCAACCCCACGTCTCCTTCTCCGGGGTTGGATTGTGGTTGCAGCATGCTAGGCAGGGTCTTTCAAGGCAACAAAACATTCCTGGTCATCTTGGGAGATCCCAAGGTATACACAGACCAGATGAGTTATGAAGTTCCTCCAGTGAGTTCTGGATCCACCCCGAGGTTCTCCTTCCAATTTGATAAGCCTGGAAAACCTCCAGGGAGACTTCCTAATCTGATGGCCGGAACACCTCGACTGACTCCTTTTGGCAGGAAGGAGCAGTGGTTCTGTTAGCTCTTCATCCTATCTCTATTGGTTAGAGAAATAGATAGATGATAGATGTACTCTCAGTAAAAGCTGTTCTTAACTACTTATAATTAAACTCTTGAAATAGTGCCAGCAACAGTTAGAGTAAGTGAAATTACAGGAGCAATTTTAATACATTTCTTATTGCGAGCGTATTCTATTATTATAAATTATTTAAAGGCTTCACTGTCAGTCCGCAATTGCTGAGGGGCACCCAGTGTCAGTTCACGACTGTTCTTAGGAATAAATATTGAACATTACCAAAACTCAATAACTCTTCGGATAAGTTAGAAATTCTTCTTGGCCCCCCGGAAATGTGGGCTGGATTTGGGTTCTGCATTTGAGGAGTTGTCTAAATTGGACCGACTTTGTTCTGCTGCTTTGACCGATTTGGTCTTTAAATGCTTCCTATGAAGGATGCAGCCCTTAAACTTGGACACAGCGTGGTACCTCTCTCATAGTCCGCCATATTGGACCACCATATATCTATCGTAGCCCAGAATGGGATGAACTACTGGCTATGGTGAATGCCTTTTACACCTTTTTTCTGGTCACCCCAAGGGGAGGTGAGATAAGGGGATTACTGTTGGTTTTAATCTGCAATGTCTTCACTATGTCACTAAACCCTACACATGGAAGCTTTCATACTTTGGTTCTTCAATTACTACATTTACTTTCTCTCACTATGTTTTTTTCTTTCTTTTCTCTAAACTGCACATCATTTCATATAATTGAATACCTTGCGCCAAAGTGTTGATTAATTGTTTTTAAGCTGCATTCACATCGAATGCATTATAGATTCATGCAGCTGGATAACATTGAACCTCATTGCAAAGCTGTGAATGAATGCAAATTTTAGAATTTTGAATGATGCGCCATGAATGACGTTATTGTTGTCATTAGCAGAAGTCAAGTTTTCATGTGAGGCGGTGAAAGCTTGGGAAAGCCTATCCGCAATGACATTTGGTTTTCACTTTCTGTCTATGACTTCCACAACAAATACAGAACACCTTCTTTACTTTGGTCGTGGTTGGGAGGAAATGGTGGAAATAAACTTGAATGATTCAGTGGTTACTTCTACCAGAGCTGATGAAATTAAGCAAGTAGTATAGTGAAGAATTCAAAGATTCGGAACTTCAGTAGGAAACCAGTTATGGAGAATATAAATATCCTCATGCGTTCGAAGATATCTTCATGATATTGAACTCTTAATTCACTTTAATTTTCTGGAGTTTGATTCTGTTGTGAGTCAATTTGTTGCTTGATTTTTGCTGCAAAAATAAACAGCTGTCAGGCAGTTATAGTTTGATATCTTAATGTTTATGTATAATACTTGAAGCGGTTCAACGTGAGTCAAACCATCCCTCAGGAAAGATGGGTAAAAAAGAGCTTGCAGGAGATCTAATCCTCCTATTGTCTATTGTTCCTGAGGCTCGGGTGCTGCTCGCCTCTCAGGCTATTAATACTGGAATCTGTCTTAAGATTTTGCAGCCGATAACATCAGCGGTATGTCCTCTAATTGCTCATCGCCTGAGAACTACTGCCTAGAGGAGATGTGGTCTGCATGTCAAAATAGTCCCTCCAACTAGACTCTCTGCCTGGATTTTGGTAAATCAGAGCTTTGCTCATTTGAATATTGCTGCAGTATATTTTTGGTGCCCATTGCATAATTAGAAAGCCTCTAGATTGATTAGAGTTTGAGGGTTTTTTCAAAATAAAATATACAAATATAATCTGATATAATGTATCAAGCAGAGTACGCTGGCCAAATGTAATATTTCAATTACTTTTTCTGTAGTAACTGATCAGAAAGCATTGGGCCTCATTCATCAACCATTCTTACAAAGAAATGTGTCTTTTAATCCCCTTTCGCCGTTTTGAGGAAGATTCAGGCATTAACCAATGTTTTCTTATTTCTGATTTGTTCTTAGATAAGAACAGAATCAATGGATATTCTAGATCACTCTTACAAACACTTTAGTGATGCCATGTTTGTGAAAAATATTTGGTTATTGTGTTGTATAGGACGGAATAATGTTTTTCCATTGAAAATAATAATCATTTTCATTATTTTAACAAACATTATGGTATTTTAAATCAAATAATCGCCATACAACGGACTTGCTGTTTAAATTCTACAGCATATTATTGATCAGTCACTAACAACGGATTTAAAAGACTTGTACAGCTTACAATTAATCAAAAAACGCATTGCTTCAAAAATAAAAGGTTTTAGTTTGTTTCAGTTCTTTTATTTTTTTCACATTTTCTTTACTTTCTCTATCTTTAGATATATATAATTGTGTCAGAGGTTGTGACCAGTGCTGATGCTGTCTGTGAAGTCTGTTTTTTCTGTGGCAGTTATGTGTGTGTGTTGCACACGGACCTGCAGTCTGTTGCCTTTCTATGGGCTTTGATGGGGCGTTTACCTATGCTTATCAGGATCACAGACATGAGCTTCATACTTAAGAGCACATTGGACTTCACATACAAAAGAACACAGATGTGAAAAATGTGTCCGTTGAAGAAGGCTTCATGAATCTCACGTAGACCTTCTCATAAGAATCTTCTCACTTACTTATGAAGGCGAATGAGGCCTGTTGCTCTCTTGTGTTTGTAATGTTGAAATGCAACACCATGTGGTTCACATTCCACTTGTGATGCATGAAGTGGAGTCCATATGGATCGTATTTGTACACGGATTGGATAGACATGGGCTGGGTTTAAAATCAAGACCATATGACATTAAGGTCTGGTGTTACTTAACTTTTCAGACTTGTGCAGTAACCTCCACAGCAATCAAACTTATTTCTATTATTTATCTTTGATCTTCAATTCTCTTCAAATGTCTTATCTCGTCCCCCTGTTTAAGTTTGAGAGAGTTTTTGGTGTGTCTAACCGGGATCTAACCCGGGTTCTTGGTGGTGAAACATTTTGGCAAAGGTTGCGTCGCTACTGACGGCGCATCGAGTGCCAATTTTCAAACTTGGCTGCTCTCTTCTAAATCGTAATATGAAGATCATTAGCAGAGGAGCTAATCCCAATAATGCTTGTTCCTACCTGTTTGAAGCAGGACCCACTTATATGAACTGTTCCTCTCAATAGGGAAATTGAGATGGGGATTTTCGCAGATTATCACTCTTTGTAGGTGAAATGTGTGAAGTTCAGGGTTCAGTTGTTACTCCCTATAATATAATATATATATAATACATTATAATATTGTATAAGGCTTGAGAATAGGGTTGCAAGAGTATGATAATTTCCGATTCTTGATACCTGTCATAAAATACCATGGTATTCCACTGTAATTGTTGTTACTGTTATTATTATTATTACTATTGTACTTTTTTATGCATATATTATATATGAATAAGATATATATAAATAAATATCCTTTTTGTAAGGGAATTAGGATGATAAAAGGGAAGAAGGAAGGTTCTTAAAAATATATAATCTCTCTTTAGAAATAAGAAAAACTAAAGTGTACTTTGAACAACTTGAATAAGGGAAGTGAAGAATCACTTATTCACAATTTTCCTGAGATATCATAACAAAATGTACATTCATCAGCAATTACTTTGTGAACACACCAGGTGAAGTCAGATTAATTTTGATTATCTTGATAGCATGAGAACTGTCAGTGGTTGAGATTCTGTATGTTCGGCAGACAATGAAAGTTTTGTCCTGATGTTGAACACATCCGGTTTCCGGTGTGCCGCTTGGCTGCAAACCGCGTCCTTGAGAGTTTACATTTAAGTCTAGTCTTAAACGGAACAATGCAGGGATGCAAAATAAATATCAGTGCAAAGTGAAAATAAAGTTGAATCGTACTGTATGTGTCAGGAGAGAAAAATGCCACGAGAAAGGATGTGAACGACTTTCTCTTGGCATGTAGTTAGACAACTCTAGAGTAAGAAAGTACTAAGGACTGGTGAACTGCTTACAGGATCATGGAGGCCCAAATCTAGCAGAAGCATATGGGGGGTGAAGGTTTGCCCATGTTCTCTTATCTCAAAGAAGAGCTCCTATAGCACAAACTGCTTTAAAAAAAAAGGTTTTCACGCTTTCTGGTAGATCAGAACACACAGAGACATCACAGAGCAGAGAGAGGAGGACCATCACAGTATTGATTTTGCGATAAAAAAAACACATTCACAATCTTATCATGATGACTTGGCTCTCTCTTAACCACATCAGACTGCTGATGCTGCAGCAAACCGCCTGTCCATCTCAGAATCCGTTTTCCCTTCGCTCGTGAACAAGACCCTGAGATACTTAAACTGGGGGTCACTCGCTCGAGGCAGCAACTCACCCCCAGCCTGGAGCCTGGGAAATCCACTGCTTTTGACAGAGAACCATAGCCTCAGATTTTAAGCCGCTGACTTCACACACGCTCAAACAACTCTAATGTGCCCTGAAGATCACGGGAGGATGAAGCCAAGAGAACCCCATCATCTTCAAAAAGCAAAGATGCAACTCTTTGCTCCCCAAACTGGACACTCTCCTCCCCCCAACTGTGCCTTGAGACCCTGCCCAAGATTATCAAGAACAGAATCTTAGACAAGAACCAATCTGAGCAGGGTCCACTATTCAATGAAGACGTTCTGCTGAGGATACGGACACATCTCTCACTTTAGTTGAAGGGGCCGTGTAGCTCGAAGCAATGGCCTCTGTATCTTATACAGCCACAGTCATCTCTGCGGGATTCTCACAAATTTTTAGGATCCCTCTGTCTCTTGGTCCCTTGGACAGTATTTCCTTCATAGTGGAGGGAAACTGAAGATATTTTAGGTTGCTTTCAGTACAAGCAAATTATTTATAGCTCTATCTGCATTTAACCTACCTTGACGGTTATCAGTGCTAACCGTAACTATATAGAAATAGTATGAAGAACTCATACAGATTGTACTTATACCAAATATTCCATGTAATACTAATTAGACAGAATCGAGCCCTGGTTTGAAACCCAGAGTGGAGGCAAATTGGCCGAAGCACCCTTTTTTCACTGGTCAAAGACAATCGTCCATCCCTATAGCTTGTGCTTGAATTCTGATTGTAGCGGTAAAACATTAGATATAAGCAGAGACTTGCATTTTATAGTGTTTTACGTCACACCATGAATACTTTTCTCCGAGCAGGATATTTCTTTTAAAATTCTGGTCATGCTGTCTGTGGAACAACAAACTGGAGCCAGCTGTAAGGTACGATAAGAGCCTGTATTCTGTTCTCTGTCATCTAAATCATATTCAAAATACAGATGCTGTTGTCTGTACTTCTGGACTCAGCAGAACAGCAGCTTAACCACACACACACACACCCACACAAAAAAACTCTCTGACTCATGTTTGCCAGAGGTTTGTTCATCAGTCTCTTACTGGTTATAACTGATAATAGCTATTTGACTTTTGAGAACATCCCAGACACAACTGTCCGTTTGAAATGGAGAGGATATTTTACCTGTTACTCAGTTTTTACTGCAGAAATTTAACAGAGCGAGATAAATTGCACTCCGTTTCAAATTGAACATACTGATGTAGTCATTTTTCAACAGAAAAACGTCTACAGGATATCCATCTGTTAGTCTGAAATCTGTTTACCTGCGGCGCCTGTCTCACAAACAAAGAAAACTAGCCTCACCAAACTTTCTACATGTATTCACCTCATCTTTGGATATTTTCAATTTTAAACTAATCTTATTTTGTGTGGTTTCTATGGAAAAATGTTGTTAAAGATGACATCTAAGTTAAACAGGTCTTCAGTAATCTAGTGCTGATTCCATCAGGTCCAACCCAACTTCCTAGCTTCAGCTTGTCAGCTTGTCCACTCTCCCTCCTAACCTGAGATGAATGGAGTACGATAGGTGTATGGGATGGAAGCTGGAAGAGAAGGGAAGGTAAGGAGGGGAGGAGTATGAGTTTCAGGTGACTGGTAAGTAGGGGTGGTGGGATTGTCAAACCTATTGAAGAACAGATTGAGGTCGTTGGAGAGGTCATGATCACCATCGAGCAGCAAGGCAACTTTTTGCTCCAAACCCGTAATCTTTTCCATGCCAGTCTCGCTGCAGCTGCTGCTCCAGTTTATGTTCGTAAGCTAATTCCTCTCCTAAATCTTCACTCTCAGCTCCCTCTGAAGTTCCTTCGCCTTGTCCCTGTCGCCCTCCATGAAAACTATTTCTTAAGTTTAATAACGCTTTCAGGGTTGCTGGTAATTCATGGTTTATTTTTTAGGGAAGCACTGGATCTCTCTGCTGGGAATGTTGATCTTGGCACAAAAATGGATGTAGTCTTTGACACACTCCGTGAGTCCATTAATATCCTCGCCAGAAGACCCAAAGAAAACATCCCAGTCTCTTAGCGCCATGGAGCACTGCAGAGATTTCCAGTGCCTCCTTGGACCAGAACTTTATAGTTCATTTGGTAACAGGCATTCTTTTAACAAACGGAGTGTAGACGGTAGAAGACCAGGTTGTGATCTGATCCCCCGAGGGGGGGTAGTGCAGTGGATTAATATTAATAAGTATTTTACATTAGCATATATCAGATCTAGACTCGTGTCTTGTCTTGTGTACAGTCAAGAAACTGTCTGAAGGTGGGTAGTATGTTGGAGAGGGAGGCGTGGTTGCAGTGTCCAGAGAAGAAAATGAATGCCTCTGGGTGCTTCTCTAATTGTCTTGCGATAACGGTGTGAACGACATCACACGTTTCGGCATTTGCCAGCAGCGGGATGTAAACAACAATAGTTGGGTTTACATGGGACACTCTTCTCCTTTCCAATAAAACCTTTCCGAATTAAAATGTCGATCGCCTGTTTAGATGACCTGTGATCTTTTCCGGCCCGGTGTTTACATGAATCGACCCATCTAATCAGAAACGCTTTCGTACATGTGCAGACGATCCACGCTCCCGTTCATAAGGTGGCGATATTGCTTCGAGCAGCTGGGTGCCAATCGCTAACATGCTCCCAGAAGAAGAATATGACAAAGAGGGCGCGCAGAGGTGACTTTTCGACCATCTAACAGTCCAAAAATGTTAAAGTATTTGAGAGTTGCAATGAATAAATCACTCTCCGATGCAGACCGGTACTGTTTTGAATTTGCCGTATTTATAATGCGTCGCAGCGCTGATAAAAACTTAGCGGAGCATTACGTCTCGACGATGGGCATGTAGAGATACATCTCAAACAGAAGGCTTTCCGATACAGCATTCGGAAAAGCTCTCCGAAAGATTTAGACTACCTCCTTGAAAAGGAATGAAATCTAATTTGGAAAGGAGTTTTTTTACGTGCAGTATTTTCTTTCGGATTATACGTCTTTTCCGTATCTAAACGGAATTAGGCTGTCCATGTAAACCCACCTAGGGGCGACTACCATAGTGAATTACATCGGCAGACAGTATGGTCTCAGACTAACTGCCAGAAGTTTGAGGTCCTTGTTGCATATACATTCCTTGATGGTAGCATGGCTGTCTTTCTGCTCGTTTTGGTGTTCCGGCCCTTTCAGATCCTAAAGAAGCCTTCAATGCTGGTGATACTATAGGAAATACAGTCCTTGAGCCACGTCGGAAAGACATGAGGTTGCTCTTCCAATACACATTCTGGTTCCTGGTGACCGCTTCCAGTTCCTCCATTTTGTTGGCTAAGGAACGTAGGTTCCTATTGTGGTTGATGGCAGTTCTGGTCTGAAAGTACTCCTCCAAGCTCTCTCTTCCCTCTGCTTGTTCCTTTTCCCTCTGGCTCATGCACCCCGGAATCTTTTCCTCAATAATGCAACTAGGATGTCATTTCTTATCCAGACAATTTCAGCAAACATTGCCAGGTCGAGTAAGTCCTGTCTGGAGTATTGTCAGGCGGAATCTGGCCGGTCACTTCCCAATAGCAGGCATACTGATATATTCGACTCAGGAACATAAAGATATTGTCCACCAGGAAGTTACAGAAGTTGAAGAAAACATTAAAGAACCTTGAACACGTATAAAGAACTTAAACACACGTAGTGCTGTTCAGTTTTCACTGAAAAAGTATCAAGTACGTGAAAAACGAGAAAAGACGAAAAACAGAAACAGACTTTATGCGATAGGCTGCCGCAGCACTGGTGCCATCTTGAATGATAATGCCGTGTCTGCAAAATATCGCCCGTTTGGTAGCATGTAACCTTGGTGCAGGTGTTGCATCAGTTTTTGAAACCTTTGAGAAGAGATCTAAAACTGAACGAGGATTTTACTTGGTTAAACTAGGGATACAATAGTAGCCGGCATGGAATCAGCCATTCTGAGTTTGATCGGCTCGTCATCAGTCACAGAAAAATAAGACTTAATTGGATGCTTGATTCTAATTTGCATGGTTTGCAGACAGAAGAGGAGTTAATTTTTTTTCAGAGGATTTTGATTTATCTTGTTAACCTCTCATCCAAACCGACATGTCACTCACAGGCTAATATTGGCTCACCTTTGCTCCACAAGTCTGTGTGTCTCGTCGTCTGTCTCATCCACACACACACACACACACACACACACACACACACACACACACACACACACACACACACACACACACACACACACACACACACACACACACATTAAATTAGCTCATCTCTGCTCCACCTGTTCTTCAGAGTCTGTTTTAAGCTTCCTTTCACCTGTGGGCCCCACAGAGGGCAGATCAACTGTGATACACACTTGCACATAACTAATAGTCTTATTTTTGTGACTAAATGATATATAACCAATGGTAATGGAAGTATTTTAAATCAAATAAATAACTCTTGATCACTGAACCAACATCGGTTTCTATGATGGAGGTATCTCATTACAGTCTCTTCCACTCGTCTGTCCCTCCATCCATTTTCAAAAAAAGGCTTGGGTTTAGATAGCAGGCTGAAACGGCTGTTGAAGCACCCACACACTCCAGTTCCCTCTTCAGCACCGACTCATCCAACCGCACACTCAGTAGCTGTGATTATAGTCGATTCGATGTGACAATGAGCAACACTCTCAGAAAGTTATGCTTCCATCAAGGGAGCGTTTGTGGCGCTGAATGGGGGAGAAATGTGATGACGGGTTCCAGAGTGCCTTCCACACATGCAGTGCGATCCAAAATCTCAGATATCACCTGGATCAGCCCTATATGTGAAAAGAATCATTTTGCCTGGATAATAAACAGAACAAATCCTGCGAGTTCCCTAATGCGTAGTGTGTATAATGTACCACTGAGCAGAATTCCCAGGGAATGAGTGGGCGTGTTGTTGCTTGGTGCTTTTTTCTCCTTGCTCTCCAGTCTTTCACTGATGTTGCGGATAAGACTAAATGCATATAGCATTGATTACAATGCAGTTATTTCAGATCCTTTGACATTTTGGGGGAGATTCTTTTCCTGAATGTGAGAATGCACATGATAGAGGTAATCTTCGGTCTTGTGCTATATATGATTGTGGCAACATGGATTTTTTTCCTATCACTGTGAAACAGATACATAAAACTGCATTCTGACAGTCAATTACACTTCCTCAAACAATGACGACATTTTGCCAAACACATAAACAGATTTAAATTATGAAACGCATTAAATAATAATAAAACAACTCACACCAAACAACCCAAATTTATAACACAGAGGACTAGTGGGCTGTCAAACGAGAAAAAAGACCAGCCGTCAAACAAACCATAACCAAAACCATAGAGGGTCATCGAACTGGCTTCTTTCCCATAACCTCAAGCCGGTAATAATCCATCTAAACCTAATATAATTTTTGCCCTGGACTTGATTATTAACTAAATAAGAAGCCACTCTCAGGCTTTCAGACAGGCTGCAGAATTCAAGTGCAGGTAGTATAATTAAGAGAGAGAGACCGGTGTCCTGCTCTGGCATAGATTGTTCCCTCCATCAGTTCATATTGCTGAGGAAGAAGAGAAAACAGAGGACCATTAGCGATCAGGATAAAAGCATCACATAAACGCAGCGAGGAGGAAGAACATCCTCTTGAATGTCACCCATTCAAAAGCTGTGGCTCTTGCTTTTTTCTACCACATACCCCCTACATGGTGGCCAATGCAATATGTGAGCTGCTTCTGGCCTCAATTCCCTTTTGTTAAGGCTTTAGATGCTTTTTTTTGTAAGGCTCGCATGTAGTCACTAGCAGTTACAGATCACGTCTAAATTAGTTTATCCCGCCCCTCATGCTAAAATGTGAACATTCCGGATTTCCATCGTTTTTTCCTCCAATAAAAAACTAACCCACCCAAGTATTTACTTTTGAGTAGTGATACCCATATGGGTACCTAATAACAATAATGTTTACTTTCTTTACTTTCTTTTTTGAAGTTTAATTTGAAGCTCAAGTCTGAAATGCTATGCAGAAAGGAGCTCATTTTACAATCTTTTATGATTGTAAAATGAGCACCAAAGCATGACTACCAAAGTTAGTCATGCAGCTTTGGTACTACAGCGTCTGTGAATCTCATTTAATTTGGGCTCTAGTGCGCCGAGAAGATGACACAATCCTGTCTTATCTAAAACTGATGATGTCTGATCATCAAGAGCAATACAATGGCTTGCCCAGTAACCTTGATGTTATTTTTACAGACCACGGGTTGTCTCTGGACATGTTCTACCTCTTCACCATTGTTTACTGTAAAGTTAAATGTAGCTGATAGTGTTAGCAGAAACGCTGTGTTTGGTGCTTTGCTGGATTTCCAGGTGTCAAATTAACATGTGTTAACTGCCTGGATCCTGGGATTTCACTGGCGTGATCGCTAACCCTAACTCTAACACTAGATCCTTTTGGGTTCAGTATGATACTAAACTATTTTCTACAGTTTAGCAGAGGATACTTACTAGTCTGCTTTATTTTTGTGATTAAATTAAGATATTCACACTTGACGGACATTGGTCCTCCTCTGCCTACCTGCTAAACAACCGTAAGCTAATATTAATTTGCTTTAAAGGGCATAAGTTTGGATCTGCTCACGGTTTCTGCCTATTGAAGGCATTTTTTTTTGTCAGCACTTTCTCTATTTAAGGTGGGTCTCTATAGAGTTAAGAATTTGCTTTAGAGCTGCTTTTTGGGGAAATTGCCTTCAAATATGTTTTGTGTGATTTGGCACTACATAGAAATAAATCAACTCGACTTGAGGTGCACCCCATTGAAATTGAAGGCTGAATGTTCATGAACCCTTTAATGTGATCTCTGGGGCTAAATTGCTTTATTGTGGTTATTGTCACAACCCTGATGCTATGTATTTGAATGGGCAACTCTAGGCAATGTCCAGACCTGATTCTTCAAATATTGTCTGGAAACGATGGAAAGAAATTGTCTCCCTGCATGTTCAGACTGTGGACAACAATGAAAGGACCATCTTGACATATTGAGAAATACACTCATTTAGTTTCTCAATGTGAGTTAGAAACTAAATCACAGTGCTGTTAAAACTGCTGAGATCTGCGAGGCAAACATCAGTACTTTGTTTGCATAAAGACTTGTAGCAGGAAGAAAGAACGCTTGTCTGATCAAACCTCTTATCTCCCAAAGCTCTATACTTTATATCAAGTTTGTTCAATGTGCACCAAAACCAAACTTAGTAAGGAGAGACAGAACCCAGAAGAAACATAGTGGTTCCTTTTGAGGTTTCTTTTCCGTTCTTTAGTTAGTGCTAACAGCTCAGCCGCTACCAGATGTACTTGGGTATCCCAAGGGAATGTGAACCATTATGATTGGTTTTCTCTGGATCGTTGTTCCCGCCAGTCAGAGGAAATCTGCATGAAGTTGAATCTGTTCTCAGCTTCTCCAGGTCAAGACACTGCCAGACTACAGAGTCCTGAATGGAGCAAAGAGGTGTTTCTTCTCAATGAATGTCAGTCTGTACAAGTATTCTTTGGCCATGAATGTAAAGAAAATAAATGGGTCCCAGTATTTGGAACTATTCCTCTGCGAGTTCATAAATCCAATGTAGTTCAGTGAATTCTAAGTGTTGAGTCAAATAACCTGGCTCATGACGTTGGTCGGCATTTTGTATCTCCATAGAAAAATTAAGGCTTGAGTTCTTATGCAATAATGGAGCTCTACAAATAATGTGTGTATATATGCAATGGTATATAAAGCTTTACAATCAGTATGTTCCTGAAACACGTGCGCGGAATTTAAATTCAGACTCTGAGGACTTTCCATGTCTGGAATGTGTAATTTCTGTTGTTCAAAACCTGCTCCTCCTTATCCAGTGTCACCAACAGTCCACACTGGATATGCCATAACATTAAAACCACCTGCCCAATTCCGTGAAAGTCCTCCTTTTGCTGCCAAAACCGCTCTGCAAACTTTTTTTTTTTACCAGAGCCAGTGTTATCTTTTTCAGCAGTTTGTGCAAAATAAGCTCTTCTGAATCGGACAACATGAGCTTGGCTTCATTTCTCATTGAACCCCGGGCACCCATGACCCTGTAGTCAGACCACCAGTTGTCCTTCTTTAGACCACATTCTTTAGGTACTAACAGCTGCAGACAGGGAACATCCCTAAAGACCAGTTCTGAACCTTAGGGCACAATTTGATACATCCAAAGTTCTTTCCGCCAACAAATCAACTTCATGAAAAAATGTTCCCTTGCTGCCTAATATATAGGTGCCATGGTGATGAAGTCGCCTGTTAGTATTTATAATGTTATGGCAGATCCAGTGTATTTGCACAATATGACCACTGCAGAGTAAATGCAGTGCAGCAAGACTTGACACACAGATATTGAAGATATTTGACTGGACAAATAAGAACAGGGTGTCAATAGAGCAGACTATTGAACTATGAAGAGCAGAGTCCACCTGTGGTGTTGGGGGTTGGTTCAGTGGGGGATGGTGGAGATGGAGGATTCAATGAGGGCTGAGAAGCCTTCATTGTCCTACCAGCCTTTGGTCCATGGTCTTAAAGTGAAAGCAACATTCAAGATGTCAAACATTTTTCACAAAATATTAAATGAAAATTTTAAAATCAAAAAGGGTTGATTTAGCGTCTGGAGCAACAAAGACACTAATAGATTTGGTAACATCTTTAGCCACCTCTGATTCTGCTCGACGCAATGGTGAAAAGTCAGTGGGTATTGGCTCCTGGTTCCAATTCACCAATGTATTGAGATTATCATATTGCTTCCCTCTGTAAATAACACAATGGTTACTTTAATTGTAAGATTATTAGTCTCAAAGATATCACTCAAAGCATATTTCCCTCTATGCCCATGTATCCACACTAACCATTAAACTGGACATACTTCTACGTGTTCTAGTTTTCTGTTTATCTGACACAAACTTAATCCAGTGCTCTTTTTCTGTCCGGTGCAGAATTTACATTACGTAGAAAAGGGAATGAATCTCAATTTATGCCTCCATCCACGTGCTTTATAAAACACTCAATCCTGGTCATGTTATAGAACCTACAGGAGCATATCCTGACAGAGGAGGACATTGTCAGTTGTTGCTCCTCTGGGAATGACCTAGAGGGAAAAATGAGTCGAAGGGCCATCAATGTGGCTCTTATTTTTCTTTCACCATGGGATCGTCACACACAGCTTCCTCCTCCTGGAACCCTGCCATTGGGTAGTCCTGATGTAAATTAATGTCCTGGGTATAAATAGGCTGACAGTCTGGCAGGACCAGGTGGTATAATGTGCCACTTCAGTGTCCTCCATGCCTGACAAGGTGGCGTCACAGTTGTTTGTCCACACATTAACGTTAGCCTCAGTGCCCACAAATGGGCTGGTTTTGTTTCTACGGGTGAAAATATGGACTCAGAACTACTCAGTTAAACTAACACATACATGAGAGACCCTCATCAAATATCGAATGCAATACCATGTAATGAATCCCGACAAAACTAGAGCTGCAATGATTATTCAATAGGCTGATTGGTGTAAATCATTAAAACAGTCAATCTGGGACAAAGCCCTAACATTAGCCATGAACCAAACCGCAGATATGGACAAACACACTACATGGCCTACTTATTCTCAACATTAAGACTTATATGAACACGGATGGATCTTTTTCGTCGAGGTTCACTACCTCCGCTGAGGAATACCGTGATAATGTTTTCACTCCTGTGTCTGTGTGTTTGTTTGTTTGTCTGCTTCTTTGTTTGTTTGTGAGAAGGATTACAGAAAATCTACTGGACAGATTTAGGTAGGTTTTGTTTCCACTTCATATCCAGGAGGTGATTAGATTTTGGTGATGTTACATGTTTTGCAATAAGCCGTAGTGACGTCAAAATGTGACTATTGCTGCCTTTGCTATATATTTTCGTACGTAGATGTGATCTAAATGAGACTTAACAGGGAAGGAAACAGGAAACACTTGCAGTCTACCAGAGCTTAAAGGGACTGGCCGTTTGGTTGGGTCTCTGTCCTTTTCTCAAGGCAAATTCCACCTGTCATTCATGTCAAATACTCTGAAAGCTGTTTTTCTACATTTTCGTTTCTTTCCTGACTGCTGTAAATTCATATTTAGGATAGAAACTGTTCAATCATGCCTCCCTGAATCCAATCTTTCCAGCTGGAAACAGTTGGGCTGCTGAATATTCAGGATAACAAGGTTTCTCCCCCGGTGACTATTTTGGAGCGGCAGCAACAACAGCCATCATTATTGTGTGGTTACTACAACCTGTCTGCCACAGGGTTTCATTTCTGCACTTTTTATTCTCGGCACAATGGTGTATAGTTATCGCTACATACAATATCGTGCAAGATTTGCTTCCTACACACGTTTTTGATAGAATTTGTTTTCAACCCAGTAAAGTCATTGTTCAGCCTATAGTTTTAAAGTGCTTTAACCTCTATTCTTCTAAGAAGCCACTGACTATGATAATGTTAGTTGGAGCCACAGGTGTTTTTTACCTGCAGGGCATTGTTGCCACTCAAACCTCCTCTGGTGCCAGTTGGTCAGCTGCTAGGAGCCAACCTTCACAGATGTTTCATTCTTTTGATCCCAGAAAATCTTGAGGTGATGGAGCAACAGAAGGAATGTCTCCCCTCTCCTCCCTCCAGCGGACCCTGACGTTTTTTTTTTACACAGAGAAAATGCAACAGTGGCAGAGTGAAAATCCTTTTCCAAATGCTGTGTGCAAATCTTTGGCGTGACATGATGACAAACCAAGTAAGTTCAATGTTTTGAGTGGTCACGTCGGGTAATGCTGATGGTGCGATATGAATGGTGTGAATTCTCATTACTTGTTTGATTTAAATAGAGAGCTGGGGTTCCATGAGCAAGAAAGGCAATTTAAATGAGCCTTTAGACTTTTTCCTGACAGACTTTGGATCTATTCAACGCCAGAACCTCAATCGTCTCCGCCTCATCAGCAAGTTTCCTGAATGCCTTTTAATGATTGGACCCTATAGTTCCAAACTTTTTCACGAGGTGTTGTTTGTGGTAGAGGTGGACCACAGAATGAAATCATGCCATAATAAAGTTATGGTCACGTCATGAGGGAACTTTCACTTCCACACTCCTTAACAGATGTCAAGACAGACCAGAGCTTCCGGTTGAGGTTGTGTTTTCCAACGTGCATCTTTGGTTGAGAATCCGACGAGTGTGTCCTGTTCACCTCAAGTCAGTTAGCCTCCAAAGCCTCAGCTGGCTCTCAAAGAATCTTACCATATTGCCAGCTTTTCAGACCCATGGGTCAGAGCGGCTGTACTTCCATGTAGAACGTGCTGTAAGTTGGGGTTTTGGAGTTCACAGAGGTTACATATGTACCTCAGAGCTAGACCAGTCATGTACGCTTGTTGTGCTATAATGTAATACTGCAGGGGAATGTATTTCATCAGCACTTTGGTGGAGGAAAACTTTTTGCTTTTCTTGGTCACCTCCCTCCAACTTTTACACCTCACTGCCTTTTCCCTGCCTTGTCTTTCCTCATCGTCGTCCCCTGTCACCCATTTCCCCCCCGTCTTCAGTCATTTCCCATCAACATGTCACCATCAGCTCTTAAGTCCAATAGCAATGGGGACATTTTCTCCGACACCTGCAGCCAACATGAAGTCTGCTGGGCTGCAGTTAGAACAGAGGGAGGTTTATCTTTGATGGCAGGCCTCGCCTCCATCACCATGCCAATAGAGACAGCAGCAGAGAGCTCGGTGCCTCACTGCCAGATAAGCCCCCCAGACAAAAAAGCGCTGCAGCTAAACCCAAGTCACTACAATAGAGGAGAGCAAAAAGGATATGTGCATAATAACCCATGGCAGTTTGCTGCAGTTTAATATTCTTAAAACCTTAGCCTGAGACTTATTTATATGTGTTATATTGTTAAAACTAAATCGAAAATTCGACCCTGATTCGAAAAAGTTGAGATGCTGTGTGAAATGTGCACACAATGTGCTCTCCACCGTCAAATAGTTTATGGAGTGTTCCTAAAGTACTGGTAGCCTTATTGTAACCACTTTCTTCACCACTCTGTCCCTCGCATTTTTGTAATTGGTGAACTCGTCAAAATTTTCCACAAGACTTTTGTATCTCTGGAACGACACAAAAAGGTGATTTATTATGACCCAAGCAAAGCCGGCATACAGTCTTACTCCGAACAGAGCCAAACTCTGAAGGCCAGCAACTTTCCATCTAGGGTCTGGTTCCCTCAAAAAGTTTCCCTCAGTGAAGCTGGAGCTTAGATTCTCACAGTAATAATTGCTTAAGACAACGAGGAGACCGGAAACTATCTCAAGCTGTTGCTGCACTTTAATCGGGTATGAAGCCTGGCTTACTGGCTAAGAACCTGGCTTAATATGAATATGCAAATCAGAACATGTTCCATGTCTGGATGATTTCTTAAAGTTACATCACCAGACCAAACACTTCCTGTTTTTATCAAATATTGATTGGATAAATCTGATATCAAATAAGAATAAAATAGAAAAATATTATTTATAGCTTCACTTGATTGTCTGAAATGCTATTTCCATTTATATTACTTTAGACGTTAGTATCTCCCAATGTCTTAAACCAAGACCAAATACATTTGGATTACACTAAACCCCTTCCGTGAAATCCAACTCTCACGTGACTGAGACCTATCTCGTTACTTCAAAAAACCAGGCTTCTCTTTTTTTCTGATATAATGAGATAATGGAAGGTGAATGCAATACGCTTCCGTAATAATGTGACTGTGTTTCCACATGGACGCTTGTCCTTCCCATTTCTTTTGTACATGCATATATGAGAAAAACTTGTTTTGTTTTAAATGTGCTCTTGGGGTATGAAATCCCCATGAACAGTAAACTCCTGAATCTTCTCTCTTGATGCGATAGTTGAAAATATTTAAAGTGAAGTGGACTACGTATATTGCAGAGAAAGAGAATGCTACTTCCGTGGGACTGTCTTTGATCGAGAATGAACACGTGATATAATCCTACATCTGGTTTCATTTCTTTTCTTTTCGAAAAGTGAAAAGAAACTAAGGATATTTGACACTAGGTGGGTTTACATGGGACAATTTTCTCCTTTCCAAAATAAGCCTTTCCGAATTAAACCTTTCCAAATTGTGGTTGGAAAAGATCACTTGACTTGTGATCTTTTTTCCAAGCCGGTGTTTACATGCATCAACTTACCTCATCGGAAACACTTTCACACATGTGCAGACGATAGACATTCCCGTTTATAAGGTGGCGATAATGCTTCGGTAAGCTCGATGCCGACCGCCAACAAGAGCCCAGAAGAGGAATACGACAAAGCGTTTGAAAATGATCGATTCTGGGAAACAGAAGAAAGTATAAAAATATTTAATTCTTGCAGCAAGAGGGAGCAAACACAGGTACAACAAAGTTGTGTATCTTCGTGAAGCTCAGAGGGCGTTTTTCTAGAGCTTACAATTTATAACGTCACAAGTCAGTGGGAGTGGTCTTCTTCCAGTGTCCCCTCAGGGAGGTTCCTCTTTTTTCTGCATGCCCTAATAAGGAGGCGTTATCCTCTGTGAAGGTCAGCAGCAGGGCAGCCGCAACATTCCAGTCCAGGTATTCTGTGTCCAGTAGCGGTCACCTCCCCCAACATCAGTTTTAATGTAACTGACAATCATTCAATAGTCACACAAGCATGAATGAAAGTCTAAAATTTTCCATCAGACATAAGTACTAAGACTAAATTTAAAAGATGGCTGAAAAACTATTGGACAGAACTCAGTAAAAAATCTTGCTTCCTGTTTTTTGGCTTCCTAAAGGTAATCGTCTAATAACTTCTTTGTTCTCTCTGTTTATTTCCACTCTTGTGTCTTGTTTGCTCACATTAACCTTTGATGAAGATTATATATTATCTATCCACATTTGAAGGAATTGGTTGTTTTATTTCCAGGAGAAGGGATATCAGTGTCCATGGACAGAAATGATTTAGTTTTAGAATTTGAAGACTTCCCAGTCTCTTGAACACCATTGAATAATTTGTCCTCACACTGGTTTCAATTTGTAACATGGCAAAAAAAGATGAGTAATTGTGTCACGCAATATCCATTATGGTAATCAGGAATGAATAAAGTGAAGTTCCACCATGAATTCTTGAAGATTGTGGTACTTGTTTCTGTTATATGGTTGTATAGTGAGCTGGATCTCAGTCCCAGTGACTGGTTGACCAAACAAAGAGACTGGGAGCTTACGTGGCTCTGTGAGGATCCAAGGTCATAAAGACTGAAGGCGTGATCTCTACATATGAATTATTACGAATAGGATTTTTTTTAGCATTTGCCATACTGTGCAGTTATGTAAATGGACTAATTATTCTGCCATTTTAATCTGACAAATGGTCATATTATCCTGAACATGTGACATGGCTTTAAATCACGCCTGGAAATAAAAGAGAAACTCATTTTTTCATATTTCTTTGATGTTCCTCTTCTCCAGTTAGCACTTTTTAATCCGTCTAAAGGAGGAAGTTCCTGTTTATCTGATTCTCTGTGGGGACCATAAGAAGTGTGATTGCTTGTGTTTTGTCCTGAGTGAGTTCCTGTCACAGGTTGATCCAGACAGATTATTTCCAGGGAAAACAAGATGAAGAGAAATCTTGTCCAGCCATCTCAGATTCAAGCCTCCACTTCATTGTGATAGTTCTTCTCTATCACAGGGAACAAAACAATCTATATATATTGAGATATTGGGAAGAACCACCCTGTTTTGCTCAACTGTATGTACACCAATCGGCCATAACATTGTAACCACTGAAAGATGAAGTCAGATTACAATTGATTATCTCATTGCCATTTCACCTGTCTGTTGGTGAGATGTACTTGACTGGAAGTTTGGAAGCAGGAAATGGGCAAGGAAAAAGGTCACATTGTTCTGTCTAGATTACCTGATCACACTATCTGTCTGAGGTGGTTTAATACCCACCAAAATGGTCCAAGGAAGGGCAACTGGGGAACCCTTGACAAAGAGACATTGGTGCCCAAGGCTCATTGATGCACATGGGGAGTAAAGGCCAGCCAGTATTTTTCCTATCCCATTGAAGAGCAACTCTATTACTGAACGATTGCAGGTCTGAGAATTGTTTTAGCAACACGTTGAGGGAACTTGAGGTGTCTGCCTAAGTCTAGCATCAGCTGCCAGTCCTGAGCTGTGTTGCTGGTGTTGTTGGTGTTTGCCCCCTGCTCTGATACCGATGTGTTCAAAAAACAAAACCCAAAAATCAGAACAAGCTTACCGGGAATCTGTGAAGTGGTCTATAGATTGTCAGGTCCTAGGCACTCTGGTAGGAAACCAGGAAGCTAGTAAGAAAGAGGAGAGAAATTTGTGGGAAAACGGGTTTTCCAACTCGTTTTGGCTCAGTGGCCTTCGTCAGGGTGTTGTGGAATTGATTGAACCGGTGTGCTGTGGAGAAATTGACAGTTTCTTTCTGTGTTATCATGTGACCTCTTGGTCTCGTGGCATAGTCAAAAACAATGTCAACAATGTGAAAAAGTGTGAAAAATTAAAGAAAGTGGGGAAAAAAGAAAATTATAAAGCTGATGATTTGCTAATGGGTGGCAATGGAACCACAGATGCCCTGAGACGGTCATGATCCAGAAACAGCCTTTGGACAGTAACTCAGGATATGTTCAAGGTTTCCCTACCCGGCAAGGGGAGAATCCTGAAGCATCAGTGAGGCTCCAGGAAGTTGCATTATGTATGAATCACAGACAACAAGAACTGAATTGCTTTCTGCTCTGAGTATATCTGAATGGTTGCATGTCAGTGGGCACAGATCTATAGTTCTTAAGTGCTTACATAAGCTGCTACTTTCTTGGAACTGAGCTTCAGGCAGAAGTGTGGACTCGTGAGATACAGTGGCAGGAACACGTGAGATACAGTGTCACAACAGTGCCGGTCTGTCCCCATGAATACAGTATAAAACACTCTATACAGAGTGGATTTATCCCCAAACCCTTGGATAGACACATCTCCCGTCTTCTGTAAATGTAGGTTTGGTCCTATTTTCTCACTTAAGTTGTTTCTCATAGACTTTGAGGAATGTAATTTACCTGAAAATTCTATTCTTTTGATGCATTGGATGTATTTTACTGGTATTTTTCTTTCTCATCACTGTTATTGTATATAGTTCTAATTGACACTGTAAAATTCCAGGTGAATTTTGCCATATATTTTGTGTGTGCCGATTTACCCGTGTGCTTTCTATGCCACAGGTAAGATCTGATTGGTGGCAGATATGCAGCCACTCCCCATTTAAGATGGCTCCTCATTTTTGCTATTTTTGAGTCTCATTCATGTCCTACGCACCCGGCAGAAAATGGTTCTGCAAAGTATTTGTTTGTCAGAGTTGACTGACTGCCAGTCAAGTAAATAAATGTATATATATGACATTCGGAAAATGATTTCGATCAACAAAAAGGTTGAACTTTCCTGAGTAGTGCAAGATTCTGCTCTGAGATAGTGAGTGGATAATCCATTATCAGTCTTTTTTTTTATCGTACAGTGGCTCAGAACCCAATATTGGTTTATCCCTCTGCCAATTCCTTACTATAAAAAGAGCAAACCATTCACTCGGATATTTTTTAAAGGAAACTCATTCTGTTGGTTAACCTCTGTGACCAGCAGGAAAGACAGTCATTCGGATGATTCTGGGTTTTTTCTTCTTTTTCTTGGGTTATTTATTGTGTGTGTCAGTAAAGTACTGGCGCTTGTCTAGCAAGAAATTAACTTTGTCATAGTGACTCCAGACAATAGCAGGCAGGAGTTGCTGAAGCTGATGTTGCACTCTGGGAACAGTAAAGTCATTACGCTCCAGCACACCCCTTAATAGCTTTGGCTAATGCAGAGTTTGGAAATCCATCAGTCAATTGGAGCAGACAAAGATGAGCGGTCTTCTGAGTGCCAATACACTTCAGTGTTTCCCACTTTGATAATTTACTTGCGGGGGTGGGCGGTGCTGCTCAGTGTGTGACGGATGGGTTCCCTGGTAAACTGGTCAAACAAAATTGTATCACATACTCCTTTTCTTGCAAATGAATAACCATTTTCAATCTTAGGTCAATGTAAATCTATGTACAAATTAGAATAAATTACCATTTGGGGACTAGTTTTCTTCCTTCAGTTGTTCCCTTTAGGAACAACTATGGGATCAACTGTTTCCATTTTGCCGTGTCCTCTGCATCTTCCTCTGTTACCCACCAATGCAAGTCCTCTCTCACCAGAGACCTCCTCTTAGCGTGCGTAAGGTTTGTCGGCATTGTGTATGTGTTGTGATTCAGACTTCATGAAGGTACCACACGATTGGTCATATTTGTGGCGTGGTGTTCCATAATCCAATTGTATGACATCTTTAGGTGTAAATAAAACTTTTTAAGCCCTGTTCAGTCCATTATATTTTCTGTGGTAGTTTTGTTCATCAAACAATGTGTATGGATTAACAGTAATATGTGCCCAGAGTTTCTCAAAGGGCATCAGGGGCTCTGGAGTAAACCTCTCTTAATCATTGAAAAAAATATTAGCGGCCGCGTCTCTTTAACAAACCCTATCTTAAGTTCAACGGACAAATATGTAAATTGAAATGGATTATTTGCACAATCTTGTTTATTCTTTGATTTTGGTCACGCGGCCAATGCTAATTCCGTTAGTACGTATATGGCAATATATTTTAACATTAAACTAATAATTGTTTTTTCACATTATTGTGAGGCAATAAACTTTCAGAATGCAACTGAAAGCCCTTTATTCTGATTTGATGAATGTTTTTCCTGCTATAAATAGCAGAATAAGAAGATGAAATTATAACTGCAACCTCTGGTTGTACCGATTGGTCCGCAGGTCTTTGTCAATATCCTCTGGCTATGCAAAACCAGAGTGCATTATGTAATGACAATTGCCAGTGTTGTTTTAGAACAAAAAAGGAAATTAGATTTCATCTACCTGGACGGGTTTTAATTAACCTTGGAGGGTTGCCTAGGTAGAGCCTGTAAATGTGAAGTACTGCACTTATGTGAGGAAACAGTTAGCAGGACAATGAAGCAGCTCTCATTATGAGCCAGAATCTTATGGATATAAATGATTGCTTGTAGAACTACACAATATCAGCTGATCATTTGATCTGGCATCACAAACAAGCACATTAGGAATGGCATTAGTTTACCTAATTCTTTATAGTGTGCCATGTAGGTATGACAGGTTTGATTTATTTTGCTCTCCATACTCCCACATCAATATATCTGTGTCTAACAGGCTCACTATTAATAAGAGAACACAACATGAAACACAAGAGCTTTCCTTTGCCAGGGTCATCACTGATGTAATGAAAGTCTCCACCGATTATCTACTTAAACGTGAACACGACAAGATCTGAAATGATTGGGGCATCAAAAACTATAAGAAGATTCTCGTGCCAGTCCACCATCTCGGGGGGCCTCTTGAGAATCAGCTGAGGTTAATTTACTTACTGGCCTGCCTTGCAGTGACAAAATAAAGTGATCAGAAGAATGGGGTTTGGCAGATGAGGTGGTTTGGAGGACGTGGTCCACATGGGCGGTCTATCCTTCGGAAAGACCTGGTGTTAGAGCATCGGTTTAATATCTGTTAACTGTAGTATGCCAGCTAAAGTTAGCTTCGAGGGCTAGAATGTTTACAGCTGCGTAATGTCTGTGTCTCCGCTCAGAGAGCACCAACATAATCATCCAGAATTTAACTCTGGGAAAGCAAAGGTGGGTGAAAATGATTTGGACGGCCTAGATGTTACATTAGAGGAGCAGGAGACTGGGTCTGTAAACGTCTGTAAATGTAACTTTTAACAGATAATCAGGGCAGAGCACCAGGACTAAACGAGGGTCCACACAAGATTTCTTCTCCGATTGTCAGGACGGGCCAAGATGGGGGTAAAATCAGACAGATTTTCTTGTGCCATGCTAACCGGACCTAAGCCATGCTGGCAGACTTTGTTTCTGATTTGATTTGGAGGCTTCCAGCTTAGCTGTGTGGCAGATTTCAAGATATTCAGGTATGTTCATAGTGGCAACAAACGTTTTTTTTTAAGTTTGACATACTCTCGCCAGCCTGATAATCACATAGACTTCAATTTAAGAGCCCCATCTACATGTACTGCATGTACATAATGGCAACAGGACATTTTATATTTACGACTGCTAATGGAGCGTGGAAGAGGTCGGTGTTTGCAAGCAGGATAACTTGATAAGTTTTCAACAGATTTCAGTAAAAGTATGTGGGGAATGCAGAAAGATTTTGTAGCTTTTCTTAAAAAATAGAATGGATTATGGGTTTCTTACTATATTAAAATATATGTATGAAAGCGCCCATTTGTATAAAACCGCCCTACTCTGCCTCTGATTGGCTTGTTATGATGATAAATGATCTGATATATGTTAAGTTCTTTCTGTGAATACTGAATAATGTTGGTGAAAGTACAGAGCCTTCTAGAACCCTCTAACTAGATTTCCTTCTAAGGTTTCATCGTTAATACTTTGAAACTAAAATCAATCTGGTGAAAAGGATTAAATCCTGCTTAATAGAGTTCCTTTGGACCCTATTAAATGTTCTTATCTTTGGAAGGATGTGATGGTCAGCAGTATAAAATGTAACATGGCGGTCTAAGAAGACAAGGTTAGAGAAAAATCCCTGGTTTGATCCAGTAAGATTGTCTCTTGTGACTCTGTCCAGAACCGGGGCGCTGCTGTGATGTTTTGTGTGACTGGATCCTAGAGACTCCTATCCGAACGCCAGGTTAATGATTAACAGCCAGGTTCACAAACTTAGATTCACACATCCTACCTCAAGATTCACCTGGGTCCACTGTTCTGCTCGGAACCCTGTGAGTAAGTCTGTTCTCTGTGCACAAAGAGTCTCAAATTATGCTTGAGTGAATGGAGATTTATGCTGAACCAGGTTTTTGCCACATACAATTAACAATCCAAACCTCCTTGGTGTGTAATTTCTTCTATCTTGTCGTCTTGGAGAGCAGGGCAGCCAATCTGGGTCCATTGTGTCAGTCTGTAAGGATCGCTTGTCAGTCTAACAGGCTCCCAGAGAAGCTCGGTGTCAGCATTCTGATTGGACTGGTTAGAACTTCAGACACACAGACACACAGACCAATGAAGTAAATTACCTTAATCAGTGGTGCTGATAGTCCTGGCCGATGAACATGAGGGAACCGGTGTGCACTGTGTTTAAACATTAATTCTTGGTAATTTCTTCAAGGTACATCCAGATCACGATGGAGTGAGGACAGCGGTTGTTGCTGCAGAAACAGAATTAAATCATTCAACTATTCAATGGCCGGGTTGTATCAGTTCCGTGACCATTGGTCATTTACTTTAATTATGGATGAGACTATAGAATCTAAATTAACCTTTGGTAAGCAGAGTTATTTCAAGATAAGCGTGACCGATTTAATAAATGCAGAATTGAGGGACCCTGCTGAAACGATCTCTCGTCGTATGTTTTGTAAATGATAATGTCTTTTAGGCCGTGGAATGCATAATTCTATTACATTTTTTTTTTTAAACATTTTTTAGTCCAATTTCCGATTGCAGTACTTTTACCAACTTGTTCTACCGAATCAACCCAATCAACAGGACATTAGGTGAAAATCCTCACAGAGCACTGAGAATAAATAGTCGTCAACTGTTTTTTTCCATAACTTATTAGACGTTGCCATGGTAGCATGGCGAATATTGGTCCCTCGCCATTATATACATGTGCTCATAACTTCACTTTCCATTGTCCCATCTATCCCAGACTTCACATGTTGCACTGAATGCACTGAAAACGCTCATTTGACAATAATCGGTTACATTGATAGCGCCACCTGCTAGCAACTGAATGAAAGCCTCAGGTGAATATTATCGTTTGTAAATTGGGAGATTAATGTCGTGGCTACCTTACGCTACGTCTACGTCAGTTATGAAACATAGGACCAACGGAAACTGGTGCACCACCTGACAGGTGCTCGTTTGCAAGGGGCCATTATTGTTGCTTGCAGCTTTAATTAATAATTTAATTAATCTGTTTTTATAAGAAATTCTCATTGGTGCACGCTTCAAACACAACCACAGATATATTGATTAAATTTCTTATGATAAGAGTGAATTGAAGTACTGACACCTTTAAGGGGTCTATCAATTAATAGGAATATTTAAAATTATTGGCTGCTTTTTAGCAAAATTAGCTGTCATTTGACTATTTGAATTTCCCGTTTCTTTTCCAAAATGGTGAAAAACATGTTCAAATATTCATATGAAAAAAGATGTCTTAATTATCTTTGAAGTGTTAACTGACTATTCAAAGAGTTAATAGCATTTTTTACTAGTATTTACAAAATACATTAGAAGTGCATGATCTACAAAGATTAAAAAGAAGTACAATGGTTAATAAAAATTTCACAAGAGTGGCTTAATTTAACTAACTGTTAGTTATTTTTGAGTTCAGTAGTCTGAACTCAAAAAATGTAAAATCTCATCCAGACGCCATTTCCACCGTCAGAAAAAGAAAATGGTTACTTCTAAAAAATAGCGCTATTATTGCGGAAAAAAACACTGCTGGCACAGAATCAGAGTAAATCTACTTAAGTAATGAAAACACGAGTGCTTTTATTTAAACCAGAGGTGGGTTGATCCTGGAACAATGCAGCAGTTTTGCTTCGTGTTTCAACTGTGAAATTACAGAAGTCGGGCCACAGATCTCCTCCGCAGCCTGTGGGGCCTTTCCACCACAAACATTAAGGCTCTGTTATGAGCGCTGCTTTGTGGCTAGCCTTCGCTGGCTCTACTGCAGGAGCTGGTGAGGCGCTATTATCACTCAAGACACACTGGGGCTCAACGACAGCAAAAAAACAAAACAGACATTGTGCAGTCTTTAAGATCGACACCACGTTGTCTGAAATGTTTGGTCAGATCTGACGTGAAGCCAGACTTTAATGCCACTTTAAACTGGTCACCACGGTCCATCTTTCACATTGCTGCTAGAATCTGAACACATTAGCCCCCTTCACACGTCTTTTCCAAGCTGGGTCTGTCTGACTGAACGATTCATATTTTTTTTTATCATTTGTGAGCTTTGTGTTTTCTTCATAGCGTAAAACTTCAAGGCTGGGGAGATGTTTGTATCCATGTCTAACCATGTATATCCATGTCTATCTAATTTAGAGGTGAATTTCAGTTCCCTACCCTACTCTTCACTAAGTCTCGCAAACATACAGATGGGATGACATCACCTAAAACTTTGTGATTGATGTTTTTTCACTACATTATGACATTTTCTCAACTAAGTGATTAGCTGATTCAAATATAATCAGCAGATTAATGGATATGCAAATCAGATTTATTTGCTGCCACGGTGAATGAACTTTATGGCACTGGACTTCTTTAAAAACCCATCTATGTCTGGGTTTAATTGTCAGTATGCAGCAACGTCCGGTTTATAAGAGGTGGCTTTGTGATGAGACAAGGTAATAAGCTGTTAAGAAGGAGCAGGCACTGAGGAGAAGAACAGACTCATCTGTTTTTCAATCAGGGGCTGTGGACTCTGGTCACGGCCCACAGAACACAAAGGACCGGCTGAATGAGGATCCCTTGTCATGTAGAGCATACGACTTTTTTATTACTATGCTGACCAATTTGGTATTATTATTAATTGTTACTCATTGCATCAAAAACACTTCAGCGCCAATCAAGAATGGCCTTTTGAAAGTCCTCTCATCTCTTTATTTCTGCTCAGTATAAACACAGAAAGAGAATCTGTTAAAGTCGGACAGCCGCTCGCTCTGCTCTAATTGAATGAAACGTCATTTAGCACACAGACGAAATTATACCTATTTGAGCTCATTTCAATGTCAGCTTGGCTGAGGGAGACGACGCTAACGGAGGGACAGATTTATAGAAAGGAGAAGTACTGTATTTCTTGCACAGGCCAGAATGAGTAGTTAGCCTATTCCACACCACAGTTAAAGGGAGTGTCACCTCTAAAAGCGGTTTCTATCATCTTTTCCCTTCTATTCACATGCTCCAGTCTGCCCGTTAACTTTCCTCCACATTCTAAGTACTTGTTAGGGAGGGATCTGAGCCTCATCCACCTCTTTAACTGCCAACGCTGTCTTGTGAGACCTTGGTTTAGTCCGGCGCCATTCTGGTGCAGATTCACCCAGTTTCACACCTTTCAACCTTGAGCTACATATTTAATAAATAATAAATATATAAGAATCCTGAGCAGTAAAAAACAGACAATGAAGGGTATCTTCACCGCGGGCCACAATTTTAGGTTGTTACTTTTACAGGATGTTCACTTCAGGTCAGCAGTTTATTATCCCAGATGGGAAACCGGGCTTGAAATCAGGAGCATCATATAAAAAAACCAACAACAACCGCACAAGAAACAACAGTACAGAAAGAAACACACCATATCTGATAAAGAAAACGACCCAGTAAAATATAAAAAAAAACCTTTACTAAGCATAGACACAAAAAACACCTATAACAGCAAGCGATCAGAGAGACGAGCCGAGACATTCAAGGACGAAAGTAACTCCAGTCAACTCAGAGGTCTTGCGAAAGACATGCAGTTAACATCAACGTGGTGTGTACTGATTTGTGTTTCATGCACTCTCTGACAGTCCTGAGGTTAATGAGTCCCGGACACAAAGCAGGGATGCTGACCTCAAACGCTGGTTCAGCAGCTACTGGTGGCCCCAATCAACACTGAAGATCAGGTCGTAGCAGATACTGGTGTGCTGGACCAGGGTCATGCCGCAATATGGCAGCAGTGCACAAAGCCCTCTCCAGAGCCAAACAGAGGGGCCCATACACCGCCGACAGTGGAAAATACGTGAAAACTTAAGGTTTAGACGGTACATCTGCCGTAACATTGAGCATAAATGGGCCTTAAAGCAAATGACTCAGTTCCATCTCCTTCCTTCATCGACCATGAATGGATTAAACTAAATTGCTTCTGTGATTGATTTAAAGTTAAATACAAACAATATTCTGCTGAGGCGATTTGTAAATGCAGTGAACTCACAGAAAACAATATTGGTTGTCTTAACCATTGTTCGGAAAATAACCAACAGCAGAGAATGCAATATCGAGCCGAAATGTCTTTTATTTGTTTTACGAACCTTCTTTTTTTCCATTCCCAGGCTTTAAAATCCACAATTATTTTTTCTAATCCAACTCTCTATATCTAACACTCCAAAATCTCTACCTCTGATTGCACTTATACTAAAAGTTTCTTCCTTTCAGAGAGCTGCTCACAGATCTGCTCTTTACTTTGTAAAATTGTCCCCACTCTCTTAGTTTCAGTATTATACTCAAGGATGTGCGCATTAGTGTTAAACCTAGAGGCTGTTATTTTGTTTCTCGTATAAGTAAAGGCCAGAGCCTTTTTAAATTCATTTCACTGTGTGTTTTTGGACAGTTTCAATAATCTTGAGATGTTAATATTAAAAACAGTCAAAGTCAGCTAATGAAACAAGATTTGCTGAATATTCATACAAATGTTTCGATTCTATATGAAATACTAGCCAAGGATACTATATACATAGAGATATATTTATGACTATGAATGAGGAAAGCCAACAGCAGCGTTGCATTTTTACAGTAACATCCTGATCGTTGTCCCCAGTGAAGTATTCAATAATTTCTATAATAAGTATTTTTAATGCATACTGTAAGATGTGTATTCCACCGTTCCAGCCTCAGCTCCTCCCGTGTCAGTCCAAGCACACAGTCCTCTGGTTCACAGTTTGTATTTTAATGAGCTCCCGCTGACACGTCGAAGAGATGACAGCCTGTCAAACCTTCTTTTAAACACCGAGACACGCTGTACAGATCGGCAGCACCGCTGATGCTGCGATAAGAAAGGCCGCGACGCAAACTCAGCCATAAATACACGCATTAAATGAATATTGAGCAGCAGCGAGATTCGTCTGCGGCTTCATTTCCTGAAGATCTTTTACGTCATCAAATCATTTCATTCAGATGGTTAACTGACCCAGAACCAGTCCATGTCAACAACTCGGAGTAGAATTAACATCTCATGGTGTGACGACGCCACGCACCAGTACATGCACGTCTCTTCTGACTCGTATCATTACTGAAGGCTTTGTTAGAAGCAAAAGAAAAGATGGGGATCTGAGAATGGAGCCCCTTGAGTCTGTTGAGGTGGCTTGGTATCTGATCAATATGCCTCCAGGACGCCGCACTACTTCATCTGGGAAGAGACCCAGGATTCCCTGGTGAGATTATTTATGTATCTGGCCTGAGAACTCCTCGGGTTCCCTCGGGGTGAGCTACAGAACGATGCCAGGGAATGGGATGTTTGGAATACTCTGCTCGGACTGAAGCCAAAGTGACTCGGCCGCGGATAAGTGGAAGAAAATGGATGGATGATAATAACTGTAGTTCTTGGTAATATGAAGGTTATTTGTCTGTGATGTCTGATTTGTCTGATTTGTCTGTTATTTGTCTCATGAATAATTTCCTATGAGTTCAAAACTGTCTTCATTCAGTGACGGCTGAGAGCTTGGTCACGATAAACGATAGGCTTGTGGTCGACTTCTGTAGGTCTGTGAGTCGGGGATGTGATGGATGAAACAACTTTTGGTTCGGATCGTATTATATTTAATAACCGGCAGATTGAATAATTTCTTTCGGGTCAGGGGTAAAAAAAGAAAGACAAGAAAAAAAATCTTTGGCTAGTAATCCTAAATGCAAACAACATTCAGTGTTTGATTAGAATTTTAGAATAAAAATGCTTAACCTTTAGATCAAACAGGAACTAGTTCTCAATTACCCTAGAGATCCACCCGTCTGTTGAGGGCGACAGATATTTCCGATAATCCGATATCGGGTTTTATCATCACGGTCCACGCTCCATCATCATAACGAAGCGTGTTTGCAAAGAAATTTGGTATTACGGCTAAAGCCTTTTTGCCAAATCGATGCAGCCTCATGTCTGCATCAGTAACCATCCCCATAGATTTTATTATCAGTTAATGCAAAGAGAAACTTCACTGTGTTGAACTGATTGGCTATGAAGGATTATTCTGACCTAGACTCTAAACCAAAAGTCCAGGTGCTAACCTTCGAGGATTGCCATGAAATGGAGGAACGAGAGTCTGCGCAAAAATAGATGCATACATTATTTCTACTGGAGCGACACCGACCGATCAGACGGCCGATCGATCAGCGGCCGTCTTCACGCATGCGCGGTTCTTCCACAGCGAGCACGATCTACCACAGCTCCAAACATCTCACAGGTAAACCAGAAAACACGAAGCTCGCAATTTGTAACACCAGTAAGGATAAAACAAGGAATCACTTCCACCCTGAATAAGTTTGGCACAACAAACCTAGTCACATAATTCAAATTCAATCACCCGGAAAAACAAAGCAAGTTAAATTAACCTTAGCAGAGCGGCTGAAGCGAGCGGAAGCTCAGAGCCTGCCACAAGCCCTGAAGTATTTTATCAAAGCCAACAAATAATGTAATGGACTGAATGAGCCTTACAAAGTTTTATTTTCACTTTGAAATGTCATAGAAAAGGTAAAAGGAACGCACGGCCGGGAGGGAACATTCATTTAAACAGGTCAGAATGCATGCACACTACACGTGGCTGCCCAGACTCGTCACTGCCACTGTAATCTTTCAATATAAGAGAACTTAAAATATATTACTCATTATGACTTTTAATCTCCAAAGGAAAAAAAAAAATCGAAATCGGCCGTTGATTGGTACCTGGCGAAGAAATTTACTAATTTTACACTACAGATTTGAATTTGCAAATATATTGAAAAAACTAAAATACTTTTGCAAGACAGTCAGACTATGTCGCCGGAGGTGGAAGGAGTTAAGAGGCCATTCAACGGCGACTTTTACGCTCCTGTCTCACATTAAATCGGAGTCATTTCTCTGCATCCTCGTTTCAGTTATTCCCATCCACTCAAGTCCATGAATTATATAATAAGGCATAAATAAAGTAGGCAATCCTTAACTAGAGGAATATTCAAATCTATAATGTTGACTGCAACCATTAAATTAGCTTTAGTGCCGCATATTACACATATTTCTAACATAAAACACCCTCATGTTAGAGGAACATCCTCGCTGACTGGAATGTTTTGCAACATTGGGAGAAGCTTTCCCTCCCTAATTTAGGAGCAGGCAGGGAGACAATGTGTGTTGTTTAACAGCCGTGGACGTGTCCTGTCGTTGCATCCAGGGCCCCACCAGAAGGTTAGAGAAGTCATTTTCTCCCTCTGACTCACAGACACTCTGAGCTGAGGCTCAGGATATCATTTGGGAGAATCCGCAACCCTACTCCTCCACTGCTGCAGACACAAAATGCAGGTTTTCACTCAAGGAGAGGAAAAACTAGATGACCGCAGCTAAGGTCCACATCTCCATGGAAACCAAAACCCAGAGTCATCTGGAGAACCTTTAAAGTCACCTTAAAAATAATTAGATAAGATTAAAAAATCTGTAAAGGCACAACTACATTGCATGGTTAATTTGTATGATATTTTGAGATTCTAGTATGTTTAGTTTGTGAGACCAAAATATATAATGGATAGAAGGAAGGATGCCGTCCTGATAACTAGCTCCTCCCCCTTATCATCATTTTGATGTTGGTGGATAAAGACAAGCATGTAGGCATCTAAACTATTATTATTGTGCATTTTACGTGTTTATCTCATATGTTTTTGTATGTTAATATTTTAATGTTATTCTAGTATTTGTACCACAGTAGCTCTTTGGTGGATTGAACAACGCGGGTTAGACGTCAGTCTCCAGGCACTTCATTTAGCGTTGGGCTGTTCACACAAGGTGTTATGGTATTTATTTATCTTTGTGCAGCACAGACTGAACTTACCTATAAATGATTTATAATGTTGTGGCTTATGGGCGTATATGCCCCTAAACCCTCAGGTGGGCTACTTGTGTACAGAAAATGATGTCCAGAACCACAGGATTTGTTGGGCGTCCTGTTGTGTGCGGTGGTTGAGTTGAGTGAGTTGAATTGAGAGTTGAGAGTTACAGTCTGGACGCTGAAGGGAAAGGACGCTGGCGTTGTCTGTTCGCCGCTTTTCCATGAGAGTTCTACAGCCTGCAATACTATAAACCGACAAGTATACCTTTATTGTTAATTGTAAACCCCCTTTCTCCATGACCATACCTCTAATCTACCGACCACCCAAACCAAACCCAGCCTTCATCTCTGAGATGTACAACCTTTGTCGTCATTTTAAACATCCTCTGCCAATATTATAGTACTTGGAGATATGAACATTCATGTCAACTCCCCTGCATGTCGTTTTGCATCCGAATTTCTCCAGCTAGTGGATTGTTTTAATCTCAGGACCGACAACCTGGGTCACTGATGCTTAGGAGTGAAGATGAGCCCGTTATCTCAGATCCCACAGAAGAACCGGCAGTGATAGCAGAGCAGTTTTAGAGGCAAAATGGAGACCGGCACATTATGGTTTTAAAGTTATGGCTGATCAATTTAAAAGCCATTTGATATGAGGTATTATATCACAGAGATTAGATCCATGTTTGAGGGACGGCTACTGGAATGAAACGGTCCACTAGAGCTTCAGGTGCAGCTTAATGATTAATCCATTGCTGTAGATTGTTGGAGGAGATGATTTGGTTTTGTTTCAGGCTGGTGTTTTTCCTGCTATGAAAACAACAGATGAAATGACTTAGCCCTGCTATTATGGGGTATCTCCTTTCTCCATCGCTGTTGGGTCAGTTAACTGAGCTAATCTTCCTCGTACCATGAGGGATCCTCTTAACCCTTCTAGGTTAGTCCAGGCGACAAATGATCTGATCTGTGGGTGAAAGTGCTTTTGAAGATGCATTCGTACATACAGAAGGCTGAACGCCTGGATGATTAATACTTTCTTCTAATGGTATGTTGAAGTGGTTGAACTAACTGTCTCATTTACTCTATTGATTGACCAGGAAACATAAGCAGCCGTCAATAAGATTTTCTGCCTTAAATCTATACTCGCCATTACTTCTTAACATCCGCTCAACAATTCAGTTGTGGACTAAGGGCAAAGCAGCAACAAAATTGCTGCTTTGTATTTGTGAAGCTAAAAGATATCTGAAAACCATACGTCTGAAAACCTAACGCTGCCTTGTCTGAATTCACATCACAATTCACATCTGGAGGCTATTGACGTCTAGAAGTCAGAATTTTAGACATTGTCATTTCTGATAGGTTTTCAAATTATGCAAATTTCTTACCTAAATTCCGATCGGGACATTTGAGGGCTCAGCCTGAACAGTGTCTGCTTGCAGCTTTGTATTGACTTCATTATAAAATCGCGCCGAATCTGCATTGTGTTCGATGTGAACGTGCAGTACATGTGTCTTCCTTAAATAGAAAGGTGTCCACTCAACGAAGAAGCCAATGTCATGTTAGCACTAATTACATTGTCTTAACTTTGTGTGTTAAATCGCCCCGCGAAGAATTATTGTCGCAGTTGGTGTGAGCGAGAGAGAAAAAGAGAGACAGGGGGGAAGAGACATAGATATGATAGCAATTTTAATAGAGAGCTTTCATTTAGTAGTAATTAGAATAACCTGTGGTATAGAAGAATAGTATTACTGTTTGTAAAAGTATCACTATCATTATAGTACTACTATCATCAGTGAGTATCGACCAGCTCGACAGCAGCAGGTCCAGTCAGGATCCTTGGGAACCTGCAGGATGAAAAGGCAAAAAAGACTCCAAGCTTGAAGTTAAGTTAGTAACATGCATTAATGGGAGATGGATGTGTAGAGAAGCAGAATGAGAGGAGGAGAGTATATGTGCATCACGGGAAATCTCAATGCGGTCCCAACCTTTAGCAGCATATCTCAGAACTAGCCTAAAGAAAATGTGGAGACTAGAGGAACGTTCCACAGGACAGGAGGCTCATAAACGAAGACAATTTTAAATACTACTACTAATCATGGTTAATATATTTATGGAGTTTGCTGAACCTTGAATGGATAATTTGCCAGATATGTTCTATGTTCTACAAAAAAAAAAGATTATAGCTGGTCTGACAAACTGACGACTACTTCGCCTCATCCTTTTATTGGCTGAATGGAAAAAAAACACTCTATTTACCACAGTAATGGTGAGTGCAACTTCATCTTGGTCAGTATGCTGTTTTTTTACAGTGTCGTCTAAGAAACTTCTCTCCTCCCAGCAAATCTCTCCCTCATCCATAACCATTAACATCACGTTAGCATCTCCATCTCTTCCCTCACTATAGAACAGCGCTTCAGAGCAGCGGGTGTGGAAATGAAAAACATTGCTAATAGTGATATATAAGTGGAGCCTCAAGAGTGATAAATGCTAGTTTTTGGCATGACCCTAAAGGACCTTAACCCCTCCCCCAACACCCATTATTTTATTTCCCCAAATTGAAATGGCAATGTCATTATTCTTCTTAGATCCCGGCTAATGTTATTCTGATGGTGAATAAGTAGCATCATTTTCCGTTTTCACTGTAGGAGTGGGTGGGCTTTCTCATTGACATTGATTTTCAGCTGCCATTACTGTGGTTCATAGTGTACATTTATCCAGCCAACATGAAAAAGGATGGAGATATATAGTCATCACTGTGTCTGTCCAGCTGGTAACAATTTTTTCCGGTGCATATCTTGCAATTTATACTGTATACGTTCATCAAACTTCAGAAATACACTAACCTTGATGAGAGGTTCAACAACCTTAGAACCCGTTGACAACGCCAGGATTTGGAACCTCCAGCTTTATAGCGGTTCACAAGCAATTAGATAGGACTCAGAAGTTGTGGGCAGAGATGAGAACAAACTGGAACTTTTTCGGGTCCAGGGATTAGCGGTGTGTCTCGAGGGTGAAGAATGTAGCAGATGATGAAGGAACACCCTGGATAGGTCCGTGAAACCTGCGGCTTGTAGAGGGTAAGCTTGTGTCGATCACCCACAAATCACGGAGGCTTGCTTTAAGTAGAAGTTGTGAAACATTCTTGAGTGACCTTTTCTTGAATTCCATTGAAAATGGGATTTGAAGAAGGTGGCTGCACCAAATAAAACCACGAATATTCCCGATCTGTAGGCTCTTTGTGGGCTAAGATTCCTCAGAAATGCTGCCAAAGTTGATGTCCACAGAGGTTTGGTTTCAAACGAAACCCTTGCTGAAGTCATTTCTGTTGACTACATCTGTGAAATGCTCACTCCCAGCTGAAATTTCTAAAAAAAAAATTCTTAAAGACGTCATTTCCAGTAAGGCTCCAACAAACGTGTTTCTTCAACCTTTACGGATGTCAAGGTCTTGTAGTTCAAACCGTACTGCTGCCTCAGGCTGCTCATCTGTTTTGCAAGCAGCTGCAGAGATCTATATGAACAACTGCTTTCACAGGTACAAAGAAAATGTTTTAGAGGTGCATATCTTTTGTGCTTGTCGTATACATTATGTGTCAACGTGGACAAACATGTCAGACAGTGAGAAACGATGGAAAGCTGATCGCTACCAGAATCACGGTGTAACTCAACTAGTAAGATTCTACTCACGTTGCCATCAGTAAAAAGGTTTTATAAACATCTCGGTTACATTCTCAGGAAATCCATTAAGGGCGTTGTGAGAAACCTACACACTGAACCTTGACTACAATACCCAAGTACATGTACTTAGTTACATTGATTTTGATTGTACTCGTTTCAGCCTTTATTTGTATGATATATCATTATACTGCCAAAAAGTCGGGGATACTATGGAATCGTTAATATTTTATTTGAACATAGACCGTAGTGCGAGGAAGAACTGCATTGATTTTGGGAAAGGCCAGTTGTCTGTTTCCATCACTAGGGGGATTTTTGTCTATAAACATTTTTGGCCATGATTTCTTAAGCATTGATCCGACGAATCCGATGTGTATCCGAAGTACGCATCTGGTGCATATGAATCAACTCCAGTAGATCTAACTTGTATGAATTATGTTTTACTCTAACAGTTCACAGTTTGCTCACAAGGGGGAGCTTTTTTACAAAGAACACTGTTTCCAGACATAGGTTGAAAGCCATTTCATGGAAAATTTTCAAACTTTATATCCTCAATGACTTTACTTTGAGGAAGAACTGGATTAATTTTGGGAAAGTTTGGTTGTATTTATCGGACACTAGGGGGAGCTTTAGCTCGAAAAAGTTTTTGGCTCATAATTTCTCAACTATTTATCTGACTTATTCCAGATTTGGTGCATATACTCGATGATCTCTCTTGTTTGAATCATCTTTTATCCATCTTTTAATCTAATAGTTCATATTTTACTCACCTAGTTCTACTCAAATACTATGGATAACGTCACATTTCATTTAAGGCGCTCAATCATGGGGTTTGCTCATCCAACTAAAGGTATTGGGGATTTTGTGGGAATAAACCCTTTGCTGTCGGAGACGACATCAACTAATAATGACAAACATTGAAGTTGGGCACCTGAACTAAATGTAACATACATAGAATCCAGACATCAGGTTCTGCCGGTGTGTTTTTTTAATAGGAATTCAGAGGCTGCTGTCAGCAGAGAGGAGAAAAGATATAGGGATCGGTGTGACCTTCTCAGTGGTCTGAGAGTGTGTTGGCACGGCATGACTGATGCAGATTATCATAGCAGGAGAAAGCCAATTACTCTGGTTATCATGCCACCCTCAGGGTCCCTCTCGGTGGAATGAAATGCATTACAGAATTCTCTGTGAATCCTTCTGGCCGTGTTTCTGTATTTCCTCTATGCTGATCTGCCCCACCCCCCCAGTTTGAGTGTTAATAGTGCAGTCAATGGGACCCTGCCGTGCCTCAGAGCCCTCTTTGGCTCTGATGAGCTTCTGCCTCACAAAGCGCCGAGGTCGTGCCTCTCGGAGTGAGGCATGAATTACATTCTCCTCTGTTTGTCTTTTCTCTCTATCCAAGACAAAGCCCTTTTATGGTGGTCCTTCTTAGACGCTCTGAGGCGCCGTCCTTGAAGGACTACAGAGAGAAAAAGGTTTACGTAGTGAGAGGATATACTATTGCATTTTTATGAGTGGAACAAACATCTAATCAATTTGCTGTGTTTTTTTATGTTTTCCAAAACAGGCTTACTAAAAGACCAAAGTGACTGAGATCACATGTGATGACGCAGCATCTCTAGGATGTACAAAGACTTGAGATCGAGTCGAGTCACAGGTAAGAGGCCTGAGTTTGTATTACTGCCAGTACTTGACTGATAACCTGACATCCTCTGTCAGAATTTTCTGCTACGGCTGATTGATAGCTGTTCAACTTTCCCAGAAGCTCTGAGGGTCATCAAGGTGTGTTGTGGGTAAATTCAAATGAGCCTTAATGTTCTTCTGGGTCAGCAGTGGCTTTTTCCTCACCACTTTCCCATGTTGCCATTTTAGCCATGAATACTGGACTTCATTGAGGTGAGAGAGGACTGCAGTTCCATGGATGTTTTCTTTTGATCCTCTTTGACTTCCTGAATGAACCTTCACCATGCCCCTGGACGTATTCTGGAAGGTGGTCCACTTCTTTGAAGGTTCACTATTGTTCCAGGTCTTCTCAGTGTGAAGGTAATGTGTCTCACTGTGGATCTGTGGCGTCCCAGAACTTTAGAAACGGCTCTGGATCCCTTCCCAGAGTGTCGGATGGCAATCACCTTCTTCTTATGATTTTGGCATAGTGTGCTACTGGTGAGACATGGAGCCATCTTCCTGCTTCTAAAGATGGTCTACTCAAGTGATGATGTGGTTCAACGGGGCCGGTAGTGACAAGGCCGGGTTGGTTTTGTTCAGCTGGAACCAGTTATTGATGCAGTTTGGGAATTTATTTTTGGGTTTGGTCTCTTAGCTTTACATATACTTTTTTACAACACTGAAAAACAAACACAGAAAAGGAAAAATGCTTTTTCTTAAAATTTTTGTTCCATAAATCAGAAATCTTCTGAAATCTAAATTGAAGTACCAAAAGATACAAGAACCTCCACAGCAGCAGTCACATGATTGCGGTAATGATGTTATTGTCACAGCCCTCAGTACTTTTAGCATTCTCATAGGTATTTACCTCAAACCATCAGTATTGTATCTTTTTACCACCGCCGGATATAAGCAGGAGGATAATTGGCGAATAGAGGAATAATGGATAATAGGACTAATTCAATGGACAATAAACTCTTGATTAAAAAGAGCCAATCCTGGGGTATTCCATACATTCTTTTCCAGTAGGTATGGCGTACTGTATTTGTTTTTGACATGTTTTTATATTCGGGTCTCCTACAGTACATTGTCTAAGAGAGGTATTCAATAGAGTCAGAAACTGAGAGATTGCTTAAGAGAGAGGAATGAAAAGTGCTTTTCTTGCTGGGCTCTGGCCAATGATGGTGTCCTTTCCCATTACTCTCACACTGAGCAAAACGCAGGTCAGTCAGGTGATAATGAATTTTCTGTCTGATACTTGGCCTTTCTTTTTCCCCTCCTGCTCCACTGCTCTGCTCTCTCAGTTGGTTCACCTCTCTTTCTCACGCTCATACACTGCAGCTTCTTATTTATCTTTTTACAGTTTTACAGTTCCTTGCATATTTAGCCTTGTGAGAGTTTAATCTCAGCTTTAAGGTGTGGGACAATGAAGATGTCACGTTATTTCCCCCCCCCCCCCCCATCTCCCTCTTCATTAATTTAATTCTGCCTTAAGGCCAACGTCTGCTCACAGCGGAACCTCATTTTGTCAGGTTTGCATGAACAAAAAGAAAAGACACTTTTCATTAGGTCATCTGCTCTAGTCCCCACAGTGCAAACATGATTGGATGAACTAATCAAATTCTGTGCACACCCAGCCCACGCTGCACGAACGTCTGCAGCAGAAAGGGATGGAATAATGCATTCGGCCAACATTCCGCTGGAGTAGCAGGCCACTAAGTTCAAGGTTTGATGTGGGGAGCTTTTTCATTCGGCAATAAAAAACAAGCTATATCAATTACACCAAATAATGTGCATTTTATTTTAGAGGAATGGAAATTCTGCACTAAATGAAGGGCATTAAAGCTATTACTTGCAAAAAAAAATTGATGTTCACTGTAGGAGGACATAAAAATAACTTTCTACCGTGGGAAACATTAGGACATGGTAAATTGAATTACCTTCCTAGTGAAAAATCCACTAATTGCACTTTTCTAGGCCGATCACCGATTTTTATAAAGTCCGACCAGCCAAATGCCGATTTTGGCCGATCCAAGGTTTTTCTTTAAAGTACAAAAATCATAATGAGTAATTTATTTTGCGTGCTCTTATATTGAAAGATTACAGTTGAAGTAACAAGGCTGGTCAGCATGTGTAATATGTATGTACTTTGAACTGATGAAATTAATTTACCCTCCGTCCTCCTGCCGTGCGTTTCTTAAACCAGTTGTCGTCGTTCAGTCCATTATATGTTAGACGTTGGCTTTGTTCAGGGACTTCAGGGCTTGTGGGTGCCTCTGAGCTCCCACTAGCTTCAGCCGCTCTTCTAACGTTAGCTTTTAACTTGCTATGTTCCTCAAGGGATAGATTTGAAGTGGATCATTACATCCGTTGTGCCGAACGCTTTTGGGGTAGTTCCGCCGGATTATACGTTCTTTTTGTTTGTGTTTCAGATATTATTATGGAGCAAATGGTCTTTTTGTTTGGACAATATTCACATTTGTACCTATATTTCCTAGAAGTGCCGTTCACATGACTACAGTTTTCACATTAAACATTAAACTTTGTGGTCTTAAAGGTACAATGCATGGTTTTAACATCGTTTTTGCTGCTCCGAGAGTACGAGGATCATTTTCAAAACTTTCTGGATCAGATGCTGAATGTATTTGAAACGAAAAGGAAGCTTTAACTAAATTAGTGTCCAGTAAACAGGGACATGCGAAAAATAGGGAAAACTTTCTTAGACTGTGTGTTTAGTTCTACATTAAGCAATTTGTTATACCTAAGTAAGCAGTATGTAAATTGCTGTAGCTCAGGAGTTGGAGTGCCCGTAATCCACATATTGTAGGGTTCTCCAGCAACACTCTGAACCTGAATTTGCTCCCTGGCCGTTTCGACAGGAGCCGCCTACTACTCCCCAGAGATGGGTCAGAAATTGACGACAATTTTTATGGATTAAAGATACCTCCATAAGTATACGCCTCTCTTAATAATGTATGAAATATGTTATTATGGTTCGTTTTCTTACCATGGTGTTAAGAATTCCTACATACATCTGAAGATCCACATAAATATTTCCTCTTTTTTTTGAACCGCAGGTGGAACAACTTCCCAGACCACAGTCCAGATTTAACAGCCAACTGTTTACTTATAAAGAGATTGTTGGTTTGATCATCCGCTGTCAATGCGTCAAAGTGTCCTTGAGCAAAATACTGAATGGGAAGTCCCTTCTAGTAGTTGTTCCATTGCTGTGGGAATGGTTCCCTCTCCTGATGAGTCGTCTCTGCCACTACTTCATGAATTGTGTGAATGGATGACTATTAACCCCCGTTTTAAAACACTGTGAGTAGTCAGTCAGACGAGAAAGGCTCTACAGGTATATGAGCGCACACCAAAAAAAAGATGTGTGCTCTGTCCAGATCAAACTGAACCATTATTCTACTCGTTAACAGTTTTAAAGCACTTTTTTTTATTAATGGTTCAGTCTTTTGTATCAATTACAGGAAGGTACAAGAGGATGGGACAGGTTCTGTCTCGGTAAAAAAAATGATGCAAACCACTGCTGTTGCAGGTACAGGTAGGATTTGTGGAGGGGGGAAGAGGACAGGGGAGTTGGAGTGGGGGGGCACCTGCTTTCACTGGTGCTATTATGATAAAGCAGTATGAACGTTTGCTGTCCCAAATTCTCCCTCTTTGCTTTTATCCCCCGGTCTTATTTTGGTACACAGGTGTTTCCTCTCCTCTTAATCCACAGCCCCTGACTATTTGTTTCAGCAGCACCAAGTTAATCACTCGACTTTGGACTCGGCCTCAGATTCCCATGTCTTTGAGTAGCCTGCTGGTTGACTCTTAGACTTGGACTTAGAAATACTTTATTGATCCCGGGATGGGAATTCACTTGTTGCAGCAGCAGTTTGGAATACACACATGTATATATATACGCAACACCAAGATAAGAATAAAAAACAAGACTATAAATATGACTGTAGACTACAAGTGTGCTCAAAGAATATGCACGTATGCACATGGACTCACTACTTGATGCTACTTGATGCATACTGTTAGATTAGATTAGAGTAGATTTGTCTAATATAAGTCCAATGAAGTGCATAAAACTGATTTTGGTGGGTATAAGGTGAATGTAAGCAGGTCATTTGTTGGAGATGGGTGAGGTGTAGCTTTGGGCAGGAAAGATTTCCTGAACTGTTCCTTGTTACAGCGGAGCTGTATGAGTCAGTCTGACTGGTCTAAACAGCCTCTGTATGTATCTATCTCTCTCTCTATCTCTATCTCTCTCTGTGTCTGCCTGTCTGTCTGTCTGTCTGTCTGTCTGTCTGTCTGTCCGTCCGTCTACCTGCGTATATTTAGTGCTCTTGCAAATTTGCAATGCAGAATCAAAACAAACTGGATCATAGGTAAACATCTAGTGAACCTTGATTAGCACTTTCAGCTGTGAAATCACCCTTCAAGAACATATAATTGGCATCTTCTGCAACCTACATTTATTACCAGCAGTCATTTGGTGTTCCCTATAACTACCTACAGTATGAATAGCGGCAATAAATGCTCTGACAAACATCATTTGTCACCACGATAATCAAAACATTTTACGATATTCCGTGTATAATTGCTTTTTTTTTCCAACTGCAAATTATGGCCCCCGGGAAAGATGGCAGTCTCTACTCCGCACTTCTCTGTGAAGCTTGGTGATGGCTGTATTTGTGGAAAAATACCTATACTATGTGAAAAAGTCAAAAACATTGGTTTCCGTGTCTTAAGCAGATAAAAGCTTTTTTTCCCCCACTTTGCCTTCTAGTCTCTGAACAGGAAGTAGCAGATGGACTGTTGGTATCTTAGCATTTTCTTACGTGTTTTCATACATTTTAGTATATTTTTATCTTAACCATACATAATGTATTGTTATTTTTCCTTTGATTCCTTTGATGTTCCTTTGGGGTTGGAGCTGGAAGCTCAGTTTCAACGGTTCCTTGAATTCCTTTGATGTTCTTTTGGAGGTGCAGCTGTGGGCCTAGTGGGCTGAATGGAGACGATGAAGTGGAAGACGCAGTAGGGGAGTGGCTACAGGGTATTTGAGAGATAGTCGGAGGGAGTGTTAGAGTTGTCTGTAGAATTAGAGGTTGAAAACTAACTCAGACTTTCATGGAGAAATCTGAATGAATTGTTCCTAAACCCTGAGTACTATTGTACCCCGGTGGAGGTTTTGCTTTTTCTAGTCGTATAGTTTAATTAATCCATATGAAATGTACTGTAATATTGTTTGGGCAAGGACATTTTCACAGTATCTCCACAAAATATTTGTCTTTCAGAAACAGATTATCAGCTTCGTAACTTTTCTCAAATCTGATGCATCTTCTTCTTCTGTCTTTTTTACGTTACAGTTATTCTCTATCAGTCCATCTAAATTCCGATTTACTTTCAAACTTTTTTATAAATGATCATATTGTTAATAACTCACAATTTCACTGTTAGAAAACCAGACACTCTAAATATCTTCACCTTCATTTTCAGGAAACCTCCTGTGGTCAGTTTTCTATCAGGTTATGTAATTGCAGGATAATGTTATTGTGTATTTTTTGAAACACCCACTTTAATGGGGAATTTTATTATTCCAGCTTTGGAAATGCAATGGATATATATATATTGTCATTGCTCAACTCCTTTGACTCTTGGTTGTTGTTTTTGTATGACCCTTTTTCAACCACGACCTTACTTACACTTTGTCTTTGATTCAATTTCCTAGGCATGTCTTGTGTTGATGTTGTGAAATTAATAGATAAGGGAAAAAAAAGCTCATCGTGCGTAGCGATGAATCTTCGTCAAGTGTTTCCAGTGTTGTTTGGCTTTTCAGTGACGCTCATACAGTGCTAGCTTTGCTGTCCTCAGCTAACCCTATCGGAACCCTCATGTTTGTAGTATCGCCAAAGATTAAATGAAGCTCTTCTATGTGTCTTAATAATCTCATTCCTTCCTTCCTTGCTAAACATTTGACATAGGTCCTATCACTATTTGACATTTACTTGTTACCTCTAAGTCTTTCTTACTCTACTTTTAGCTATTTTTCTACCTGCAGTTGCAGGTCATGGTGTACCTTTTAGCCGACAAGGGGATAATAATGAAATAGGCAAGAGTTGTTGCTCAAACAGAGTGGATCAAATTTCCACTGGAATAACCTCATGACCAGGTTCATCAAACATTCAGTGACAGGAATCTCGACCTAATCCCTCGTCATCAACGGCATTCGAGTCGAGGGATTCACTGGCTGCTAATTATATTATTGAAGAGGGGTTAAAAGCTGTTTATCTTTCTATTTGAGACACATTACCATCAATATTCATGCTGAGGGAAAATTCACTGCTTTTCGGCCTGGCCTCCTTTTGTATAGTCTAATCCGGTTTCCAGAACAAATGCCATCCCCTTGGCGCCTACAGTTACTCCCTCTTCCCAGACCAGCATGAATACTATGGCAAACATGGTTCTGCATCTCAAAAGTCAGGGATCCAGTTATTCTTGGATCCAGTTCTTTGTCAACCCACCACTAACGAGATGAGGAAGGGATACTGGGAATGATTACATCCTTTTTGCCGTCTGTCGTCCGTCAATCACGTTTGGTTTCCAAAACAATCAACAAAAATAAGTATGTTTTTTCCGTAAAACTTTGTACACGAGCGACAGCGGAGAACTGACGTGCTGTCTGTGGCTCTTTATGGAGTCTTGATGTGGTCATCTTTTCCACTCTCGTGGTAGGAAGTTGGGCCGATCGTCATTGTCTTGATTGGTTTCTATACACAAAAATCAAGAACTGAACGGTTGCCTTTTATTATTTTGGGTTGTTCTTAGGGCACTTAAGAACCAAACCATTGTAAATGTTTGACCCGGTTAGTTTCCAGCAGACATTCATGACATGTTTATTTACTGTTTCTCCTTATTCCATTGAACTGACAGGCTTGTAGAGTGTTGTTTCTAACAGAAGTCCGTCCTTTCATGTCCTCTGTCTGATATTCTGGCAGAAAATCAATGAAAAATCTGCCTTTTAAGATCTTTGTTTTTTTAATCCAGCTGAATTTTGAATTTTTTTCCTCAGACCAAATCATTAGTACATTTCTCATCTCTTCCTCTCCTCTTGTACGTCACATTTCTAACTTTTCCAGTCTGAAAAACGGAACCATCCACAAAAGTGCTTCGACACAGTTAATGAACCGAACTATGCATCAAGTTCGATCCAGAGTGAAGCCGCCTCTTTTTGGTGGACAAATGTCTGATTGTTTCAAGCAGGCTTTTCTACAAAAACTGAATAGACTGGAAGTCCAGACAAATTGAGGCGGATGTGGAATTGTGGGGACGCTAATGCTAGGGTTTGGTTTTGTTTCTGGAGTATAGAGTAGTTGTTTTTAAAAGAAGAAAACACTTTCCACATACAAGCAAGTAGCAAAAAATTATAATGTGTTACATTCTAGGCCGTTTTTCTTCATTTTCATTACACACAGGTTATAGTTTCACCCCTGTGGGTTTGTCTGTTTGTTTTTTTGTATGTTTGTATTTCTGCGTGTCTGTTTGTGAGCAGGACTATAGAAAAACTACAGGAGGGATTTGTAATTTAAATTTTGCAATTTAATGTAATCTAATTTTAATGACATAACGTGTTTCACATCATTTGAAATGGAATAAATTAAAATGATAATCCGTTTGAAATAGTGACTTCACTATGTGGCTATTGCTGCTTTTGATCCTTTGATCCCTTTGATCTTTTTGTTGCAGCTTTGGGTTCAGTTCCAAGAGTTTCTTTGATTCCTTTGATGTTCCTTTTGGGTCGAAGTGGAGGCTCATTGATGCGAACAGAGACGCCGAAGTGGAAGGCGCAGGAAACAAACAGCTACAGAGTATTTGAGGATTAATCAGTTTGTTGGAGTTGTCGGTAGATTTAATGGCTGGTAATTACTCAGCGTTAATGGAGAAATCTGAAGGAGTTTTTCCTAAATCTAGGGTACTGTTGTCAATGGCAGATTTTTTTTCCTAGTTTTTTTCTGTTTCCATTGTTACAAAACCACTGAACCACGGTTCTACTCGTTAACAAGGATTTGTTTTTATAGCTGCTTGCAAATACTGTTCATTATCATTCCCCCAAACTTTCTATCCACAACAACCAAGTACTGAAGGGGTGCTTTTTGCTGTGTTTCCATTTATTCTTTTATTTCCATAGTTATTTTTAGTTATTCATTTTGATCCTTTTCTGAGTGGGATCGGTCTCAGATGAGACTTTCTGCTGCATAACTCAAAAACTGTTGAATGGTTTTTTAAAACTTAATAGCCACAGATGCTTCATTTACAATATACACAATATTATCAATACATCTACTATCTGGAGAGGTGCCTTTTGATATTTTGAGAATTTTATGTATTTAAATGTTTTCCTCTAATTTGAAAGAATTACAAGAATAGCAATCAACAAGACGATGATAAGAGCTTCTTTTTGTCTTAATTCATTGAAGTGTACCCACGGCGGGCGCTCCTAAGTATTTCCTAAGCACAACTCATTAAATTCATCCGGGAAGAGAATACACCACTATGTGGACAGCGACACTGTAGTGATCCGTTAATGAGGTGTGACTTAAGCAGAGGAGTCACCTCAACCTTTCCTGTCCCCATGATCATCTGCTAACCATCAGTCAGCGGCGCTGGCTGTGGGGTAAGGTGGGAGGACCAGAAGAAGGGACAGGTAATTAGAACGGGAAGAATTAAGGAAGATAGAGGTCAAAGACAACCAGGAAAATCTTAAATGACAGAGATGTCCCCCACCCCCAGGACACATTTCTATTCCGGCCACCTCCCTCCATCGAGGGCAGAGGAGTTAATGACATTTTTTACTCATGTCTGGGCTCCAAACATACGTTCATTGATCTCAAAATGGAAGTCACGGAACGCCATTACTGCCCCTCTAAACTGATAAGCCTTCCACTCAGCGGCGCCTTTTTTTTTTAGCTTCCACCCTGTCTTTCCTTGTGGAAAAGATCCCTTAACCTTATAGTTTGATTGGAAAATGCACATTAATTCACGCATTATCAATAATGTTTAAACACTGGACGTTTACGAGTAAACATTCTAGTTAATGGGACGGTTAATTAACTAATTAACGGGGAAGAGAGATAAATCGTGATAAAATTGCAGTCTCGATTTATACATCTGTGCAATCTCGATTAATCTGAGCCTTTTCATTCAGGACATAAGCTGCATCATAACACGGTGGGAACCCTTGTGATATAGAGAAACAGAAACGGAAGGTAACAGAACAGCAGAGAAAGAGAGAGAGAGACATAGAGAGTCAGAGACTGATGGATTGCAGGGGGGAAAATGTCTCCATGTTTGAGAGAAAACTAAACCACAACTAAAGAGGAAGAATGAATCTCAGAGATTCATTTCCTTCTCACCGGCATCAGCAACACATCCAACAAACTCCACTGGGCTTCTACCAAAAAAGCTTCTGAGTTGGGGAAGGTTTTTTGATGCAGACATGATAAGAATCACAAAGGTGTGCATTGAAACCAATGTTTTCTTTGCGTTCTTTATATTCCGGGACACATTTCACTTTTTTTCAGGGAAATCATTGCTTCTCTTCTGCATTGTACTTTCTGTGAAATTGTAGTTGGATGGGGTCCAAAAGAAATTTCCCTTCGGTGACGATAAAGAATATCTTATCTCATCTTATCTTTCTTGAAGAATCTTCAGCCTTGACCAGGACTCTGAATGATTAATAGCATAACTGCAGCATAACTATGCTGTGCGCTGATAAATACATGCATGTGTTGCTGAGGTTCATATCGATCAAATCCGTGTACCTTTACTTATGAATGGGCAAGGATTACAAATCCGTGTACCTTTACTTATGAATGGGCAAGGATTACAAATCTGTGCGTTCAGTTTGATGAATAAATGGTGCGATGGACATATTTATGTGTATCTTTCACTCCCGTGTGTCACTCCTTGAAGAGCAATACGACAAAACTAATTGATGCCATAGCATTTTATATTCATTTTTGTATTTCGCAGCATTATATATTTCGTTGGATTTATTGAAGCGCTTTCCCGTTTTTAGGATGGAACAAAAACTTAACGTTAACGGAAATCATTAACGGAATAACAAATGCGTAGAATTCTCTACGATCACTACGCAGAATTCTAGTCGGCCCGAGGAGAAGGTGATGTCTCTCGTCTTACCAGGATGTTGCTCTGCGGGTTCTAAATAATCAACATTCTTTCGTTTAATATGTAGCGATTTAGTTTGAATAATTCATCAAATGACAGAGTCCCCTTTTTATCCAACGATATTAGAAGTGAGAGAGTTGACCGTTCAGCACAACTCGGAACCGCACGACATCGGCTCCCGATGTATTTAACCGTGAAACTTGTTTTACGAAACGGGGAAGTTGCCTGTTTCACCTTACAGGTAAGACATTGAGTTACCTGTTTAATATCAGGGGTGTGTGGTCACGGAACACACGCACACACACACTCCTATGGTACCATAAAAGCCAAAGAAGGCAACTTTCATTTGCTGAGGCGCAGAGTGAAATTAGTGTTTGATTTGAATGTTTTGCTCGACTAAGCAGGCCTCAGACAGAACATCATTGTTTAAAAAGAAAAACAAGACATCAGACAAACATCATTCCCCAGGGACGGTCAAATTGAATGAGAGCATGCACTTGCTGTTACTCATTACTACTGGCTGTCTGGGGTGATTGAATTCTGCCCAGAAAGAAATGCAAGTCTTTTTTGCTGAAAATGTGGAAGGAGCTAAAACAGCGGTTTGTTGTTGTTTTCTATTCATTTTCTATTATTTTCTTGTAAAACTAATGATTAACGACATGTTTGCGCTTGCTTGCATGGCTGTCTCTTTTATTTTACCAATACGTGGGCGTTAAACAGACAGGGATTATGGGAAGCAGCAGATTTAAAGTTGTACATCCGCTGTTTAACAAAAGCCACTTTCTCTGTGTGCCTCTATTCCAACCTTCTGCTCTGAATAAATACAATGGAGGCATGACGGAGGGTCGGAGGGCGACATGCAAATTTCTCTCTGAAGTTGAAAAGTTCCAATAAGGTTAATGATGCAAGCGATGCAAATTTGCATTACTTGTCATTCGCATCGCCCCGTGCAAATTCGTGACAACTGTGTCAGGGTTCAGTGTGAACAATAAAGCAGATTGTAGCGTTTAGCGGCTAACCGCTGGTTATTTGAAAGGACAGTATGGCGCAGCATTCTTCCGTCTTTTTTAGTGTGAACAAATACAAAGAGTTTTAGAGAAGCTTCTTCATCGCTGCGCTGTTGTGCAATCTTTGGGTAAAAGGGCGAAAGATGAGGCTAGCTAGTTCACCTTCACCTTTTTTTTTTGAAGAAGAAGAATTTCTACAAAAAGTCTGTAAGAGCTATAAATGAGTGAAATAAATGGTTTCTGAGCTCCCTGGCAGTTTAGACGCTCGCTCAGTTGTACCTGCAGTGGGAAGTTGTAATCTTTTAAGCCTACTTTTCAGAGTTGAGATTAATATGTGTACGATTATGGGATGTATATCGTCATCATCCTCTAACAATGATTGTAAACAAGCAGTTTATTTACCGTACGTGACTGTGCATGTTGAGGCAGAAGCCTGGTTTATTTCTTTCACTCAGTCAAAGCTGTTTATAGAGTCACTGTCAATAGATGAAAGACTCATAACCTCTGATCCAACAACGTGGTTCCAGGGCTGGCTCAGAGCCGGTACCTGGTTTGGAACCGGTCTTTTTTGTTTCCACCAAGAAGTAACAGGCTCTCAGCCAGTAAGACAGATGCGAAACAGGCAGCAAATCATAGCTGGTCTCAAAACAAGAACTGGTAAAATGATCGATGGCATAGATGAAAAAAACTTTACTATGACAAAGGACATGAATAACAACCAACAATGGTCTTTGTAATGAGAGCAAACTGAGACAGATTTTTAACGTACAAATCCCTGAGCATTGCTGGGTAAAAGGACACTGGTGTAATGACATGACTCTAGTGCCTCTGTCATGTAATGATGTACCTCTAGTGCCTCTGTGATGTAATGAAACGGCTCTAGTGCCTCTGTGACGTAATAACTTGGCTCTAGTGCCTCTGTACCTCTAGTGCCTCTGTCATGTAATGACATGGCTCTACTGCCTATGTGATATAATGATATACCTCTAGTGCTTCTGTGATGTAATGAAATGGCTCTAGTGCCTCTGTACCTTTAGTGCTTCTGTGATGTAAGGATATGGCTCTAGTGCCTCTGTACCTTTAGTGCCTCTGTGATTTAATGACATGGCTCTAGTGCCTCTGTACCTTAAGTGCATCTGTGATGTAAGACATGGCTCTAGTGCCTCTAGTGCCTCTGTGAAGTAAGGATATGGTTCTAGTGCCTCTGTACCTTTAGTGCTTCTGTGATTTAATGACATGGCTCTAGTGCCTCTGTACCTTAAGTGCATCTGTGATGTAAGACATGGCTCTAGTGCCTCTAGTGCCTCTGTGAAGTAAGGATATGGTTCTAGTGCCTCTGTACCTTTAGTGCCTCTGTGATTTAATGACATGGCTCTAGTGCCTCTGTACCTTAAGTGCATCTGTGATGTAAGACATGGCTCTAGTGCCTCTAGTGCCTCTGTGAAGTAAGGATATGGCTCTAGTGCCTCTGTACCTTTAGTGCCTCTGTGATGTAATGACATGGCTCTAGTGCCTCTGTACCTTAAGTGCATCTGTGATGGAATGACATGGCTCTTGTGCACCTGTGATGTAATGACATGGCTCTAGTGCCTCTGTTATGTCTTGTGGCTCTAGTGCCTCTCCAGTCAGTGGACAATGAAACTTGATCTTCGAGGATTCACTTCTTGCCCCTGTTCCATACAGTAGATAGAAGATTGAGATTTAGAAAGTTGGGCTTGGTAAATTTACAGTTCAGATTTAGAAAAGTTGTTGAAACAGGCTTGTGGGGAAGAGGAGAAGATAATTATCTCCAACAGATATTTTCTAGATGATGAAGAAGCCTTAAGTGAACCTGGCAGAACTTCAGGCGGTCCAATAAAACAACCTTTCAGTAAATCCTCCTGGATCTTTCTGAAGGTTTGAATTCTCCTGTTTAATTTAGAGTTCTGAAAGGTTTTCACTGACGGGCAGGACTGAGGTTCAGAGTTAATTCTTGACCATGGAAGCTTTGGCAGGTGTTTTAAATTGCCTTTTATCCTGTGTTTTGCAGGAATCTGTTTTGGTTGAGATTGAGAGGTTTGTGTTCAGTAAAACAGAGTGCGTTGGAAACAGATTTATTCATGGTGAACATGAAGCACGAGACTCAAACCCTCTGGTTGTTGCAGATCATGAATATTTCCATTGTCTGCATCGTTTTCAACTATTTAAGGTTCAACTGGCGTTCATTTAATTACTTCAAATCATTGCTCTTTTCTGTAATAGTTTAACGGCACTTGTCTGGAGAATTAGTGCCACCGGCTTTTTATCTTGATGCTCATATAATTACTTTGCGGTAGTGAATGGAATAAATATACTTAATGGAAGCCTGGCCTCACCTAACCGATTGTTCATTGAGATGCTTTTTACACCATCTCATGGTATTAATCAGCAGATGGACTCATGGAATCTTTGAAGATTGAGGCGGCTGTTGGGTCCGGACTTTTGGGTTTGATCTGAACCAAAATCGCGGCAATGAATCCTCCCCCGAAACATGATCTGGATCAGACATCCAGAGATTGGTCGGTCTAGAAGAGATGGTCTCTGTCTGGATCAAACTGACCTGTGGTTCGGTTTTTTTTTTAGCTTGAAAGTTGTTTTTGGAATGTCCTGACATAACAGTCTGATCCGGACCGAAATTTCAGGCGGGAAACCTCTCTTGAACCAAAATCCGTAAAAAATGTTCAGACTTTGGACCAATAAGAAGTGATTGTCTTGGTGGAGATCAAACTGACCAATGATTCAGTTTCTTTATCGTGTGAAAGTACCTTTTTTGGATGGTCTTGACATTTTGGGCTTCCCTGTTTGATCATACGTGGGTCAGGCAAAACTATGTGCCTCTGAAGCTGAAGTTTATGTTGCTGTTGACTTGTATTGTGTTACACTTGAATGGGTTCCTTATATTCCACTAGCCATGTTGAGTAACTTGCAGACTGGTATTTGTAGTGAAGTCAACAGCTCCATCCAAAATAATCATTAGTATTTGTACATGTTGATTAAACTATAAGTTTTATGGTGTTCATACTTGTTTGATTACTTGGACAGGTTTCATACGCCGTTGCCAGATGTCTGTAATAAACCTGACAAGTGAACCACGTTTACGATCACGCTGGGAAATGTTTCCTCCTCTCATGGAAAAATTCCTGAAACTGCAGAGTCTGGATCAACCGAACAGAAAGGAAAACCTTTTTCTGACAGATGGACACCATTAGGAACTGGACTTACTTTAACATGGATCAGCTGATGTCAGGGTCTCCTCCAGAGGCCGGACTGAAGGGAGTTAATGAGATCAGGAAGTCCAGGCTCCGTTGACTGTTGCAGCGATACGGAACACATTGTTCTCATTTACGTTTTCCATCTCTCAGCCTGCATCTAAATATGGACGTGAAATCCTGTTTGCTCTGCTGTTTCCTTCATGTCATTAAAATGTTTGGTTTGTCTTGACCAAACCAATTCTCACAGTCTCAGAGGCCTCAGTCATATTTACATTTAATTACATTCATTGCTGACAGTGGTAGTCCAATGCCACAGAAATATTCCTTTGGGATGCTGCTTTAGAGGATTCATATATTCTCTGAAGCTGTATCCTCTAAAGCAACAGGTTGCATATAAATATATTATAGCAGGTTGCATATTTTCTAGTGGAATCCACGTAAATGAATGGAGAGTCTTGATTTGAATTATAGTTTAATCACTTCCTAAAACTTGAACAAGAACTCTCGTAGCAGCCGTTTGCACAAAAATGATTTCCAGATACAACATAAACCTTTAGTTGAAGGATGGCGGTTCGATCTCAAGATTGTGACATTTTGGGGTCCTCGTAATTCTATGTTCCCGAGTGTGATCTCGAAAATACCACCATTATTGTTTCTCGTGTAAACTAGCTAAACGCAACTACTGTGAAAACACGGCGCCACTTAGTGCATCTTTTTGCGTTTTCAGCCTGAAACCCCGGCACGGACAGAATAATAACATAAATAGTGGCGGGCTTCTTCTTATTCTCTTGGGCTGTTTCGAAACATTATACTTCCATCTTCTGACCTGGAATTCCAACCATTTGTGTAGCTGCATATGCACGACGATCTGTTTTAGAAAAACTATTGTCATGTTAACAGAGCCTTAGTGTAAACACTTGAAAACATGGCGTGACTTTATACTCGGGCTTGAGAGAAACGTTTGTTTTCAGCCATCCTTTGTTAAAATAAGCTAATTGGCTGCTTTGGGTCACCTTGGCCACCAGGGGCCCCACAAAGTGTATTATTTTACCTCAATGTGATAAAGATAATATTAATTACCTTCAATGTAAGCTTTGAGCTCTGGTTTTACATTACACATAATAAATACATTACGGCATATTTCTAAATATATCTACGGAAAGGAAAGCCATCACTTGACCGCTTTTAGACGATGACGTCACTTTGACATTTTAGTGACACATTTTATTTTTGAACCGCTGAACCAACGTGAACGTTTCACATCACAAAAAAGTTCACCTGCATCAATCTATCCATTATCCTCTTCTTTGTTGGTGTTCAGAGGTGAAACATTTCTTCAGCTGTTTGAGTCTTCAACCCAGAAATGTGAAATTTCAACACCTCTGTACGAACATGGCAGCCCAACAGAGAGGACCGACCAGCTCTGTAGACATAAAGAAATTATTCTTTTTTTCAACGATTATACACTCATAAAACATCCATGTGTATTATGCTCCATGTATATACCACTAAAGTGAGATTATGTATTGACAAAAGTCAACTGTATTGGGATTGTTGGCGGAGGGGAACCTCATCACATTCTGCCTGCGGCCCCATAAAGTCTTGATCTGCCTCTGCTTCTGTTCTGAGGCATCATCTCTTTGCTTCTCCTCCTCCAGCTGGCGAGCTGCAGAATCACATCTCAAATGGCGCAACTGTCAAAAAGTTTTGGAAAAGAATGAAATAGCTGGCCGCATCTAGAGATGTCCTAAAAATCCTGAAATCCATCCTGGCTTTTAATTCTCTCTGGGAGAATGAAATGCTTCTTTTTCGTTCTTTGTCCTGTGTGGGTGAGATTGTTGCTCGGAGCCATAGCTCTCCAGGAAAATTGCTTCCTCTGTTGACCATCACGGAGCTCCGGTCCACATCAGACACAGAAGGAGAATTTTGTTGCAGACAAAGCGTTCGCCCTGTGCTTCGAGCGAACTAGTGCTCCTGCTCCTGCAGCGAACCTGACACGTCGTGAGGGCGGGCTCGCCTGCCGCATCTAAAAGGTCCCGCTTCGACTGGCTGCTCTCATTGCAGTCCAGTCTGCCGAGTGGAGCGGACGGACGGACGAACCGAGCCCCGGCTCCATTCAAGGATTTTACTCTTTGTCCTGCAGCGGAGGACCGGTACGGATCACCCCTCTTCTCGTGAAGAACCATGTTTCTCCTGCAGTACACAGGTTTGTATTCAAGTTTGATCCTCACCTCGATCACATCGGAGGTGTTTTCATGCGCGCGCCTACCGGCTGCTGCAGCAGGACACCGGACCTCAGTCACCGCAGACCCGACGTTTGTAGATAAAAGTTCCGACAGAGAGGAGGTTTTCACGCCGGCTTCGATGCCTGGTTGTCGGGCGTTTACCAGCAGAAGAGCCGCTGCTGCTCTCCGCCGTGGCGACTGTTGTTTTCTGCGTGATGGTTGCTGCTGGGGCTTCATCTTCCTAACACAACGAGCTGTGGCTTTTCTGTGCACCATCATGCATTCTGCAGCTGTTTGTGGATGAAGTTTGCAGAATAGGTTTTATCCAGATCCCCGCTGCGCTGTGGAGATATATTCCACGTGTATCCAGGGTTAAAGTGGGCCACAGAGCAACCTGCCACCTTCAACACATAATTATATATATATATATATATATATATATATATATATATATATATATGTGATTGGAAGCTTCACATTTATTAATGTCATGCTTGTTCGTCCTTTTGCATAGATTGCAGCTCTCTAGGAGCAGGGGTTGCAGGCTTAGATGGAATAATGCAGATTACTGTTATAATCCAGAGGTTGTTTAACTTCTTAAACTTGTTTTCAATCTATACCTTTTTAAACAATGCCTCATTCAGACACTACGACACTGTGTCATCAATGTCTGATTTATTAACTGACTCTTTTAATGTTAACACTTAGATTCTTGTTTTACAATGTTAACAATGCATGACTAAGCATTCTTCTTGTCATGACGCTGTAGTTTAACCACTGTAGTCGAATGTTGTATTCTCAGCTATATTTTTCTTTTTTTTCTCTGTCTTCAGCAGTATAGAAGCTACGTTTCAACCAGGAATTTCTGTTGATTTTTGTGTCGCTCTTGATCTAAACTTCCTGATCACAGTAACTGTGTTTGTTTTTTGCAATCAATAATTGCAGTTATTGAAAACAGAGTATAAATTTTGGTTTATTGGACTTAACATTTCTATTTGACTTATTTTGATTGACAGCCCCACGTGTATTTTATGTCATACTAGTTCATTCTAATGGATAGATTTCAGTTCAACAAGACATGGTGCTACAGGCATAGAAGGGAATCATGTAAATTACAATTTTTTTTTAAATAATGTACCGTTTTGAATGAATTTATCAGTCAAAACCTTCGATAGAGGACTGTACCTGCTGTGTCTGATTTATTATCACTTACAAGATATATTCACTATGTGTAGGGTATAAGATTTTTCTTCCCCTTCGGGAATTTTGTCAGTGAATCGGTGTAGCTGCATATATCAAAAACCATTCTGCAATTAAATATAACCTCATAAGAGGAAACGGAAGAAATGAAGACTTATCTAAGAAGAATACTGCACATGATCCTATTGAGGGTTTTGGAACCGTATTAAGAAAACCATAGTAACAGACAAGCGTTTGCTTTTTTTTATTTAGCCGGTTAATTTCATCATGTAAAAGTAATTGCTCGGCATGCAGTCGAACTGAGCACCTGTGTTTTTTTTGGTTCTTTTTAGCTGCATGGCTGCTATGTTTAAACCAGGAATATCTGTTGATTTTTGTTTGTCAATCATGATCTAAACTTCCGGCTCACGGTGATGGCATTTTGTCTTTTGCAGTTTACAGTCGTTAACAATTGACTTTGACTTTTTATAACATTTGGTTTATTGGAGTCCTATTTCCATTTTTAAATAACTTATTAACACTGAGTGTTGATTCCAGATTCAAAGCTTTTTTGTCATTGCAGAGGTGTGGAAATGAAATCAACAATCGGCCAAACAGCCTCACCCAGTCGGCTCCGTCCCGGTTACACACACCGTACATGCAACGGCAAGCATGAGCTACCGCCTCTCCAAACATCTCACAAGAAAACCAGAAAACACAAAGCTTGCTATCTGTAACAAAATAATCTGTGGAAGAGCAACCCGATAACATTTGGCGCAACAAACTTCATCAAACACTTAAAATTGAATCACCCCGAGGAACATAGCAAATTTCAAGAAGCTAATGATAGGAGAGAAGCTAAATCTAGCGGGAGCTCTGAGCAAGCCACAAGACCGCCGTACGTATGTATGTGTCTATGCGGTCAATTATGGGTTTTAAAATGTAAGGACAACAGAAGTTGCGGCCGAACAACGTGAAAGCGTTCATCACAGCAACTTAATTAGACATTAAACTCCCCGATGAACAAAGCAAGTTTCAACGAGCGAGCGTCGGCGGAGCGGCTACGGCTAGCAACAGCACAGAGCCAGCCAAGAGCCCGAACAATGGCAACATATAACATGTCATTGACTGAAAGAGGCTTACATGGTTTTATTCTACTTTGAAATGTCAAACAATCTGATCTAGGAAACGCGAGCCGTGGAGAACGGAGTGTACAATAATCTCAACAGGCCAGAATACATAAACAATGCTGACCAGTTTGTTTGTTGTTTGTAATATACATTGGTAAACAGTTGCTTTTTAGGAAATACTGAAACCTGCTTTGGTTTATTGGGACTATATTTACATTTTTAGGAATTATCCATGACAGATATTATTTTCACTAACATACTAAAACTGATACGGTTTATTGGGAACATATTTGTATTTTTAGGAATTATGCATGATAGCTATTATTTTCATTAACATACTGAAGTATCCCAAAATACCCCAGGGGCACCGAAGCCCCATTTGTACTTTATTCTGGTTTCCTCTGTTTATAGTCATGGCAAATTTAACTCAGATGTCCCACAGCTTTCTGTAAGGTTTGTGTGTTCATAACTTAATTTCCTTTACCTCATAAAAGCTAAAATTAGTCAGAGATGAACGACCTCCCTGAGGAAGTCCTTGATGCTCAAGCAGTACCTTCTTCCACAGTAACGCACATATTTATATCAAAAGAAATTTTGAGGTGTGTTTTCATGTTTTCTATTTTAATTTAGATGCTGAGCTAATTTTTTTTATTGAACTTCTTCTAATCATTCTTTATTTTAAGTTTTTGTTCTATTTTTGTTCCTCTTGCATGTGTATTTTTTATTTTTGTTTGATTGTATTTGACAGTAAAGCACTTTGTCACGTCGGATTCGATCAGCGCTATACAAATAAAAATAGCTCAAAGAATGTGCACCATTTTACAGCAGTGGCACTGCTTTATGGCAGGAAATCTGCTTTCCAGCACTGATACCACTTTACAGCAACAACAGCAATTTACAGCAATAATAATACGTAATACTAATGACACTTCTATACTGCAACGACTCCACTTCACACCAATCACACTGTTTTTTGGCGATGACATCACTTTATGATGATGACACCACAGTGTGGCGATGACTACGCTTTACGGCAACAACACCACTTTACATCATTAATATTAGTTTATGGCAAAGACAGTAACCTGTCAAGTAGTTTATATGTAACTGACTTACATTGCTCATGTTTATGTTTGAATATGGGGGCGTGGTCTGGAGAAGTTGAAGACACAAAAAAAATTATTTATTCTATCTCTTTTATAAGTCTATGTATTGGAAATGTTGCACTTTTACAAATTTTCTGGGGACAAAATGCATCCTAGTGGAGGTTTCCGTCTCTCCGCATTGTCTCTAGGCCACACCCCTCTACGCAGGTTTGAACCCCCATTCAGTTTTCCCTACTTTTCTATCCATGAGGTCCGCCAGACTCTGAATTACATTGGAGTTTTTGTTGGATAGGTGTAACATGACCATGTTGTGGCTATAAATGCGTAATTGTTGCTGTAAGGGAAAGATTTCTTTATTTTTCTTTATTTTATTTTATTTTTTCAATCCGTCAAGTAGTTTTTTGTGTAATCCTGCCAAAAGATAGACAGGACGTAGTATCACTTCTCATGATTAAAAGGTCTGAATTCTAGGTTGTTATCTAAATCATGGAGGCAGAATCAGCTACTTTCATCCTTTCTCGAGTGGATGATTGTGTCGCTGTAAGACTGTTGTTTGAGTTCTGCAGGCAGAATGGATCAGTTTCTTTCCTTCCAGTCGCAAATACACTTTGAACCAAAGTGAGTGAATGAGATTCGAGAACCTCCTTTGACCACTGGGAGAGAAAAAGTCCATCAAACCTTGTGACAGCCATTTACCTCCCCACTGCAATAGTCCTCTTTGATCAATTCACAGAGCATCTTCAGATTGCCTTCAATGGCGCGGGGGGAGGAGGGGCACTTTGCTCCGATCTGTCAGAGAAGAGAGATTTAAAGGTTGTACATGGAGTGCTCGTGAAGGAGCTTAAATATTTCAGCTCTCTTTGGCAAAGTGTGGTGTTGCCGCAGAGCAAATTAAGACTGAATACAGAGCGGACCGCTGTGCCACGTCAAGCAAATTTGGCAGCTTTTGAATCTGTCAGATTTTAATTGGCTAGTGTGTGACAATATGAAGTTATTAAGTGGGATTTTTATAGCCGTAGATGTTGAGGTGGGTAAAAAAACAAAACTGAGAAAAATAGAAGAGAACAGTTCAAAAAGAGGAGTTTAAAGATGACCTGAAAATGCCAGCTTTTATGAAACCAGCCGTCTTCGTAAGAGCCTGATTTAGAGGAGGGTGTTCTTTGTGAGACTTCTAATGTGCATCATCACCAGAAGCTGTCCTGGCTCTAGTTTTTGAGATTTCCTTTATCGATATCGCAATCTGAAGATAGACAGGATATGGGAGGAGAGGGTGGAAACCTGTGGTCTTTGTGTTATGAGAGCACCTACTCGTAGCAGCACCCTAATTTATGGTCATTTATGACCGATAAAGGCTACACGATGATTGTATCAGCAACCCAATAGCATAAATTGCTGCCTTGACAAATTCCGTAACAAGAAAACCTGCCAATCACTAATCTTTTAATGATGAACAAATGGTTTATTAACTTATTTTACATCCATAGAAATTAGGTCTAACCACAACCACTTCGTAAAGGTACAGTAATGAAAGGCTCTGACGTCATCCAATCGAGTCATGGCTACGTTTCAATGGTGCGAGAGCCTGAGTCGGCCGACCAAAATCTCTTGCATGTCAGAAAACCATCTGGTCATCTGACAGTCGTCCAGGAACTGCTGATGGCATCTGCCCCCTCGTCCACCATTTAACAAAACGGCGCCCAACTAGCCCCGACATTTGGCCCTACGGTTGTGAGGCTCAAGATCAGGTTGAAAACAGTCTCAAGTGATAAAGTGTACGTCCATCTTACCCAGCAGTGACATCACAGACCTGTGATTGTGGAATAAAGGGAGCTCAACGCTATAATGCCGGAGGGTTTATTAGTCTGGCTGAAAAGCGTACGTGTATTACGCGTCACACTCAAGGCTGAAAATGATTCCACCTCCTCATCATCAGGGATTCTGTTATAAGTTCAAATTCCCAGATGCAAGGAATAAATGTGCCGAGTGAGTACGAACCGAGAATCTATCTTTGCATCATCGTGACAGCCACAAATATTTGAAAATAAAAAGTACTTGTCCTAGTTTTCATCCAAGTTCCACAAGCAAGTCACTGACTCAGCCTGCCTCGCTTTCATGCCGTGTTACTGTCATCTTCCTGCTGAAAGCTGAGCCGACAGACAGGTAGAAGCTCTTTAGCTCGCCGTCAAGGCAAGTGTAGAGCATAAACTCAGAGAGTGTGTATTCTTCATGTATGCCTTAACAGTGTGTTTTCTATTAAACCACATTAAACCAAGATAGGCAGAGTCGTCCTGCCCAGATTAGATTATGTTTGTAGGAGGAGAATCCAACTTTGTATTTTTAGAGCAGCAAGATTATGGAAACACTGGAATGTGATGGAAGAATTATTTCAAACGTTCAATCATCCAGCCATTGTATGTTAAATGGTTGCATAGGCAACGCTGTGCAGGGAAGAGATGTGATTTTCCAGGCGGTTACTTAAGGAGTGCGTAATTTGCTTTGTATTGTATTGTTTGGACGTAGCATTCGAAATGTCAATAAAGATTTCTCGATCACGTTAATTTGACTTTGAGAAGCCAATAAAAACATGTCTGTGCAACTGTGACAAATGATTTTTTTTTTTTTTAACGACAATCCATTTTGGAAGCAATACTTAATATTTAGTATTAAGCGACACTTAATCCACCGCTGTTTTGCTCAGAGGAGGGTTCTTGTTGTTGCATTATCGCTGTGCAAAAAAAGGCTGCACCGAGAGATTAAGGACAAGAAAACGGCACAGAGTCCTCTTCAGGGATTATGAGTCATGGGCAGACCATGATAGTTTCATTGTCTTATCGTTTGTCTTAAATCTCTATCGCAGACTACTGCCATGTGATTATTGTTATTTATTTGTGTCAAACTGTCACTCGTACAAACCCTCAAGAAATTCCATTTGGCTTTGTCTAATTATCCGGTTTGAATAACAGTTCGAATGACGTGAGCCTAAAATGAATTCAGATTGAAGCGTTTTAGCTTTGGAAGATCCCTGTGAGCATCAGCGGTGCTGGCAGTAGCAGCGGTTCAACTTGCCATCTGGTTTCGAGTAGCTGAGAGAGCTTGGCAGCCTGAAGGCAAACAAGTCAGTGGCTCCAACCATGTCAGTGATGGAGCTCTTCATTCATAATTACTTTCATGATAGGTAACCAAGCGGGGAACTATGGAATGGGAGTTAAGGAATCTTCGACAGCGCGTTCAGGAGCGACATGAAAAGATGAAGCCGGCATTGTGGCTGTATTAAACCCTCATGACAGTCCCTCTTAGGAGCGGAGAAGCGGCTCAAGGAAGCTGGATTATGCTATTCACCAGGGAGCTTTTCTTCATTTTTAGATCCACTCTTAAAAAAAATGTATTGAAGTCTTCGCTGCTGTAGGTTAGACTGGATGTTCTGTATAATCTGTGGTCCCATATGTGTTGGAGTCGGGTTTAACAAACAGTGGAGGCCTGTGTTCTATATTTGACGCTGATTATGTGCCATGTTTAGCGAAGAGATCCTGTCATCGAAGAACATAACTTTGTTTCTCGTGTAGTACTTGTAAGGACCCGTTCATCCACCGCTGACTCACCGTACATGCAACTTTAAACATATTTTCTCCAGTTTGGACCCTTTCACATCGGCGAGAGTTCTACTAACTCACAATAATAAGAAGCACTGTGTTCACTTTTGAGTTTTTTAATGTCCTCACCGCAGGTTGTCCATATGTATGTAATAAAAAATACCCATGTCTTCTGAAAAATCAGTGGACACACATCGAGCAGCCATAACATTATAATAAGTTAAGTCCGGGTAACTTTGATTATCTCATTACCATGTTAACTGTCGGTAGGAGGGAGAAATCAGGCAGCAAGCGAAAATTTTGACCGAAGTTGGATGTTGGAAGCAGGAAAATGAACAAGAGTAATGATCAGAGAGACTTCCACAAGGACCTAAGTGTGATGGCTAGACGACTGGTTCAGAGCATATCAAGAACTAAAGGTCCTGTTAGGTGTTCCTGCTAGCGCTGGTTAGTACCTACAGAAACTGGTCTGAGGAAGCTCAACTGGAAAACTCACTGGGCGCCCAATGCTCATTGGTGCTGGTGTGGAACATTGGCTAGACCGTATCGTCTGATTTCACAATAGAACTTCTGCAGCAAAAATTGATGCTGGTTTTGATAGAAAGGTGCATCAGAGAATTGTTTCGGCAGCAAAAAGGAACTGACACAATATTAGGTATGTGGTTTTAATCTTATGATTGTTAGATGTATTGCTGTACTTAAACTACTGATACCTAAGCACAAGAAAGAAAAAAGTTTTTGGTAATATTGTTCAGATATTTTGACTTTTATATAGGTCATACGTTTTTCCTCCAGATTTGATTCTTGCTCTATGATATAATTCACTTTATTGCTCATAAAAGCTACCACTGCAGAAATAATAGTAGTAGAACAGTGTAGTAAATACACTGATAGAAATGTGTCAGAGAGACAGTGACATCACAGAGTTGTTTTGGCTGCATAAAGAACTTACACATTATCTGGCAGATGGTTTTAATGTTATTGCTGGTAGGTGTAATTCAATACACATTCATTCACACATTGGGGGCGACGGTGGCTCAGTTGGTAGAGTGGTTTACCACTTATCATAAGGTCAGTGTTTGGATCCCCGGCCACTTGCAATTCACCCGTCGAATGTCCTTGAGCAAGATACTGAACCCCAAGTTGCTCCCAATGGCTGTTCCATTGGTGTGTGAATGATGCCGTGAATTTTGAGTGCTCCGGACGAGCATGCGGCGCCTTCCATGGCAGCCGCTATGATCACGGTATGAATGTCTGTGTGAATAGGTGAACGCTGACTCACATTGTAAAGTGCATTGAGCGGTCCAGCAGATTAGAAAAGTGCTATACTGTTTAAGGCTCCATTTACCATTTAGATAATATGCAGAGGTGTGTATCTCATAATTTGTTTCTCCAGTTTTCTTATTGATACATTTTTACAAATACGTAAGATGGAAAAATCCATTATTCCCTCTTTGCTTACACAAGCTTACCTCAGCTTACCTGGATGACGTGTGTTCGTGTTTGCCAAATGAAGGATTCCACAGCTGTCATTTTGGTGAGCCGACGAACATGTTGGTGCTCCAGACTATCCTTCGTGTCGGCATGCTGACTGGTAGAAGAGGACATGTCTCTGCGTAGATCAGTTCTTGAAATACTGCACTTTGCAGGTAATGTTTCAATCCCCACTGACTGAATGAAGCTGAGTTGTTGTTTTTACAGTTTCCCCTTACCGGCAGCGCCAAGAGAAGCAACAGAAAGTACCACCACATGTGGAGTGATGGATCACCAGCAGTATGTAGGACACCACACTGAAGCTACCTGCGTCCACTGCTGGTCCACCGGTTGGGTTACAGTATGTTTCTGACTTGGCGTCGGATGATAAATAGAGCCACTAAATCTTAGCTTTTATGTGGGAGTTGCCTCGTATATAGATTTTGATTCTTTCCTTTAAAAACATCATACAAGTTGGGAAATACATACAGTACACCCTAGATTTATCTGTGAGGTGCTGAAATTTATTGCCGGACATCTTATGACTTTTATTGTGCTTTTGCAGCTGCCCTATGAATATATGGCTGCTCGCGAGTTTAAGCGTCTCGCTCAAAAATCTGTTGTGAACATTTTCCCCGTGGAGAGAAATGGAGAAAGCAGAGCCTGTGGCTCAGTGGTTTGGACCAGAGAGCAGGGTTGTCTACAGAAATTGCTCGTCTGGAGAGCAGCCATCGCTTTATGGTCATAGAGACCAAGAGCCCAGGTTTACATCGCTCTTAGTTTGGGAGGAAGGGATGGCTTTAGGGAGCAAAAGGAGCAGAATGGCACCAGAACGGGAGGACAGAGTGTACCCATGGATGCATTATTAATAGAGTAGCAGCGGTTCTCTGGATTCTGTCCCTCTTATGAGGGCTTTATGCCTCTCCTCACTGAGAGAAAGTGCTCTGATGGGTCAGGTCAGATGGTTGAGGACTACTAAGATCACATTCTGAACCGTGTTTATCCAGTCCGATGACTTGGTGTGAACCCAGAAATGTTCCTATACTTCCAGTGTTTCTTTCCATTTTAAATCAACAGACTCTGCAGTACATTTCACGCTACTGGAGAGAAAATGTGAAAGTGTAACTGCGCTGAAAGGTTTGGTGTTTGAGCTCAAAGGAAGCCGTTGTGCTTTCATGTTTATTGCACTCAACCTGGCTCAAGTCAGACTCCTGCTGCTGGATAAAGGCAAGGCTTCTTCTAGGCTCAGCACATCTCGCCGGTCAGTGTTTGTTTAGTGGCTTTTTTTCCCCTGCCTCTTTCTGAGGAACGGACGATCAGCATTTACCAGAGCATGACACAACATCAGTGTAACATTCTGACCAGGGAATGAGGGGTAGTTTTCAGTCTTTGACTAAGAGCTCTGTCTATTTTGGAGCGTTGGAATGCCAGTTGGGATCAGGCCTTGGCTGAACTTCCAAGCTCACCCTGTGATATGGTAGTAGGGAGTTGTATTGAGGACTTCCATACGGATGGCTCAAGCTCAAAACCACACTCTTTATTTGGAAGTCTCTGTTTTCTGAAAAAGCTAAAATGTTTAATTAAATCTATTTGAATTTGTAGTTCTTCAGGTTTTTGTTGCTGAACTCTCTTACCCCATAAAAGTCAACATGGACATTGTTTTTGATGGATAGTACCTTTTTACATGCATCAATTATTTACAGAGTAGTGTTCTTCTGGGTACCAGCCAACTATCCAACAGCTTTCCATCTGGTTACTTTAACAATGATACAAAACAACTAAATGCGAGCATCTGTCCGCAGTTTGAATGCCTAGACCGGATCTTTCTTTACCCCATTATTCCTGTCTTCTTCCAAAATACTGCCACATTCTTGCTACTCAATAACTCATATTTAAGAAAACACCACGAATAGTGGGGGGTAAAGCTCAAATTACTCTGTCCTCCGTCCGGAGAGAGCCTGTGAACATTTTGTGCTATAATTTAAAACAGGCAATGAGGGCAAGAGCTAAATGTAATGTCACTCCACCTATTAGCTGCTCGTTTCAGTCTGCATGCTTAAGGTGGAAAGCAGAAGAAAATAAATAGAGGCTCCATAATCGCCACAGGGAACGGTTGAACGCACACATGAAGATTCAACAGTATTTGAAATGAACACAAAGGGATCTGATTCACAGAAATGTCTCATCACAGTTTGTCAATAGTGAACACAATCGATTGGTGCGCAGCAGGGCTGCAGTAGTAGATTATTTTAGTTATCGCGTATTCTATTAATTATTCTTGCGATTGAGGAAATAAGTTACCATCCAACCCCCAGATTCCCCTTCTCAGTCTGTCAGTCCTTGTCTGACTTCTTAACCCCAAATTAGAGACAGGGTGAGCCTCTGTTTGGACTTAAATGATACCCCCCTTTTACCTCCCTTCAACGGGTTCGATGCGTCTCCTGGAAGACTCCGGCCCGGTGGGCAACAAGTGGTTGAAGAGAGATAAGACTTGTAGATAGTTGAACCAGTTTGCGAAGAGTAGCTAGCAAATTATGGACGTTGCCATTGCTGGGCAGGATATCGGCGGACAGTACGAGACGGTGTAGATCAGTGATCCTCAAATGGTTGTTATAAGATAGTAGCAGGCCTTTGACTGGGCAAAAAAAATAAATGTGCTTTTATTTTGAAGGGGATTTCTTATGAAGTGGAGTGGTCTATTCACACTCCTTAACAGTAGTAGGCGATAATGCCCTGCAATGTAAACCGTTTCATTAAATACATTTGAGAAATTGAAAAAATTGTTTTAGATTTGGCTTGTCATTAAGGGATGATGGTGGGTCCTGCAGCCAGACCAGTTGACAACCACTGGTCTAGACCACTTCCCCGTTGAGTGGTGCGCTATGAGGAATCATTTTAGCCCTAGTGCACAGCGATAAAGCTTTGGGTCCGTCCAGTAGGTTGTGTGGTCCGCACCTACTTCTCCTTTTTATTACTTATACGTAATCAAATATAGACCCCTCAGCGGTGGTAGTTTATGTAACATAGCCAGATTAATGACCCGTGACACGACAACAGTTAAACAAAGAATTGAATTTTTGCCTTCGTTTAATAAAAATGCAAACACGCAACATCCATTGCATAAAGCTTATGCTCATGAATCCACAAATGTTCAAAACCCTTTAGTGTGGATCCCAGGACGGTAGCTGGCAGTCTGACTTTTTCAAAATCAACACAACATTTTGTGGCGATGCAAACAGACAGCTCCTGCTCCACTTTAAGTGTCAAAATTCACAACATTATCCCGAGGCGGTAGCAGCTCTTACAAGCTTTCTCCACCTCAGCGTCAATGTTCTGCTGACGTTTGAACGTGTGACGTTGTTACTCAGCACTGATAGTCACGGAGTAAAGACAATTTTACCACTTCTCATGGCTTTGCATTGACTCTGTATGTAGTGGTAGCACACAAAAAATTAAGTCTGTGTATATTTGCATAAGGCTGGAACCCTGACATCCGTACACAATTTGAGGCCCTGTCCTCAGACTTCACACAAGAATTGGCGTTTTTCTCAGTTTACGTAGCAACAGCTACATTGTCGTGTGTTAAGATGACACTTTTAACTTTTTTCCAAAGTATAGGCTTTCAGGGCCCTTGACACTGCTGTCATGTGAATGACATGCCAAACTGCAAGAGTTTTACAGTTTAATATAATACCATTATCATGTAAAGCTCCATAACGTGGAACATCACAGGAAGTACATAACAAGCCTCTTGTTCGAACTTTTGTTTTGATGGTCTAACGTCAGTTGGACGTGGGAGTATTCATGTAACTGAAAATGTCATATTTTCAAAGGACGGTTCATGAGTGCACACATTACAGTAAATATCTGTTGAATAAACCGACATCAGTGAGAGGTTCACTGAATTGCTCAGGCCTAATTTGAATGAAGCTGAGCTGTGAGTGGCGTGGGGATCTGCCAGTTAAGCATGTTAAACTCAAATGGCTCTGGGAACAAGGCAATAAGGATCTCTGTCCAATTAAATTGCTGAGACTGGGTTACCTGGTGACTAAAGTGATGCTGAGAGTGAAACCACAGTGTCTCTCACTCTTTTCTACAAACCACTATATTTCCTGTACTGGTCTTTTCACAATAAGAACAAAGGATCTACCAGAGCTCTCTCAGGGCGGAACTTTGAACTTGCATCTCTTCCATTGAATGACCTCCAGCACATTATTGGCATATCTGTTCTGCATTCTCTTGTTCCTTATCCCCCAACACTGATAACCTTTTGTATCTGGATCTATAGCTGCCTGATCCAATTATTGGTCTATATCCAACATCAGCAGACTTACACCGGTCAAAAAATCTGTTGGAATTATGTTAACGAATTCTGAAATATAATCCAGCAAGGTAAATATCTCCAGAATGAGTGCCCCCAGTTTCTTGCCCTGTGTTATTCTTCTGCACGCTCTGCCAGCAGGATTTCTCAATCAGGACTAGCTTCTCCAAATTCTCTTGACCAATCTGTGTTTGTGCCAGAAAACTTCACTTTTCAGTTCTTGGCTTCTCAGAGCTGATCCAGCTTCCTTTAGCGCTGTCCATCAAGACAGTTTTTTAGATGATCTGCCTGAGTTGTTTAATGCGGTTCCTCATGCAGACTGCGGCCTTATGGGCACACGCTGACGACAGCCGGCTTAACGTGGAGGCACTGAACACAGCCATTACCCACAGGGAGGTAATTGGATTCACAAATCAGCCATGGATCCGAGTTTATAGTGGCACTGGGCGTTATTGGTCATATTTCAGCGACTGGTGGGCTGTTTGTCACAGAGGGAACCCGTTAACGAGAAACTGAAGCAGGAGGGAGAGGGATCTTAACTCCTCTGAGTGGAGAGAGAGCGAAATGTATCACCTTAAGCCTATTGACCCCATCCACTTCTGATACATTCAGGGAGGGTAAACCAAATACTCATAGGTCTGAAGAATGCTATTGGATCCCTACTTTTCCTGTTGATGGTGGTGTGTTGAGCTTCAATCAGCCCTAACGGCCCACGTCTGGAGTCTGGTCCAATTTTCCCCTAAGCATATCCTCGGTTGAGAGCCCATACTAACAAGCTGAAGCTCAACACTCGATAGAGAGGAATGTATGTGGACACTCACTGTAGGTCTGAAATATGCAGCTTGTTTCTGCAGCCCTCCACTTGGACACAATAATAAATCTTCATATCGATCTCCCCTCTATGACTTTTTTGGTTGACAGGTACAGAAAGCATGACTGAGAACCTGCAGCCCCAGAAGAGGGAGACAGGAACAATATCTTCATCTGCTTCCTCCTCCCACTCAGTCCCGCAAACAAAAACAATGAATCGCTGACCTCTCTGTGATTTAAGAGGATTCATTTAAAACCAAATCAGCAGAAGGGAAACGGCTGTAATAAGACACGGTCAAAGACTATTTGACCTCCAAGCTATGTCAGCAGGGGCTTTCTCCTCCCCACTTACCATGTTGCTATTTTCTTTCATTGTCATTAGAAAAGTGAAGCCATGACTTTCATTGAGGTGAAGGAGTCTTGCGGTTCCTTCTTTGACTTCTTGAATAAGCCTTCACCGTGTTCTTGGAGGAATTTTGGAAGGAGGTCCACTTCTATGAAGGTTCGCTGTTGTTCCAATTCTTCCCCCTGTGGAGATAATATGTCTCTCTGTGGATCTGTGGGTCCCGGAACCTCAGAAACACGATGGACCGGTCCGATATAAACAGCCTGAACTTGGAGTGGAGTATAATCCAACAGCAGGGTGATGATAAACTTGTGATCTTCTCTGTAGGTGGTGATTTGGTGAAGTCAGTTAATATTTTTGAATGAGACATAAATATCTTTAGCTGTGAGCTTTCAGGGTGATTAGATCACTCTTTAATTCCACTTGATATATTCCGGTATATGTTTAATGTACTCAAAGCGTCACTTTGAAGTTCAGATGTACTATTTTTCTTGTATCAATGAATTTTGTCGCAAAGGAATATATCGACTTCACTTTATTTTAGTGACAGCTCCTTTCTTCAGAAACCCTCTTTATATAGAACATGTAATCACGGACGAAGGGTGAGCGGCTCCACGTTTCCACTGGGCTCTCACTGTGCTCTCTATTGGACTCTAAAACGTAACATACACCAAGCTGCCGTAACATTAAAACCGCACGACTGATATTTTTAGGTCCCCCTTGTGCCGCCAAACGGCTCTATGATGTCACTGTCTGCTCTGACACCTTCCTACCAGGTGTGAAAGCATCCGAAGATTTCCCTGGACCAGAGTAGGTTCTAGGTACTTAGATGGAATCATTTCATGTTACAACTTATCATTTCAAATACTGTTAATTTAATCCGACATTCTAACCCTGTCTTCCTGTATCCCCCTTCATCACGTCGCCCATTAATAACAGACTAACTACGGTCTCTCCTCTGTGATGAGTGAAGGATTGATAGCATGAGGGGATAACCCGACTCAGATCGTTGCCTCAGGAGCTGTTCTGCTCCTTGATCTATGGGCCTTCATCTATTTGCACTGTTTTGGTAATTAAACAGGGAGGCCACTCATTGGAGACTGGCTGTTGGCTTAGTTCCCCCCCTAATCTTCCCATAAGAACAGATAATTAACGAAGGAATGGCATGAGAGCCTGCAGTCCTTCTGTTAATGGAAAGGATTCATCTTGTTTACTCAAATTACTCAGTGTTTCTTTATTCAGAGCTTGTCAGGGTGTCAGCGGCGATCTGAAATGTGGCGTCCGTCCAGATGTCGAGTGGTAGACGACAGTGTGACACGTCCTGGAGCCGAGCAGAATATATTCAACCAGGATTTTTCCCTGATCGTAAAGGTCTGACTTCATCAATGTTGTTTTGTCTTATCCACATTCAACGGATTATTCGAGTGCTGTAAATATTTGTCCCACTTTGTCATAACCGGAATTATTTTAGCTATTATAAAGTGATCTTGTTAAAGGATTTAGATATAGAACCGTCACAAATTGCATGAAATACAAGCAGGGCCATCTAATAAATCGATTAATATGTAACAAAACATTTTAAACCTCACTGTGAGGTGGGGGAAGGCGGCACGGTGGTTAGCTGCCTCACAGCAAGAAGGTACCAGGTTCAAATCCACGTCTGCTGGCCTTTCTGTGCGGAGTTTGCATGTTCTCCCTGTGTCTGTGTGGGTTCTCTCCGGGAACTCCGACTTCCTCCCACAGTCCAAAAACATGTGATATAGGTATATTGGTGACACTAAAATTGCCCGTAGGAGTAAATGTGACTGTGAGTGCGTGTGGTTGTATGTCTCTGTGTGTGTCTGCCCTGTGATGAACTGGCGACTTGTCCAGGGTTTACCCCGCCTCTCGCTCGATGTTAGCTGGGATAGGCTCCAGCCCACCGTGACCCTGAACAGGATAAGCGGTAGATAATGAATGAATGAAAGAATGTTAGGTGGTGGCTGAACTCGTCCTCTTCTCTGAAGAAGCTCCTGGACATCATGCTGTGATTTGAAGACCTTTTCTCCATCTTTTAGCTAACTACTGACTCCTACTAGCTGCTTTAAGACTACATCAGTCTTTGCCTCACAACAGTTGCTGTTGTAAGGCAAACACATAATTTGTCATCTTAAGTTGGAACCAATGCAAGCTTTTCTGCCTCTCATTTGTATAGATTTCAGATCTGTCAGTGGGGATTCTTTTGAAGAACAACTCCGATCCCCATTTCACCTCCACCGCAATAACAAAGAATGAAGGGACGCTTGTTTGGAAAGGAAGTGAAAACTGGACTTGTTTCTAAATTGTTCGGTTGAAAAGCTATACTTGTTGGTATTTCGCATTGATTTTGGTCTTATACATTACAAAATTACGATAAGTAAGATAATATATGGTTTTGTCTATATAAACTCCCCGCTACCATATCGTTTACCTCAGTCCAGTCCTTCAGACTGATGACAGATATGTTTTCCTTCTTGTTTTTCCGAGCATCATGTTAAATGTAGCTTATCATCTACAGTTGTTGAACATGTAGCCTGCAGCTCAGCAGAGCAGTGGGGGCAATGAGGGAGATCGCATCGGTAGGACTGTTCTTATGATCGGCCAGCTGCTCCAAACTCCCCCAGAGAAAGAGTTTGACAAAGGGTTTTGAAAGGTGGAGCTGTTGGCATCAGCATCTTAAACCAAACTCTCATCAGCCATCACCACCACCTCCAAGAGATCCGACTAGATGACCAGATGGAGACGCCTCTTCAGCATCAATCAAGAGAAAATGGCTTTCGAAAGGCAATTTAATCTTGGAATAAGGAAATTCCCTGAGTGAGATCAAGGTGGGGAGCATACGCGGCATTGGCTGCTGAGGGGATTTCCTCCCTGAAAAGTCTCATTAATATGGATCCGAGGGAGAAGTTAATCCTCTGTAGCTGCTTTTGGGTAAACTGGAGCAGTATTGGATGACAGATATTACCGTGATACACTAGTTGCCTGTTTATTGTAACTGTATGTTTAAGCAACCACCGTATAAAATCTACTGTGAGGGAACTTACAGGATCCTGGGAGTCTTCCATTTTTAGCAACCAATGTTTCCGGTGTAAGGAATCCATATGACTTGGACAGATGTTATTGTAGAGTTCATAGTGTTTTAGTTTAATACATCTTATTTTACAGAAGAAATAGATTTTGAATGTGCAGTCCAAAGCTTTGGAGCATTCTCATCCCGTTCTCGGTATCGTCCTTCTCAGCTTTGCGACAGAAGAAAGCTTATATTTCTTCTGCACTGATTTCTCTAGTCGTTTTGTTTGCTTGTAGAAACATTACAGGAAAGGGTGAATCACATTCTGGAGTTCATTTTACACTTTCCCTTAAAGGCGGACCTGGTGAAACTTTATTCCACCCCTCCCATCTGTATGAACGCAGTTGAGGTGTTATGGGGGGGGTCAAAGTGGGTCCACCGCTTTTTTTCCACGTACTGTAAGGACCTGTGGATGTAACCTGTTGAGTGACGTATGAGGTTGGGGTCATTACGAAGGTCAAAAAAAGTAGCCTGGTGAGGTAGTTTGGGAATCTTGTCAGGAGGCCTCCCTCGGAGGTTTTACAGGCACGTCCAACTGGGAGGAAACCCCAGGATAGATCCAGAACTCTGGATGGACTATGTATCTCATCTGGCCTGGGAACGCCTCAGGATCCCACGATGATCCGGAGAGAGTCGCTGGCTAGAAGAGCGTTTGGGAAACCCTTCATAGTTTGCTGCCAGCATGACTCAACCCCAGATAACAAAAAGGAAATTAAATGAGATTAACCAAAATTGTGTTATTTTGACAACTCTACCATTATTATCATGTGATGTCATCAATATCTTAGCTACCAGCTACCAGTTGGACCTCGATTTGAAATTCTTTGAATATGTTTTTTCAAAAACATAAAACGAAACCACCATGAGGGATCGGCTGGATTGGGAATGGAGCTTGAACTGCGTTTGTTTGAGGAGGAAATACAACGTAATTTAATATTTACTTTATAGTATATGTTCCAAATGGAATTTCTGTTCCAGGTCAAATAGCGGAAGGGTTTCATTACTCTTCCAACAGACATTGGCTGAGCGCCTTCTCCACACCGTGTGTTTTATAGCCATCACAAAAAGATATAAAGACATAAAGGCATAAAGGTTGCTGGAGCAGTGAAAAATTCCATAATTAAGGTTCCTATATTTGAGCATTTATGATAACTCTTCTGGAACCTGTCAAGCAGCCAATATGAACATCTTGCTTGAGTTCCGAACGCATCCTCTTCCTCTCCAAAGCCTTTAGAACACATTTCAGCCAAAGGAAATCTCTATTATGAAATCGATCTTGTGTCAGACCTTCGTAAAAATGTTCCAGAATGTTGAATCATAAGATATGATTTACATGTCTGTCTGGAAGGTTGTTCTCGTGAGGATTTAAAACTAGACTGAGTATCAATCACAGGTTATAAATTCTACTTTCCAAATCTCTTATCATTCACATTCTACAGATGATGACACTCTTATTCATTAATGATCCAACTGTAGTCTTCTGTGGGTTTCAGACCAGTGTTATGAGACCGGGGCTTGCAACGACAGGATTAGGGGATCTGCTGTGGTTCATCATCCAGGAATAGCCCAGAGATTTTGCAGAATCCTCTGGGAGGGGTTACCAGAGAGCTCCACGGTCCTTAAAATTCTAACCATGGTGTTTTGCTAATGTTGTTTTTAACATCTACATCGTTTGGTCTGGACCTTGGATCAAACAGATGGACTTTTATGAGAAAAAAAGTTGTGGTCTCGGTCTAGATAAATCAGAAACAATGGCTCGGTTCATTTACAGTCAGAAAACTTTTTAGCACGGTTCAGACTTTTGGATCAAGTACAGGAAGTTAAGGCCGACCACCATCACTAATTAACAAAAGGAGAAAGTTAACTGTAAAAAGGAAGAAGTTAAATAAGTGCAGCGGTAGAACATGGGCAGAGGAAGAAACAAGTTATTTAAAGGTGATATAGTTCGATGAAGCCTTGCAAAGTCATTTGGGAACAACGCATGAAAACTCAACAAAAACTGACAAATGAAATGTATTTTCTGTGAGGATGAAAGAGAGAGGAGAAAAGAGGAGAAAAAAGTGGTCTGTCTGCAATGGAGGACAATCTTCCGTTTTATGATCCAGACTGGATCAAATGTTTACGATGTAAGGCATACCTGAACCCTTCGTGTGTAGAAGTACAAAGTAAAGAATGACTTTGACTGAGACCAAATTCTGATGGAGTAACTAAAAGACAAACCAATAAATAAATCAGAGGGCCGTTAGTAAAAAACATGAAAGTACAACAAGGTTATTTTTCTATTGACATTTTCGAATGCTATTTATTTCCAGTCCATGGCTTGTTTTCAATGCCAAACCCTCCCGACACTGTTTTGGACTTGAACGCTGACCCATGCTGTAATGACCCAGTTGGTGTGGTGAAATGATGACATGTAAGCCTGACAGCTTGTGGTTCTGTCCCAGACTTCTCTCCAGCTCTGCTCCACTACCAGTAAAATGTTAAAGCTACGGTACAGGAGGTCGTGGTAATACTTGAGCCACCTTCATCCTTGAACCTTTGCAAAGCGTCCCGTGAGGTCATCCTCTTTTACCGTGTGGCTGTGTCTCACCTGCCAAATTTAACTCCCACGCTGACCCCCACCACTTTACCTCTCAATGGTTTCACAAGTTATGAATGAATGTTTTCCCTTCTGTGATTGAAAGTAGTTACACTCTGTTTGTTTTTGTGCTAAATAATAATTAGGATCCTCCATTTGTCAACATTTGGGTCTCACATGTGTTTCCAGCCAGGGGGTGTCTTGCTAGTCAGCTTTATTCACGCCATGGTGCACACCTTTGACTTGTCCAAGCTGGCACAGGATCTCAGTGCGGCGTGGAGGAGGTCGCTCTGACTGTTGTAGAGTGGATTGGACATTGTTCGGTAAAAGCAAATTCTCGTATGTAGGACGCGGTTCTTCTGTTTGTGTTCGTGGGTTTCAGGGTTCCTGAGCTAACATAAATAGATTATACACTTATAAAAAACTGAGTTATGGACATGATATTTGATTTCTGTGAAGGGGCAACCCTCTAGATTTTACGTTCAGCACCTTTAAAGCATAAGGAAAGAATAGCAAAGTGGAGGAAATGAAATGTGTTTGAAACAGCATGTTTTATGACCAGAGAATGGAACCAGTGTCAGTACCAATTATAAAACCTGTCCAGACAGGTTTAACTCCTTTGTACATTCATGATCTGAGTGAATCATGAATCCTGATTGTAGGTATCCTATCCTATATTTACAGAACAAGAAAGTTTTTGTTCTTTCTTTTTTTTAAAACAGAATTTGGTTGAGGACGCAACCAAATTGTGTTGTTGTGTTATTTTAAAACTTAAATCGTATTTCTTTACGTTTTGTTCACGTAGGCTGAGAATCAATCCTTTATATCTACTGAGGGGGCGGTGCACATAAATTTTCGCCAGATTAAGCTGTATCGATCTTTAGGGGTTAACAAGTATATGTTCCGACGTTTTGTTTCTAGTCTTTGCCTCCACCGTACCAAAGTTCCTGAACAACTCTAGTGAATTGAAAGTATTTTTTTTTTTATAATCTCATGTTTTTTTGCTTGGATTTATTTCTCTTAATCTAATCACAATCAAACCAAACTCGTAAAATAGGATGAAGTAGAAAAAACTGCGTATTAAGCAGCCATAGCCATACAAAGTAGCCAGAGATTTCAAAATAAGGAAGTGCTGCACCGCTCCTTCTTTCAGATACGAGAAAGCACCCACTCCCTTCATTTTCTTATCGGATTAGATTTCTTAATGGATATCTACCTCAAATCGGAGAATGATTCTTTATTCATTATCTTGGTGTAATGGCTTCTGCTGGGCATGGTTGCCTCCTCTATAGCTGGATAAGTGTGATCTATAAACTGGATAATTGCCTTTGTCCTCATTGCTTCCATGACCTGGCAGAATGGCCTGGCTGGGCAGGTCATTTGCTGTGTTATTTCTCTAATATCCATCTGGAAGACTCAGCAACAGCAGTGAGAAAAACCACTGTCAGGGACATTATTGCTCAGAATATTCGTCAAATTATTGCAAGTAATCCCAGGAGGGAGTGCGGGGAATTTGCAAACCGCTGGGAATGTGAAACTGATTTCTAAGCAGATGGTTATCTGAGCACTGGAGTCCGTCGTGCTATATTTGTGACACATAGCTCGTCTCCTAAGTCAGAGGGAAAAGAGAGATAGAAGAGCTAATGTGGAACTGACCTTAGAGAACTAAAAGGAGAAAGGACTCCTACTTATTACTGTCGCCCCGACCTAAAGCTGACAAGGGAATACAGTCTTTGTCGGTATGTCAATCATTTTTCTATCTCACAAGCTTCACACGTATCAGACATGACGTTAATACCAGTTACTGGTCATGCTGTGGCTGACTGGTGTAGGTTAACAGTCTCTAAACGATACTGATGTTGTCTGTAAACACTACTGAACATTTTAATAAAGGGTTCTTCTTGTCCATATGTACGTTACTGCCTACCAAAATGTTCTAAGGAAGGACACCATCTTCAGTCTGAGAGAATATGAGGCAGGTGGTTTCGTGGTTGATGCCTGTACTCGCCTCTAGGGTCACCGGAATATTGGAGGATTTGTCTTATACATCTGATACACAATTTTTCGGGTAGGTATTGAGGGGGATGTATCATCTCCTGATGACGCTGATTTATTGACGTAATGGTTCTTCGCTGCTATCAAAGCAAACTGATATCGACCTTAAATAGTCCTAAAATTGCTCATCCTCCAGTTTTCTCCTGCCAAATAGTTGACAGGATAATACAGTACAACCTCTGTGTAGCTTTATTTAAACAGACCGTCATATATATACTCAAGTTATAAGACTCGCAGTGCAACGCCGAGCCTCTTCCCCTTCAGGCTATTTTTGCTGGTTTGATTGTAATGTTTGTGGATCTGACAGGAGCAGACATTGATGGCAGGAAATGCAGCATTTGAAGTGGGAGCAGAGGTCATTTCAACAGAAACAAACAGATGGCTCGGTTTATTTACGGCCTGCTTTTATCCTTAGGATTTATGTTTCAAAAATGGGGTTTTGGTTGGAGACACGAAGCTACCAGGGTCACAAAATCAGTTCTATTCTGGTTCTCGAAGCCGCGGGAGATGAGAAGAAGAAGACCGTTTTGACATCAGTGGGTAGATGGCAGACAGTTTCTTGAGTAGTAGCCCACAGATCAGGAGAAGACAGTACCTCACATTCCAAAATGGAATCTGTAGTCACTGCCTGTATACTACTCTTTCTGAACATTTAGAGGGGTAAATATATATTTTGGATGCCCCTAAGTTTGATTTTGATTCTTTTGCCTTTTGCATTGATACATTTTTTGGCAAAAATTACTGAATGTTCGAGACCAAAAGGTGACATTTTCCAACTGCTTGTCATTTTGAGAATTATTTTGAATTTCTTTTTTTTTTTTTTTTAATTTAATTTAATAATTTTTTCTATATTTTCTATATTTTTTGTTTGTTGAATAAAACCTAACAAAAAGTTTCTGAAAATAAGGTTTTCACTCTAACGAGGAGCTGTGGCTAGGAGTCAACTTTATTGATTGCATCAACTATTTCAGTACATCAATTGACGTGGGATGTGTCGACTTGTCGCGCTATTTACGTACTCCCACTGTAGGTGGCAGCGCCCGCTCACAGGCATGCTTTAAAAGAAATTTTATCCACAAAAAAACCCTGTACCCAGTCGTCCAAAGTGAGGGAATTCTCTAAACAGAGACCCGTATCTTTCCACAATTTCACTCTATTATTTTTCGTGTCACCCAGTGCGAATTCACGACTACTCGCCGCTTTGCATTGACATTGTATGTAATTGAACCCCATGAAAGGTTTGCGTCTTATTCAGTGTGAAGTTAATGTTAGTTCCACATTTTAATCCCTAAATTAAACTATGAATTGAGAGGTTTCCACCCTTCCGGAAAGAAAAGTTAACATTCTGATCATATTTCGGTCATAAAATCCCAGCAAAACCCAACCGTCCCAACGGAACACTAGAATGCAGTAGAAGATTTAATGGGTCTCATTGTCAGTCTGCAACAGAAAGCTGTGCTTACTAACTGACCAGAGACAATTATGCACATCTATTGCTGAGCTCAATCTGGAGGAGTTTCCCACCCTGATTCACTGTTCCTGACAATCAGTGGAGGAGACTGGTCGGATGTTTGGTCAGTCCAGATGTTTGGCCCAGATAATAGCACTTCTGATTGCTTCTATTCCCACCACAACATCTAAATAGGGTTCAGGTCCAGACTTTCACTGGAACCTTTCCACTACTTTATTCCCTTTGAGTTTTTCAGAGGAGGACTTTCTCTTCTGATGAGAATCATTGTCCTTCTACATGACCTCAGACTGATGACCTGACATTCTCTTTCAGCATTTTCAGAATTTCAATCATGGTCCCGGTATTCAGACGAGTCTTAAATGTTCTTATTGGTCCCCTGTGACACTCTCCCATGATGCCACTTATGCTCAGTTTCTTTGTAATGTGGAGCCATGACCTCTGACTTTGATCGAGGTGAGAGATACCGGCACTTCTTGGATGTTTTCTTTGTATAATCTGTCACTCCCTGAATGAGCCTTCACTGTACTCCTGGAGGAGTTCTCTATTGTTCCAGGTCTTCTCCATGTGTGTATGACGTGTCTCTCTGTGGATCTGTGGAGTCCCAGAACCTTAGAAAGATCTCTGGAACTCTTCCAAGACTAATGTATTTCAAGTAACTTCTGGAATTCCCTATGATTTTGGCATAGTGGGCTATTGTTGAGACCTAGGCACCAACTTCCTTTTACTGAAGATGGCCAATTGAAGTGTAGATGTGGTTGAACAGGGTTTGTCGTGATCAGTCGCTGGTGGGTATAGTCCAGCTGGAACCGGTTCTTGTAGTTTGGTAGTTTTTAGGATATAGTTTCTGGGGGGGTCTTTTTTCTCTGCACTGTTTTTTTTTTTTTTATATAGAATTGAATATTTTATTAATTTTCTTCCCGCACTGCTATATTTTGTCAAATTTGCGTTGTTTGTGGAGTTGGCAGCAGGATCATATTATCAGATGATTCACGTTAACATTTGTCACATGTTTCTGTCTTTAAATGAGTCCGAGCAGAGCGTTAGCATGCATCAGTGGAAACCAAAGACATTTGAATAAATCATTCTGCTCCTAGGTGGGTGTTTACTTGACTGAGGGAAACCTGGTATGACCCTATCGGCTCCAAGCCCCCCCAACGTGAAACAATGATGCCGTTCTGAGCTCTGGTCGACCATTTGCTGTATTCACGCCTTAAATATCCGTGTGTCACTTTTCCCTGATGGTTTGTTTTTCTTGGTCATTAAAGGAAAACGTCCCTCTCGCTTCACTGAATGATTCCTTCTGGCACACTAAAACGCTCATTGCCACAAAGAAAAAACCCAACAGCACTCTTTCCCACTTTCCAGAAGAGACTTCTGACAATGAGTTATGACATTTTCTGCCACAGGGTTCATTAGCACGCTCATGTGTGACTAAATATTATTGTTTGCACTCACAGCTGTAAATTTAGGCACGTCTTCGCTTAATGAAGGCAAACAGTGAGGGAAAAAGCTCTCTTTGGAACGCTGAGGTTTTAATGGTGGTCACGGACGTGTTGTCATTATGTCACATTAAATAACCGTTCTATTTTTCAGCCTAACAGTTTTGCCAAGAGGACGAAAGACACATTGTTCACTGATTGTGATCTCAGCTTGACATTAAGGGCACGTTCACACTCACTTGGCCAATTTGGCTTGATTGCTTCTCAACCTTTTGGTTAAAATCTGATAACGGTCCTAACCTAATTGATTTTTCAGGAACTAGCAGATTGAATCGGTGTTTGCTCCATCTATTCCACCCATTGACATTGTTTTGCAGTACTTTCCGCTGTGGCACAGCGGCAAAGTGGTTCAAACTTTTCCCTCACAGCAGGAAGGTTCTCAGTTCAAATCCACCTGATGGCTTTCTGCGTGGAGTTTGTCTGTTCTCCCCATGTTTACATGGGTTCCCTGTGGGTGTTCCAGCTTCCCCACGCACTCCAAAAACACGGAATAAAGGAGACATGGTGACTGTATAGAAGTCCAAATGTTAGAGCTAATGGTTGTTTGTCTCTATGTGTCGGCCCTGTGATATGAAGCTTTTCCCCCATGCTGCTCATCAGGTTGCTAGTTGCCCAGATTGCCCCACTTTCATTCATATCTGCATGCTCATCCTGGTCTTTGCCTGCGGCAGGACAGTCAATCAAAATTAGTGCTTTGCCTGTAAGGACATGTCAATCAAAACTAGTGCTTTGCCTGTAAGGACATGTCAATCTATGGTCAGACGATGGATTTGTTTATTGAACAAATGAATCTGTGAAGCACCTTTGGAAAACAAAGACCCTGCTTTGACTTGGCTTAAATACGTTTTGGGCAATCGGATCACAATTGGACAACGAGACACTTAGTTAAATACAAGTGTAAGCGACTACAAAGACCCATTGTGATCCAATCACTCAAACCACTTACTGAGGTTGTCTGGACGCATTTGACCACATTTCTTTTATAGTGTACACATTAATGTGTACTAATGAGTCTCCGTCAAGGACGTGTCAAAAAAATAAGTCATCAGTGCTGGATGTGTTGGTGGTTTTGGCAGAAGCGTGCGACTGGTTGAAAAAAAATGGAGAGAGGAATTTTGACCTCATTCTGCGCTCGACAGCAAGTTGTAAATTACCATAATTAGCCTGATGCGTTTCTAAATTTTGATCTTGTTCACTAAACAGCATAGATCATGATCCACCACTCAGAGCAGGAGGACAGGAGTGTCTGTAGATTAGAGCTGTAACATGTGAAATCAAAGAAAAGTATCACACATCACATCATAGATCAGTACAGAACCCACACCCGCCTAACCACACACATATAAGTGTCAGGAATTTGGATCTGTTCTTTCCAAACTGTCTTGAAGCAGATATTATTACTTGTATGCCGTTCAGCAGTTATATGAAGACGGCATATGTGTCAGTCTTCACCGTGTAGACCAACACCAGATCTCGCAGTGACTAAAATTCCTCCTGTTTGGGAACCCGTGTGGAAGCTGCATCCAGAAATAGTATCAAAGGCAAAGAGTTGTCTTGCAGTTGTCGAGTTGTCACTCAGGGGGTCTGATCCGTTTGGATTCAGAGAGGCAAACTCACAAGGCAAACAATACAGGCAGCTAAGGAGCTGTTTTTACAAGTATTAATTGACTCACGAGGGAATTAAGTTTCTTATCTAGTCTCCTTGAAAGAAAAGCACAGCCGCTGGGTTCTGAAGGGTTCTGAAGGGTACTGACGAGGTGTGGGAAGGCATTTCAAAACCAAAGTAAAAGATGCTTTGATATGAGATCAGAAGTTGTGACAGACTGTGAGTCAGTAAAATTCATTTTTTTGAGCTATGAACCGATTTTAGCTGTTACTATTCTTTCAGTTTTGTAACCTGTTACCCATTTGAAACAACAAATCATAAAATAATAACCACTAACAGGTGAAGTGAATGACACTCATTATCTTTCTACCATGGTAACAGTCAGTGGATGAGATATATTCGGCAGCAATCAATATTTGGTCCCTGAAGTTGAGGAGGGATAATGGACAAATGTAAAGATCTCGATGACAAACTGTTGTGTCCAAATGACTGGATGAGAATATCCCCAAACTGCAGGTCCTTTTGGGCGTTCCTGTTCTACAGGGGTAGGTGCCCTACCAAAGTCTTAGAAGTGGGGACAGCTGGTGAACCAGGAACAGGGTGATTATGAGTGCCTGGAAGGCTGGCTTGTGTTGTCCGACCTCGAGGAGGAGATACTATAACTGGTTCTGATAGAAAGGCATCAGAAACACAGTGACAGTTCAGTGATGTCTTGGCAAAATAAAGGAAGCCCCAATTCATAATTCCAGGACTTAAAGGATCTGCTGCTTGCGTCTCGGTACCAGATACCTGGAGTCCAGGTCTCAATGGGTCAGAGCACTTTTAGCAGCAAAAAAGAGAGACCAACACAATATTAGGCAGTTGGTTATGATGTTATGGCTGATTACTGTATATTAAAGCTCAGGCTTCTGTCTTTTAATAACTTGTGATTCAAATAAATGTATACCTATACTTGAACTGTGATTTTGACTGGATTCAGAGTTTTGTGCTAAAAGTTCATCTGAAAG